>JAYRBT010000082.1:95897356-95920956 GCA_036023395.1 Myiotriccus ornatus
AGCTGCTGCGTCTCCTGTGCTCTCTGCCAGGGCCATGGGACCCACATGGTGGGGGGGAGGGGGAGAGCACGCTCCCCTCCGGAGCAAGAGGTAAAGGGAAAGCCTCTGGCCTGGGGTTCCCTCTCCCTATCCAACTTCAAGTTCGTCACCAGTCACCTGTTAATTTCTATTCAAAGAGCCATGGTTATAAAAGATGTTTTATGGATCCAAGTCACATATTGAGCATTTGTACTAGATCTGTTTAACTAAGATTTTTCTCTAGAGGTGTAGTAATGTTTATTGCACTCCTCAAAGTTTTTGCTAGAAATGTTTGTTCCTGTGAGTTTCTCAAATTATTCAGTAGAAATATGATATTAAATTGAGTTTAAAGAAAATATGATGAATTTTGCTTTCCATGAGAAGCAAATTTTTCCACTGATTTTGGTTTAGTCTTATTTTCTTCATCTGAGCTGAGAAATAGAAGTTTTAGACAACGCTTAGCTTAAATTCTCTGATTTCCCTCATTTTTTTAATTCAAACAGATAATTTCCACAATAGTTTCTCCCTCTGACAATTTTTCCTGCATTCATTACTCAGCTCATTTTAAGCAAGAAATTTTTCCATGTCCAAAGCCTTCTATTAATTTTAAAATTTCCCTTCCTGTCTCTCCCTTATCTAAGACAGAGAAATTGTTAATGGTTCTTCAATCTGATGTGTACACATAACAGAATTTCAGGATCTGTCGGATGCTTTGCAGCTTTTCTGGGTGAGCAAAAATATTTTGTGATTGGCTATGCGAGTCTGCAGTCTGTCTATGAGTCAATCCTCAAGAATTTAAGAAGAGTTTAAATCTCATTTTAATTTCTTCCTCAGTTCTCTTCATAATTTCTCTAAGATGGTTTCAGATACTCTTTTAGCTTTCTCTCCTCTGGGCAGATTTTATCAATATTTGGACAGTTTTAGTTTTGTGAAATCTTATCTCTTTTATAAATGAAGCAGAATCTTCACAGTACCTTTCACACACTCTCCCTCCAAACATTCACAAACTCACTCTTCTATAAACAAGGAAGAAATAGGTGCCAGAGGTTTTGTATTGCTTTTCAATTTTAAATCATCTACAGAAATCACTCAGTAAAGCAGGTCACTAAAGAACGTCTATCCTAAGTGTCCTCAGGAACATAAGCAGATGTGGACTTAAATGACAATATTGCATAGTTCCTCTCACTGCAGTAAGAGAATTTAATGCTATTTCAGAATAAGACATATTGATACAAAGACTTCATCTATTTCTTTACTTTATCTTGATGTATTTAGGGAATAAGTTTGTATGGTGAAACTAGTTACCTACCAGAGAATTAATCATCCTGGAGACTCCTGAGTTTTATGAACTATCTCTTTTGGAGGAAATTTAATAATGTGAAATTTTAAGAACTAGAGAATGCATTTAAAATAAAAAGAGATTCACATTGTATTCTGAATATTAGCATTAATATTTCACCTTTAAAGCAAAAGTTTACTTTTAAATGCTGGTCTTATTTCAGATGTTAAATTTGCATAACAGCTCTTGATTTATTGTCTTTGACTTTTACAGTAATATTAAATGCACTAACTCATTTCAGATATATCATAAAAATCATATTTATCAATTGCACTGGTGTATGCAGATTGACAAATATGACACATAGGCTTAGCTTCCAGAATACAATTGTGAATGCATTTCAGTTTCAGTAAGAGCCTTCAGAAAATTCAGAAACTGTTACCTCACTCTTAGCTGTAAGATATTACAGACATTGGTGACCTATATGTATAGGTTTTTGTATAGAATTTATTACTCTGCATAAGAGCTTTTGAATATTTAATAAGTAAGCTTTTAAAGGAGATTATAACTTTCCTTTATTTTTATTTTTTATTAATTGAGAAAATTACATTAATGAAAAAATGATGACAAAAGCAAATAACATGTAGGACTGATGATGATGATTATGAGCTTTTTCAAATTCTACAGATAATAAAAGTATTAACTAATGCATCAATTTATTATTGGCTCACAAAATAAAGAACATATGGTATGCTTTGTCTAACTGTTTACAGTCTTTCAGTTATTACTTTGGAACCATTTGTTCTGAAGTGATCTTTCTGAAGGGCTTAATCGGTCCTTTTTAAAAGCTGCCTATTTATCATTATACTGGTTTTGTATTTATGGTATCTTTATTCTTCTTTACTGTGTCCACTGCTGTGTAGTTATTACTGAAATAATTATTTATTCATTACTTACCAGTATGAGTAACCTACTATTCTTGCATCATAACTTTCAGGGGCTACCAAATTCCACTTGAACACGATGATGTTCTGTGGCTCACTGTGTGTGATATCTGGCTTGGAAGATGAGAGGAAAGCAGTGGGAATTTTCTACCTTGACTTCAGGAAGGTTTTTGACACTGCCCTGCTTTAGGTTGTCACATAAAAGCTGGTGAAGCAAGGACTGGATAAGCAGTCCACTTAAGTGAACTGAAAACTGGCTGAACAGATGGTCTGAGAGAGTGGAGTGCTGTTTGCAGGGTATATGAATAGGTGCAGGGATAGCACAAAGAAGACAAAGACAGGTTCTTTACAGTGGTGCCCAGTAACAGGACCAGAGGCAACACTGAAACCCAGGAGGTTCCATATGAACATCAGGAGACACTTTTTTACTACAAAGATCACCAAGCACTGGCACAGGTTGTAGAGAGAAGTTGCGGGGTCTCCATCCTTGAAGACGCTTAAAGGTGTATGGAGAAGGCCTTGGGCAATGAGCAGTAGGTGACCCTGCTTGAACAGCAGGTTTGAACCACATAAACTCCAGAGGTTCCTTCCAACATCAACCGCTCTGTGGTTGTATGGTTTTACTATGCCTACCCTTTTTGATACTATGTTCTAGCACTAGCTGTGCTCCTGTTTTAAAATCTGAGTCAATATTAACTTTCATCTAAAAAGGTCAGAATCACAGCTATAGGTAAAAAAAATATAAAAATATGTCCTTTATGCTCCTTCCATTTTCTACTGAGATCATGAGAAATGCTGTGGAAAAAAACCCACTTTAAAGTTCTGATTTGGTGATACATGTGGCTGAACTTCCCTTCAGACTTCAAAACTTTTAAACGGAGCTGTGAGAAATCGAAATCTTTTGTTAGACTAAATCACCGTTTCTAATGAAGTTCCAGTTTGAGAAGAAGGAACGTGGAGAAACAGAACTAATTTCCAGGCTGCAAGTTTCTCCAAACAAATTGCATCCTTCAAATTAATCTTGAAATATGTTCAAGTTCACTGAATAGTAAAAGCCAATGAGACAAGAAATAATTTTGTCCCGTAGAAATGTTTTGTTAGAATAAATTATGGCTGGCCTTTTCAGCTCCTACTTAGAAGACAGATATTATTTGCTGAAGAAAGGGAGATCAGGACCATCCCTTATGAACTAAAAATTTGTATTTCTGCTGTGAAATAAATGAAAACTCTTTATCACTTATTGTTATCCTAAATCTGTGTTAAAAGTTGTCATTGTCCACAGAATTCCAAAAATATAAACATCAAATATTGAAGAGTCCATTTTCAAATAAGCATACAGAGCCAAATACATAATTTCTTTAATTTCTAGGATTAAAAAATGGTTGCCTTTACTTAACCCATTGACCTTTTTCTACCAATGATAAGATAAATTCAGAGATGTCAATTTGCATGTTTTTTGTCCTCAGGAGATGAGGCTACTTGATGGAAATGCCACAAATTAACATTTAGATCAACCAAAGGAGAGACTGGTGTGTCACAGAAAATACATTTCAAATGCAAATATTGGCTCAGAGACTGGAAACATGAGACAGAAGCTGAGGTGCTGTGACATTCAGGGATTTACTGACAGATTTTTATTTGATCAACTCTAACTGGTTCAAATTAACAAATAAAATGCCTTAATCAAAGTTAACCCAATCAAAAATTAGAGAAAGTAAGAGACAGAAGAGGGGCAGAAAAAGTATTAAAAGAAGGTAATAAAACATTCAGGAGTTATTTTCTAAGACTTTGGAGCAAGTCAAAACAGGATAAAAGATAAAAAGATCACTTTACCTTTTGATTTTCAATTGAGTTTACTTTTTCACTCAGTTCAAATGACTCTTTAACATGAATTTCATACTGCTTCAAGTTAATTAACTGCATCTTATTGCAAGTGAAATCAACATTTCAGTTCAACATTATAGACTTATTACCCTGCTAAGGAAAACTGACATTCTCTGGATAATTGGAAGTAGCTCAGCTCTCACAAATAAAGCAACTTCTAGTTTTCTTAATATGTCCTAAAGTAATCAACAGTACAATTAGAAATAAAAACAAACAAACAAACAAAACAACCCAAGCCACTAGCCATTAAAAAAAAGAAAAAGATGACTGATAAATCATTTTTATTGTATAAGAAATACAAGCTGACTGAATGCATCCAAATTCAATTTTGGTAGTGCATGTTGCATACCACATGGTTTGCCCTATCGACCATAACAACCATTTTTGGAAATAGCTGTAGTCCATGCCTAAAATGTGTTCCTGTTAATATTTTCTTCTCAGCCTCCAGGTGTCCCATGCTTTGTTCTTGTTCAGACACAAAAAGTGCTGAGTTTGCCCACTTGACCAGCCTGAGAACTGATGAAACTGTAAATAGTAACATTTATAGATTTGAAGTCCAGAGTGCTTTTGTTCTACTCATTATTGATACAATTTTTAAAATTGATATTCTAACTTTCAAACAGATAGCCAGAACCACAACCTTACATGTAATGCATAATTCCATCAAAATCTTAATTTTGTATGATTAATTGTATTGTATACAATTAGGCTGGTGAATAAACCTTTCCAGGAACAAGACAGCAGAAGGATTACTAAAGTAAACATAGTGTTAATTTAGTAACTACAATAACTCAGAGATTACTAAACACAGGAACATATCTCTGCCCTTCTAAACTATTTACAAATTTAAATCCAACTTTTTATTAAAATAATGTAAGAATAATATTTCTTTGAATTTATTTTTCACATGGGCACTTTAGAGACAATGAACTTCCTTTAGAAAATGATTTTTTTTGAAGTACTAACTTTCTCTTTCTAAGAGAGGCAAGTTGACAACCATATAGTAAGGGATAGCAAGAATATTAATGAATTATAGAAAAACCACTGATCGTATTCAGAGAGAAGAGGACAATGTGGAATTTTTATAATAGGAGTTCTTCTATTTAGTGATTGGGGTGAAGGTTTTCTATACTTTTACTAAAACACTTTAGTATTTACCTAGCACTTACATTACAGTGCACCATGATTGATTGGGATCAATTATTACTGGTGCTATAAACCTATCATAACAGATTTTGAATTCTAATTTTGTTGTAGTTACAGAAGACCAGTTTAATGCAATTATAACTCATGCTTAATTTAGTGATATTTTCACAATACAGTCTTTCAGTTCATAAAATAACACAGGGAAAAAATGCAACCACTGAACATATTTTGCAATAATGATAATATATTAATTTCAAATTTTTCTCTTGTGTTTTCTCATGAGTTTGCTATAGCATTACAAATCACGTAACATAGTCTTCCTAGATTTTCTATCAAGATAAATGATACCTACACAAAACTTATAAAATATTTTCTCTCTTCAAATTAACACTTAGAAAAAAAATCCTGTTTTGAAAATTTTAACATAAGTAAATCAGTGATCTAAACTCCTTTGATGCTACTGCTTAAAACTTGATCTACTAGAGAGTGGAGAACTTCAAATATTGTAGAGAAAATAGCTTGTAAATTCTTTAACTGCTTAAAAGTATGAGGGTATTCCCAGCTTCTTCAAGAAGAAATAAATATAGGCCCTTGGTCCTTGTATCACAAAGAAATAATGTGCTATGTTGCAACTGCTAGTAAACACTTGATCTTTATATAATTCTACCAGAAACAACCATATTCCTCTTAAAGCTACCTTTTCATTACAGCTTTCTGGAGAAGAGGAAGGAGTGTCTGAAGAGAGCTGAGGTAGTGTGGTGGGTTGACCTTGGCTGGAGCCAGATGCCCACCCAGCTGCTCTATCACTCCCCTTCCCACCTAGATCCAACTTGTGGGTTGTGATGAGGCAGTTTATTTAAAGCAAAAGCAAAGGAAAGCTTATGCATAAAAAGCGAAGCAAAGTGAAAAATAACATGGTTTATTCTCTATTTTCCATGAGCAGCAATGTCCTGCCACTCCTGAGAAGCAGGACTGCAGCACATGTAATGGTTCCTCAGCAGGCAGCCACTGGAGAGAACTAATGCCTGCTCCTTGCTTTTGTATCTGAGCTGACATAATATGGTATGGAATATCCCTTTGGTTAGTTTGGGTCAGCTGGCCTACTTGTGTCCCCTCCCAGGATCTTGCCCTCGACTGAGGAAGGAATGTTACAGCGCTGGTGCCGTGCCTGCCCTGCTCAGCAGTAACCAAAACACTGGTGTGTTATCAACACCCTTCTAGCTGCCAATGCAAAGCACAGCACTGTGAGGGCTACTACGGGGAAATGAACTCCAGCTCAGCCAGACCTGATACAGATAGTGAAAAAATATCTTTTGAGATTTTGTCCTGCTGCTTCCAACCAGTGAGTCCAAACAGTAAATTTGAAGAAGGCTTCAAAGCGTGTTCCCAAAACATATCATATCTTATGAGCCCTTGCGGAAACAAACTTCTCTTTCTATATCAAACCTCAGAAGTAAAAAACAGGAATGCTTAAGCAATTTAATGGTCCTGGACTACATACACTGTTGATTTTGACTTGATTTTGTACAAACCACCCATACTCTGTACACATTGTGACTTCACAACTTCCCTGGGCAGCCTGTTCCAGTGCTTGAAAACCTTCTCTTTCTGATATTTTTTCCTAATATCCAATCTAAATCTCTCCTGTTGCAACTTGAGACTACTTTCTCTTGTCCTGTCACTTACTGCCTGTGAGATCTCCAGCTTGCCTCCACCGTGGTACCACCATCTTTCAGGTAATTTTAGAGAGCAATAACGTCCCACCTGATCCACTTTTTCTCCAGGCTAAACAGCCCCAGCTCCCTCAGCCACTCATCATAAAACTTGTGCTCCAGCCCCTTCACCAGCTCTGTTGCCCTTCTCTGAACACAATCCAGCATCACAATGTCTTTCTTGTAGTGAGGGATCCAAAACTGAACACAGTACTTGAGGCTTAGTCTCACCACTGCTGAGTACAGGGGTATAATCACTGCCCTAGTACTGCTGGCCACCCTATTTCTGATACAGGCCAGGATGTCATTGGCCTTCTTGGCCACCTGGACACTGTGTTGGCTCGTGTTCAGCCAGCTGTCAACCAGCACCCCCAGGTCCTTCTCTGCTAGGATGTTTTCCAGTCACTCTTCCCCAAGCCTGTACCATTGCATGGGGTTGTTGCGTCCCAGGTGCAGAATCTGGCGCTTCTCCTTGTAGAGCCTCATGCATTTGTCCTTGGCCCATCAATCCAGCCTGTCCAGATCCCCCTGCAGAGCTTTCCTGCCCTCTGGCAGATTGATTCTCCCACCCAGCTTGGTGTCATCTGCAAACTGACTGAGGGGGCACTTTAACACAAGCCTCAGGGAGGCAGCAAGCTTCCCTAAGTGGGTCCAGGCTTTCTGGTCTCTTCAGAAGGGAGTTTCCTCTGACAGTGACCCTTTTTATTTTCTTTATGGAAGTAGTTTTGACACAAGGTGTAGGCCAACTTAACCTCAGTGACACCTCTGCGCTAGATGAACCATCATCCTGGTTATTGTTTGGCTCCACTTGCAGATCCCCATACCTACTATGTGAGAGCACCTGGGCAGTCACAGAGGTGCCACACGTGCTGCAACAGGCAGGAACTTGTCACCATTGCCCCTTCTCCCTTCAGTCACTGTGTTCAGCCAGGCGGCAGGAGAACAGGGAATCCTCCACACTGGGTGTATTCTCTGCCTTTGGGACCTGTCCCAGGGAAGGCCAGGCGGGGTTCCGGATGTGTGTTTCTCTCTCTCTCTCTCTCTCACTCACTCCCTGACAGTCCTAAACTTTCTCACCACCCCCCCTCCCTTCTCTGTCACAAAGTGGGGGATTTCCTGCAGCTGAATGCACCTCCTTACAGGGTGCTCACTGCTGCCAGCCAGAACTGCTGTGAGTAGGATGCACCCTGCAACTTGCACCCAGCTGGCAGCATGTTCCCTCTGCAGCTCTGTCTCAGCTGCCTCAGTCATGGTGGGTACAGACCTTAAAGAGAAAATGGCTTTTTGCCAAGTGGGTTCCATTACTCCCTGGTTGAGATGGCAGGGCTACAAGGCCCTCCCTGCCTCCCAGATTGCCACCTCATGCCCTTGATCACTAGTGCTTCTTGAAGGCTTCTTATTCCCAAGGGGCTTGGCTGCCATTGCTCCTGGCCCTGCTCAGGTCTCATCAGCCACTGTCACACCAGCTGAGAGCTCCTGGAGGCTCTCTCAGTTTCCCCAGAATTCCAGGGTGGGAAACCCTCCTGTTCACCACACTGCAGGGCTCTTCTGTGATGGTTCAGCACCAGAGCCTCTCACCTTGGTGATTCTGCTGACCACGGGGGTGGCAAGTGCAGCATATAGATAGCCTTGACTCAGGCTTAGCTTTCAGTTTAAATGCACCTTTACTGACTGTGAGGAAAGGCTTTCCTCTTCAGAAACTGAAGCATCTGAAGATATGCACCATGTCTATGAATTCCAGCTGAGTGTCTCTTTATTCTAGGCTTTTATTGTTACTCATTACCTACTTCATAGTCTATAGTTAAAGAATCAACCAGTCTGCAAGTGGGAGTTGACTGGTCCATGGTCATAAATTTTTTCTGTCAATTTCTCTCACATCTTAAAATATATTTGGAGATAACTTTTCCAATTTTGGGAACATAACTAATTAATCACAGAGGTCAAATTTTTAATCTTTGCTTAGGGTTTATAAACAAAGTCAAATCTAATACTGTCACTGTGAGAAGTAAAATACTGAATTAATTTTATTTTCCTTTTCCATTTAATTATTGATTATTTTCTGTTCCCAAGTTCTTTAATCTTTGAAATGTGAATTTATTATTTTAATGTGCCCTTGAGTTAATGCATTTTTTCTTATTTTTCTATAAAAAATAATTTTATAATGCACAAGCAATGATTTTGTCTCAGTGTAAAGCAACATAAATCTTGTCAACACTCCTTTTGGGAGGAAAAATGAAAAAGGTTTGTTCTAAACAAAATTTTTAAGGTGTAATTAATCTCTTGTTTACATACAAGAAAGTTGTTGTTGGTTTTTTTTCTAGATAGAAATATTCTGGTCTAATTATAACAGGTACACATTGTAGGCTGGAAAGCAACTTACCAGAATTATATACTTTATTTTGTCATGATATTGGATCAAAAAATGAATAGTCTAGGACAATGGCATTAAAGGTTTTGTGTGTTTGTTTTGTTCTTGTTTTACTTTTAAATATTCAGTGAGGGTGCAGAATTTTGTTTGAGAATGAACTCCTAAGGGTTTTCAAAGCTATACATAAACTTTCTGCTATTGCCAGTGAACACTGAGAGGACATTGTGCTCCCACTTTATGACATTGAAGGACTGTGATTTGCAGGACAGAGAGTAGATGAAGGAACTGGGAATTTTAGGAAGCTAAATGCCTTAATGTATTAGTTATCTAATGCTTAACTTTTATTCTGCTAATGTACTCTTCAGAATAGTCATTCCTCTCAAGCTTGCTGTTTGCCACCTAAGAGAACCGTCCTGTTGTATAGACAGCTCTGAGGATGCTGAGAGTCGTATAAGACATAAATATATCTCAGTCCAGAGTCAGGTCTTCCTATAGTAAAAAATATATTTCATAATGATGACGAAGGGACCACCACACCTTATGCTGACCAGAAAATGGCTGTCTTTTGTATAACCCTAGCAAACAAATATTGTAATGAGCTCAGTTGGCCTCTGGATGGCACGGTACCGTCACACTGAAAAGGTCAAAAATCCTTTCCCAATCAGTTAAAAAATGGTTTAAAGAAAAAGTGCTCAGAATTAATTCTAAGTTGGGTTGTCATGTCATATTTTACATGATAACCTAGGATATTACAGTCATATTCTATATTTGTCAAATTATTTTATTAGAAATGTTAAATATTTGTTATTTTTGTGGACCAGAAAGACCCACCAGTTACTAGTGCTCATGGGCTGAGCTTCACTCCACTTTAAATATACACTCTTCTTTTGTGTACTGTCAGCCAGCATTATACTATATTGGCTTTCAAGCTAGTCGTACATAACATTGCAGTGTATCGAAACCTAAGAAAATAATTTAAAAATGCTAATACTCAGCTCTATAGACACAGCTCACTGACAGTATGACTGGAAATATTTTCCTTTAACGAAGGAAACTTCTTCATGAGAAGTTATCAGAAATACTAGACCCATAAATATTTTTTTATATTTAATATTTAAAATACATATTTCATCCTAGCTTTTAGGTGAATTAATGTCAGATATTGTTCCAAATAAATCCAGTTTCTCCATCTCTATGGAAATGTGCATTAGTTAATTTTTTGTAACATGGTAAGATTACAGTATGTTGCTATTAGTAATTAAATGCAGCTGTTTTTAAAGGCAGAAGACCTTCCTTTCACATCTGGTAATAAATAAATGTTCTCTTGCTTTTGCTGGAGGTGTATAACTGTTTTCCCTTCTAAAGATATATAAGCCTGAGGTAGAGAAAGCTGTGGGCCATTATGAAAATGAGTTAGAAGCTTTAATTTTATGTAAAAGCATATAACTTGGATGTCAGGAACTGGAAGGATTTTAGTAGCTCTACAATTTGTAGGCTCTGATATAAATCTGGATAACTATTGCTCTGCCATTTAGGTTTGCCTTGTAAATCTTACCGTAAATCTTTCAAAACTGGCTCTTATTTGTGATTTATAAATTTGGAAGGAGGTGGTTTAACTACAGCGCAGACACTCTCTCAAGTTTCTATGGGCTATACTAGCAAGTGACAGTAGAAATGTGTAACTTTTACTCTAAGTACCATATAGGTAGAGAATCATTCAGTGATATTTCTGTAGCAGTCAGATCTACAGAAAGGTGCAAAGTCACTGGGCAGTGAGTAGTTCGTGGACTAGGGTATCTCCCTGTAGTCAAATCACTCCTGCCGATTGCCCTGTTCACCTCTTGCCTTGGTCTCTATATAATGTGCTCTTTGCCCTGTATCTGCTGTGAAGGAAAGGGAGCTGCAGTATGGCAGGCCATAAGAATAATTTCTTCTCTATGAAAATGGTAATTCTTCAAATAATCAGTTGGGAATTCTGCCTCAAGAACTGTATCGCTCTCACTGTTGAGTTGCTCTGGTTGTCCAAAGGGTTTGACCTGTATCTCCAGAAACAAGTTGTAGGTTGTTTTTCAGCAGCATATCTATTTCAGCCACTTACATGTGTCAATTGTCAGACAGCAATCACATCATCACGTAGCTAAGATTTCTTATGGGTTCATTTATGTGTTAAACTATAATTTTATAGTTTTGGTTGATGGTATGTCAACTTCATAAATTGTACTTAGGAGTATGTATTACTCTTGTGAACCTCATTGGTTGTGTATGTTTTCTTACAGATTAAGGCAAAGCTGAGTAAACTTAATCAATCTTTTAATGCAGAGTGCACGAAGACATTTAATGTATTGAAAAGATAATGCATATATAGATATTCAATAGTTAGATACTGAAAAATCCATTTAATTTTTTTTCTTTAAAGAGTGCAACCTTTTTTTCAAATTAAATGTTAAAGAAATGCAAATAATTACAGAAATTCTGCATTTTTATATATGATGGCTATAATTTTTTCCATGCCTTATAGTAATTTTACTGTTAGTCATCTATTTATATTTTTTGTGTTGCCCTTTTGAAAAGCCTCCCAGTCTTTCACTTATAACAATCATTCTTTTGTCATAATTTACAAAGAAGTTGAAATAATAACATGGTAAACTGGAAACAAGCTGGACTGAGTGGTTGTACTTCTGCTTAGCAAAGTTGTTTTCTGCACTTTTTGCCATTGTCCTTCTGTAGTCAGTCCTTTGGCATTGACCACAGCCAATCAATCAGTTCCACAATATGACTTGGGTAGGGTAAAATGAAAAGTGTAGCTCTGTATTCACACTGTTCAGTGCCTGTGACTTCCTGAACTAATTTATGATGCCCATAATTATTGCTCAAACAGTTTGCCCCCGGTCTCTTTTGAGCACAATGCAGTTACCCTGTGATCTAATTACGGCTCTTATTTTGCACATTTGTTGGTATTTTTAAATAAGTATCTAAGGTGGCCCATCATTTCTATTTGTGTTCAAGAAACTGCGGACAGAGTTTTGCCTCTATTCCACTATAAGAGCTTATTTTCTTCAGTGCCTTTGCAAGTCACACACTGACTCTACTAGTGTGGTATCTACATTGCCATCACCTTTTCAAAAAGTTCTTGCTATATCTCAGAGGCTAATCTTCTTACTAGTACCTTCTAATAGCAATGACAACATATATAATCAAAATTCCAGTGAATATGAACATTCATTAAAATGGGCTTTGAGCAATATTTAGTAGTAAAAAATAGAATCAATAGAAGGTCTCTTAACATACTGAAGGTGATTTGGATCATACAATACCCATATTTCTATAAAAATAATCCCATAATGTGAAAAAAGAATGCCATTTATTTAAAACATCACTAAAAATTTCTACACCATTCAGTCTGCAAGGTTGGGAGGTTAATGACAAAGTATGGGAAACCAATAAATTAAAAGAAATAGAGATTTCTAACTTGCTTGGACAGGTCAAAGTTTCCTGCTAAAAAGAAGAGCAACAACAAAGAAACAGGCTTTGATATTGTGTAAAAGCATTTGCTGATGGAGACAATTTTTCACTTAAATTAATTGCAGTGGAATCAATGTTTGATGTGTGGCACATGCTGATAACCTCTGTCTATGTTATCACTGATAAGGCATTCAGCATTCACTTATTCTAAATACCCATCAGATGTGCTATTGAAGCCATTATTCTGAAACATATTTAGCAGTATTTGAGATCTTTTTTTTTTTTTTCCTCTCACAAATGCAGCCTGTCTCACCACTTTTTTGCAGCTGTGAAAGAGTTGCTTGAATGAATTTTTCATCACAATAACTATGAGGATCAAAAACGACCAGATGGTTCTTTCAGGCTCCTTAGGCAAATAAGATAGGCCACACTAGGGATATCCAGTCTATAAAGTCTGTTTTACAGATAGACATGAGACAGCTCTGCTCTCATTCAGACCTGGCTAGGAGCCACTTACTTTGGTTAACATAACACTAACAGGTTTTGGAAATTCTGGTGTTCAGTCATAGCTACATGGTTTTCAGTCAGCCTGTGGACAAAGGCCTATATGTGAACCTGGCACTAAAGAATTTGTGTGAATATGTCCATTATTGAAATAAATGCTTCCAAAGCACCGTGCAAATCCTTCAAACCTAAGGACCCTCCCCAAGTGGACTTGCTGGAACTAGAGAGGAAGCTCACTGACAACCTCAGAAAAATACAATGACAGTTGTATTATTTCCTTGGAGAGGCTTAAACTTCTGCTGGATGAGGTCCTGAAAAACCTGACCTAACTTTTTAATTAGATGTATCATCCAAATTGGTCCTGCTCTGGGCTAAAAGGACCTCCAGAGTCTCCTGCAACCTAAATTATTCTACAGATCCATGCCTAAATGATTTAATAAATTCAACCATTCTGTGTTTCAGTGGAATTCTCCAAAGCTTTTTCTGAGTGTCTTTGGAGCAACCATTTAAAACAGACGCTCCGATAATAAAATTTCATCTCTGAAATCTACAGAAATTAGACTCCTACTAGCTATAGAAACTTATCAAGGATTTTCTTCATTCAGATATCTTCTACTCATTTAACCAGATCAAGAAAGTTTTTTACTAAAATTAAGATGTAAATATGTGTTTTAATCTTATGCAGCTCTGAATGCAATGTAAAATTTTTATAATAATATGAAAGCTTCATTAAATAGATTTTTGTAAAGCCATTCTTCCATTCTTTCTTGCAGCCTGTCTTACCTCATTTCCCTCACTCATGTTCTGTAACTGACCTTAGAAATCTCACCTTCTTCAAATGTGGTCTAAATCACTGTTTATAATCTCAGAACCACAAAGCATAATCTAGGCTCAAACTTTTCTTTTGATTATTTACCAATAATAAGTAATGAAGATCACAGACAGAAGAAAATGTTTCTACCAAATGGCACTTTGAAAAGTAGCAGTTAGAAAATGCTTTGAAAAGTCACCTGGTCCATCTCACCCCTACTGATAGGATAAAATTTTTTAACATTCAAGACAGGGAAGTCTCTTTATTGTGGTATTTTCATCTTCTCTCCATACATGTGGCAGTTTCCCACACCTGTTAAAAGTAAAGTCTTTTTCTGAGGTAAAGTCCTTATCACTGGACTATGTACTATGAAAAGAGTGAAAACCTGTGATATTGCTTCTTTCATGCTATGGGCAACAGAATATAAGATCGAGGGAGTGGCAGTCCATATCTTGTGGTAGGCTGAGATGCTGTTTGGTTGGTGTTACAGAATCACAGAAACAATTAGGTATGAAAAGACCTCTGAGATCATCAAGTCCAAAGTCTTTGACCAAACACCACCATGTCAACTAGACCATGGCACTAACTGCTGCATCCAGGCTTTTCTTAAAAAAAAGAACCTCCAGAGACAGTGACTCCAACTTTCTCCACCTTTCTGTGAAGAAATTCCTCTTAATGTTCGACCTAAACCTTCCCTGGCACAGCTTAAGACTGTGTCCTTTTGTCATGTCACTGGTTGCCTGGAAGAAGTGGCTGTCCCCCACCTGGCTACAACCTCCTTTCAGGTAGTTGTAGAGAGCAATAAGGGGACCCCTGAGCCTCCTCTTCTCCAGCCTAAATAACCCCAGCTCCCTCAGCTGCTCCTCATAGGACTTACCCTCTAGGCACTTCACCAGCTTTGTTGCCCTTCTCTGCCCTTCTGTTTATTTGCAATGCTTCTAGAATACATGTGTGCTGGTTTTGGCTGGGATAGAGTTAATTTTCTTCAAAGTGGTTAGTATGAGGCTGTGTTTTGGATTTCTGCTGAACACAGTGATGATAATACAGAGACATTTTTGTTATTGCTGAGCAGTGCTTACACAGAGCCAAGGCCTTTTCTGCTTTTTTTGTTTGCCACTCTGGCAAAGAAGTTGGAGTTTCATGGGGGATTGGGAGGATATACAGCCGGGACTGGTGACCCAAACTGACCAAAGGAATATTCCATACCATACAGCATCAAGCTCAGTATATAAAGTGTGAGGAAGGAGGAAAGGGGGAAGTTGATGGTGCTTTTCTTCCCAAGCAACTATTGATGGAGCCTTGTTCTACTGGAGAGAGCAAAGCAAGGAAATAATTCACTGCTTCCCATGGGCAGGCCTTATTTTGTTTTGCTTGTGTGCGTGGCTTTTACTTTCCTTATTAAATTGTCTTTATCTCAACTCATGAGTTTTCTAGCTTTTACTCTTTTGCTTCCCTCCCCGGTCTTACTGGTGGGGGAGTGAAAAGCTGTACGGTGTTTGACTGCTGTCTGTGGTTAAGCCATGACAACATGGTTAACTGAAATGCTGTACAGCACTTTCCTCTTGAGTTGATCTGAATTCATGCAGGTGCTGTGCCTCTTGCTTTCCACATTTGTCGGTGTTCATGTCTGGACTCAGACTTATAACCTGTTTTGCCATAGGTGGCTTCTAAGACTTCAGCTGACCTGGGTAATACGTATGGAAAAGCCACCAGGTATTAAGGAGGAAATGGGTTTTTTTGTAGCAAACTCATGCATTGTCAAAACAAGAGAAATGAGCTAACTGCAAAACAGGTAGTCTATAAAAATATGTTGGGACATAAGAATTTTTCAAATAAGGAGTCAAGGCTTATGACTCAGGGTGGCTACTATCTGTTAAATTCTGCCAGCAAAGCCTTGCTTTTGTCCTTAGGAAAGAAAAATATTCCTGTATTAGGTGACAGGTAGGACAAGGCTTTCCAAGGAGCAGATGGAGCAATACCACATTGGAGCCTTGTGCCCAGTCCTTCTCTCTCTTTTAAAGTCAGGGAGTGCATCTTTTCCAGAGTTTTGCAACTGTCTTTACACTGTGAACACAGATCAAAGACCCTGTAAGATAAGATAATAAGATATTTAAAATAGGAGCTTAGGACACCTTAGATTCTTTAGTTTTCTTATTTCAAAGCAGTGCAAAACTAGTCTGGCATCAAGATAGCCTGTCCTAAAGGACTCACAAATCTTAAAAACCTTGAAGCTGTTTAAAAATATTAAAGTGGTTTAAAATGTATGAAGTCTTTTAAGCCTCTGTGGAAAGCTAAGTTTCTTAAGTCACTCAAATTTCTTAAACTGAGTACTGGATTCACTGGTGAAACCAAGAAGGCTTGTGTCCATTGTATCACTCATAGGACATAAAGAAAACTGAATGATTAACACAATGGTTTATTTCCAAATGAAAGAAGGGAATGAGATCCTGAGAACTCTTGCCATCCTATTTAGTTTGTGAAGAAAATATCTTCTATGACCCAAATTAATATCCAATAAAACAGAGGCAATCAACAGAAAGTTTCATTTCAAAATGTCAGTGAACATTAAAAAAAATATCTTGTTGGTTTAGAATAGCTGGGACATGACTTCTCTACAATGTGGGTTTATAATGCAGATGCACCCAAATTCATGCTTAAAGTCCAGTGGGTTCAACCTGATGTGGTAGGTACCAGCATCCCTGGAATGGATCATGGTTCTTTGACCAGCTGGGCAACAGCAAAATGGAAGCAATTCACAGAGAGATACATTTAGGTAGTGTACAAATGGAAGAATGCAGTTAAAATGCATGCAAAAAAAAATTAGTAACTATTTCATGACTGCAGTCAGCCAACCATAGTTTTTGTAATCGTGTCTAATGTAGTTCACATTTGAGCCACAAGGGCCTTGAAAATATATGCTTTTGTCCTTAATCTGACAATCTGGAATGTGTAGGCCAAATCAGCAATTGTCTTCACGGATGTAAACTGGTACAAAAACATTGGTCTGGGCCGCATTGCCAGGCAACTTTTTAGTTATGCAGAACAATATGCTGGGAAACCAGAGATGACTTCTCTTAGAAGTGATCACTGTAAAACTGAAAGTATCAGTAGATATATTCCACTTAACTCTCTGCCTTTTTAACTCTTTTGTAATTTCTGCAAAATATCTCTCCTTTTTCCAGATAAAGTGTTTTGCTGGTACATGTGAGTTCACTGATGTTGCAGATACATGTGTAGTCATGTTTAGAGTCGAAAACTCTGTATTGCATTGGCATGGTTCAGAACCTAGGATATTCAGTTAAACAGAACTCCAGCCTGTCTAAAACGGTCAGGTAATTTGTGTGGAATTTTTGATTAGAGAAAAAATAAAATTAATTATTATCTGCCTATTTTCATAGCCTTTCTGCTTAAAGGATTAGTTAAATTTACTGTCACATCTTTCTTTTCTCTCACCTTTCCACTGATTTGCTAAAGCAACAAGCAGAGAATTTCATAAAAAATAAACTACTAAAACTAATGTTTAACAAGTGTACATTTAATTTGATTTCAGATCTAAATGAGGCACACATGGTCATGTGTCTATCTCCCTTAATAATACTGGATTGACCAGCAAAAGTCAAGCAAATGACAGAAAGTAGTCTGAAGAAAGGTGAAAAAGGCAACATAGAGACAAAAATCATCTTTCAAATATTTCCAACATAAAACATGACTAAACAAACAAAATACATTTTTTTCCCCATATCTGAAATATCTAAAATTAGAAAAAACTTTAGGTTTCAGAGCAAGTGTGTTGTTTGGAACACACCTGTGTGTTTCACGCATGCACACACACACACATACACATGCACACATTAGAAAGAAGTGAGAATAACAGAGCTGAAGAGTACTAAATCAAGATCATTATCGTTCATTTAGGAGTAATGGCTGACAGGTATACAAAAGGGTAAACATTTAAAATTCTTCTATTTCTTCATTTCTGAATGAAAATATATTTTAACTTAATCTACATCAATGATTTGAAATCTGTGATAACATCTAAACAAGATGAAGAATGAAAATATTTCCTTACGTGGCAGTTTCTCTTTGCCTCTGTCCTAACATAGCAAAGCAGTCAAAGCATGTTAGTTGAACTGCTGGTGTGATGGTTAATACCACAGGAAGGTAAGGATGACTCAATATTTAAAGAGCCCTTGCATGCCATACAGTTCCCACTGTTATCATATTCCTCTAAAATACTGCAGCATACTTAGAATCTTTCCCAGGCAACTAGGCAAAGAGAAAAAAGATGAAAATCTTTAAGGTTCCTTACAGCTCATACAATTGTATTATTCTATGATTATTGTTACATGGAAAAGACTTGAATAATTTAGATTGGGCTTTGAAATGTCTAATTCACAAATAAAGTTTTGTTTACAGTTAAATGAGTTGGTAAATTAGAAATATTATTATGAAATTCGTGTTGCTTAATCACTGAAGCTTTTGAGGATGCTTCCGATGGCTTACAGGACGTTCCAGACATTTCAAGCTGGACTCATATAAATTAACTATGGGCAATTAAATTTCTTATCAGTGTATGTTCTTTGTGATAATATAGTTTGTTAACTCATAGTCTGGTTACCCAAAAAGCTATGCTAACACTCTCCTGCTATAAGATAGTTCATGTCATATGAGCCAAATATAGAAATTTGTGCTGTTTCTGTTGTAAAAAGCATCCAATTTTTCTCTCAGTATTGTACAAATTCTAGTACATTTCCTCACTCTGGAGGCAACTTTTATTCTGTTAGCTACTTTGATGTGTGTCTAGGAACAAAGAACACTTTGTAAAGGTAAATATTAAGAGAATTTACTCCAGTTTTCTGGGACCGACTGGAATAATATTGCTGCTTTACAGAGTCATTGCTGGGAATTGATTGTCCTCAAGGATTGTGAATGGCAAACTTTGGCTCATACTCCATGAAACATCGGCTTTTGAGGTTGGGAGGAACAATTTTTCAGAATATCTTTCTCAGAAAATGTTAATTTATCAAAATCAAATTCAGTGATAGGAAAACACTGTTGTCATCCAGCTAAACGTAAAAGAAAAATAATTTTCAAATTTCTAATTTTGATAATTCAGATTAATAAATTTTAGTTTTTTAGTTAAGAAATAATTATCACCTGAAACTTACCAAAGAGCACAAATTCATTAATTTAAAATAGCATTTTAAGATTTGTCATATAAAAAACTAGGTCTCTATAAATTATTTCCATTGTTTCAACAAATGTCTCACATATTTTATTGAAGTGTGGATAATTTGTAAATTTTAAGAGAATAAAATATATCTGCTTAATCTTTTCTCTTAAATTGTTAGCTTTAATGCCTTAAATTGTAGTAAAGGTTTTAAATACCTTGCAATATCAACAACTTCCCAGCTTCTTTAATCTAAATAAAGAATAGTTTTGTACTAAGCATGCATGAATCCACTACTTAAAAATGTCACTTGGATGAATTTTTCCCATTAAAATGTTTCAGGCATGCCTGAAAAGAAATAATTGGCAACATTAACTGCTTTCATCAAAGACAAAAATAATATTTAATTCAAGGAAGTGAAGGCATGATCAATTTCTCCAAAAATTTGAAAGGATTGCAGACATTAAAAATAAGGAAATTGGCTTTGCTATTCTTGTCTAATTTGCCGGTTAAACCAAAAAGCTGTGAAATGAAATATTTCTGCTATTTTTGACTGGCTTCTTTTTGTGCATTGTAATGCAATCAATGAGGAAATGTGAATCAACTTTCTGCTTCAGATTCTACTCAAATAGAATACAAATGATTATTTAGGGTTTTGTTCTTGCAGAGTGCTTAGTTTCCTCTTAAATCCCAGGAGCCACTGATAACATTTATCTACTGTATATAAAGTATACAAGCCTTAAATCTATAACTCAGCTGGAATGATGGTGAGTAACATGCAAGTCCTTCTCTTGCTGGCTATAAAAATGATGGATGACTTACAGGAATAGAATAGATATGCCCATGTTGACTTCTGGTTTTAGGACTAAGACTGAGAGACACCTTTGGAATTTTACTAACTGTTCAGTTGTTGTGCATATAATCAATAATTCTCCTAGTCTTCACTGAGCATAACATTCCGTTAGGTCTTTAATGCAGCAACATGAACTCTATCTCATTTATTTTTATCAAACCACTTTCTGTCAAAGCATGTAATTTATAATGTCAGCAAAGTGTTTCTTCCTATTTCTTGGCATTATTTCTTGGGACAGTGGCCTCTTGCTTTTATCTCAGTACCTCCCTTCATAGCTGTGACAATTAATCCCAGTGTAGCTCAGTATATCACAGTTTTTTGACACAAACTGTGTAGCTGCTGCTAGAGTACAGGGGTTTTTTTATGCTTCGATTTGTTTTGATTTTTTAAAAAAATAATGTAGTGGGGGTTTTTTTCCTTCAATGATTTCCACTGTCATCATCAGTGTAACTGATGATCTGACTTCAGAACTAATGAAATAGCTCATCTTGCCAGTGAGCAATTAACTCCATGATTGCCTAATCTGAATGGGGAGCAAGAAAGTTCTAATATCTACAGCATAAGCTGCTTTCTAATGAGGTAATAATCTATTCCTGAAAATGATCAGTTCTACATGCTCCCTGGTACGTACTTCTTGTTCGTAAAAGATAAAAATAGCAAGAACATTAGTTTTGTTGGATCCATAATTGCTTAGAAGCAATTCGCTTTGTTGTATTTTCATGAACTCAAGAGCACAGTAATAAAAAGTTTATAAACATGGCATGAATCTAGCCTTAAACCATGGATGTCAAATGTTTCTTCATAGTCTTCTAATTGAACTTA
Source organism: Myiotriccus ornatus (assembly GCA_036023395.1). Taxonomy (NCBI): domain Eukaryota; kingdom Metazoa; phylum Chordata; class Aves; order Passeriformes; family Tyrannidae; genus Myiotriccus; species Myiotriccus ornatus. The sequence continues at coordinate 95,918,330 of JAYRBT010000082.1, forward strand.
AATAATTCCTTCAAAAAATGGCAAGTGAACAGACAGAAACAAGATGGTATAGTTTTGAAAAATAAATTTCTGAACTCTAGCAGCCTGGCTATCTCTGGTCATTGCATCAAACTAATGCCAACCCCACAGCAGACTAACAAGTGAAGGTCTGAGTGAGAGAGAAGAATACATGGAAGCACATGGAATAAGCAGTAGGGGGGGAACTGTTTCCATGGAGCACATTTTCTCTGTTCTGTTGTAGGCTAACATACTGAGTTGACAGAGATACTTTTATTAGTCCTTTGCATTATTTGCATTATTCGAAGTAGGTTATAAATGTGGTTTGGTTCTTTTGTTTGTTTGTTTTGTTGGTTGGTTTGGTTTGGTGTTTTTTGTGCAGGCTCAGGAGTAAGGTAGGCTTTATTTGTCTTTGATGGTTAAATAGACCTCATATAGAGATGCTGGGGATCCAGCTCCAGAACTGAGAACAAGGCTTGTTGAGCACCTTATAAAGCATGTTTTAAAAGTATGTTTGCTGTTCAACCCCACCAAAACAGAACAGAAACAAACATAAGGAGTGAATAATACAAGGCATATCTTTGGGTAGAAGGAAGTTAAAGTGGGCATGATGTTAGACAGTACAGGTCAGTGAGGGCATGGGTGAACAGTTAAGAGTAGAGATAGCAAGAAGGAGACTTGGGGCGCCTAAAGACAAGAAAGGCATCGCAGACTATTTATAGGCCTTTTGGTGGTGAGGAAGAAGGGAAAGACCACACTGAAGGAAATGAGGGAAAAGCAGAAGGGAAGTGGGGAATAGACTTATTGGAGAAAATTCACCTAAGGTCTACAGTTTTGCAGCAGTTGTGGGTAGATGGAAACATACCCTTGCTAGAGAAACTCAGAGATAAGAAAAGGTTCGAACTAGTCTCAGCTTCCCTTCAGGGAGGAGACATCTGCAGCCCAAAAATGACAGGCAATAGCAGATAAAGAGCTTGAGTAGGCCACATGGGCAGCCCTTAGCAACCATGCTGCTAGTAAGTCTGCTCTTTGAAGAAGTCTTGAAATGCCAGCCGGGCAAGAATAAGCACATTGTCAGATCATAACATAAGTAGATGTAGGAGTCACAAAAAATCCCCCCCGTAATTCTGTTTGCTTGAAATTATCTGCTGTATACTGGGCAGCAGAAGATTTGAGCAAGACTGATACTAAGCCCCTGTTTGTGTGTATATGCACACATACATATGCTAAATATGTGGGTAGAATGAAAAAGATAAGTGTAGATTTAAATGTTAGATATCATGAGGGACCAAAAGAGTCATGATACAAAGAGAATACTACCCTTTCTTAGACCAAATTTAATTGAAAAAGAAGTGTGTAGAAAGTAATGGTGGAAACCATCAAAAGAATATCATAGCTGGTCTTCAGATTGTCTTGCCACAGACATGGTTAAATAGCAATAAAGAAGGAATCATAGAGGTAGCTGTTAAGCTCTAGTAAAGTAAAGACTGACACATTTACTATTGATGTGATTTGCAGTCTTCAGTGGAAAGAAGTATATGATTGTGCCTAATTATTTCAAATGAAAAATTTAATATTTATATATATGCATCTCATATCAGTTTAAAAATATAATTAATTTCTCTGTGACACTTTGAATGTAATGTGTTTACCTTTGAGAAAGATGTTCTGTGCTAAATTTTCATCTAAATCAATTTAATTTTCCCTTTATTTTGATGTTATTGTGGAATGGTTGAAATATCTCAGAAGCTTTACTTTTCCTTTGAAGGAATTCAGTACTTGAACTCAACTGTTAGGCTGAAATAACACCCAGTTCTTTTTCCAGAATACTGAAAATGTTGCATTCAGGGGCATAAACCCAGCAAGATGACATAACCTGCAGATTTTGTGATGTGTGAGGTTTCTGTTTGATTCTGCCAGACAAACGTAATGAGCAAAGTGGCTCATTAGAAGTTTCGTCACTACCTAGCACTGAAGTAGAGTGAATTTTATTCAGTGCAATCGCACTTGGTTTTATTGCACTTTTCAGTATTGAAGAAGTGGAGAGAGGAACAAAAGATTCCTATTAAGAGCAAACAGATAACCTGCAGTTCTATTAAGAGATTAATCTCCTTGAAAGTTGAAAATCTCAGCAAAATTGCTTCTGAAACTCTGCAACACAGTACTTTACATATACAGTCATCCGGCTCAGCACTGTAAGCACAGGCAGACTGAAATAGAGTGTTCCCACACCAGAGTAGGGATTTGCACTTCTTCTTGTAACATTTATTTTCTGTCTTTGAGTTAGTAGTTCAATAGGAGGACTTCAGTTTTAAAATATGGACACTTTAATGGGTTATCAAAATCCCACACTTTAGGCCTGCTAAAATCAATACAAGAGCTGACTCACTGACATTGATAGGCTTCACATCATGCCCTCCAGCTCATCTTTGCATTTAGAGTCAGCTTCAAAATGTTCCTCAGGGAAGAGTATTTTCTTTCTTTGTATTTTTTCAGATAGGTACTGTAACTGAAGCTATGAGCCCCTGGTGGTCTAGTGGTTAAGACGCGGCACTGTCACTGCCGAGACCCGGGTTCGATTCCTGGTCAGGGCCACTCCCCGGGCAGATGGAGCTCATTAGCCCTATAAG
>JAYRBT010000082.1:95921056-95979287 GCA_036023395.1 Myiotriccus ornatus
AGTTCCGCGCACACTGTAACTCACCTAAAAAATCCAGTGTGCAGGCTGGAAGGTGTAAAGACCTTCCCCGGTTCTTCGTTCGCGAAGACTGGCCATATTTTTCCAGAAGATTCTTTGAAAAGAAACTTTTGTGTAATAAGTTCTGTAGACATACTCTTTGATTATAATATTACATTCACAAATTATGACCTTTTGAGGTTCACAAAAGTGATTGATCCTCATTAGATGCTGAGATAGACTTGAATTTGTCGCTGATAATATTTACTAGTAAACAATATTGAAATAGTTGATGGTAAATCATCTATGTTGATGGTAAATCATCATATGTTGATGGTAAATCACCTATTTATATTCTATTACTATTAGAAATAGGGTGGTATTTGTATGTATTCATGTTTCCACTTTAAGAATTCTGTAGCCAGTCATTTTCCTAAGTAGACAGCAAGAGGTGTGAGAGTAGAGTGATGGACTTCCTACAAAGTTCAACTTCTACCGTCTGAGAATTTTGTGGGAGAATTGGTAACTTAAAGCTATTTCAGTCTGTGACTATTCCTCTTATCCCAGGAAAGAGTACTTTTATGGGGTTGTTTTTTAGAGTTAACCTACATCATTGTGAGAAACTATCATGAAAAGCTTTTGACAGCGTATGATTAATGTCATGGGCTGAAGAAACAAATCAAAATGTGGTTTTGCCATTGCTTGTTGTGCCACATTTTAAACGAACAATGCCAAGTGTAATAAATTATTATTTGCTTTCTGGATGAAGGTTACAGAAGGCCACTGTGTCAGCAGTATTAAATTTATCAACCTGCATTCTACAGGTGGACATTAAGTCCGTTGTAATGTCAGCATGAAACATCCATGATCTAATTGGCTTTCCTGCAGACACTCCATGTAGCTGCAACTTGGAAAGAAAGGTCAGAATTCAAAGAACAGATGGCAATTGGCTAAAGTAATTAAGTGCTGAAAAAATCCAATCCTTCTTTACACACTTTGCACAGAATGTTTAATCGGAAGCTTGACTAGTGAAATCAGGAACTCATCATTTCCCACCTATTTCTGACTCTAGGAATTCAATTTCTACTAGTAATAAGATATTTATAGCATTAAAAAGGCATTGAATGTGTTTTAAAAGATCTCCTGAATATGAGATTTTCTTGATATGAGAAAAGGAACCATTTTAATTTAGAATGTTATTTTCATTATGCAAAACATTCCTGCAGGGAATAACAGGTATGGAAAGTGAATTATTCTGTTATCATTTGTCCTCAACACCTTGTTCTTTGGTTCAAATGCAATAGATTATGGTTCTAGTTACAGCCATATGGTCAGCAAAATAAACTGTCAAATTACTGAGAGAGGAACACAGTCAAGATAATTTAAATCAAAACATCTGTGACCACAATATATCTTAAAATATCAGGAAAATTGGTCATGTTAACACATTGCTGTGGGGAAAATAGCCTCAACATCAGTAAATTTACTTAATTTACAGACAATTAATGCAACTTTTTTTACTGATTATATAATATAAAATATAAAAAGGACATAGTTAAATAAACATTTAGGAAGCCTCTTTCATCCGTGTTTCCTCAGGTTCATCTCCCATTCTTTTTGCTGCATTTTATACTGGATTTCTCCCAAGACCTTCATTGAGGGCCTCACTTGCTCAGGGGTATTTCTGCCCCTGCATGGGTCACCCACAGCCAAGGTCCCTCATTAGTCCCTGCTCTGGCATGAAGCACATCCTTCACAGAGTGCACCTCCAGCCATATCCCCCAACAAAGGCTCCTTCACGTGCCTTACATGCCCTCCATTTCTCCTCACCTTTCTCCTCACTCTTTCTTAATAATACATCAAGGTTGGTGCATCAGGGATCCCTGACAGACTGCAGTGGTGTTCCCATCAGTGCTGGAGCAGTCTGTGACCAGCATGGGGCAGCTCATAGTCTCAGGGCACTGCTGACTCAGATTCAACTTGCAGTTCACCAGAACCCCTAGGTCCCTTTCCATGACACTACTTTCCAGCATCTCATTCCCCAGTCTGTACAAACATCCAGGTTTTCCCCATCCCAGATGCAGATACCGGCACTTTTCCTTGTTGAACTTCATATGGTTGTTGATTGCCCAGTCCTCTAATTTGTCGAGGTCTTTTTGCAGGGCCTCCCTGTCTTTGTAGGAGTCAACAGCTCCTCTGAACCTTGTGTCATCTGCAAACTTGCTTAGGATCCCTTCCAGTCCTGCGTCCAAGTCATTTATGAAGATTTTGAAGAGAACAGAGAATAGTGCCTTTCACTATGACTTTGAGAAAGCTCAGTTTCCACAAGAGGTTTTCAAATAGAATTTCTTATTTTAAAAAAAAAAAAATGTTGAAAAGGCCTCTTACAGCACAATTTTGAGCAGAGGCAGAAAATTTACTCCTTGTAGTTTAGATGTTCCCATCACGCACCCCCTGGCCTACCACTGTCTTGTGATTAATGAGGTGGAAGGCAGAGAGAACACTGCGAGACAGCAATTAATGGCTGCTAAAAGTGCAAACATGCAGGTTTGACTTCATAACACCAACAAAGTTGTTCAGGGTGCTCAAATTTGCATTAAAAGTTTAGAGGTAGATTTTTACCAGAGATCCATGTATGATTTTTCTACTGTGACAAATATATATTCGTCAAATGTATTTCAGAGAAATATATAGTCACGATGAAACAAACTTGACTGACTCAACAGACAACTCAGCAATAGGAAAACTTCAAACTTAGATTGGATTTGTGAAAATGTAACAAAGGATATCAGATATTCTGGTGACTAATTGCTTTGTGTAAATGTGTGTTAGAACTGAGCAAATATATTAGACATCTTTTTCATTCTTGAGTTTTATAACCTGTGTTCTGTAATGAGTTCTGTATTTGCTATATTTGTTTATGATTTGATAATGAATTAAAAAACTGACTTAATGTTTTTTAAACCCTAAACTTCAACCCCAAAGGTGATCAAATAATTACTATCCAAAAAGCTTTTGAGGATTTCCTTTGTAGCTATTGCTCCCTACTGAGAAAGGGACTATGCATGGACCAAAATCTCACTCCTCTTTCTTTATTGCTTCTACTCCTGCAGTGAAAGAAAAACAGAAGGGGATAGGGGGAGGCGTACATGGCAGAAATTAGGAGATTTATCTTCGTTTATACCATATACATGGATTTCTTTATTTTTCAAACTTGGTTGAGATTCCTGGTTATTATTCCTTATGCAGAACGGGTGCACCTCTTGCTTTCCTTACACTAGTAGATATCATTGCTTGATCCAGTGAATTACTATGCATCAAATACAGATTCATTACAGTTCTCTCTGTAGATAACTTTCTGTTTGTATGGAGCTCAAGGACATCTCAGCTGATTCTCCTGGTTTACTGTGGCTTCACTTAGCAAGACATAAACCACCACAGTCTCGCAAAAACTTTGCTTAAACCTTGAAGAACCCTACAAAACTGACATGTCCAAAAAATACAGAGAGAAAAGAAGTAATTTTTTTCATACTAAGAAACCTACCAGTAACTTCTTATAATGTCTAAACTGTAAACTACAGGCTTTGACAGACAATTCTTGAACAGTTCGTTCACAGTTTTTGCTCTTCTTGACATAATCTTACACACTTCTTTTGGGTGAAAACGAGAATTGTTTACTCTTAGAATCTGTCTGAAGCTTAGTAGTTTAAAAATAACATAATGTTCTTTAGTTTTTTTATGAAATTAGAAAAAGCCAAACATTTTACAGTAACATTTTGTCTTTTCAATCAATCAGTCCCTCTGTCTCTGGCACACTCTGCATGGACATGCTTCACACATTTTTATTATTTGACTGTTTCTGTGCTTTCCAAAGCTGTTTTCTTGACAGTGATGAAAATCTATCTGAATCATAAACATCAATCAGAATATGCCAATCATTCTTTGAATAAAGTAAACATGAAAACCAATCTTGAAATAAGGTTTACAAAAGAAACCAATGACACTAGGTTAAAAGGGACTGCAATTAGAAATAGGCAACACTAACATTCTCTCAAGTTAATCATATCAGTTTAATCCCTTTCTTGGTTATATTTATTGTTATCTTAGTCTATTATCTTAGTCCTTTAGCAAAATCTTATCATGGAACACTTTTAGGACCAATGCACAGTTCTGCAAAACAAAATTAACCAGAAGAAGAGAAAATGGAAAACATATGAATAAGGAACTGAGGAAAAAGTTAGCTATTATTTAATTCTTGTCATTCATAATCTACTGTCAACTGTCCAAGTGGCATGGTAAATTCAAAATTGTAAAATGGGTTGGAAAGATGCAATTATTTGGTTCATCAGCAAAATTTTGATCATTGGCTCTTATATTCAGTTACTCCACTCCTTCCTCAAAGCCATCTGGTCCATAAGGTGGGAGCAACAGGTGGTAAATTTCTTCTGTGGTATACTGCTCTTTGATGTAAGTTAACTAATTTATTTCTAAAACAGGCCATTTTCAAATCAATGGAATAATGCTTGTTTGCATAATGTAACTCTTCCCAAACTTCCTTATTTATTTCTATGTGTGTTTTCATGTTGCATGTGTAAGATACAAACCAGAATCACACATGTTGTAACCCAAGCATACAGATGAAATAGAAAGACTGCTGATGACATCTATTGTCTTTGAAAGAAATCCAAGATTTAAGGAGACAAAAAATTTTTGTTAATATAATTTTTTGTAGGAACACCTGTACTGGTATTTCAGTTTTGTTTGGTCCTGTATTAATAAAGCACTTCTGAAGAAGTTTTACAGATCAAATTGTTGAAATCCTGAAAGAGTGTGGTTACTAAATGGCAATTAGAGAGCAGAGGAAGAGATGAGGCTGGGCAAAGAATAATACCTGTAATGAATAACAAGTGCAATGCGACAAAATATAAAAAGAGGGGAAAGAGGCTGCAAAAATCATTATTTTTGTAAAAATCATAATTCTAGACTAGAGTATGGGAACACTGCTTAGGTAGATGACACTACCGCTGAAGGAATGAATCAGAATTGTGAAATTTAGTCTAGAAAAAGACTTTGAAAAGTGAAGTTCCTCCATGCAAAGCAGAAGTTTTCCAATATTTGCTTTCATCCTGAATTACCTGGGGATGATGCTGCATCATGAGGGATGCTGATTTGGGTTTCTGTTGACAGTAGCAGGACAGAATATCAGAAGATACAGACACTAGTTATGGTGCAAATATAGTCAATATATTTCACTTTTTTATTTTTGTGAAAATTTTCCAGTTATTTTTTTCACCTTTATTTTTTCCTCTTGATGCTATTAGGTCTTAAGAGAATGGACCCGGACCACAGCATGGCAACAACGACTGAAACCTTATGATAGGTAGAATGGCCTGTGATGGCAACAATTTAAAAAAACAGCCTTCAGATTAAGCTTTTCTGAACAGCATGTGGCAACAGAGATTTCTGAATGGCCCATGGAAGCAGCAAATAAAACTTTCAGGTAGAGGAAGAAAGAAAGAAGGAAAGGTAGGAAAAGAGAAGTAGAATAAAATAGCCGGGTCACCACCCTGGATTCCAGCGACATCTCTAGTCCAGTTCCTTCAGCTGGTGGGTGCACCCACAGTCCCTCTCAGCTGTGTTATTTACAGGCTAGTCCTTGTGCGTGCACTTTTTTTTTTCTTGTTGAACTTTTCAGAAGGCGGGTGGGAGCTCTCATGGGTTTCAATTGCACTCCCCCACCAGGGACACAAATGCAATGCTGTCTCAAAATTGGTTTTAGTTATAGTTACCCAAAATAAGGACGTTGGTCCCAGAAAAGCACCATCTTTCCTCCACAAGACCCTCTTTTCTAACTGCACCTAATCTTGTTGGCATGGTAACATTCCTTTTCTCTTCTGGCGGTGTTTGAGACATCAGTGCTTTACATTAACTCTTTCAGGCTTTCAGTCTCTCATACTACCCCATGGCTCAAACAGTCAGTTGAATCCTATTAACATTTCCATAAAACACTCATTTTAGGGAAAGAAAATGTTCTGTTTGAATTTTGATCAGCCTTGTAAGGGAACAGAATCCTATTTGAAATACATAATAAATGAGACAATATTAGACCTGACAGTAGAATGCAATGACATATCTTCTAAGGGGTTTGCAACAAACCTTTTGAAGCAAGGTACTTATTATTTTCAGCATGTGTAAATGGTTCAGTTTTCTGTATAGATATCATATACTATTTCTACACAATATTATTGTTCTTGAACTTTGTCATGAACTGGAGGCACTTTGACCTTTAATGATTTATGAACTGATGGGATTGTTGCCTTAAATGTTCTGTTGTCTGCACCTATAAACACATAAAATACTGCTTTGTCTTATACTTTTTAGTGACTTGGGAATGCTGCTGTAAAATAGCCCTTACAGCACAATATATCACAAGAAGGTTACACTGTAACTCTGTTTCTGTGATTTATTCTCCACTTCTAAAGAGCTCCAAACTGTCTGTGGGTCACAGGCAAAGAAATACTAGAACGGAGACAAACTCATTTTGAGCTCAGATGCATTTGAACCAGATACCGATCAGGAGTGTCATTTACACAGTTCTGTGAGGCTTCCTGAGAGGCGTTGAGTCTGATTTACCAAACTGGTGTCTGACTGACACCTCTTACACAAACCGCAGTTTGATTCAGGAAAGTTTAAGGCTAAACCCCTATACTCAAGTCTTCTAGGAAAAGAAACTCAGCACACAGTGTCCAACCTGTCAGTGCACCACTGCAGGTAGACCGACCAGCATGTGGTCTGAAACGAGGGCATTTATTTACTCTGGAGAAGTACAGATACGTAATGTTATTTTGCAATATGAAGTCTTGCCTAAAGTTGTTATGAAACGGGTACTTTTTTTTCCCTTTTTAACCTTTTATGATAATCTTTTTCTATGTAAATTCTACATTACATAAATACTCAAAAGACTGATGGCAGTGCTCCAGAAAAACAGATCTTTGCATAGAGCAATTGTTTTTCTACTGCTGAGGCAAAAAATCAATAGTGCATCAAATCTGCTTTGTTCTTGAATCATTAAGGGCTTTGGTTCCATATGGGTACATAAAAAAATTACTTACCTCAGCTTTCATGTATATATTAGAAAGAAAAAAACCCAATCAAGCCTGCAGTTTAAAGTATGTTAATTTTAAAATATTTTATTCATCCTGTACATTATACAGATCAAATATAATCCAACCCAGGGAACACTGCTTCATTTTCCATCAGGAATGTCTGCCCTTTTAGCAGTGGCATATAATCTGGTACATGTTTTGAAGCAGTATTTTTCCTATCATTATTATACACTCTAAAATTTAATATGATTATATTAGGGACACTGAAAAGGCCTTTCCTTAACTTTTTCCAGTGTTTCTATACATACTGTCTTTGATAAATACGTCAGTAGACAGAGGGACAGGGAACATAATAAAAAGGCTAGACTGCTGGAAAACTGAAACTTTATTTTAAATTCAGGAGCCTGTGTCAAATTGCTAAAAATCTCTACCTATTTTTATTGCCTCAGTTAATTCATGACTGATTTGAAACACCTCACTGGATCTGAATTGTCAGAAGTTATGTAGCTTATCTTTAATGTATAAACCAGTGCACTGCCTTAAACTGGGAACCCTACTGAGGGGGCTAATATTTCTATTCACTGTTGTAAGTCTGACTATTGTGGAAAAGATGCCTAAAAATGCTTTTAATCCCAAAAAACATACCCATGAAGTAAGTTTATCTTTCATAGAAACACATTTTTCTATGAAGTCAGCAATCTGATAAACAAGAGTCAAATAGAAAATATAACAATAAAAATATATTCAGGAACAGGAGTTATAATTACAATCTTTACAGTGAGTGGAGTTGTCTGGGGTTTTTAATTTTACTAATTTTCATTTATAATAATAATTTGTCTTTAATTCAAAAGGGTTTGCACTTCTATCAGGCAATATTTGTACTTCTACCTAATGAATTGTAGATATTTATTTCTGGAAAAGAAAGAACCTAGATAATTTTACAAACTCACAGGCACCGCAGTTAATACGCCTAGGTGAAAGCAGTGTCCTATCAATAGTTTTGGAGAGATAATCTGTTCTGTTTTGATGATGCTTTTCTTCTGAAGCAAGTGATGAATTCACAGCACACATAGTCCAACCACTCTGTAGTATACATGTCATATTTTAACAGAGGAAACATAATTCTCTATCTGTCTGAATAACATAAATGCTATAAAAGATGTCACTTTCTAGCACACCACGGCTTAGCAAATAAAATCCTCTGCATTGGTAGGTATAAATATAGGGGACTTCACTTTGACAAAATCTTATTCCATGTTCCTTGAGCTAAAGAATTCCCTAATATCTTTAAACTTATTGTGACAGGAATAAAAGACAGCCAAGTCTTTACATGCTCCTCCCTTCGCACACACACACCCTCTCCTTTGCAATTGTTTTTAATGGGAAGTGTGATTAGTCCTAACATAAGAACACCAGGTGGGAACTGCAGGACAAATTGTCTGGATGCTCACATAACGAATGCAGAGTTGGGAGAGCTGTGATGATTGTGATTAGTTTGGTACACGTGGGTCTGCAAAAGGTTATGAAATTTTGCTGGAAACTGAGACAACAGGGCAAACTGGTCTCCCAAAGTTACAGTCAGCTTCTGGGTGAACCTCCACACTGGCAAGGGTGTCTGCAGGGTATGTCCAGCCCAAAGACAGGAAACGTGCCTGGACAGGTGAGTAAAAGTGCTAAGATCAGGTCACATATGGAGATGAAATGCTAAAGTAGCTCCATAGGTGATTTGTTGCTTGGTAATTGTGCATTCTGCAATGCCAAAGACTGTAAAGCTGTACTTGTCTATCCAAACCTACTTATATTATAACCCTTTAGACCTGTTTATATTCTATACTGTATGGGCAATATTTAGATACCATATTAGCAATAAATCTAATCATAATCATCTGTGTAAGAGTAAACAGAGCAATGAATGAGACCAGACCTGTAGAAAGACTTGGGAGTGATGATTGTTGAAAAACTCAATATGAGCTGTTTTTCAAGCTCATTGAAACTCACCGATGGTTTTCATCGTGTCAGCTTCTGTATCTTTTTAGAGCATTCCACTCCCTTTTCCCTCCCACTCCCAGGAAAATTCATTTGTTCTAGGAATCTGCATGTGCTGATTTGGTTGGCTGGTTGCGTTTGGTTGGTTTTGGTTGATGTGGTTTTTTGTTTGTTTGGATTTTTTGTTTTATTTTGGTTTTATTGCAATTCTCAGAAACACTTTTCCAACTACTAATTATTTCTGTTGTAACTTAGTTGCCATTCTCACCAATGTTTCTGGTAGTCCTTCCCAACACTTTCATTTTCAAGCTCTAGGAATAGTTATTCAAGCAAATTTAATGAAGGAATGTGCCTCTGGGCTGAGGAGGAAGCAGGTCTTTTTTTTAATTGCATTAGCAGTGGCAAGGGCAGCAACGGCAACAAGGTGGGAACTTCTTTTCTAACAGAGATATAAAATTTCATTCTCTTACAGACACTCTGTATTGTTACTCTGCACTGACGAAATCAGACGCACACTGTTATGTCACACAGCTCTATTTATACACTAGTTGCAATAATAGAAAATACAGTTAGAATTGACTTACCCCTAACATAATCTGACCAACAAATGATCTTCCTGCTGGTACTCTATCTTTCACATTACCTTTGATTTACAGCAAAGGCAATTGTGTTTAGGTTTGCATTCAAACTTTACACTACAACTTCCAAGGGAAAAAAGGGTTATTATCCAGTTGAGAAGTAAGGAGAAATTAGAAATCTGACATTTAATTGGGTGTGTTTTGGTTATCACTTGCTTCTCGTAAAATTCCACTATACCATTTTCAAAATAGATTTATACAGAAATCCATACTCTTATACATATTATTTTGCTGCATCTAAAAGCCTAGCATTTGCAAATGCAATGGTTAGTTAAGAATAATTGGAAAACTGAGTCTGTGTGAGAAAATACACACACACTTGCAGAAAGGCAGAAAAAATGCACAGGGAGGAGAGGAAGGGCCCCACAGGGTGTTGTGTGCAGGAAGGAAAAGACTGAGGAGGGTGCTGTAAAATCCTTCTGTGGAGATCAAAACAGAGGTAGGAATGTTCATTAAGGGAAGGAAAGACCCTCCCCTGAAATATACACATCTTCCCATGCTTTCTGAATCCCACTTGATTCTTCCTGGAACTCTAAGTGCTCAGTGAGGTACCCTAGACTCTTCAGACCTCAGACACTCCTGTCCTCTTTCTGCCCAGCCCTTTGACCTTTCCATTGCTGGCAAATCCAGCCTACTTTAATAATTTGATTAACATGAAAATAACTGGATGAAGGAATAGAAATTACAAAGGGAGGCATTTGTTTGATGCTTCAGAGAATAACGCTGTGGGATATGCAGTTAAGTCTGCTTTTAGCATTTTGGATAAACAACTATCTTAACAGAGGTCAAAGATTGTCATAAACATCTCATTTTTTTCTTATTTTCTAGTAAGAACTTAATGAAATATAATGGAAGTTATCAGTCTAGGGACACTCAGAACAAGAAATCATGATAAATAAGTAAACAGTGCAGTTAATTAAAAGCACAGGGAAAAGCATATCAGAGAATGATAGCAACAGAACAGAATGCTGGACTTCCAGATAAAAATGTATTTGTGAATATTAGTGGATGTAGATGTTACAAAGACATAAGATGGGGGCTGTGAGTAACTCAGAATGGAGTCTCATGAATCAATACCATGTCTGACCCATAAGAACTGACATGTCTGTGAAAACACTGTCAGGAATTATATCTGAAATATGGGCACAACTGATAAAATTATAAGATAAATACCACTAGAAAATGAAACAATACAAAGATATGTTTTTTGTCTGATTATGAGAAGCAGAGAAATGTTTTTGCTAGGGGTGGGAACTCATTAACTTTGTGGATAGTGAAAATAATCCTGTAATTAAAAATAAACTAAAAATGTTAAATTAAATTTTCAATTGAAAGATGAATACTTTAACCCATGTATCATGCTTCCAAGCTAAAGATGGCAGCTGAGGTATCCCTAAAAGGGAATGAAAATTGCTAATCAATAATTCAGCACAAATAATCAGAATGAATTTGGAGGAATTCAGACCACAGGATGAAAGAAGACCAAATGTTAATACAGAGGAAAAAGTGTAAGAAATGGGAGTACTTATCTTCCTGTGCTCAAAATAAAGCATTGAGTCTCTTCAAAGAGGCTCAGTACATGTAGAGATGGAGGATGAAGTAATTTCCAGTGAAAAGGAAGATATTTGTAGAATGTTTGTAATCTCTCTCATGACTCTTAAGGAAAGTAAGCTGCCATTCATTCAAAATTGTCATAACCACAACTGGGTGCATGTAAACTGTCAGTAAGAAAGACATGAAACAAAAGATGCAAGAGATGTTATCCTTTTGTAAACTAATTAACACACAGCAGTACCACACACTGCTGAGTAGTAAGACAATATTTAATTGTCATACAGGACTAGAATATTCTCAGTGCAGGGGAAAAAGATGATCAGTAATAATTCAAGTTTGTAATGTGGTGTCTTGGAAGACAATTCAGGTGTGAATGATACAATGGCAGCAGCTTTTAATAGGGAAAATGCTTATAGTGAAAAAGGAATCAACATGACTTATTACACTCTGTAATACCTAATTGTCATTATGATCACAAGGTACATGCACTCGGACATGCAGATATAATCCTTTGGAAAGAAGATGGAGCTGTGCCTTCAAGTGCCTGCAACACTTGATTCTGAGAGTCTGACGGAAACTTGACATTAGATATAGACGTTGAAAGCCAGAGCTGCTTACAGGTCAGTCAAGCATCTCTATTTAGGAGAAAACCATCTTTATGGAAAAGGAGTTACAGTATATCATCACAATTTCAGAACCAAAAAGAAATAAACTGCAGTAGCCAAATTTTGACTGATTTTTCCTTGAAATAACAAAGATAAGTGTCATTAGAAGTTATAGTTTTTTACAGGAAATCGCATGAACTCCAAATAAAAGTCAATGATTCCCTTAAATAGATTTTCAAACATCTGAAGAAACATGCAGGACTAAGACATGCAATGACTGTTCAAAAATTTATGTCCAATTAAACCATATATATGAGTAATGAAAAGTGTTCATCAACAGAAAAAGACTGTAGTATCAAAGGTTTTCATCCAATCTTGGAAAACTCTTTTCTTTTTAAGAACTACCAGAGCTCTGGTACTGGTCTAAGACCAGCATATTGAAGGCCCATGGCCTGATTAGTTAGTCAGTAGGTGGTAAACAGATTTAAACTTTGGTTCCCAGATATCAGGGTATATCCATACAAAACCCAGAGCAACAAAAAACTTTTTGTAATAAAACATTTAACAACCAACAAGGAACTCAGGAGCTGACACATAGATTGCAGTAGTGAATATTTTGAAGAAATATATAAAATATGCTACTATTTATATGGATAGAAAACTATTTGAAATTTTAATTTTCATATCTTATAATACAGAGTTGTTTTTCTAGTATGAAGCACAGTCATGCTAAAAACTAGCAGATTGTTATTGCAACTATTTCAAGCAATTTTTATATTGACTGTAACTCGATACAAGAAAAGACAGATATTCTTGAAATACATCAATTTTGGTATTTTTGAACATCTAATACTGTTGAGACTGAGATAATGAAAAGAAGTTTTTGCTTTAGGAGAGCTAATACTGGTGTTGAAAGGAAAGCAGTTAGGCCAGTCCTGCAATCTAGTAGGAACTGGTGTAAACAGTACCAGCCGTAGTTTTTCCAGGCAAGGGGAAATCTATGAGAGAAACATTCAAGACTTTTCCATCTCCTTATACCATGATAGAAGAATATGACCCACGGAACATGCAAGAAGTTGTTAATTGTGTAAGTTAAGCATATAGTAAAAATTTGTGCTTGAAAAGTCTTCTGGTATTTTGGGTAATTACCTTAGAAAAGGAGTAAATGGTTCATATTTGAAACATTTTTTTGAGCATCTTCATTTGTCTTTATACAAAATCATGTGGTACACATGACTTGGAGTTTAGTTGCAGATATTTAATATTGATGTTTTTTGAAGATACAGATTTTCTAAGGAAACAATTTTTTTTTAGTACATGTGTGTTTCTGTAACTGTAGTGATGATGCAATCTGTTAGAGAAATAAAGTTTTAGAAATTAAGCTGGAGGAATGGCTACTTTCAGAGCAATAGAGAACACTATATAAGACCTCATAAATAAATGTCAGTGGGCCAGACAGAACATATAGCCTGCTCTGAGTTCTAGCTGCTATTTCAACTAGGAAAAGATCTCAGTTCTGCTAGTGAAGGAGAAAGGGCAGGCAAGGTGCAGATATTTCTGGACTGGCCTATCTTTCTAATGAGAATCTAAAACTTTCCTGACTCCTTGACTAATAAGCACACCCAAGTTGTAAATTAATAACCTTTATTTCTCAGAAGAAAAATCTGATTCTTCATGGAAGACTGGTGGTTTTGAAAATGCATATGACAGACTTTTTAAACTATACTCAAGTTGACTTTCATTGCAATGGGTAATATAAATGACATTGAAGTGTAAAACTTGTTTCTTAGCAGAAAAAACAAGCATATCATATCTTCATACTGCATATAGAACAGCTCCATTTCAAATTCTCTCAGGTAGTTTGGAAAATTTACAGATTTGAATGTTTGTACAAATGGTGGCAAGATTTCCTCAGAAAATGTTTGTTGTTATTCAAAATAATTGAAGAGTTTCACTTATTTTGCAGCGTAAGAGTATGTTTTCACAGTAATTGTGAGTTGTGGTGAGGAAAATAATTGCCATAGAAGGGGGTTAGATTAGAATTAAACCTTGAAAATAAACAATTTGATCTGCTGAGTACCTTTGTGTGGTCAGAGAAGTAAGTGCAATATTTGCATGAAGGAAATGATCCAATCTTGCTGATACTGTTACTGTACACTGGGGGCTCTGAATCATAACCTCAGACTTCAAAGTGATGGATGCCACCTCCATAGCTCCATAACACTGCATGTTATGCTGCTTATACACCCATAAAAAGGTGGAGGTTTTAGACTTTAAGAAAATACTACTTTGCTCAGAGCTGGAATTAAAGTAGTAAAATACCCTCTTGGGAGCAAGAAGCAATTGGAGATATACAGACATACTCAGTACTTCTAGGACTAAAACCTCAGGAGCCAGCAAGAAGGAACAGAATGACATGAATAGTATCTATACAAAAAGAATTTTTAAAAACATTATACTAATTAATTATTGTGCATTCCAAGGAATTATCTTTTTTGCATTCACAAATCATAATTTACTTACGTTGATGGCATGATTTGCGCTCGGTGTTTGCCCAGCCTCATTAGTTGTCTCATATATTTAAAGGTGGCTTAGATGAACAGTGATCAAATATGAATGTAATTTGTTAATAAATTATTCATTCACATCCCTTCCTTTCAGGGGGATTAAATCATAATTTGACATCATGAGCAAGGTATTCTCTCAGTCTGTGAAAATCCTGTCTTGTGGTGCATCTGCTTTTAAACTGGATCCACTTATCTTCTTGTCTGGATTTAGGTTCTTTCTAAGCACTTTCTTAGCACTCTCACTCCAGTAATATAGATTTGAAAGGGAGGACTTCTAATTTTGAAAAGATCTGTATCATCTTCTTTATGTAACATCTCTTCTAAGTGATTTCTCTTTCTGTTCCTATCATGACTGCCCAGAGAGCTACACTTTTATCAAGTGTCCAATGCTTGTTCCAGAATATTCTTTTATCCTTGTTTTATTTCCAGCATTGTATGTTTACATTTTTAGTTTTACTTCTTTGGTCTTCAGATCACATTATGCTTTTGACTTAATGAATTTCTGGTGATTTCTAGTCTGTCTCTGAACCTTTCAATTGAACTGAAATAAAACCAAACCAAACCAAACAAACAAAAAAACAAAACCAAAACAAAACCCAAAACAACCCAAAACAAACATTTTTCTTTTTTTTGTTTTTAGATTACTTTTCTGCCATGATATCTCCAACATTCTTTCATGTCCAGCCACTCTCAGAAGTATCAAAACAGTCTCTAAGACTCTTTTCATTTTCCTCTTGATCCTTTCAATACTTTCAAATTAATTATCAAAATAAATTTCCTTTCTACGTAAGATTTGTATTCTTAGCCTCTAATTCTATAGAATCATAGAACGGCTTGGGTTGGAAGTGACCTTAAAAATTAACTGATTCCAACCTGTTCCTGCTACAGGCAGGAACACTCCCACTAAACCAGGTTGCTCAGTGCCCCACTGAACACTGCCAGGGATAGAGCAGAGAAAACTTCTCTGGTAAACCTGCTTCAGTACTTCACCACCCTCAAAGTAAAGAATTTATTCCATATATCTAACCTAAATTTCCCCACTTTTAAGTAGAGGGTTCAAAGTTTGAACCCTTTACTCCTTGTCCTTTCACTGCAGTTCCTGATGGAGAGTCCCTCTGGGGCTTCCCTGTAGGCCCCCTTCAGACACTGGAAGGCTGCTACAAGGTCTCCACGTAACCTTCTTTTCTCCAGGCTGAACATGTCCAACTTTCTCAGCCTGTCTTCATAAGGGAGGTGCTCCAGTCCTCTTATCAACTTTATGGCCTTTCTCTGGACTTGCTCCAACAGTTCCATGTCCTTCTTATGTTGGAGGCACGAGAACTGTATGCACTGAGGTCTTACAAGAGCAGAGTAGAGGGGGAGAATCATGCATTCTTCTCTTCTTCAGAGAAGAAATTAAGAGAAATTTAATTTCTCTATAAGCTTTGCTATTTACTCACATTCAGTCTTGCACTGTCTATTGAATATCTGTTTTCATGGGAATTTTGCCTGTTTATTTTCAAGACTCCCTCAGTACTTCTTAGAAAGGAAAGCAAAATGTATTGATAAAGATGAAACAAGTTTGCCTCAAGTAGCAAAATTAACACTTTCTCTGACACTTCCTTAAAACAACAAAGAGAATCAGTGTTATGAGAAGTTTCCAAACTGAGTAACAAGTGGTGGGAACACTGCTGCTCTGTCTCAACATCACTTACCTTCCTGCATCCTTTTGCCAGTTGTTAATACATAACTTGGGGTTTGTCAAGACAATATATTTCTCATTTTGGAAAATGAAGGAAGAGCATGAGAGAACGGAGTTTCATCACTCACTTCATTGCTGGAATGATGCATTACTGGAATTTCCTATCTGTTTCTCAGCCTGAACTAGGCTTATAACTGCTGCCTGAGGCAGGTAACCTGTCTGGTCTCTGTTACCTGAGCTGACCAGGGAAGGCAGTAGCAGGGGAGTCAGTTCTACCATCCATGCTGAGTTGGTGCAAGCTGGATACACATTCACAACTTGGTTTCTTCTTGATTTGATAGCTTTGAACTTTTCAGTCACGTACTTGCTAGTTATGTAAATTGCCTTCACTAAATAAGTTTTCTCCCATCACTTCCAGTGAAGCCATCATATCAAATAATCCTGTCATGACCATACCAAAGTTATGTCCACACATTCAAACAACTTAAAGTTTTCCCATTCTCTGTTCCTATTATTCCACAATCACATCATGCTTTTCATGTTGCATTTCTACTTATCTCTCTGTGCATCCTTTGCCTACTCTTTTAAATTATTTTCATCTGCTCCAACCTCCCTTCTCAAGCAAGGTCATCCTAAAGCACGTGGCACAGGACTGAATCCAGATGGCTTTTCACTATTTCCACTGAAGGAGACTCCACAACCTCTCTGGGCAAGCTGTTCTAGTTCACAATCACCTGAAAAGTAAAGAAGTTCTTCCTCGTATTCAGATGGAACTTCACATGCATCAGTTTCTTCCTGTTGCCTCTTGTCCTATTGCTTGGCATCACTGAGAAGAGCCTGGCTCCATCCTCCTGACACCCTGCCTTCAGATACTTATGTACGCTTGTGGTGTTCCCTCTTAGTCATCCCCTCTTGAGGCTGAATGGGCCCAGCTGCCTCAGCCTGTCCTCGTAAGAGAATGTCAAAGCCTCAATCATCTTTGTCACGCTCTTCTGGACCTGCTCCAGGATCTTCATGTGTAACCTTATTTAAGGAAGAAACCTTCCTAAATGTAACCTTCCTATGTTTTTTCTTTTTTTTACTCAGAACATGGTCAAATGAGATACTATTCACAGAGAAAACAATAATAAAATATTAATATTCTAATAGAAAAGTCAACAGAAGTTCACCCAGTGAATATACAAATTTGTACTTACAGATGTTGGGTATCCATAAAATAACAGCTTTCAGGGTTTCACAGAAATGTTAAGAAAATTTGGTGAGTTAGAGTTCTTATAATCAAAGTTTTGCAATAATCTGCTCTAGTGGAGCTGCCTTGCTCCATTTAAGCAAAAATCTCTGTCCATCTGGAACTGATCTTAAGAGAAGGACCTAAATAGCCAAAACAGAAATGAAGAAATAAAGGTGAAGTATAGCCGAGAGAAATATTAGAAAATATAGGATTCGGTATACAGCTCATTATCCCCTCTTCTTAATTTAATTTTTATGCTTTCCCCTACCCAGAACTCTCAGTTTTAAAGTCTGATGAGCCCTGGATTGCCATCTTCTGCTTCTAGAGGATAATACCATCTTCGGACACCAGCCTTTAAATTTTTGTCCTCTTGTTAAATTGATCATTTGTTCCCTATCATTCTGAAAATTAGTACTCAGCCAAGCCAGGGGATGAAGTTCATTCTTTCATCTAATCAGTTGGAGTAGACACTTTGCTGATTTACCTCCAACTCCAGAAAGAAATGGAGAAAGGAGTCTGTGGGAAGCAATCGTTAAATTTTCTGATTATACCACAGTATATCTGGAGTATCAGCAACAAAGCATATTGGGAACAGTACAGCTAGGAACTTTTTTCAATGCAATATAAATTTAGCAAGACCAAAAAAATCTATGAATTAGGCAGTCAAACCTGGTCTTCCTATTTATCTTCTCCTCTCTCAACCCCACTTTGACTGAATTCAATCACTTCCCTTTTGTATTTCAGATGAGTTACCTACTGCACATAAACAGGACTTTCCCCTTTTCTCCCATGCAGTTGATTTTATAATTAACAGAAGTGTGAAAATTGAGTATGTCTCTATGTGCTTTCAGTATGGTTCTCTGTATCAATGTTAGGACCAAAATGAAAATCTAGCTTATGTATTGTTAATCTTTCCAATGGGATATTTATTAATATTCCAAAGTCATTATCCAACACTGTAACCATTTTGACATTAATTAGATTTATACCCACATAAAGCCTGTGGCATCCTGTACCTTTCATAGCCAATCTTCATCTCAGATTGCATAGGAAATGGGAAACAAGAAGACACTACACAATTTGTAATATTACTGATATAAAAAGAATACTGAATTCTAAAGCACTGAAATCATGTTTTAATTAAGATAAAACATTAATAACTTCCTCTTCTTGGATTTGATAGTGTTAATACACAAATTTCATTTCTTTCCTTGTCAAATGAAATATGATAATGGATTTCCTCCTAGACTAATTAGCATTTAACAACAATTAAGTGAAAAAGATGTGTAATGATCCTGATGGAATAAAACTGCTTGTCACAAACAATTCATGAGACAAAATTATATATGCCAGGATGAGAGTGTTAAAGAAAATTCCCAGCTCCTCTCCCTCTCACCCAAACATATTTCAATGCCAGTCAGATGTTTATTTTGCTAGTGATTGCCATAATTTCACAAATTCCATATCATACACAAAGATTGCATACACAGCAGAGGACCACTCATTTTTTGTTAAAGTCCAGCTGTTTTCCACAGAATAGGCAGATCATTAGGCAGGATAATAAATCCCATTCTGTTCTTTTATTTTCCCTTCCCACTTGAGATAATGCACAGAACAATATTTTTGTTTATCACTTCGTGGTGACAAAAAACAAGTGCAAAGATTGCACACCTAAAACTGGAAGAGTTTTAGTGTAGCATTAATGTGGATGTTATATATGGAGACTTCTTTCTTGTTAATATACTTATTAAAATGCTTAATAAAAATGAAGGCAATTTGTAAGACAAGTGAGATGCTGTGTCTGCTAATTACTTTGTTCAGGTCATGTATGTGTCTATTTGACAGGAGTAAAAGTAAGGTCACTGTAAAGAGCTCTTGAAATTCCCCCCCCCCCCTTATTTGCATTGGATGTCTGCTAGACATTCATAGGATTGAATCGATAAACTTTCAGTTCCTTCTTGTTCACATCACAGCTCATAATGACATTTACAGTAGCTAAAAGGTCACTAGATTTCTCTTTATTTTGGAGAGAAAAATGTAAAATTATGAGGGAACATATTTCCAGAGATGAGAAAGTTAAAAATGTCTAGAGTATAAATAACAAATAAACTTAGACAGAGACCTTTAGGTCATATCTTCCATGGATTATTATAAAACTGTTTTAATTATGTTTTTTACAATCCTGTAGTCTTGGGTTCAAGATGAAATGCCAGTGAAAATAATGACTGTTTCAACTGTGCATAAACTGAGACACTGTTAAATTAACTAATTGGCCACTGGGCACTGAAATACGACTTTTAATCTTTTGTAACAAAAGTTTTCATTGCCTTCAATGTTCTTTCCATTTATGCTGCCCTATCTTTATTCTTAATTCAATAAGGATTTGTATGAGTAGCTCCCAAGAATGTTATTAGGAATTAAAAGAATGATTCTCATGCAACAGGATGAATATATAACCTTAAAAGTCAATATCCTCCAAAACAAACAAGCTGAAAGAGTCTGTTAATAGCAAGTGTAATAATGACAGGTTGTGGTTCTGAAAGGTAGGAGTAAAATTTTATTAATACTAAGAATCATGTTTTAAAGTACTACTCTGTTACTTATAGCCATATGTTTGATTTGACTAACTATCCTAAACTGCATATTCAGGAGAAAATAGTTCATTTCTGCTAAGCTAAATATTTAAATCTAGTATAATTCAGGTCAAACTATTGCTGGCCTGATGAAAATATAGCACACTAACTTCCCTATAAGTTTGTCTTGTCATACCCTGTATGATCTTCTCTAACATATAATGAGTGATACAAATGCTGTGTGATATGGATAAACGGCATCAGTGGACCATGTGGCCTTTCTATGTCCAAATGCCACATTTAGACTTTATTACTACACAAATCAAAGAAAACAATTTTTATGTAAAATCCCAATTATCTGCATTATTTCTTTTAACAGCAACTATTATATTGTAAAGATTACAGCCTGATACTTTTCAATTAGGAACTAATACGCATGTGTTGTTAAGAGGCATATTTCATTACATACAGTCATTAAAAATGCTTTAATATGCACAGCAACATAATTATTTCTTTTGTTTAGTTTTAAGACAGAAGAATCCGAAGTTAGAAAGTACGGTTAAGTTCCAATATTTACATCCTAATAGAGAAGTTCTGATTTTCTTTTGCAGATAAATAGAGATGACATTTGAAGGACAGAGAATGTTCAGATGGCAACTAATTAAGTGCAAGGAATGCTACTTTGCTAAAGGATACTGCTTTTAGTGAGAAAAAAAGAAAGTTCAAATCTTTCATGAGCAGATAACAGCACAGCCAGCAATGGTAAAGATCATTCTGTTGTGGTGACTCCAGTAATATAAACTGTGGCAATATAAAAAGTGTGAGACATAAAATGTACATTAGTATATTGAGTCCATAAGAATGAATTAATTTCCACTTTCTGTTTCTTCAGCATTTACGGCACCTTGCCAGTCATCTTAAATTCCCCAGTGACATCAGACACTGATCAAAATGATCTATCGCATCATGTGTTTTTCCATATATGTTTGTATGCATGTATGCATGTTTTTTTTTCTCTATTTGGAACAAGGATGTGTGAAAGTGCAAAGGTAAAGCATTTTTATTCTGGGAACTCATGGTTTCCTACAAGGTGGGCTATAAAATGGGCATTATCACAGCTGTTTGATTAACTGCTGCATTTATATTATTCAGACAAGAAAGGAAAAAAAAAGCAGAAAAAACCCTGAATCTTTTGACTTTAGGAGGAAATGCAGGTCTTTCTCAGAGGGGCTGGGTGAGGAATGCAGCTGTAAAAGGAACAGGGAAATAATTCTTTGTCATCCAAAACTCATTTCTGTACTCTGGAGGATGTTTCACGTGAACAAAATGAGTGTGGACAGAGACTAGTCTAGTGTCTGTGGGATCTGGTGTGAGGAGTAAATAATCTGATGAATGAACAATTTAAACATATACTGTATTTATTTTCTGACTTACTATACAGAATGTTGCCGTTTCTTAATAGAGCTTATTTGATTGCTTGTTGAAATCTTACACTGTCTGTAGCAGCAGCAATTGAAATGCTTGCCTTCTGTGCGGTTGATTCTCAAGCAATAAATGAACTACAGTTGCATCCGTGAAGAAAGAAACACTTATATCAGGAAATGTTCAAAGAAACATTATGGCATCCAGAATTGGAAAGGATATGTATGAATATTTACAATACGGTTAGATTTATAGTGAGACACTGTTAATTTTAGAGCTGTGGCTTTATCTGTTGTACTGATTTTAATACCTATTCTTCAGTCATAGTTTATCTATCTCAGTGTTAGCAACAGTGCTAATAGAGCTTCAAGCATTTTAATACATTGTCACATAGCTGGAGTGAGCAGCATTTAGATCAGGGAGATTATTAACAATTGGATGAAGTAGTAGTAGTTGAGAAAGAGTACCGATTTTCTCATCACTGATGCAATGCCACTGACTAATACTTTGAGACAAATTCAATTATCAGTTCTAAATAAAACTCTTCTAAAAGCACATACTAAAAATTAGAGTGGAAAACCTGAAAAAAAAAATCTAAGACCTTCTTTATAAGTTAAAAGGTGACTATTCTTTAAAAGAATTAATCATATAATTTTTCTTGTAATTTATTACTGCAAGAGTAGCAGCTGAGGTTAAATATATTTATAGTGTGTACCGTTAGAAGAATAGGATTTTTTCACCTATTCTGAAGAAGCCAATTAATATTAACTTTGAGTTAGACCTGAAATTTTTGTTCCCATTCTAGTTCAGATCTTAAATGGATTTAATTGAATTTTAATTCTAGTAAGGAGAAGAATGATTGCAATGTTGATCAATCCTGCTTATTTACTACTTAATTCTTGCATGCATAAACCCCCCACAAGTCTATGAGGATAGAATAAAGAAGGCATCTTTGTAACCTTTAGAGTTTAGAAACATGCAAAATAAGATTTTCTTTTTTTTTTTTTTTAATAAATATTGAGAGTTTACTGAATTTCAATGAGTTTTAGGTATGATACTGTCATAGTTAAACCAAATAATAATAATACATTTGGATTAACTGGTCTGTAGTTAAGTGTGCAAAGCTTCCCAGCAGAAAAGAACCTCAGGGTGCTGGTCTACAGCAGCTGAACATGAGCCAGTAGTGTGCCAGGTGGCCAAGAAGGTCAGTGACATCCCGGCTTGTATCAGAAGTAGTGGGGGCAGCAGGACCAGGGAAGTGATTCTCTGGTAGATTGCACTGTAGGTAGATTTTTCTGTAGTTGGCACTGGTGAGGCCACACCTTGTGTACTGCGTCCAGTTCTGGGCTGGAGTGTGTCCAGGGGAGGGCAACCAGGCTGGTGAAGGATCTCGAGCACAGTCCTGTGAGGAACAGCTGAGGGGAGCAGGGTTGTTTAGCCTGGAGAAGAGGAGGCTCCGGGGGGGGACCTTATTGCTCTCTACAATTGCCTGAAAGGAGATTGTAGCCAGACAGGGCCGGTCTCTTCTCCCAGTCAGCTAGAGATAGGACGAGAGGACATAGTCTCAAGCTGCTCTAGAGAAGGTTCAGGTTAGATATTAAGAGGAATTTCTTCACAGAAAGGGTGATTAAACATTGTAATGGACTGCCCAGGGAAGTTGGAGGTATTCAGGAAAAGCCTGGATGTGGCGTCCCTTAGTGCCACATTGACATGGTAGTGTTCGGTCATAGGTTGGAGTCAATGATGTCAGAAGTCTTTTCATACATAATTGATTCTGTGATTCTGTGAATGTTTGGGAAAGCTTAGGAAATGTAATTGAATTACTGGAAAATTATTGGTGGAAAATGAGATTACTTCTTGAAATACGCAATTATGGATGTAGATTATCGTAACTTACTTTATGTGAGTTTCTTGAGTTATTTTCAACTTGAACAGTACTGTAAAACATTACTGACTCTACGAATAACTTGGTATGAATATAAGAAATATTTCCATAATGTTAATCAAACACAAAAAAGGTGGAAACTATCTAAGGACCTCGAACATGTACATAAATTAATGCTAGGAATGTTTGAAATCTGAGGATTGAGTATCCATCTGCTGTTTCTATGAAACAGTTATTGCCATTTTCAATCCTATCATTGCTCTACTGATTGCTGCTCATTTATTGACCTCCTTTAAAGCATCATCTGATATATGCTTATATAAGTGTAGCATTTAGCACTAGGAGCTATACACAATATTATCTGTGACACACCTTTAGTGACCACTGTGCCAGAAAATAAATATTTCTGAGCCTGCATAGTTTATAAGGAAGTTGTGATGAATTTCATTCATAGCTCCCAGCAGGGATCAGTTGGAAGATCAGGGGAGGCAGAGGCATTAACATTAGCAAAGGCTGCATATGAGTCACACTTACAGAGGTGTTTGGAGTAGTAGGTGGTGTGTGTTTCTTAATTTGATGGTAGCTTGCTAGCTTTATCCTAAGGGAATGCTTACTCTCCAGTATTGTGTTTCAAGCACAGCTTTCTAGCAACAACTTGAAAAAATAACAACTAAATTTAGATTTCTCTATTATATTCAGCTCTACAATATTTAATTTATCCTTATCACAGTCTGGTGCAGGGAGCAAACATTTCTATGATATTGATAGGAAAAAATGACACTACCTATTTTGTGTAAGCTGCTGGTTGGAAAACAGCAATTGTCTTGTTATCAGTGGTCAATTTTTTGGAGTTTGGAGATCTTTTTGAAGTAAAGGAGACCTGCAAATCTTTAAGCTGGAGAAAATTATTATCTCTGGGACATCCAGTTTAAGACCTCTCTTCCTCTAAAATGGAACAAAGTTCTGAAATTTGAATCCAGATTTTAGCCAAGTGGTCTCAATTACAAGAAAAAAAAAGAAACGAAGTGGAAAGAAAGCATGGATTAATTTTGTTGGTCTCATTCACATACAAGAAAACAATCCAAAGAAATTTCTATCAAACCAAATATATTTTGAAGAACTCTTCAACAACACAGTGTACATCAATGAAAATGTATTTTGCTGAAAACTTTTTAAAAGCTCAAATTCATTAATTGCCAGTGCTTTAGTCATGTGATTTTATATGATATTTCATGATAAATTTTAGACAGCAGAAAGACTGTTATCTTTTTCACTTCTGAATATATATTGAGGCATTTAACCAGGAACCAAAAAAAAAGTGTTTTGAAAAACAATTGCTTTCTAATTACTAAAATAATAAAAATTAAATATATTAAGAGAAGGCTTAAAATGTGTATGTGAACAGATACATACACATATATGCTAGGAATGAAAATTGATTTCAGTCCTAGATATATGTAAATCCATTTATCATTTACCATAAGATTAACATACTGTCATACAACATCTGTATGCTCCTTAGTTTAATGTAATGATAATATCCTGCTGCATGTCCAAAACAGAAACAGCACCAAGGAAATCAGCAGGAAACTGTAGTTCTGAGGCTTCTGGGGAGCAGTGGGATGCCCAAACTTAAACTGGTATACACTAGGCTAGCAAAGTTTGCTTTCCAGACTAGACTTGGGATACAAGTACAAAGTGAATTTGAGATGTGCATTTCTAAGTAGCAAGGGGGAAGAAAGACACTGAATATAACTGATGAGTGAGAATGTAGACAGATATTGCAACGAGCAATCTGCTCACTTCAGTGTAAAGATGCAAAGAAGTGGTCTAAAGGGAATATAAGAAAGCTTTTTGGGGCAGAGAGCTTCTTGTTTTGTGGTTTTAAGCTATGGGATATTTACTGTGAAAACAATACATTAGTAGTCTATTCAGAACCTGTCTTGTAGTAATTTTAATCACTCTGTTGTTCATAAGATATTGGAGGAGAGGAAAAAAGTTAAGAAGTTTGTGAAAAGAGAATCCAATGCATGTCCTTGTTTACTTAGTAGTAAAGCTGTGCAGCTCCAGATTTAGGGGAAATTAAGGCAGTCAGATTTGCAGCATACAGGCTTAAGATATATTTGAAGGAGCCTGGCACCTGTTAGAGATAAAAATACACAGCTAGCCATCTGCAAGTTGTGTCTTGTCCATTGCTATCGACTTTTGAACAAAGAGTCAGAACAATTTTTCTGTTGTGAGCAAAGGTAATGTTTAAAAAAAGTTTTGAATAGTGATGTAGGGACTGCTGCTATTACTGTCATTAGTATTGTGAGAACGTACGTATTTCATGCTGTCCTTAGTAGAATTAGAACCTAAATGACAGTCTTCAGTATTTTCATAGTCCAGACAAGACCATCTTAAGTCTATGAGGACACAATTTGATGAAGTAAAAGGCAGCAACGCTAACCTGTTTTGTTGCAAGTTGTGTTCTAATATGCCAGATTTTGAAAACATTCAAAATGAAACAATGTAACCTTGTAGCAAACTAAATTTTCTACCTATTCATTCAAAAGCTCTTTGGAATTCAGGCTGACAACCAATCTGTAGATACCCACTAAATAGGGGTTCTTTTGTTTGCTTTTTAAGATTTGCTTTCCAAACACAGCATAATTCTTCTGGTTAATTCTCTGCAAACATTTTTTCATCAGTGCTTTATAAACTAAAGGAAATAGAAATGTATTTATATAAATGTATCTATTAAACCTTTCTGGACCAACAATTTATACTATCAGAACAGTGAAAATATTACCTGCAAAAAGTAAGAAGCTGTATAAAAAAGAATAATTCAAAGAAGAAGGAAGAAGTCAAACCTAATTTCTTCAAGGCATTGTATAAACCATACAGAACATTGGATAGGAATGGTAAACTTCAACTTTGTCCTAGAAGTGAAAGCTCAGCAATTCTGTCAAGACAGTACACAAGAAGGAGGTAGATCAAGGGAATTTGTCTATTTGCATTTACATCAGCTCTTCAGAATATGTTGTTTTTGTTAAAGTCAGTTGCAATAGCTGACTGACAAAATAATGAATCCTTTCTAGTTCTGCTGAAAAATTTGAGGCCCTTGGGACCTTATGTCAGTGCAGTAAGTGTTGTAAATGGCTATAAATATCTTACTTGATTTCTGTTTCAATGTTTTCCTTCTCTCAGTTCAAAATTAAATTTAAAATTTCCAGTCTTGGAATAACAACTACTTTTTGAGTGCTAACAAGTATAACAGTGAAAGAATAAAAGAAATAGGGAGAGAGGAGAGAGGGTGAGGTAATATATTAATAAAGACTGCATACGTATTAAGTATCCTGTGTAGACTACGTATATAGGGGCAAGAGAGGAGGGAACAAGAGGAGATAAGGGGAATACAGCCCAACATACAGCTAACAGTAATTCATGAGGATAAGGGGCTTTAGCTGCTATTCTTTCAAGTGAAAAACATTAAGGAAGTTCCAAACAAGTTGAAAAAAGCCTGCTAAGTAATATAATCAACACAGTGCCTGGACCCACACTGAAAGAACTCAAAACGTACCATTGCCCATAGGCAATATTGGTGTCCACTGTGAATCAAGCCAGTCTGTTCCTGTATAGATATCAGTACACATGGAAATTTCATTTTTGTTCTTACCATTCAGAAATTTTTCCTCAGATGATAAGGAAGAAAATACTGTCTGTGTTTCAACAATGTGAAGTAAGCCTCAAGGCCAAAATGTCATCTTCAGTCTTTTTAAACTTACTGTGAGTACTTTAAAAAAAAAAAAAAAAAAGACTTTTGTTTGATTTGCAGCCAAGTGTTCTGACACGGCATGATAGCACTGAGATGAACTGCAGGATGTTCAATCTGTTCATCACAGGGTTGGGAATTCAACAAGGTATTAGTATTAGAGGATGCAAAGGAGGATGACTGGAATATGTTTGCGCATAATTATTTACATATGTACATATTTACATGTATATGCACATATAGTGCTTTAAAAAATAAACAACCCAACAACACCTATTGTGATTAATTACTGTAAGGAAGGAAAAAAGAATCTGATTCTAAAATATGGATGAATAGGAAAAATTCATGGGAATTTTTCTATATGAATTGGATTTACCCAGAGATCAAGTGCAAGGAACTTGCTCTTGGTAATCACCAGGAGATGAATGGAATTTCCATAATGCACAGATTTTGAGACAGCTTCTCTAGAGGTTCAAAGTGCAGAACTGTACTTTTATAATCTGTGATGGACAATAGCTCTGTATTTCACAGAATCATAGACACATAGAATATGCTTAGTTGGAAGGGACCCATCAGGATGATCAATTCCAGCTTCTGGCCCTGTGCAAGACACTCCAAGAATCACATCATGTGCCTGAGAACATTGTCCAAAGGTTTGGTGCTGTGACCACTCCACTGCAGTGCTCAGCCACCCTCTGGGTGAAAATTTTTTTCCCAATATCCGACCTTAACCTCCCTTGACTCAGCTTCATGCTGTTTCTTTGAGTCCTGTCACTGGTCACGAGAGTGAAGGGATCAGTACCTTCTGAGGATGGCAATGAGGTCTCCCCTCAGTCTCCTCCAGGCTGAATGACCAAATGACCTCAGCTGCTCCTCACAAGACTTCTGCTCCAGACCATCCTCATAGCTGTCCTCTGAACGCTTTCTAATAACTTTATGTCTTTTTTTATATTGTGGTGCCCAAAACTACACACAGGACTCAACGGAACATTTACTCTATATTTCAATATTCCTTTAAAAAGGGAGAAACTCGGCTTGGTGGAACTCACTAAAAAACAGGATCTTTAACCTCTCCAGGAAGAAATTGAATAAACTCAGCCTTTCAGACTACAGATTTGAAGACATAAAGATCTAATGCAATGAGTTGGTAGTCTGCAGCAGAAAGAGGTATTGCTGAGGAGACCAGATAGCAGCCAGGAAGACCTCAGAAGTCACAGAAGGGACTTTTCTAAGTATTTGCTGCATTTTGGTATTAGTAAAGTTCTTCTAAACTTGCTTTCTTATTTTAAATCTTCATTCTTTATGTAAATTCTAATAGACATTGTATTTAGTGCTTAATTATTTCATTTGATCTTCTTGGGAATCACAGTATAAGGAATAAGTCAAGACAGATTCACCCCACAATTCCAGTTGACTTCAATTTAGTTAGCCCACACCTTAAGTATTTTTATGGATCTGTAATTGACAAAAAAATGTTCTAAGGTTTCTTTTCTCCCCCACCCCCTCTTTCTAACCATACTCCTGTGCCAAGAACCATCAGTATCTTTGCCCTATCCCTGTTCTCGCTCTACTTAGTATAATGGTATGTATATAATACGAAGAAGGCCTTAGAAATATTGAGGACTGTCAATTAATTTAGGTACTTGAAAGTACCAAAGCACAAATACTTGAAGTAAAACTGTGATGTGCCCCTTCACATTTATATCAAAAATGAACTTTCTGCAGTGAAATGATTCATTCTAAATTGGACGAAAAGTTCTGGTATTCCAGAATAGCAAGTGGCTTGCAGAATAGATAACAAAGATACTAAAACTTTGCATTCTTGAGGTTATATTTTACTTACACTGATCATTGCTTAAGAAATCTAGAACATAATTTTGCATAGGAATATGATATTTTTTAATCCTAAAGTTTAAACATCTGAAAAAACAAATGTGGGACATTTGGGGGAAGAAACACCATGAGCAGTGTAGGAATACAATATGATTTTTTTTCAGTCCTGGGTATTTTGGTTTTTACTTTAAAAATAAACATCTATAGACTGAAGAAAAAAATGCTCACTGTTGTTTTGCAATATGACTGCAGAAGATGAGGATTAAAAGGATAAACGAGATCACAGGTCTTTCAGGAGAGTCTGTTCTCTGACCACTGGGACAAAATGTCAACATTATTGAAATGAAATTATATTCTTTTGCAAAATTATTTGCACTGGACTTGAATAAATTAACACTTTAAAGTAGACACTGCAAGTTTAATGATTACATAATTTTTGATTAAGAAGTAATAGAATAACTGTCTTGCTCTAGAGATTTGTGTAGAGCTGAAAGCAAGAAAGGAAAAATGTTAGAGCTTGCAGTTTTCTAATACTTTATGCTATTTATTTATTTTATCTTTAAGTCTGTGGCTTCCTGCCACATGCAAAAAGAAGTATGGTAGTTGTCAGTAGCTTGAGAGCTATGAGAGTACACAGCATCTATTGCAGTGCAGTCAAAGTGACAAGAAAGTGGTAGCCTTCCAGAGGGTGAAAGAATAAGGAGACAGTAAGAAGATAGTGAATTAAAGAACATATGTGGGAAGAAAAAATGGTAGAAAAGTTAATGTAAGTTCAGCACAGTGACAGAAATCAAGTCAAAAAGCTAAACTGTGAGTTGACTAAGGAAAAATGAAATCCAGTAGCAAGCTAGGCAATAAAATGTAACTTACTGATTAGAAACCAAGAGATATTGTGCTACCCAAAATATTTGGGAAGGGACCCACCTTTGGAGCTGGATAGCCAGCTGAACCAATGCTGTTTTAGATATCAGTCAGCTGTAGTGTAGTCAAACATTAAAAGAAAGATAAGAAGAAACATGTGAGGCATCAGCGATCCACAGAACTGGTTCTACCAGATTGGTAGTCCAAGCAGTCACCTAAGAGAGCAAAGTATGAAGAACAGCAAATAAGTTAGTGACCATTTGTTGTGCCAGTGGAGATTCACTTGCATGAATGTGTTCCAGATTGCTGGTGGCAGAAAAAATGTAAGGAAGGTGCCGCTGGTTTCAGACAGATATCATTACTAAAAATCAGAGATTAGTTTTTCTGAAATGAGGGGGAAAATGCTGAAATGAGTCATCAAAACTAAAAATGAGAATCACGGGAATTATTCTCT
This sequence comes from Myiotriccus ornatus, assembly GCA_036023395.1. Taxonomy (NCBI): domain Eukaryota; kingdom Metazoa; phylum Chordata; class Aves; order Passeriformes; family Tyrannidae; genus Myiotriccus; species Myiotriccus ornatus. The sequence goes on from JAYRBT010000082.1 coordinate 95,951,204, forward strand.
AAAATCCGTTTTGTATTTTACAGCTGTGGTTCCTACTGTGTGTGTGTGTGTAGATGGATGGATGTGTGTGTGTGTATGTGTGCGTGTGCAAGTCCCTGTTTTTGATTGTATTGCTTCTGGAAAGGCTTATGTCTGTCTAGGTTCTCTGTTCTCTCAGAAATGCAGCCTTTGTCAACACCTTTCTAACCTTTCAGTGACCTCTCAGACTGAATTGGAGCATTTAGGTTTTTGTATCATACAATAAAGTATATAAAAAAATCTTCTGTTTCCAAATGCTGCCCCTTTAGAATTTTCATATGCAACGATTACATCCAGAAAGGTTTTGGCTTCTAGTCTTTTTCTGTGTACCATATTTTCTATTTTCATAGTTATATTTGAGAAATTGCCCTTCATGTTTGAAAATGAGTTTCTAGTTTTCTATTTCCCCTTTTTTTTGCTGTCCTATTTTATTTTCTTCCAAGTTCAGTGTTAGGATATCTGAATTATTTTGGATCAGAGAATGAATTTTTGACTTTCTGAAATAGACTAGTTTGGAAAGATCATTGCAATAATTTTAAGTTGCGATATAATAAATTATAGACAAAACCTAAATACTAAATATTCTGTTTATCTCATACTCATACTTTGTCTTTAACAGAAGCAAACTAACCAGGATACAAAAAAGCATCTTCTATGATGACGTTTGTCAAATGAGTTACGTTGATCATGTTCACCAAGTAGTTTCTCCTGGTTAAGTCTTTGAGGTTTTTTATGAATAATTACAACTTTAAGCCACATCTGCTTTCCTGTCCAATTCTATGATTTGCACAATTAAATTAAGAAAATATGAAAAAGAATCACTTAAAAGAAAAAAAGCATTATTTTGAGAAAGAAATTGGAAGAAACAGCAGCTCTATCTTTCTTCAGAACAGTCAGTTTGATGCACAAAGAGAAAGCAAATGCTTCAGTGCTGCAATAATGACCTTACACACCTTACTTTGAACTGTGAGTACTGCCTTTGTCAAACACTGTCCTTTGGTTTCACGCTGTAGAGAAGAAGAAAAGATAAATAATGACTGAATACTTAACTAATGTATGTTCAAAATTGATAAGGTAAATAAATACATAGATTTTTACCTCATTTCTATTTCAGTGCACATTTTAGTTCTCTTCAGAATAAGAGCAGCTCTTTTTCTCCTTACAGAAGATTGATATTCTATAAAAAAATGTAGTTTGAAAGGATAAAGATTTATGTAAAATTTAAACAAAGTGATCAGTTAAGGATAGAAAAAGAAGTACCAAAGATAGTTGAGAGGAATTAGTAAAACCTGTCTTTTTTTATGCAAATCAATAACATATAACAGCAATAACTGAGAATAAACTAAGAATATTAAGTACAATCATCAGAAAATGATCATATTCTATGAAAAGAATATTGGGGGATTTTCCCTACCTTTTTTTTTCCTTTATTAGAATTTTGAGTGCTGAAGTAAATTTCATGCAGAGATTTTTTTTCTAAATTATGTGATTTTTGTATGCACTGATGTGCATAATATATTAATATTTGCTATCATTAAAAGAAATAGGAAATATTTTTTTCCGTTCATCAGATCGACTGCAACATCACTGCGTTTCATTATATAAGAAAAGATTTCACAGAGTAAGGAGAAGCATCTGAAACCTATCTTCAGTGGTATTTAATTTTTTATGAAAGATGAATTAATTTTAATACAATTTTCCCCTCCTCCTTTTAGATCTTCACCATCAGCAAACCTGTAAGCGATCAGTTGGAGTTCATTTTTAATTCATTTCAGTTTTTCCTATTCAAGGAGGAGCTTTTAATCAGAAATTATATCAAAGATCCTATCACAGGTTATGTTAACGAGCCTTATGAGTTACATCCTGGAGACTGGTCTAAATAGTGCTGGGTTCTGAAGAAGCATTTCTGATGACACACATCCTGGCCAGGCTCCCTGTGAAACAAGCTGGAGTGGTTATGCTGACTCAGGGAGCTACAACATTGTTGGAGATTATAAACTGCGATTTGCTCATTTTGAAAAAGTTGTCTGCTTTGGCTGTTTTTATGGAAGCAAATAAGAATACCTCTGTTAACATCCAGATAACTAGGCTAGTGGTCCCTGGCTTGGGAAGCATAACCCAATAGAATATGGATCATCAAACCCAGGAAAAATCCTGTGGAACGAGTGTTGCCAACTGCAATATGTAATGGCTAACAAGCAAAGACACAGGCCAAAACAAGGTAATTTATCTGAAACCATAATAAGCAATCCTTAAAAAGCTTTAAAAGTCAGACATAAAATGCATCCTGCCCAAAGTTCATGGATCTTGAAATGATACAAACTAAAAAAAGTTAAAACAGGAATGCAAATCCAAACACTTCTGATTGAAAGCACAAACAAAGAACACAGATCAAAACCAACAGTGAGATCTGCATATAAATTTGAACCCAAAACTCTTAGTTATTTCATTAATTTGGATATTGGGACAGAGGGCAACGTGAGCAGATGCAGGTTGGGAAAATAACTATGTCATACTTCTAATAAAATCTTGGAAGTTGTCAAAATTACTTCAAACACAATGTCATCTCTAGTAGAAAGAACTTTAGCCAAACAGAGAGAATAATAGCTGTAAGCTACAACTGCTTTACTTTGATTACCAAGAAATGTCATACAATATTTGAAGCAATTTTTAGTAGACTCTCAGTCCCGCAGATCAAAAGCCACATCTGCAGTTATGTAACAAACCAGGACAACATATCTAACAAAGGCTTAAAGAAGAATCTTATCTGTGAAATATCTCTGTGCGTCTTCTTGTTGTCATTCAAATTTATTTAGTACTACTTGATCAGCAGTTGATCTCATGCAATGTCTAAATTCTTACGTAATAATGCATTAACATTTTTGCTGCTGAAAATCATTTCGCATTCCGCCTTAACAAACTACAAGCCCAGCTCACTGCTTTCCAGTTCTTTTATGTCTGTTTCCTTTGAAAACAGTGGGTGGGGCTTCTGATACAAAAGCAAGTTAAGAAATCCAGTCTTAATTTATGGTAATCTAAATGTCATTTTTTATAGACAGGCATTTTTGGTTTTCAAATAACATGATGGTTACACATTTCAAAGTGTTTCTTATTTATTCCAGATTAATCCTTAAATATGTGAAGACTCAAAGGAATGTGAACCTTTGGGTAGTCCCATGAAACTTCAAATATTTACCATTAGGTAAGAGACCTGGAGAAAAAACTTTGTTTTTACAAATCATTATCTCTTTTTTTTTTTTTTATATTGTTAATGTAAAATGCAAATATGTAAAACTTTCAGCAAAAAAAGAATCACTCCAGAGACATAACGACATTTTGGATTATTTCCCTAATTCAAGCATTATTGTCCTGAAAATACACTTTTGCTTTTCTCTCTTTCTCTTTACATCATAATTTTAATTAGCAAATGATATAGTTCAATATAATCGCAATATCATCAACAGCATTTTTTTTTCATTAAATCTCAAAGCAGATTTTCATTAAAGGCTAGCCTGTGTTTCTTTCCCAGATATTTTAAAAGTCTGTGAATTTGCTGTCTAATATAATGGCAACACATTTTCCTTTTCCTGCATGTGGGAAAGGATTTTGTTTGGTTTAGGTTTTTTGTTTTATTAAGGTTGAATTTGTACCTTCAAAGGTTTTTATTTCATTTGGAATAATAATATACTTGCACTCAAACCTCAGTATTAGCTGACATACAAACCATACATCTATCACTGACGTAGCCTCAGTTGATAATTCTGTTACTGATCACTGTATTCTTTGAGTTTGAAAATGAATCCAAGTTTTATATTGGAGATTTTGTAAGCTTTTGTTCAAAGACCTTGACAGAAATGACATGTAATATTTCAGGATCCCAGGAAGAAAAAGCTAACAGAAGTTCTGGGAAAAGCCTGACTGTGAGGAACTGGCTAACATTAGAGCCAGTACTGCTTTTCTGATGCTCACTGTTATTCTAGGCTTGTTTAGCTTCAGAAGACAACAAATCTTTCTGGATTTCTGACAGTTGCCACAGGAAAAACTATTGTGCATCTCCCAGCTCTTGCAGTGAATTATTTATCAGATTTCCCTGTTAAATTTAATTGTCTTTCATTCTTTACCAAAGTACTGTAACTTCAAATTCAGTCAAACATTTTCCTATTTGTAAAGGTAAACAGAGACACTACTTTTCTTCTTAGTAATAAGAAGAAAATTTAGTCAAAGCTTTTAAAGAAAATCTTAATCGAGATCCAGGTGAGGATAAAGAGGAATAATATACACAAAAGCTGAAAATGAATTTCAGTTACTTAAAACTGTGATTTTAACAACTGCATCTCAGTAACTACAAAATTTTGGAGACTTGCAAATATCTTTAGGGTCGTAAAATTTATCATACAATGCACTTCATATTTTATCTTTCAGCCTGTTGTGAAGAAAAAAAAAAAAATCTACTGCAGGCTGAACTATTTGTTATGTTAGCCTGAGTCGTAGTTAGAAATTTTCAACAATTAAGAGAGCACATGCTTCTCAGTGCATGCTTGTGCTCACATAGATGAACTCCTCATGAAGTGTTGGCTAGAATGCTTTGGAAGTAATATATATGTATTAGGTCCTTGTCAAGGTCTCTTGACTGAATACTCTCATATGTAAATTTATGGAGGGAAAAGTAAGAGACAGCAAAAACACTGGTTCTGACAATTAATTTTTGAAAGGTGTCAATAGAAGTAGGAAAGAAGGGCCTCCTTGTCTTCAAGACACTGGTAGATCAGTATTTCTTTCACTAGAAAACAGCCTACTTGTGCTTTTTATATTCCTTTCTTAAACACTGTCCCAGTTTAAATGAGACACAGGTGCTTCGCTGAGGATGAGTTATGAGAAAAGACCCAAACTCCTCCCTCTAAGCAATTATAAATCCAAAATTTAAAGGCTCCTATTGAAGGAAAAAAAAATTATGGAAAAGGGAAAATAACAGCCCTTTATTGAAGGTATGTGTATATTGGCAGAAACAACAGAAAAAAAAACAACAAGTGAAACAACCAAACAATACTCCTATACCCACAGGTAATGCCCTTCAAAACAAACCAATAAACAAGCAACAGAAAAAAAGTAAACAGTTCAGTTTGTGCCCTTTAGTGCATTTCCAACCACAGTCAACATGGGGTGCCGTTGGGTCACTGGAGATGCAGAGCCTGCAGTTGTCTATGCTGACATGCAGAGGGCGCTGTGGAATCACTGGTCGTTGGCATGTAGGGTAACACCCTCTGGGGTGTGTTGGAGAAACCAAAAAAAAAATGGGTTTCCCTCCCTTTCCCACACACTGGGAAAGGGGAGAGAGGGGGAGAGAAACAACAGCAAAAAGAAAGTCCTCCCCAATGGAAAAAAAACCAAACTCACTCTCTTTGGCTGGTCAAAGTCGTGCAGCACAGTCCTCTCTCTCCCCCAGATGTGCACAAGGAACACTGCCAGGGAAAAAAAACAAACGGGAACAGGGAAGGGGAAAAACCTCTAGGAAAAAAAAACATCTCCTCTCTGATGAAAAATCTGAGCAGGGTCTATAGTTGGCAAGCAGGTCGAGAACAGCAGGAACCACCAAGCTTCCACTCCGACCTTGTTCCAGCCTCCGCAGAGAGCCACAAAAACTCCCCCTCCCATTTCCCAGGAGATGAGAGAAAAAAGTAAAGAGGAGCCCCTCATCTCCCGTTTCCTAGGAGACTAAGTTCTGAGCAATTAACCAGGCAGCCACTTCTTTTGTGTGCCGTAAACTCTGCACGCAGTGGGCAGGGGGAAGGGAAAAATTATTTTCTAGTTTCCAAGAAACAGCAAAACCATGACAAACACCTATTACATACGTATGTGTACACATAAACACACACACACACACATATATCTATACACACATATATATACACACACATAAATACTATAAACAGATGAGATGCCAAACTAGCATTCTGGATTAAAAAGCAGGAGGTTATTTAAGTACACCACCTTTTGACAAAATATGTGCCACTCCCTTAGGCCTTTCTCAGTTGATATCAAGAGATTCCTAAGTGTTTCTACAACCCCCTCTGCAAATTTGAGGTTAAGGATATGCTTCTTTATATTCTTTTTATAATTACACTGTTGTATTTTCAGTGTCTTAAAAATAGTTTTAAAACAAAATCTTACCATGTTTCTATATGTGCTTATATTTGAGTTCCAGGGATCTATTCATACTTCAAAGAATAAACACAGGCATGAGTTATTCCAAGTATAGGTCTTTATTGCTTCATATTAATATATAATAATAATATAAAATTATCTTTCCTTGGAATATAGACAATAACTTCTATATCACTCCTGATAGCTTGTGGAGAAATTAGGAAATGAATATCAAACATATGTACATTTTATATAACAATTGCCTCACAAAAACTTAGCGCTATTGACAATAATCAAGAGAAAAAGTATTCCAGAGGGAAAGAAAAAGTAGAGATAACTGGAGTGGAAGATGAGGTTTAATGAGTGCTTTATATCAGCTGCGAAAAACTTGCAGGTAATTACAAATGTTTACAAATCCTAATTTGAGAAATGATGTATTAAACTAAAATAATTGAGAACAGTTCTGGGTCCCAATTCTAGGTGGCTTGCATAGCTTCAAAACAGCTGCTAAAAAGTTGCCCTAAAGGCAAAGGTGTATACAGTTATCCACCATAGAATTTTAATTCAAGAGACAGTGGCAGCTCTAATGTTTTTCAGCTAATAGGAATTTCAACAGAACATTTTTATAGTAGATGCGTGTGTGTGTTTTCATGTATGCAGTAAGGAGAATGTTTGAATAAAATGTATTGCACAAAACAACAGTTCAGACCTGAAGTGGGTTCTTGATATAAACTGTCTGTAATCTTGGCAAGGGTATCTCACCTCCACCAAGACTGTCCCAGCCATTAGACTGTAGCAGCTCTGAAGACAAGGTGAAGGAGAGGATTTGTCTCCTTATGAAGAAAAATTGTGCTTGTTATTTTATGTGAAATATTTTCTCTCAATTATATCACCCTGAGTGCTCCCAAAGAGGAGGATGAATCATCTAAGACTTTTTATTTTTAAATATCCCCCAGAACAAATAAGTCAAAGGGTTGAAAATGTCCCTACACAAAGAGCTGGAGTTCTCTATAGATAAACTTCTAAGTCACTTACATGTTTTTGAAAGTTTTCTTTAGACCATTTGTAAATTGATGTAATTCAGAGTAAAAAGAGTGGTGATAAACCATAATACTGAAAATGTTTCTAATTCTTCTAATGCTATAATTATTAGGGCATCTTTAAGTACCTATGCTTTGTTGAGAACATTTTATCTTCTTATATTTTGTGTCAAGTACTCAGCATTCGAGTGTTAGACAAATATATTCAACAAATATTATCAACAAACTAGATATTGGCATTTATGGCATATTGGCATAGATATGGCATTTATGAAATGTTGCCCTCACCCAGATTATTCTACAGTCTTTACCTATTAGATTTTTCCACCCATGTAATCTTTATGATGAAAACACATGGTCCACAAAATCATTGTCAGTAAAAACCATGATGATTTCAAAACTTCAATTCACTCCATCTCAGTCTTCTCAAGAGTCTTTCTTTCTTCATAATCAGAGCTATGAGATTTAGATAATTGCAATAAAGCAACTGAGAAAGAGCAATACATTGATTAATGTAAATCCCTGTACTTTGCTTGGCTAATAATAGCTGCCTGCAAATCAGAATACGGGAATTTGCACACTATGCTAAATTACTAAGATAGAACTTAGCTCTATCATTATGCAAATATAAGTGCAAGAAAATGAGTGACTAAGAAATAAGTATACATACTAAGCTGCAAGGGTAAATCAGTCAAAAATGTATCCGCTTTCCTGAATTCTGACTGGATGAAACATTTCCAATTTTGAAGTAGGAGTGCTGAGATAGTTAAAATATGCAGAAATACAGAATAGGAAGAGGAGGAACAGAGCCTGAAACAGTTTTTATTGACTTTCCTGGAAGATAAGTTTGTCACTGTTCCCATTGCAAAATTAAAATAACATTTGTTCACCTTATAAAGATGCCTGGGCTCTTAAACCCTTAATGATCTATGAGACCCTTAAATGAAAGAGATAAAATGGAAATCTTAGGTGCTATAACAATGATGATTAATATTAGGAATGTGTTAAAAAATGCAGTGATTTTATTCATGCTTCCATATAAGTTTTTATCTGAGGAAAATGACATTTGGAAATCATATTGAATTTTGGCTATTTTTTGAACTTGGATACATTAGTTCTGGCTATAAATATAATGGTATGGACCAAAGTGTATCATAGCAGTGAGACTTTTCTTATTCTTTACTCAGATCCCATTCAGAGCTCATTAAATGGTATGTTAAGGTAAACATCTACTATACATTCTAGATATTCTAACTGTAAAGCAGATCCTGCTCATCCCAGATAAAATTGTGTGGTAACTATTGCTATGATGATATGAAACCTGTTATACATGATATAAAGATGGGATCTAGGAAATGGATAATTATGTTGACTTCTGTATGAGATTTTCCTGACATTTAAGCAAAATTTTCACTATATAAGTCTGCTGTCTAAGAACACACCAAAAATACTGATCATTAATTAGACCATTTGATTCATTATGAAGTTGCCTGGCACTTAGACTGCAGGACTTCAAGGAAGCTCTGACTCCAGAAGATTCTCCCCTTACCTATTTGTTTGTTTCAGCAGCAGAACAATTAGCCAAACTCATAAAATATGTAAAATAGCAAACACGAAAAGAACCTGTTGTAGAAAACTGTGGAGAAACACTACGGTTTCTGCCATTTACATCATTGTTTACATTCTATGTTTTAAGTCAGACTTGGTTTGCATTTCTTTTTCACTTTCAAAAGAGCAATCATGATTTCACTGCCAGGAGCTATAAAACATCACAATTAATTTTTCTTTGCTAGAATTGTTGTCCTTTGCCGCACTCTACAGGGACTTTTCACACTTTATTCCTGCACAGTCCCAGTTTCTATGCTTCTTATTGTAAAAGGACTTCCACTTCTGAAGATGGAGCATTGTCTAAGCTCACCAAGAGGGGAAGAAAATGGATTGAAATAAGGAGAACCAAAGGTATGTGTGTGCAGCATAGCACCCATTAAATGCCATTCACTGGATCACGTTGCTGCTGTTTGTCCATGTCATGTCTACAGCAGGTCAAAACCATCAAGTATTTTGCTTTCAACATGGCACTTTACTTTCCTCTTGCTTGATACTTTCACAGAATAAATGGCAGATCTAAACAAGGCATTACCATAAGCAGCATTTGCAACTGTGAAATGTTTGTGGAGCCAAGAATACTTTGAAAAGCTGCAGCAGAACCTGGAGAGACATTGACTCTTCCTCCAAAGGCCCTAGCATAAAATTCACATGGTGATGTCTGCTTTTTCAGCTGAAGAATTAGCAGTTAGAGATGACAAGAGAATTTAAACTCCAAGGTTGATGCTTTTTCTCACTGTGCTTTTTTCTGTGAAATGAAAAGATGTAGCCATATGCATAATAATGAGAGAAAAAAAATCACTAATAATTTTAAAAAGTAAATGTGTAAGAACATCATGTACAAGTGAGAACGGGGGCAGATTGTAAGAAAGATTAGAGGATACAAATGTTGAATATGAGAGGTTGAATTCCTTGTCACATGTGTGTCTGGTCTACACTGCTGGCCAGGGTAAGCTATATGAAATAGAGATCATATGAAATAAGGTACTTGAAGTATTAACTTCCCATTCTGGAGCTTTGCATTAGCCAACAACGCAATCACAATATTAAGAGACTTAAAAAAAAAAAAAATCTGATCATGAAACATCTCTCCACAGCCTTTTTTTCTTAAGTTATACTGTGGGGACGATTAATAGGAAAAAGTACACCTGCAACCATTTAAGTTTTTTTTAAAATCTGAATTCTGTACAGTCAGACATTATGTCAGCTGCAGAAATCCTTAAAGATGCAATTCTAACATGATGAAGTAGGCCAGCTGAATTTTTAAATATTAATTATTAAACATTATGATGCTTCAGATTTGCAAGCTTTTAGAAGTTTCTCCTTTTTTTATTAAAGAGATATATACAATCTACAAGAATTTTTATAAATATCTATCTGTAAGTAAGGATATAATAAATAAAAGAATTCTAAATTATGAAGAACAGAGCTCAGGTATAAAATATTTTTCTTTTAAAATTTTGCTTGTTTTCTTACCTGTTTTTTTGTTTTTTTTTTTTTTAATACAATTTTTATCCTGTTCCCTCCTACCCCATTTCTTATTTGGAAAGTATGGAAGAAGACTGTAAGAAGATGCTGTGTTTCAGGTAAAACCACAACATTTTTCACATATATTTGTCACTTCATCTCTTCAAAACAGCATTTAGTGCATGTTGAATAATGCTAGGGCAGTGAACCATTGAAAGCTTTCCTGCAATGGAGACAGTTTTTCCTAACAGTATATTAGATTAATTCTGACACAAAAGAAGAAAAAGCAATTTTATTATCTTTTGTCCTCAGATATTTCATGGTGATACAGAAATATTTTTGAGAGAGTTTTCACAGGCATATCTCCTTTGTTGATGACAAGATGAAGTAATAACCACAATAATTTAATAAATAATCGTGTGCAGTATTCTAACCTACATCTAAGTTAACAGCAACACATAGCAATACTTAGACAAGAAGGTTGAAGACAGGGAATTGTACCTGGTCCCTAGGTTGAACTACAGAAAAGGGAAAGTAAATAGCAGAGAAATAGCCAGCAGAAGAAAAAAAAGGGGAATTTCTTTTAGGACACCGAGTTGGGATAATGGCTAAATTCATGTGACAGTAGTCTTCTTTGACACAGCATTGCTGTAAACAGCTTTGAAGCCAGAAATATATTTCTGACAGTGATATAACTGAAAAGTTTCCGTGCCATACTTTTTAGAGCTGCAAATCAGAGTACTAAAGTCTTCAAATAAGTGCTGATTGAGAGAAAGAGTTGCTTTGTATTAGGACTTTTGTGAAATGAAAGTTTGCCCCATAGGGCAAAATGTAATTGGCATCTTTCACAATCAGGACCATTCTTTCTCTGCCTAGCACTATCCATCATGTTAGCTATTGATTGTTCTTTAAGGGAAGAAATAGCAATAGCAATCTAATGTCCTACCTTACAACATCTGGGAGATAAACTGATGGCTTGATGGAATTAAAGCACAATTTAGGACTAGATTCTGGCAAAGACTGTTTTGACAGCACATTGCCTTTGTTCTTGAAAAGAATGTATGCAAATTTTTACCACTCTGAGTGGATATTATGTTTACCATAGAACAGAATTCAGACTCTCTTACATTAAACAACCAACAGGCCAGTGGCATCTTTCTAAAGGATTGTTAAGGAAACTTTCCTCTCTGACCATCTGGGAGCTACTCTGGCCATCAGACTTACACCACCTGAGCTGGGACTGAGGCCTCTTCACAACAGGTAGTTCCAGTGAGCCAGCAAGTGCCCCACTTGACTCTCGACACACCCCACACTCACACAATCAGACCATGTTTCCTTACCAGTCTGACCCCAGGTTTCCCATTGCAGAGTCTCAGATGTCCTGATCCTTAAAGTAATTTAATCATGGTGCAACAAGAAAATAGCAGCTTGAGCTGGTGCCTCCAAGCAGGGACTCTGAACAAAGACACCTCTGGTCTTTTATTGCCGTCACAGTCTAAGCCTGGGAAAGTCTGGGGTCCTGGGCTCCTGCTGTGTCTCTGAGTGTTCAGTCCCCTGGCTGGGCAACAGGTCCCTGTGACCTTCGTTATGCAAAGTGTCAGCACCAGGATTTCTAGTGTGAACATATGTCCAATGGGTGTTCTCAGAGGGTACCTGGAATTCACAGACTTCTTTAGAAATACTGCTGGAAATATCAATTGTTCTTTCCAGATTTACTTAATGAATTGTTGTTGTGGTTATAATGAAAAAGTAAGCTTGTGGACTAGAGGTTTCCATTGAATACAATAAAAATAATGGGGTCGCTGGACCAGTGGACAAGAAAAGGGCTGCAGATGTCATTTATCTGGTTTTCTGTAAAGACTTTGACGCAGACCCCACAACATCCTTCTTTCTAAATTGAAGAGAAATGGATTTGATGAGTGGACTGTTAGATAGATAAGAAGTGGTTGGAAGGTCGCATCCAGAGGGTAGTGGTCTGATGGACATCAGTGACAAGTAGTGTCCCTCAAAGGTCTATATTGACCCCAGTGTCATTTAATATCTCCATTAATGACATAGATGAAGGAATCGAGTGCACCCTCAACAAATTTGCTAATGACACTAAGCTGAGTGGTGCAGTTGACACACCTGAAGAACAGGATGATATCCAGAGGGACCTGAACAAGCTCAAGAAGTGGGCCAATGAGGTTTAACAAAACCAAGTGCCAGATGCTGCACCTGGGTCATGGCAACCCCACTATCAACACCGGCTGGGGGATGAACAGATTGAGAGCAGCCCTGTTGAGAAGGACTGGTGGATGAGAGGCTGGACATGACCCAGCAATGTGCACTTGCAGACCAGAAAACCAATTGTGTCCTGGGCTGCATCAAAAGCAGCATGGCCAGCAGGTCGAGGGAGGTGATTCCATCCCTCTACTCATCTCTGGTGAGGCCCAACCTGGAGTGCTGAATCCAGCTCTGGGGCAACCAACACAGGAAGGACATCAACCTGCTGAAGTAGTCCAGAAAAGGCCCACCAAGACGATTAAAGGGATGAAGTACCTCTCATACAAGGAAAGGCTGAGACAATTGGGTTTGTTTAGCCTGGAAAAGAGAAAGCTTTGGGGTAACCTAATTTTGACCTTACAATACCTGAAAGGAGCCTGCAAGAAAGATGGAGAGGGAATTTTTACAGGAGCGTATAGTGACAGGACAAGGGGGAAGGGGTTCAAACTAAAAGAGAATAGGTTTAGATTAGATATGAGGAGGAATTTCTTTTCTGTGAGGGTGGTGAGGCACTGGAACAGGTTTCCCAGAGAAGTTGTGTATGCCCCATCCCTGGAGGTGTTCAAGTACAGGCTGGATGGAGCTCTGAGCAACCTGGTGTAGTGAAAGGTGTCTGTGCCCATGGAAGGGGGGTTGGAACTTGATCTCTAATGTCTCTTTTGACCCAAACTATTCTCTGATTCTATGAAACATTTCTAGAGGACCAATTCCTATAGTGTTTCATCATTCTTCAGTTACCCATCAGATCATGTCCCTAGGAAAACTCAAGAGAATTTTTAGGAACTCAAGCAGTAACTAAGATTTTTACTAAAGATAGATAATGGAAGTTTGCTCAGTATCTCTGTGTTGACATCTTAAAAACTCAAAGGAAAAAAAAGTTATGAAGTATTTTCAGGAGGCAATACACAATAGTACAATCTTTGCTCCTTTGTTCTTTGATGAAAAGGAACAAAAAGATAAGATTTTCTATAAAAATGATAATTCTCAATCAAGGAGATATTTATTACATGCTAGAAAAAGACTCGCAAAAAATAGACACTACATTTTACTGAATTTTTAAAGCCATTGAAATAGAGGTAGTGGGATGTAAACTGTTCCATTTGTTTATGCCAATAAAAGGCCGAAAATCCTAGGAGAATTACCTGCAGAATCTCCTTCATTTTTAAGAGACTTTATGAAATCAATATTTCATCATTTTTGTACTGAGGCATCTATTTCATGCTGCACAAAGTCAATTGTCATAAATGGGAATCCATATGTGAATTCATACCCTCTTGACACTGAAAAAGGTCTGATTTTTTATCTCCTAGCCTTCTGTTGTTCAGTCAGTTTAAGAAGTGTGGAATTCTGATTGTTCAGCTTACTTGACCAAACTAAAACTAATTTTATATTTCTATATAATCGTAACAGAAACAAGCAAGACCTTGACTGAACTAAACAAATGACATGGAGCAGATCTGGCATAACACATTTGAAAAAGGTCAGGGTTATAAATGAAATTGATTTGATAATTTTAATAGTTTCAAGGGACCGAGGCATTCTTCACAATCAGTATAATTTCTATTTAAGAAACAATAAATTGATACTTATAAGGGGAAGATAAATCAAACAGTGAACTGAAACGATATTAAAAATGCTGGCTTTATGCAGTCTATAAGATTCTATCTGAGTATACAGACTTCACCTGAATATTTTCTAAAAGAAACTCTCATTATACTGTTTTTCTCAGGAATGATCATTTTGACAGTTAAACGTCATCAGTTTAATTGTACTTAATTCGTGTAGCAGAGATAGTGGAATAGAGCCATGTCTCCTGCTTCCTGCCTTGAAAAAGCTATCCCTCTTCATTGGGATATTCAGAAGAAGGTCATTCACAGGACAGAGAGGGAAGCATTAGGTTCTGACTCAAGAAACAGGTTTCAAGCATTTCATGTGTTCATGCCAAAAGTAAGTGAGGAATATCAATGTCTCCTACGGTCTTGGGATTTAAAAGAGAATTATATTACAAAACCCTAATGTAAATCAGGCTTCATACACATTACTGTAATGGAGAAAAACTAGATTACTGCAGCTGAAGACGTGTTCTACAAATGAATGTAGCATGTGAAATGCAAATCAATTTTCCATCTCCGCTTAAATCCTAGAAGCTTGTGAGTATTTCAGAAATCAGTCCAGGATCAGCTCATTCTCTCTGGAGAGACTGATTTCCTATCAGGGGAATACTGAACTCTAATAGAAGGTGAAAAGGATATAACACTTGTTCTCTCTGATTTACGATTTTATCATTAAATAAAACAGACAACAGTGTAGGATTCCTGGCATTTCTATATTGCTGTTTTCATCATGCTCCAGTGGAGGCTTGGCCAGAGAGACGCTCTGGCAACCTCCAGCTGTTGCCCTGACCCTGACTGAGAGGAAACTGAATACAGCTCTGAGGGGTAGTGTAGGCACCTGGCTGCAAGTGATACCATCCCATTGTCAACAAAATGCTGTGCAAGTGGCCCCTGGCCTGTTATATTTAGAGAGATGCTGTATTTTGACTAACAGACACTGAGAGAATGCACAGCTGCAAGATGTTGTGCAGCATGTTGTATCTGCATCTTCACCTTGTGACTGCAATAAACACCCCACAGGCTGTCCAAACCTGCAGGACACTAGTGGCTTTAAATGATGGGAATGGCTTTAAACTGACAGAGAGTAGGTTTAGATAAGCTGTTAGGAAGACATTGCTTACTATGAGGCTGATGAGACACTGGAACAGGTTGCCCAGAGAAGTGGTGGATGCTCCATGCCCAGAAGTGTTTAAGGCAAGGTTGGATTTGCTCAAGGCTTTGAGCAACCTGGTCTAGTGGTGGGTGTCCCTACCCGTGACACAATTTTTTATTCTTATAAGTAATCATCTGGATTTCAAAAGTGGACAATGCTGAGTAATAAGCCCATTTTCACCATGTAATTCAAAATAAATAAATTATTATTTATGAAATATGTCCTATTTTGTACCACTCATATCAAGCTAAAGAAGTTTTTTGAGAAAGGAGAACACTGACATGGACTTTGCTGATTATTTTTGCTATCCATCAATGTTATGCATTCTGTCCTTTAAGTTTCAGATGTCAAGAATTATCCTGGAGGTCAATTGTATATTATATATAGTTCTTGGTTTTCCCCAGACTTTTCGAGTCTTCTAGGAAGGTGCATGAGCAAAATTATGCTAGAGCTGAGCATATAATGTGCTCATATAAACATAATAATTGTAGGTTGTATAAATCAAACATTATTAGAAATAATCTCAGGAAAAAAAATCAACAGGAAGCTATTAAAAGACCTAGCATTTGTACATTTACACAGCACCATATTTTCATAAAGTGTTTTATACCTCCTTTTAAAGACACCTGCCATGATATTTATGAGATTAAATTATCCTATGTGCAATAAAACTATTATTTTCATAATGAATATAGAGTATTAAAAGGAATTTTTTTAATGCTAAGAGAATTTTTTTTGCAGGCTATATATTGAGAAATAACAGAAGAAAATAAAGTTTTCTTCTTAGTATTGCTACTTCTAATTTGATACCTTTAGCATTAGCTGCCCAAAGTTAAACTTGACTGAATCTCAAACTGTACCTTGATGATGTCAGACTCGCATAGGAGATCGTAATTCTACATTGTTTCATGTACAAGACAACAGAAAGAACTAGTTATCGCTATTGTCTAGGACTCAGACTAAAAAGGCTTTCTGGACTTGCCTATCATACATAATCAGCTCTGAAATACCATTAACATATTTAAAACCATATTCTTTTAATGGCAAAAAGTGGTTTTATAACAAAAAGGGCAATTCTGCATTGAAATAGAAAAAGATTATAGAACACACTGTAAGCACTGACACAAGGCATTAGAAAAATGTCATACTAATTGCAAACAGAGATTTTTCAGGTATTGTAATGTCACAATAAAAGCTAATTTGAGTCCAAAGAAAACTCTGAGAAAAAAATTCTCTTCGATGATTTTGCATTGGTCACACATTGAAACAAAAAAATACTTCCTTTCTCTTTTCTCGAACTTTTAGTAAATGACACATGGTGATTTAGAACTCAGATTGTGAATTTCTCTTCAAGTACCTCCCTAGACTGATACTAGAAAAAAAAATTGCTTAACCACACATATTATTTTAAAGTAAGCAATGTTTTCCTTACATTGCAGGTCTTTCTGTTTAATTGTTTATGCTCCAAACCCTGATGGGCCAAAGCTTGCTTTTATATACCAGTTGTTAAGTTTTACAAGACATAGACTTGGCAACTCTATTCACTGCAAATGAAAACACTAAAAAGTAGACAAGTTTCTTCAATAATCATTTTCACTTTCCATACACATATTAATAAAGGTAAGATCTGAATAATAAGTTATTATTTCACAAGGAATAGCTTTATGAACTTAAAGTCAATTCAAAACTTTAAGTACACAGTACAGAGTAAAAAATCCATTATGTGACTAGTTTACTGGTACTGGTCTGGGTTTGAGATATATTATCACTCTATTAGACCTCTATGGTATGTTATTTATGATAATGTCTACTTTCTGCTTCTGTGAGTCCCATTCTATTATCCAAATTCCCTCTGGTTTCAAAGGTTAAAATATGCTTTCAGTGATGAGTTGAGACTCTTATTTATATCCTTCTGGGGGAGAACTTACTCCTATTGTAAGAGAGACATTAAAAAAAAGTTGCTAAAAAAGGCAGAAAGGGGAGCATACAGCCAAAAATCAAGGCAAGACTGATAATGCATGGGAATCCTGCTGCAGGAAATAACTAAGCTATGTGGCCCAGGTATATGGGGACTGTACTACCCCTGTACTTCTATGAGACTTATCTGTGAGTTTAAGTATCTGGAATAACGAGGCTTCCTTAAAACAGAGCTTAAATAGCTAATAAAAGCACACAGCTCAGAATACATCAAAAGATGTCTAGAATTTTAAAATTAATAGTTCTCATAGAAGCAAGAACAAAAAAAAAGTAATTTAATAGCACAGTATAATCTTTCCATCAGTTTATATCTTATTAATATTCTGCAAATGTTAAACAACTCTCCTTTACTACCTCACAGGTTTCACAGGTCCTGTCTTTACAAATAAACAAAGCAGGGTTAGGTTTGAGGCAGCACCACAATTATGGTCTGTAATTGTATCGTGGTCACAGTCTGTTATGGCTGCACGCTCAGGCACTGGCATGGTTCTTCACAGCTCTGGCCAATGTCAGGTGGCATTCTGCCATGTGCTGCCCAAGCACAGGCTGGCACAAATAGCACTTGAGAAGGACATGCCACACAGGCAGTTTTGCTGCTGCCCACTTCTTCTGGGGGAGAAGAGAGTACAGGTATGTGAATATGAGACGGTCTATGCCAGTTTGATCTCAGAGACAGTGAAAAGGTGTTGATATCCAATACTCTTAGCCCCAGTGACCAAAGAATGATCTCCGTCTTTGCAGAGAAGAATTCTGTTTGCTCCTCAAATGCTCATAAAGCCATTCTTTCAAGTTTCTAATTGATTTGTGAAAATATAATCATCTACAGTTTCGTGGATCTTCTGCAGCCAGCATGAAGTTCCAGCCTCAATGCCATGTCCTACCACTTTCAATACAATTTAGTAGCTACATGTTACAGACCCATAAACTAAAAATAAAACATGATCATAGTAACAATAATGCTATCACTTGAAGATTATCTGGGAAAAAAAATTTTTTTGGAGGATTTTTATAATGCTGTGGAGATTGGAAAAGTTGTATGGATCAGGCTGCACTTCTCTAACATGTAAAGTGAACGCATTATTTTAGGAGCCTTGGATGAAAAAGATGGTGTTTGAAGAAATGCAAGTCTGAAAATTAATTTCAATTTTGAATACAACAGTGACATTTCCATCAAAAAAGGACATATATTTATATTAACAAATGCTTTAAAATATTATGCTGTAATGTAATTTATTCCATTGGGATAAATTCCTGTTTGCTGATTAAAAAAGGAACAGTCTACCAAAAAGCATAGTGTTTCTTTCTTCATTTAAAGTGAATATAATATGAACAATTACCAGATTTGGGGAAAAAAAAAAAAAAAAGAATTAATTTTAATTAAGAACTTTAAGTTTAGAAAAAAAGTTATTTTCTGAGGAGAGTAGAACAGAAGGTGTGCAGAGAAAAGGCCATACAGAGAATATAGCTCATGGCCTGGTGCTTATGGCTGTCATCTACTTTGTGAATGGCTGAGGTCCAGTCCCTATTATGTAGGAAACATGTAGAACATTTCAATGGATGAGCATATGTTGAATAAGTCCCAGAGAGCACCGTTTTAGCTGTTGTTCCCACATAGACATCAATTCTCCTGCTGTTGTCAAGAAGTAAAATGTCAATTTGCTGTTAGGCAAGATGTGGTTGATGGTACTTAACATCTGTGGAATGAAGACACAGAAGTAGAAGAGAAAATAATTATAAATAAGTAGAAGACAAAATAATTAATGCAACTCTTTCCTGTAGTCAGACCCATACTGTTTTCTGAGGGGTAGTATTCAGGTCTCTGGTGTTTCTATTCACTTAAAAGCATATTTGAATAATAAATATTTAAATACTGTGACATTTGTCAACAGAGAGACTGAATGTTGTGGATCTAGTTAAGTCTGAAACTGTGGGTTATTTCAAAGCATAGAAATGCCATAGCATAGTATAGTAGGTTATTATATAACATATTGAGTTAAAGAGGAGGTCAATGACCTTCTTCTCTTTAACAGAGTCTCTGCAGCCTCACAGAGTGCCTCCGTCCATTGTGAAACTCAGCAAGCATCTTCTGTTTATGAAATGGAAGGATTTCTCAGAATTCACTTCAGAGCCAGGGAGCAGGGGTGGTACAGTACACCATTGCCACTGCTTGACTTGCTCAGCTGCAGACTGAGCTGGCAGTGGCAAAGCCAGTTGTTTGGTGCATCTGGTGATTAATCCTCATCTGAGATTCAGGGGCACTTCAAACATGTCAGGAAACTTTTTCATCCAGTCTACAAACTCAGGTAAACAATTTACTTGTAATATCCCGAAGGGTGCAGAATTTCGGAGGCAGTAGACACAGGTGCCTTGTAGTTAACAGGACTATAGTATCACACTTTCCTCGCACTTGAACATAATTTACTATTAACATAATTCTACAAGTTCAGATGCAATATTTCTTAAACACCTTGGACAACAGGAATCTTGGAACAGCACGATCAGTGCTTGCATTACATTATTGTGGCAGGAACACAGTGTTGCGGCATGCAGCCTGGTTGATGGATAACTGCAGTCACTCAATCACTTTCTATCATTC
The DNA here is from genome assembly GCA_036023395.1 of Myiotriccus ornatus. Classification (NCBI taxonomy): domain Eukaryota; kingdom Metazoa; phylum Chordata; class Aves; order Passeriformes; family Tyrannidae; genus Myiotriccus; species Myiotriccus ornatus. The sequence continues at coordinate 95,971,079 of JAYRBT010000082.1, forward strand.
CTAATACATCACACTAAGCACATGCACTAGACTCCTGAAGGTCTTGCAGTCCACATTTTCATCCCTTGTCTAACACCATGTAATACATAATACTTAAATTTCAATTTAAATGATTTTTTAAATTTATCAAAATCATTGCGTCGCTCACCTTGTAACATACCACATCTCCACAAGAAAGGGTAGGGACTTTCTTCTAGTTGTGAAGACAAATCTATCATAGTAAATTTATGGCTATATGGTGTGACTCTGTCATTGCTGCTTGGCCTGTAGTACTGTTTTCTCCCGTATCCAATGTGTTTCTGAGTCTTCCTCAGCTTTGTATAGTAAAATAAAAGAAGACAAACTATTCTAGTCAAATATACCCGCCTTAGTAGCCTTTGAATAGAATGGTTCAAATTTGAATTCTATTTTTCTGAACACTGGCAACCAGATTTGTATGTAGCTTTATTATGTGTCCTCTGGTGCCTCTCATTACTACTTCCTCTACTAATACCAAAATGCTTCTGAAACCTGCTGGTGGCTTCCTTGCCCTTTTCATTTTTGACTAAGTCTATCACAAGATATAGGAGAAACATAATCAGTTTGTAATTACACTATTTATATTATACTCACTGGGTTGTTCAGTTCTATTTTATGCTTATATGATATGCCAGTTCTGTTTTGCTTGGACAATAATGTCTTTATTTTGTCAGCACTTTTATAAGCATACCCTAGATTTTGTGTCAAAACCACCAATGAACCTATAAAACAAGATAGATCACGAGACCATTACTAGAGAGGAAGTGTGTTATTTAGTGTTTTTCAATCCCATTTGGTGTTTTCATAAACTAGTAGAAATTAGTAAACGAAAAGACTTCTAAAAAACCTTACATTTGACCCAAAATATTTATGCATTTAGTAGTCATGAACATGATAAAATTTTAAAACATCTGATTGTTAGAATTAATTTAAATTCATCTTCAGCAAAGATGATTTTCTTGTGCTTTAGTAAAGAAAAAACAACTCAAATATGCTATTTTCCCATTACCCTAAAGAGGTTTGAGGAATCTGCCTATTGTCACTTCTATATTGTCACTTTCAAAAGTGGGAATTGTACTCAAAAAGTCACAGTTAAAAATAAACAAATTATGAAAACAAGTTGAGAGAGCTGGGGTTGTTCAGCCTGGAAAAGAAAAGAGTCTGGAGAGACTTAAAAGGAGCCATCCAATACCTAAAAGGGGCCTACGGGAAGGCTGGAGAGGGACTTTTTACAAGGACGTGTAGGATAGGAAAAGCAGGAATGGCTTTAAACTGAAAGAGGGTGGATTTAGATTAGATTTTAGGAAGAAAATCTTTACTGAGATACTGGAACAGTATTGCTCAGAGAAGCTTTGGATGCCCCATCCCTGGGAAGTGTTCAAGGCCAGATTGGATGGGACTTTGAGCACCCTGGTCTAGTCGAAGGGGTTGGAACTAGGTGTTCTTTAAGGTCCCTTTGACCCAAATGATGATTGATCCACCATTCTATGATTTTGTGAAACAAAAAATAAAAAGGGGAAGAGTGACATTTTGTAAAACCAGTCCTGGGAAAAACAGACCATCTACACATTGAAGCTATTATTTTCAAATGTTGAACAGCAAAACCATGAGAAATTGTATTTTTAATAGAATTAAGTTATGTTGTTAGGGAAGGATTAAATTTCTTGTTAGACTGGAGGTAAAGAGCCTGTGTACAGTATTATGAATTATGGAAATATGTCCATACCCACTTTCTTTCTGAAGTTCATGCATTTTACCACACATCATTGGAAAACTTTTGGAAGAAGGTTTAGCCTAATGAGTCCTAATGTACTGTGCAATGTTAGGATGAAAACTCTATTATGCTTCTGCTTTGATCCTTTTATGGGCAATTTTCTTAGCATACTTGCTTGTGTTACTTTTCTATACTTCTTAACTACATTAATAATTTTTAGTTTTGTACCTCTTTCTTTTATTTCCTCATAATTTGGTGTCATGTTCTCTAATTTTGGTCACTTTGGTCAGCTTTCATCAAATCCATGTGACTTGAAGAAGAAAAGTAGGGCACAAATATTTTCTTTGAATGATAAGCACCAAAGAAGATACAGTAACATGCACAGTGAATAGTTCTCTTAAATTCTATGTATTTTAATATTTTAAAAAACAGTGCTATAGAACTTCTTAGCTAAATCTATAGTAGTTTAATTCTGTTTTCCTAGCTGATGTCAAGCCTAAAGGTAAGTATGTGGTAAAGAAAAGAATTGCATTTTAGGTTATGTGCTTCTACACACATACACGCAAACATACGTTGCTGCTCTAAAGCTTTCACATTGATAGAATCTTTCCATGAATAGGAACAGAGGCTGTTTTGTGAAGTTAACAGATACAGATCTTTCGTTACATTTATATTCAGACGTATTCACCAATACTTATGTGGTTCATCAAGCCTCTTAACACCAGTGCCCGAAATTACGCTAAATGCATTCAACCTGGGATTGCATGGAACATGCTGGTTGCCGGAGATGATGTACTTTGCAAATATATTTGTAGCTCTAGGAAGTCTTTCACAAAAAAAATGTTATTCTGGCCTGAATGTTACAGTGCTGCAACCTGTGAGTCCACAGATTTTTCTCTCTTTAGTACTTGTCTTCCTTTTCATTGTTATGCCTTTGGTCAGGTGGCTTTGATGTGCATCAAAAAAACATTGCATTCCTGTAACACTTTCTTATTATCTTCTCTACCTGCATGCAAGAACACTTGCTTTTAAAATTCAGTATAGATAAATGCAAAGAATAATATTCAGTGAAAAGAGGTTAAGTCAATAACAGTTCTAAATCTAAAAGTTTAGGACAGAGAATATGGAACTTCTAGCTTAAGAAAGCAATACAATCAGTGAACTACACCCTATGATATTCCCATTCAGCAAAAATAACTGTCATATCAGTTTCTCCAGGGCACAAAACTTTCCTTTTTGTGTTATACCTTTTCTAGCTTGAATCAGAAGTGCATTAACTAACAGAGCATTTTCATACTAAAACTCCACAATTTTTCCGGTTTGTTTTTGCTAATGCACAAAAGCTTTCCAAATGCTTGATCATGCTTTATATATCAAATATATGCATCATATTCTTATGCATCCTCCAATACACTGCATTAGCTTGATATGCTTAAATGAATAGCTTAGATGATTACAGCATCAAGTGTTTAATTGGAAGCTAACCTTAAGAAGAATCTTCCATTAAAAAATATAATAGAGCCAGTTTACTTTTGGCCAAATCAAAGAAATATACCCACTCAACAGTGCTGCAGCAAACTGTGCTGTAAATCTAAAAATATTTAGAAAGAAAAAACTAGCATCTTTTGAGCTCTAGTGTCTCCTTCCTACTATCTGAAAATTAGTTAGGAGTAAAAAATAAGTCTTCCCTTTCCTTGTCTCTCCCACAGGGCACTATCTAAAGAAAATGGTTAAATCTTCAGCAGCCAAATATATCTTTTACTACGGGTGAAATGTTTTATTATGGGAAGTCAGGCCTGAAGAAATGGCAATTAAGGAGTACTTTGAGTTATACTGTGCATTAGTTCTAAAGGAAAATGAAGTGATTTTTTTCCCTTTAGGATCACCTTTAAGAGAGGGATAACAATAACAGTAAATTTTTTTTTCACATAGTAGTGACAGTAGTCACTACTTCACTTCATGCGACCCTTGCTCCTACCCCAATGTTCCTGTTTAGAAACCGTCATGTGTAGAGATATAGGAAAATGTAATTGACTTAACCAAGAGTTGATTTTTCTTTCTCTCCCATTCTGAATTTTTGACTTTAAACACAAAAAAAGCTGTTTCTGCATGGTTCAGATTAGTTTGTAAAGAAATACATAATAATGCAATACAGACACAGAAAAAAAATTGCGTTTCTAAGAAAAAAACACATTAAAAACTGAATCTGACTTTCTTATCCCTTATGTGGACACAAAGGCAAACTACAGTATGTAAGTTTTGAAGGATTAAACTTCGTCTTACTGAGAGAGCTGGGAGAACTGAAACATGAAGATTGTGCTTCCATATATGCAAACAGTGTGAACAAATGAAAGAATGGAAAGAAAATTAATAAATAAAATATGTCTTCTTTATGAATTTTGTGTCAATGTTGTACCCAATTATGTTTGTAATTTTTTCCCCTGAAAAGTGCAGGGTGAGCTTCAATTAAAAAGGACTGTGACATTAAAGTCTCTTTAGGTGCATATTTTCAGTTCTATGGGCAGTATTTTCATAGAGAAAGAACTACAGGGCAGTCACAATTATAGTTTCTGTTTATATTTCTTAATGACAGATATTTTAAATCAAATTTTAAATATGCAAGACTTTCAATAACTTTCCAACTCATAAGGTTCCCTCTTCCCATGAATGCATTAAGACTTTCATCCAATATGTAGTTAATATTTTCTATATTATTCCCTCTCATGTAGATTAGAATGCAGATTGATGCAAACTGAGAATCTTAGTGGCATTAATTAATAAAAATGGAATGTTTACTCCATTATTTTTGAAGATCATGGTGAGTTTTAGCTCCCAGCTATCTTGAACCTGCCAAGCTATATGTTTAGTCCTCATTCTCACTGAAGTCCTGTTTATGTTCCAAATATACTCCTGCATTTTCTCATACATTTTAACAATATTTTCTTTAATTTTAACCCAGAATATGCAAAAAAGTGTGTCTGTGAAAAACACAAATGAAGAAATGCAACAATAGCAGTGTTATAGAACTAACAAAGAGCAAAACATTTTTATGAAACTTTCTACCCTTTCAGGTTAACTTTATTTCATTTTTAAAAATAAATATAGAGGTATATTCTGATCACAGTGAAAAACAATAAAATTTTGACCCTAGAAATTTACAATAAGTTAAAAGACCTCATGTTTTCCTTTAATACATATATGGGACTAAGACTTGTTTATATTCAGTATTTTCTAAGTTACTGCTGCTGGTTAAATGATACAAGCTTTGAATAATGATCTAAAGAAAAGTCAGTATTGTGAAACACAGTGGAGCAGAAACAAATAATTGACATCATACCTCTTGATGGGAAAATGTGCAAGAGACATCTAATATTTTTAAAAGAAGAAGTTCCAGATATTACTTGCTGATGACAAAATTGCAAAAATGCAAAATGGCAAAAAAAATGTGAACACCTTCAAATCTTGAGAATATTTTTAAAAAAACCTCAAAACTAAACCTTTAAAGTTAGATTAAAAAAAAAAAAAGAACTCCATTGAAAATTAAAGAAAAAATAATAGAATAGATTTCTGTGACTGTCCAGAAGCCTCTGCTCTTTTATCCAGCATTAAAAAAAGGACTGTGAGAATGGATTTTTCAGTTTGACAGCAAAACTGGGAGAAAGGAACTTCGAAGTGAAAAAAAAAAAAAAAGGTAATATTTTCCTTATCAAAAGGAAGATTGAAAAAATTAAATCATATTTTTGTTATTGAACATATTTTCTGTTCATCTCAAAGTTTAGCAGTTTGAGACATCTAAAAGAAAGGAACCAGGAAGCTCTGGGTAACCTACCTGAACAAAGATTTGCACAGTGGAAAACTGTGAGAAAGGAAAGTGTCCATTTCAGACCTAATTTCCGGTTTGAAACTACTGCACCAACAAAATTCCACCATTCAAGCTGTGGGAAAGAAATTGATTGCTTACACCCATGCCATCTCAAGTTGTGGGAACATCTGAGATGCCTTGTGAATATCCAGGACTTGATCTGTATAAGAAGCACGACTTTGGTACCCTCACCACTGCGAAGACCAGAAGAAGAAGGACCAGATGGATGCTGTCAGAATCCAAGTGGTGTTGACATCTTTACCTTTTTACTTAATCTGTCTGTCTGTCTGTCTGTCTGTCTCTCTTTTTCTTCTTATTTCTCTCTCTCTCTCTCTACCTCATATTTACTGTTAAATAAAATCCGTACTATTGACTTTGGCATATGGTCTTGTTTGCACCTTAGTTAGGGCAGAGGTATGTTTTAATAATCGTATCCTAACACCTGGCCTAGTGGAAGGTGCCCCTGTCCATGGCAGCAGGGTTGGAACTAGATGATCTTTAAGGTCCCTTCCAACCCAAGCCATTCTACGATTTCATGAACTTGTAAGTTATACAAAGTGGCTGTATTTTTATTAACAGAATAGAAACATGCTGTGTTTTTTGACAACAATTTTACTATACTAACTAGGTGGTAAACTAGGTAAAATTTTCTATGTTTTTTAATCAAGTTGTGTCATTCTCGTATACTTGACTTTTCATTGCTAAGTAGTGTAATGAATGACAGTACTGGAAACAGCTCTTATCAACCATGGAGAAGTATATTAATTCTTAACTCTTTGGAACAGTTCAGCATACTGCTGCACAGCCAGGGTTGTATTGAATATTCAAGTAGCCCCCCAAAAATTGATACACTGCTTTATAAGAGATCACAACAACAGAATAATGCTGAAATAAATCTGTTTAAATAAGACAATGGGGTAAATTGTCTCTGACTTTTATTTTTCCACTGTTCAAACTACTCCAGGAAGAAGTGTTTTACTACTGGAATAAAGACCTTTGTATAGGGCTTTTGTGCCAAGGTTTTGGTAGCAGGGAGCGGGCTACAGAGGTGGCCTCAGAGAAGACAACAGGAACTGCCTCCATGTCAGACAGAGCCGGTTACAGACAGCTCTTAAAAGAGCCTGCCACTGGTCAAAGCTGTGCCCATCAGCTGTTGGCTCCTCTGTGATATCATATTTAGGAATGGGTAAAAATGCTGCACAGTGGCTGTGAGAAAGAAGAGTGAGGAAAAGTGAGACAAACAACCCTGGAGACATTAATGCCGATGAAGAAGATAGGGAGAAGGTGCTCCAGGCACCAGAACAGAATTTCCTCTGCAGCCCCTTGGAGAGGACTGGGGTGAGGCAGGTTGTCTTCCTGTAGCCCGTGGATCTGCATGGTGGAGCAGAGATCCACACTGCAGCCCATGGAGGGTCGCATGTTGGAGCAGGCAGACATTCCAGGAGGAAGGTGCAGCCTGTGGAGAAACGATGCAGGAGCAGATTTTCTGGCAAGAGGTGAAGCTCATGCTGGAGCAGTCTGTTCCTGAGGTATCATGCTTCATAAGAAGGACCCACATTGGAGAAGTTCATGGGTTGTATCCTGTGGGAGGGAACACATGTTGAGAAAGTGGCAGGGAGGAGATGTCATGGACCTCATTCCCCATCCTCCTGTGCTGCTTGAAGCAGAGGTAGAGGAGTTAGGAGTGATGAATGAAGTTTAACATGGGGAGAAGGGGGAGGGAAAGCTGGGTTTTGTTTAGTTTTTTATTTCTCACTCTCTTACACTGTATTTAATTAGCAATAAGCTATATTTCTCCAAGTAAATCTGTTATGCCCATGAAAATACCTGGTAAGAAATCACCCTGTCCTTAGCTTGATTCTCAAGCTCTTTAATCTTATTTTCTCACTCTCTCCTGTGAAGAGACATCTCAGTGGGCACCTGGCAGCCAGCCATGGCTAACACACCACAACACTGTAAAAAGAGAATCTGATCAATGGTTATATGTATGTAATTACATGTAAGCTTTCATAAGGCATTTAAGTTGGAAAATAAATTCTTGTTCCATTAGATGCAGTAAAAGCATCTAATATTTCCTATTCTGCTCAATCTGATAATTATCATAATAGATAATAGGAGTAAAATATGGTGCAGAATTAACACACAGTAAGGAAAGAACAAAATATGAGAATAATCACATAAATTTATGGTCTTATGTTAAAAAAATTGGGTTTTTTTCAAAATACATGTCTAAAATATGTCAAAATACATTAAAAATACTGTGCTTCTTTTTTTCTTTTAAGTGCAGAACACCTCAGAGCTTGATATTTTTCCCTGTTCTAAATTGTTTTCTTAGAGAATTATCACGGCACTATTTGCCTCACACAATTTTTTTTAAAATTTTTTTTTTCTCCCTAAGAGAGAGATCTATGATTTTATTGAGTTCTAATCAATGCCCATAGGACATTAAGGAACAACTGAGGGCTTTCAGAAATATCCTGCCACTTCAAAACTCTAAAAGCTGTGTTTCTTAAATTCCATTTGTAGATACGAATAAAGTAATAATAATAATGGCCAGACTTCGCGAACGAAGAACCGGGGAAGGTCTTTACACCTTCCAGCCTGCGCACTGGATT
>JAYRBT010000082.1:95979387-95994341 GCA_036023395.1 Myiotriccus ornatus
GGCCCTGACCAGGAATCGAACCCGGGTCTCGGCGGTGACAGCGCCGCATCTTAACCACTAGACCACCAGGGGCTCCCATACCAATAAAGTAGTACAATGTTTAATGAGAAGCTATGTAAAACATTAGCTGTTGAATCCATTTGTATTTTTATTGATTATTTGACTGGAAGAAAAGCATTAATTTACTAACAGAAATACAGTCTATTGTATATGTACCATTGCATTTTGTTGAGCTAATGAGACTAGCAAATCCACTTTTAACTTCTGATGTGTTCACTGATTGAAGCAAATGCTTCTTCATTTTATATTCTCCTAAAAAGATAAAACCCAAAGCTTAAATGGTAAATAGTATGGTTTTATTTGTCCTTTTCTTATCTGCATTTTCTTCCTTTCCAATGTTAATAACCTTAAGAATTTTTTTATTCAATCTTAGCATAAGCAGTCATTCATGGCCCTTTTCTAATTATGATCAACAGATTCCTGAAATGGCATTGCCTGCAAAATATTCTATTCATGATTAAAGAAGGCAATTGAATCACATTTGCAGTCTAACATAGTTATATTTGTTGAACATATTTAGAATATCCCCCTAAATTAATGTTATTTTTTAGATCTTTTTGAATAGGCCTTTTTGATTTCAATTGAATTTTCTTCCTCCTGAAGTCATGTGATAGAAGGTCTGTAATGATAAAAGGCATCCAAAAATCTTCATAGTTTCTGAGAAATAATTGCTTACTGGCATATTTTTAATTCAGTATTGGAGGTTTCTTTCCCTTTAAGGTGGGGAAAGTAGACTTGGGTTATTCTGAGATAACCTTTCAACTGTGGAAGTCATAGAGACAGGAGGATTGGGGAATACAAGGGTATAGATTTCAGCAGCAAAAAGTCACCAGTTTTTAATTAAACTCTGATAATTCCTACCCTATGGGAGACAAAGTCTGGGACTGGTCATACGTCCTTCATAGTTATTCTCTACAGTTAATCAAGTGAACAGTGGAATAAGTATGCATTGCTTTGGCATGTGTCTTGAAAAGTGTTTACAAAGTACTGTAGAGGGAGATTAAGACATCCCTCAGAAAAGTAGCACTTCATTCAGGAAGGAGGAATTAACATAGCATAGTCAACTTGGGTTCACAAAGAACTATATAACTTCACAACTTCCCATATAACTAATTTGATGTATTTCTAGGATAAATTCATCTGCCTTGTGGAGATAGGGAAGATGCTATACATAGTTTTTCTGGGTTTTACTAAGGCTGTTGATACTGTCCCTCACAGCATCCTTCTGGACAAATTGTCCAACTGTGAGATGAGTTTGTTTACAGTGCACTGGCTTAAGGGCAAAGGGCTAAGATGGGACATTAGGAAGCATTTCTTTACCTATCAAACTCTGGAACAGGCTTCCTAGAGAGGTGGTCAATGCTCCAAGCCTGTCAATGTTTAAAAGGCATTTAGACAATGCCCTTAATAACATGCTTTTAACTTTTCATCAGCTCTGAAGTGGTCAGGCAGTGGGACCAGATGATTTTTATAGGTCCCTTCCAGATGAGGTGTTCTATTATGTTCTAATCACAGGGTTATCCACTGTTTTCCTATCAACTACTAGGTGACCACAAGACCACATAAATCACTTCCTTATCTTTCTGCATGTATTCCAATATTAAATAATATACACATTTATGTTATTAAACAAGCTTGAATTGACAGTTGTGAAAATTATTTGCTTTTCTATCACTGCATTTATAATCAATTTGTAAAACTGATCCACATAAAACATTCATGCTACTTATCACCTTGAAAAGGAAAACAGGAAAGACTATTTTGTGAAGTTTTTCTAGTGACAATCCACATCTTTAGGCACCACTCATTTAAGAGATGAAGAAGAATAGCTCACTGGTTTGCAACCAGATTTAGGGTTAGGAGTTTTCCTGGCTAATTATGCTTAGTCACCATGAGCAAATTGCTCCTGCACTAATCTGCGTATCTTCATTGTTCCCATGTAAAACGTGAAGAGGAATGGACGGGAACACTGGTATACAATAAATATCATAGATGTCTCTTTAAGATCAGGAGACATTCTAGTATTATTATGAAAAGGTCATAAATTAACATTATCAGACATTCTCAACTCCAGCCAGGGCAATCATGCATGATCTTATTTTGGCTAACTTTCAAGTGACTAATTTATGGGTTTACTTCTTCATAGAGGCCTCTGAAGTTCTCTGTGTATCTACTGATGACATAAATATTTTATGAAGTTAATGGAAGTAGCTGAATTTTCTCTATCTCAGAGAATAGAGAGAAATTATGAAAAATTAAGGCATCTTGTGTAATCTATCACAGGCAAGCAAGAAAACTTAAAAAGTGCTACTCAGAAGGCACCTGAAAGTAAAATGCGATCAGTAAGTGTTTACAAAGACGTGTGGGAGAAATGTGAATACTAACTACCCCACAAGAAACTATAATTTCCTCATGAAAAAGAAAAGATACAGCATTGATATTCTGGAATCTAAATTTTTAAACTAGCATCATCTGATGATCTTTTTGTTGTCACCATGACCATTAGATTACCCAGGTGTATCACACCTGCTGAGTATTATAATACAGTGAACAAGTACAAAATGTTTATGTGGCAGAGCTAAACAGAGTAGCAGAAACTAGCTTCTAGTTTGATTTTCATCAATAGCCATGTTACAGTACCAAGCTGTTAGCACAGAAATGTTCTCCAACACCATTTAAAGGTGTTTTTCCTACTTGTTCAGAAATAAAGAGGGGAAAGACAGAATCCCAGTTTTCCTAGTAACTCATAAAATCATTTTACTTGATTTTTAGCCGCAGATATTACTGTGGGCTGAAAAGAGACCCTGGAGCTTATATAGATTTTGCACAATGCCGGAACCCTAGGGCTTTATCTCTAAAAGAACTATGTTTCCAATGGCTTGTCAGAGGAAAAAAAAAAAAAAGAAGATCTTGTCTGTAAAGCTTATCTAAATGATACAGTAAGCTGTTGTGTGGTACTGCTATATTTTCAAGTGCTTCAGTGTAACCATAAAAGTTCACTTGGCTTTGAAAATCAATAATTATGCACTTTCCATTAATATTGTGCACATCAACATTTTCAATACAGCTGCTTTACACACTGAGGTGGCAAGAAGACGCTGGCAGAAGAAAAGCAGATGGAGTTTTAAAGAAAGTCAGTGTTTCATCTCATAATGCAGGGAACAAGACCAGACCTCTTTTGTTTAATAAAAAACTTGAACCAGTGAACTAATAAAGGGAGGAAGTTTGGATTATGAAAAAAAAGAATCATGAATCTTATTTCATTGTCCATTCTTATCAGTTTAATATGTTCAAACTCTATTTAAAAATATATTGTCTCACAGTATCTCTGTATACCTTGTTGATGAACTTGTGTATTAGCTACTGACTACAAAAAAAGACAGTATTTCCTCATTGTATATCCCTTAGTCTATCCTGAGAGGTAATGACTGGGATTAGGTTAGCATTTATAGACACGAAAGAGGGTTAAGAAAGTATGAAGACACGAAAGAGGGTTAAGAAAGTATGAAGGTACTCAAAACACAGATCCTTCTGCTTTAGCATCCCATCTCCAGCAGCAGCCAAAAGCTCAGGGAGGGTCAGAAAAATAAGTAGATCCCAGATTCCAATCATTTGCAGTTCAGAGAATTCCTGGGCAAAATGCTATTTTTATGTTATTAACAACCTTTAATTCATTTTCCTTTTTGGGTGGTTAAAATAGAAATCAAGAGATCACACAATCCCCTCTTAGAAAGGAAGTGGCTTTAAATACAACCAGAATTCTCTTACAAGTTTTCAGTCATAGGGACATAAGATATGAAACAAACATATTGCTGGGCAATTACATCAAATTCACTGAATCCTTGTGCAATAGAATCTGCAAATACACATTATCAATTGTACATGGCAAACAGCAACTAATTATAATTTGGTACTTCTTTAATCTAAATGTATATGTGATAATATTTGGGTATTTTGAATAAAATAAATTTTCTTCTTTAATTTCTTTTTTTTTTTTAATGAAAGAAAGTTATAATACACATCACCCTGATAGAACTGGAGGACCCGAAATACAGATGTATTTGCCCACTGCTATATGAAAGCAAAACGCAGGAGCAAAGCAAGAAGCAAACCATTGACTTCTACTTCAGACTCACTGTCTTTGCAGGACAGAATGTGAACCTCTCTCATATGTCATGCACATTCTAAAGTACATTTCCCAAAGGTAAAATATAGGACATGCTAATTAAAATGCACATTTTGCTTTAGAAGAGAGCCATTAAGACAACTGGAAAGAAAGGACAGATAATGGCCAAGAAAAATTCTAAATTTGTACCCACTGACATTAGCATAGTTTCCTTTGTTCCTATCAAAAAAATAAGTAATACATAGAAACAATGTGTGCAGTGCTGCTATATATGTCCAACATGCACTTCTTCAATTAGATTTTCGTGTAAGTCTTTATGAAGAATATAAATTGTTTGCCTCTCCTCTTTAGTGTTGGTCTTGCTGCTGGCAGGGCTGTTTGATGATCTCCCACATCTTCACTCACTGTCTTGGGAGAATCTCCAGCAACATGCAAGGAACTTTGTCTGATCCCAAATCCTGTGTTCACTTTCTTCCATCTCCTTACTCTGAAACAAAATTTTTAAAAAGGTGTGATGGTGACATGAAGCAGAAAAGTCAGTTGAAGTTTAAACAATTGGAGATCAAATTTCATCTAAGAAAAAAAATTCAGTAGGAGACAGTAGAATTACGATGAGGAAATCTTTCAGTATTTTTAACTTTATAGTACATACCCTTTTCAGCTGATACCTTAATAAAGAACAAAAAAGTATAGGGTTTCAGAGCAATTACTTGGAATTGTCTTTCACAGTGAGAAGCAAGCTACACTTTTGATGACTAGGAGCCATTATTTATTGATTGGCAGTTCTGAACTGCAGTCCTATTGTTATTCAAGATACATTTAAAGTACTTACTTGTAACTCATGAGTCTTTTTATTGCAAGAGGAGAAAGTGGGGAATAGTGGAAAAGATCAAAAATATCTCAAGCCCCTCATTTGACAGAATTCAGGCACTAATTCAGCATAATATCTTTATATTATATGAATAAAAATAGGCAGAGATTATTAACAAAAACATAATCACTATAAAGATTATCATTAAAAAATAACCATGCTAAATATATTTTAGTTTTTATAACGTTGGGGTTGATAAATCACATTTCTAATAACAATATGCAGCAGACCAAGAACATCCACTTAAACTGGGCACCAGAAACAGGATATTACACTCTGGGGAATTCAGAGCACAATGAACAGACAGTAGCCTTTTATTGAATAATAGAGATTTATCAAAATTTAGGATCTTAACTATTGTCCAAAGTAGCTACACTACAAATTGATTTAAGAAGACTGCATGTAAGAGTAAAGAAATACTGGCAGATCTAAACTGCTTCTGTATATTAGTAGTTTTTATCTCATACATGCTCTGGTGGTTTTGACCCTGGGCGGATTTCAAATACCCACTGGAAGCTGCTTTTTCCTCCTTCTTCCCCCTCTATTTTTTTCGGAGGAGAGAAAAACACAAGTCAGAGATTTCCTGAGTAGAGATAAGAGCTGGGAGAAGTTACTTACTGATCATGGGCAAAACAAATTCGAAGGGAATAAAACTTAAATTTATTGCTAATAAACTTAAACTAAAAGCTGAATTCATTGCTAACAGAATACGAGCTAAGGAATTAAAGAATAAAATAGTCTTAAAACACAACACCTTCCCCTCCCCATCCCCCGTTCCTCCATGTTCTCAATCCTCCACCCAGCAGCACAGGGAGATGGGAAGGTTAATTGAAAATTTCCTGTGTTTTAAGCTTAAAGACATACATCTTCAATTCTGTCCATGTCATCTTCACACTTTCATTGACGTTCTACCACAGGCTACCATGCAATTTACTGTGTTTCTTGTCTTTTTATTTTAAAAAAAAAAAAATTATGTAATTTGAACAGGTTTTCAGAAAAGGGAATCCACAGACCAATTGGTTTACTCCTGACTCTGGGATCCTAAAAACTCTTCTTGTTGTTTGAACAACATACCAGGGAACCTGAGACTTTTTTACAAAGCTGTGGAGGTGTGATAGAATGAAATGTTGTTAATGTCTTAAACATTCTCAAAGTCATAGAAAGACTTTTTGTCAAACTGCAAGGAAGCAACTGCCTGTCTATGACCACCAAAGCACATCCCCTGTCAAATATGCCTCTTGACTGGAATTTGGACTATGATGGGAACTTGAGACTCTCACCACTGAGAAGACCAGAAGAGGATGCATGGGATTCCATTGGGTTACACGGAGTGGTGAAATATTTTCTATTTTGTCTTTATCTGTCACTTTCATTTTTCCCCGCCTCTCCTTTTTCCTATTTCTTTCTATCTCTCTCTCTGTCTCTTTTTACTGCTAAATAAAATCAATACATTGACTTTGGCATATGGTCTTGTTTGCACCTTAATTCGGGCAGAGGTATTTCTAATAATTTTAATAATCAGATATAACAGGTGGTACCTTGTTACTTTGTAGTTGTAACCCATTTCCTGGCAGTGTGGATGGGTCAGTCATGCCATTATGAATACATATCTAATATAATCTGTCTACTTCTTATAAAACAGCTATGTTCTTAGTAAAAACAGCATCACACATCAAACTCATATAAGCTGCCCGAGTATAAAAGCTAGCATAGCAGTGTGACTGCTTATAGTGTCACAGACCTCATGATACTCCTGTCTACTGATGATCATGCCCACTAATCATTCCAGATACAGACTGATTGCCAAGCCCTACATCAGTAAGAATACATGAACTAGTAAATTCTTCACCCTCCTGGATACACAAGAGTGGGCTGCTCAGAAACTTAGTTGTTGTTGCTGAATTTTACTGGAATCTTTTTGAATGAGAGGGCTGCTTCCTTTTTAATTACTTTAATTTAATGATTTCCAATAATGACTTTGCCTTAAAAAAAAAATCTATATAAGTTCTATTAATAATTCCTTCTTAAAATACCTGTGCAATATTACTCATAGTTCTATCCTTTTCCATTCATTTGCTAATGAAAAATATATTGGTATAAACTAAAAATAGAATCCGTAAAACTAGCAACTGAAAAAGTTTTAAATTAAAGAAAGTAAAATAAAATATATGAAAAAACAATAATTGTAACTGATGGCTCTGGGCTTAAATTAACTCTTGTTCCCCTGGAAATACACAGTAAATTTTCAGGACAAACGATGTTATTTGTTTTTAAAGTATTTCTTGCTTAAGCATTTCAGAAACACTTAGTCCTGCATTTCTAGATGCCACATAAGGCTGAGATCTATAAAAAGTTCAGAGAATTTCATTCTGCCTTCTATTTCATAATTAGATTAATGTAGGTAAAAATATCATGAGCTGCTACTAAAACCACTGCATGAGTATATAGAATGGTAAACTTTAAATGTTTACACAAAAGCACTCACACCTGCTAAAAATCACAAGCATATAGACAATCTTATTTAAAAGACTAATCCTGATGTGTAACCACACAAAACACTTAAGAGTGCCTATTAACAGCAACTTCTTTTTATCTCCCCACTGGTTTACAACAGTCTTCAAACACCTCCTGTAAGAACTCCTGAGATCACAGCTTGTAATGAAGGGAATATTTGCCAGGGTATAGCTGGAGTAAGTTCTGCACTTGCCTGCTGCCAACTGGAGCTTGTTGAGGTTTCTTGGGGCAGGCAGGGAAGAAGCCAATTGCATGACTGCTCAAGTAACAAGCAACAGGACAAGAGAAAACGGCCTCAGGTTGTGCAAGGAGGGGTTTACATTAGCTATTAAGAAAAATTTCTTCACCAGAAGTGTTGTCAAGCACTGGAACCAGCTGCCCAGGGAAATGGTTGAGCCACCATCCCTGGAGGTATTCAAAAGATGTGTAGATGTGGCATGTGGGGACATGGTTTAGTGCTGGACTTAGCAATGCTGAGTTAATGGATGAACTCAATGATCTTAAAGGCCTTTTCCAACCTAAATGATTCTATAACTCTATGATTCTGTGATTGTACCATCATGGTCGTTCAAAGCCTGGTGAGCTCTGCAGCTGCTGCTGTTGCTTTAGCCATCTGTTTGGCCAGCACTGACAGTGAGTCAAAACCCTCTGTACGTGTAAAGACTACACAGCTGTATTCCAAATTATTGCCAAAAAGGGACTAGAACTGTGGAAAGCCTAATAATAAAAGTAATATGCGACTGCTTAAGAAGAAAGATAAAAAATAAAAAATAAGGTATAAATGAATAATTGAAATAAAATGCATGGCTTTCAAACTCCAGATAGATGAGCAAAACATTTTAAAGCCTTTTTCCTAACAGTAGACAAACAGAAAATGCTATCAAAGTCAGTAACAAAACCATGAAAATACACAAGCATAAAAAAGCAGCATACCATATGTCCACCAATATCTAGTACAACAGGAACATTAAGAAAGCCATTAAGATAGTGTCCCCATTGTGCTCAGGTATACAATAACATATGGTACATTTCCTGCTTCACTGTGCATTTCCTTGCTTTTTTTGTTTAGCATCACAAATTTAGAGCTCAGTTAATATAGTTTGTGTGTGCATTTCTCCACAGAACGTTTTAAAATTTTTCACTGCTGTTTAAATTAATTTTTTTTTTTTTGCAAGTGCACAGTAAGTATTAATGTAAGATGGGATTCTTTCCAAACCTTAATTAAATGGAAGAGCTAGATAAAACTATTTTAAGGTAGCTACACACAATACTTAAATTATTATTGCCGTCTTATTTAATCCTCACACAATTTGCTGTAATGATACTACAGAGAGACATTACAAGGTTGTTGTTTGTTTTAATCAATGATGACTTCCCAAGGACAGATGTGGGTATTTCTCGGGAGTATAAATTAGTGGCAAAATAGTAAAGGACTAGTGTAACAGTGTTAAAGAAAATATGTCAAGAAAATTTATTCTTGAAAACTTAAAGTTTAAGGAACCTCAGGATTTCCAAAATCAAGATGAAATTTATTTGTAAAACACATTATCATTCTCTTTGGTACTTAGAGATTTCACATGCCTCCTTGAAGAGCTGAACTTTCCCACGGTAGCTCAATCCTACCAAGATTCCTTTTTGATTTCAGGACTCCTTATGGAAACTAAAAAATAGTTCTCTTCTCAAAGGAATGCTGTTAATTATCTTATGTGTCTTTCTAAAAGAGTCATATACCGTTTCATGAGTTTGATACAGAAAATGAAATTAGAGTGAAAATAACCCCCCCTAACATCTCATATACTTGCATCAGAAACGTTTTTTCAAATAAATTATTAGACAAATAAGTAATATCCTAAATACATATTTTTAAAATATAAAGGGTGAGAGTTCACTTAATAACAATAAATAACAAATGTTAGTTCATATTCACTACGATTTGTCATTTACTGTCTCACCAGTGGCTGTGGTGCTATGTAGAACTATTTGAAAAGTCATGCATAGATTATTTCCAAGTGCTGGTATAGAAGGAAGGGATCTCTGGTATGAAACCAAATCTAAATTAAGAAAGGAAATCATTATAGCTTTAAACTAGCATATTTATTGGTATAAACTACACCTTAGTGTTAGACATTTATTAATGACTAAATTAATATTCTGAGTGGAATTACAGGTTAGTGCCCAAATTATAGACCACAGATTTATGTTAGCTTCTGATTTAATTAAAACACATTTGCCATTTAGCATTAGGGGACTGTGAAAGACCATGAGTGAGCATATGGATATTGAATTAGATTTCGTACTTTTACACAGCAGAAATTGCTTAGACACAGTGCAAGCTCATCCACTATGCCATTCGAATATCTAAAAATACTATATGGGCTCTCAAACAGCATGACCTTTTCCTTAAATGTTAAATATTGTATGTCTTTTGAGAGCCACAAGACCCCATGCCATGTTTTTCTGTATTTCTTATTAAATTATTTTTACTTTTTGAACTCATGCAAATTTATTCTTTGATTTTCCTTACAAGAAGATGTCTGTGTTTTCCTGTGTAATTATAACCCTCTTTAACTTCAAAATTTGTCTCAGAATAAATTTCTGTAGTACATTTCTGGGCACAGTGTGTTACAATAGGGACTAATGAAATTTACAGTACAATTACATTTAATATTTTCCCTTAAAGTAGAATATGACAAAAATGACAATTGTGATCAAACTTTTGCAACTGCAAACTAAAACCAATATTTTGCTTCTGTATCTCTTTACCTGTACAGATCAGAACTACAGATCAGGATGAACAGTACTCAGTGTCTACCTAGCAGGAAAGAACTCTTTCAAACAGTCTTTCATAAATTCAGGCCTTGTTAACAGTGAGGTTTTTCAAAAGAAGAATCATTCCCATTTATAACATAATTGTTTCACTGTTCTGACATATAATAAGAATTAAGATGACGTTTGAAAAGCTCTCCTTTTTCTTAAATAGTTTTTCCTTAATTCTCTGTTGTGAAACAAGTGTTTTAGGGTTGCTCAAAACCAGGACAGGGGGTGGGAGGTGGATGAACCACTGCATTCTCACATAATCACATATTTTTACTCAGTTGACTTTGCATAATAACATCTTTCTTCAGGTCTAAAATTTTAGAATATGATCATTCCAGGCCACAGCATGACCAAATAAACTCACTTTTTCTTTCTATTGTATGACAGAAGAAAAAATCAGTCCGCTCTCCCCAACAAAATAAACACAAGAAATAAAAAAATTTCAACTTTTAGGGAACTAATAGTAATATTTCTGCCTTTCTACTTTTGGTTTTTAGAATACTCTGAGCCTACAGGAATGAACCAGAATGTTGATATCATATGCTTTTACAATGAAAGAATGCAGAAAAAAATACATTTTTCAAAAATTGTTTGAAAATGCTTTTTTCTCCCTATGTCTGTCGCTATTTATAAGTCTTATGCAATTGTGCCAATAAATATTTAATTCCTTTCATAGTACATAGATAACAGAAAATTTCCTTATATTTGAAAACAAAGCATGCTCCAGCTATTTTGCTATTAGTAAGCATACATGAAGACTAAATGCAAACTGATTTTGCCATTTTTTTCATTATCCAAATCGTTGTGTTTTACATTCCTATTCTAAGCATTCAAAATTTAAACACATTTAAAAGTAAAAATTAAAAAATAGATGTCAGGAATATTGAAGGAAGTAGATAGTATAGATGGCTATGTTAGGACTTATAAGTAGGTGCTATAAGACTTGTTTGTGTAACATGCTTTAACATTACTTTACAAAATGCCTTCTGATTCTGAACACAGGAATAATTCTTCTGGTCCTACAGAGAAGAAGATACAAATGATATATACACTCTTTTCTGTTTTCAGATGTGTGATTTGCATGGAAGGGCTTTTGTGGCACTTTTTCCAATAACTGAAAAAAGGTTAAGTACACTTAGTACAAGCTCTTTTCTCTTTCCTTTTTTTTTTTTTTTTTTTTTAATGAATTAAGATTAACTTTCCACAGTAATATTTTCCCCCAAATAATCTTCAGGCGAATAAAAAGCGTGATCATTCCCCTTCCCAGTAATTACATGGTTGCCAACTTCAATTTAGTTCCTTTTACCCTTTCAGAATTCTTAACTTTTAATGTTGCTCAACATGCATCTTCGTTACTTTCCTCTTCTTCCAGGTATGAAAGATTCAACTCTGTAGCAGACACTAACTTTCCTCCCCACTTCCCTTATCCACTTCCTGTTCTCCATCCAAATATGTCTTGAAACTGAAAGGGATATTTTCAGAATTATGTCTGGGAGATTCTTTGTACTAGTTTTTCACTGTGAAAACACTACACCATGCTAATATTTAAACTGAAAGTGAAGTTCTCTTCAAAATAAGGGGAAAAACATGTGCCCTCAACAAAATAAATAATTTAATTCCTAAAAATATTGCTTACTATACTGCGGTATCATTCAATATTATGCCTCCTAGTTATAGTCATTGAATGAAAATTATATGAGCCTTCTGGGAAGCACTAGAGAGTTATGCCATAGACCATATTCTGCCTTGGATCATTGCCCAAAACACTGCTCATCTTTGACAGTATTAAAGTCTGGTATCTCCTGAACCGGCTGGAGTAGAAACAAATACTGTGCACAACTGCTGTGCTGTGATTACGAGCTTTGCAGCAGTAAAAGCATTTCTTTTAAAACTTGTACGGCTAAAGATGGAATGTGAATGTGCACATTACTTATTCTACTCCCTTCCACTCTGCCCAGCTTCAAATTCTGACATGATAGCAGCTACTATCTCACCAGCTGTTAAAGATTGCATACAGCTAGAAAATCATCTAACTGGAATTTGAAACCTCAGCTTTCAAATGCCACAAAGCACTAATTTTCAGTTCTGTGGTTTAACTGCTGAAATCATGTGGGAACTGAAGTGAAAAGCAACAAATGGTGACAGTAATCTGGTGATGTGAAGGTTTTGTTATCTTAGGACCTACCATTTCTGATAAAATAGTACAAGTGCTCTCAGGACCAGTAAAATTATCTTATGCATGCAAACAGCAGGGGGCAAGCACTGATCCCTAAATGGTAGTAAAGCAGATAAAGACAAAAGCAGAGAAAGAGTAAAGCAGTTAAAGACAAAAGATAATACATAAGTAGATAAGATAAAGAGAACTCCTCCTTTTTTCCTTCTCTATTTTTTGTAACAAAGTTTTATCTATTTACCAAGGTAAAAAAAATTGGTATTTGCCACATACAATTCATAGGTCTGGAAGAAAATAATAGTATTACTTTTCTTTTTTTTTTTTTTTAAAGCTTTTCCATATCTCAATTATATTCATGATATACCAAATTCTCAATGAAGTTCAGGATAAATTGACCTAATTGACCTTTGAAAAGTCTAATTTTATTGTCTCTGGATTACGACAGTGCCAGGACAAAATTTGTAATTAAATGGATGTGTTTTTATTGTATATTTTTTGATACTCCTCCATCATCCAGAACAATTGTATTAGGAATATTTGAGGATGCATTCCTGCTCAGTATTTTTAGGATTGCCTTATTGACCTGTTGCCCAGAAATTCAGACAAGACAATACACTTTGTCTGACGAACCTTTTGAGGCAGATTCACAGCAGTGAAGTCCTCAATCATTTCCACAACCCTTTGTAGACTCCTTAGAGTATGTCTACCTCTTTCCTATACTGGGGGTCCAGAACTGAAGCCAGCACTCCTAATGTGATCTCACTGGTGCTGAGGGAAAGGATCATCTCCCTCCAACTCATGGCTGTGTTTATTCTAATGTAGTCAGCCCTCATTGCCTTGGGGCTGCATTTCTAACTCGTTATCAGCATGTCGTCCAGTAGGACTCCCCACCTTCCTTTCTGCAAAGCTGCTTTTCAGCCAGGCAGCCCCAGTGCAAGGGTTTGTTCCTATGCATTTCCATTTGAACTTTATGAAGCTAGTGTCTGTCCATCTCTCCATCCTCTTGATGTCCCTCTAAAAGACAGTAGAACTACCTGGTCTATTGGTGACTCTTACCTGTTTTCTGTCATCTGCTGAGATTGCTCTCTGTCCCATAATCCAGATAATTATTGTAGTTAAACAATACTAGCACCAGCATTGACCACTGGGGTATACTACTAATGACAGCCCTCCAGTTGGACTTCATTTCACTGACCACAGATCTTTTAGTGGTTCAGCTAATTTTCCAGCCACCTAACTTTTAATTTATTTATTCTGTACTGCATCAGATTGTCTATGAGTATGTTATAAAAGACACTGTTGAAAGTATTACTAATGTCAAGATAAATGACATCCATTGATCTCCCATCATCTAGAAAGCTGGATTTTTCATTGCAGAAGGCTACCAGGTTGATTCCTCCTTAGAAATCCATGCTGACTGCTTACAGCCATCTTCTTCTCCTCAGTATGCTTGGAAATGGTTTTCAGGACTCTCTTACTCTCCCAGGGATCAAGGTGAGATTGACTGTTCTGCTGCTTCCCATATCCACCCTCTGCCCCTTTCTGTGAAAGGCTGTGCAAACTGCTGTGCCTGTTTGCTGCCTCTGTTATTTGTGCTCTCATCCAGCCTTCAGTGCCCCTAGTTGTTATATTTGGTCAACAATGGTACCCTGTTCTGTTCATCTAGCACTTTCCTGATTGCCTAATTCTCATTTATAGCCCCCTCAGCTCTCTGCCTCTTTCCTTGCAAAGAAGCCTATCCATCCGTTTGACCCATTCAGAAGCTGAAGCATACACAACTGTTGGTTTATTGTGCATTCATGCTCAAACGTGGTTTGTTTTTTTTTAAATATATGCATTAAGATGGAGTATTAGGATCTCCAATTATATGTAATTGACTTTAATTTCCTATCTGCTGTAATTTTACTTATTACTTTCAATAATAGAAAAGGTCTAATATATTGAGCATTCTTTCTGTCTTTCAGTAACCATATGAAAGTCTTGTATTTTTTCTTTTTTGTTTGGATTGATTAACTTTGTTACTGTTACAAATCTCTTTCTGGCTGCTGCTTTGCAATTTCAAGGTGTTTCAGATCTCTAAATCTTTTGCAGTTTCCAGAGATCAAATTTGCCACAATATTCTTTAGATACCTGAAAATCTCTGCTTCTCAAAAATATTGATGCAATAATAAAAAAAAAATCTATTTATGGCATTAAAATTAATAGGGTATTGGACTGACATGCTCTTCTGTGATCAGAAACAGAATCCAGCCTTTTGTTATGTTCTTAAACCAAGCATAGCTTATTCAATGTATTCTCTTTATTTCCTAAAAACTATGTGTCGTGGTTTTAGCTAAGCCCTTGTAAGCCAGGTAGAGAATTTTCTCCCTTCCCCCTTGCCATGAAGTAGTGCT
>JAYRBT010000082.1:96017397-96050272 GCA_036023395.1 Myiotriccus ornatus
CTTTTGCTGGTTCAGGCTTAAGGCCCACTAATATGGCTTGTCCATATTGTCTGTTCTCTAGTCAAACATCCCACAGCTGATAGTTAAATTGTAAACTGCAACCAAACCTCTGATCAATGTTCTTCATGAAGTAAAGGTATATGAAAAAGTCTCTGTTTATTTATTCAATTAATTTGCTGGCAAGTAACTCCACTGCAGTAGAGGTAATTTTAAAAATAATTGTGCACTCTTTTGTGATTCAAAAATATGACTAATGGCTCTAGAAATGAGCACTTGTCTATATCTGAAATCTTATTACAATTACTATTTGCAAAATAAGAGATCTTCCATACTTGAATACTCACATGGAATATGATTTGGCAGATAGAAAGTTTACAAGAGAACAGAGGCTGAAGAAATGCGTTGAAGTAGGAGCTCAAATATTTGGGATTTTTTTCAGTTTTATAGCTGGAATAGTAAAACGCCAATCTGAGTAAAGCAAAGCAGGCACCCAACTCATCATTCCCTGATGAGGATTTTCACCACTGATCTATTACAATGTGACAAGAACACAGAAAATTTCACATTTCAGAATACAATAGAATTTTAAGGAACAGGTATTGTTTAAGAACATGGGTAGCTACTAATTGGATATAATTGAAATAAAAATTCTGGTGAAAAACTTCTTTCCATATATGTTTGTAAAGACATAAATCTTATTAAATTAATGATGTGGGGCTGATTGGCAGGCATATAGTATAACACAGCCCATTATGTTTAGTATGATCCTGTCTGAGGCTGCTGTTAAACGATTATCAGCATTATTTATCTGAAATGCTGTATTTCATTACATTTACTTCTGGCCTTGGGAACCATTCATAACACTTTCTGAGTTCTGGTGTAAATTTCCATCCTTATCCCCAGCCAGCTTTCTAAAGGACTAATCTTGGTTATACTTTTTTGTGAAAGTTAAATTCTTGCTTTCTTTGCTTTCTGCAGTTTTAAACTTCATTTTTTAATCTAATTTTGACATGAATAATTTCTCAGTACTTTTAACTAAGAACTATTACAGCAAAATGCAACACTGTGAAAACAATGGTTGTTATAACTTCTGTTATAAATTCAGTGTGAAAGTCTCTTCATCAGTTCTTGCTTCAGTTGCCATAGAACACCCAGAGTTTTCAGATTAGTGGCTGCTCTGATTAGAGAGGAGCAAGAGCAAAAGAAATAAAATGAGGCACAAAAGGAAAGGAGAAAGTTTCCTCTCAGCTAGAGAGATGACATGATGTGAGAATGAAAGTGAATCTAGGACAGCTTTTCATTTAAAAAAAAAAAAAAATCAAACCTAATAATAATAGTAGAAACCTAAAATACCATCTGAAAAAGCCATAGACAGTATTTCTTTTAACTTTACTCACCTTCTGATGCAAGTGCTTCTATACTAGATTTTCATACTAGGAATATATTTGTTATCAACCTTTGCGGTGACACAGCTAACGCTGTGGGATTAAATCTCATACTCATACGCAATGTAGCACCAAATCTGCTAATATGCCCAAATATCAGTTTGGTACCTGTTTTCCCTTCATCATTCTGGAAGCATAATCAGAAGATACTAGAAAAAGGTTTTTCTTTCATAGTCTTTCAACTTCCTCCACTTTGCAAGTGCAAATATTCAATATGAATTATTTACAGGACTGCCTAGTCATAAATAATAAATGTCAAAGCAAAGTAAGGTTATCAAGCTATAAATATGATAGTAGTGTTGAAATATCCAGCTGGATGTAAAATTTGGGCCTAAAGTCTTTCTCTATAGAAGGTAAGGGCTATTCTGAAAATGAATATTGAAACAACATATAAAACAGTTTTAATTTGTTGATCACATAGGCCTTGAAGCACCATGTAATTCTAGCCTTCCTCTTTAGTGTGAGCTCTTACTCATACAGGTCTATGCATAAGATAAACCCAGTTCTGACTAGACATGGGAAAATATTGACTGATAAAAATCTCCCTTTTACTTTTATTTTACTATTTATTCCAGGTTCTCTCTCTCAGCAAAAATTTCCGTCAGTCTATTTCTTGCCATTATTTTATATGCAGTGTAGCCTTTGTCCTATGCATTGTTCCTTAAGTAAAGAAAAAATTCTGAATATTATGTCAGAGAAGAAAGTTGGTAGCAATGAGACCTTGATTAGTCCAATATTATATCAATATAATGCATTCCTAGAGAAAAGACTTTTGTTCTCCAAAAATCTGTAGTCCCAGTTTTGTTCCAAATGACAAGAGGAATTTGCAATTGTTGAGAAGCAACTCAGGAAATTAGACTGTTGGAGATTAGTGCTATTGAATTCTCACTTTGAGGAGGATGGCCCTGCTTGAAATCTCCCCCTGACGAACTCACTGACTATGTTTTAACAACTGATATCTCCCCATTAACTCGTCTCTTTTCTCAGGCTTGTTCCTGAACAAAAGTGTTCTTTACCAGAATGCATATCCTTTCTGTGTAGGGTGAAAATGGGTGCCCATTTTTGTATTGTACATTTGCATTTAAATTGCTGCCATGGAATATGGGGCACACATTTCTATTTCATTTTTTTTCTTATTAAAAACTCATACTATCAATATTCGATTATTGTGCTTCCTTCACTATTAGCGCAGCAGTACAGTGAGTTAATTAGTCATTTTAATAAAATGTGACTTTTCCCAAAAAGATAATTAAGCAGAAAATTGCAGCTTATCAGCAAAATACTAGCTTTTCTTCCTGAAAATTTATTTTAAAAAAATTGGTTTGTCACTATACAGATTATTAGATTACTTTAATTTTCTCATGCTTTTCCTTTATTTATGCTAAAATTGGACAACTGTCATTTTTCCAATCTACTCTTTATGGTTTATTAAGTATCTTTAATAGAAATAACATTTTTACTCATCAGTTACGTATGCTCATTGAATACTGATGTGAACATGCAGCTTCAGCTTTATGAAACCAACAGAACGTAACTAAAATTAGCACTTCAGTGCATGTATTAGAGTGGACATTTTTCATCTTTCTGATTTCTCGAAATAAACTTACACTAGATCAATCTTAACTTATTCTGATGAATGTTGTCAAGAATCAGGAAGGATCAGCACTTTAACAATGCATATTTAAATTCTGATGGAAATACTGCTGAGTGTTTTCCTTTCTCATCACTTATGTTTACACAGTTTTTATATGTGTATTTTGTAAAAGTAAAGTTGGGCAAATAAAAAAAATGACAATGCTTTACGAGTAAGCAGAATGGTCACTTTAGCCATATACATTTATCCATGATTTGTTTTACCATTAAACTTGCACTTACATTAAGAACTGAAGATTATCTAAGAATAGTTAGAGTCAATTTTTTGTTTGTTTGAACCTAGAAACCATTATCAAGTAATGAAATGTACATTCCATTCTACAAAACCAATCCCTTTCCCTTATATAATCCCATATTCTCTAGATTTCCTCTTCTATATTCAGAGTCTGTGGGTGGACGGAAGAGAAGGAGTAATGTAAAATACAGACCAGAGACAATAATTGTATCAAGCACCTACCCTTGTCTTCTGACTTTAAGTTCAGAAAAGAAGTCTTAGAATGTCATTTCAATAACATTCCTATTTTTCTTAGTTGTTGGTTGTTTTGTTTTGTTGGTTTTTTTTAGTATTTTTTTCATTTTCTTTTTATGTGTTCTACATTTTCAGCAAGGGCAATTAGAAAGCATCCAAAGGAGGGCAATGAAGATGGTGAAGGGCCTTGAAAGGAAGCCATTTGAAGAATGACTGAGGACACTTGGTCTGTTCAGCCTGGAGAAGAGGAGACTGAGGGGAGACCTCATTGCAGTCTACAACTTCCTCATGAGAACAAGAAGAGGGGCAGGTACTGATCTCTTCTCTGTGGTGATGAGTGACAGAATCCAAGGGAACAGCCTGAAGTTGTGTCAGGGGAGGTTTAGGTTAGATATTAGGAAAATGTTCTTTCCCCAGAGGGTAGTTGGGCCCTGGAACAGGCTCCCCAAGGAAGTGGTCACAGCACCAAGCCTGACAGAGTTCAAGCATTTGGATGAAACTCTCATCTCATGAGGTCTCTGTGGACCCTTTTCTTCCCCAGGCTGAAGATATTTCCTGAGATATAATTTCTTCTATCTTTTTTTTAAATGATGTTACACTGTCTTATTAGCTACATACAGAAGAAGTTTCTAATTTGCTTAGCAGCAAGTATTTCAAAATTTTAGGCACCATTCACAAAGTGAAAGGAAGAAATTTTTACAAATAATATTTCATGACTGCATAAAAACAGATGGTAGGTGCATACAGATGCTGCTGAAGGCAGTTGACTGCTTCACTTTCAGGTCTTGAAGTAAACAATAGTCTAATTACTGACAAGGGTTTGTCATTGTAATGAGAGTAAACAGTAAAATAAAATTGAAGCATCATAATTTTCAGGAGCAGATGCATGCTCTAATCAAAATTAACAATACTAATTATTATATGTAAATTTTGATAACATTAAGATAGGACAAAATGTAAACTGAACTGATAGAATAGCAGCTATAAAGAAATATTTAATCACCATCACAAGCAGACAGCAAAAGTGCTATATGCTATAAAAAAACCACAAAAATGCATACCTTAAAAAACAGCCACACAAGTATGACTGTAATATAGTCATACTCTAACAGTTTTGATTACATATGAAGGGCAATAGAAGCTTTTATTAAAGAGAACAGAAATCTAAGTATCTGGTAGGAAAGAAGAGTAGAAAATTAAATTGATTATGTTACAGACTAATTTATAAGAACACATCATTCTGGTGATATTCTACTCAGCAAAAAAATCAGAAAGGCTAACAGAGACATTTGACAAAGATTATTTACTAAAAATACAATTGTACTTGACATTTTTCCTTTACTTTTTTTGCCTTTCCATTGTCAGCTAAAACTCTAGGCAAAAATATTAGTCCAACAGTGGTATATAAATTGTGTTCTATCTCACTAAGCTCATATATGTTCATTGCCCATTTGTTTCTCTTGAAACTCAGATTAATTCAATAGTCAATAATTTGAGTTGTTATTATCTAAAAAAAACCCCAACCCCAAACAAAAACCCAACAAACAACAAACCCAGAATGTTCCTCCACTCTTGTGGAAGAGTTATAAGCAAAATGGACAAGAGAAGGTCATTCTTTTGTTTGTGCTTGTTGCTTTGAATATTTCCTCTGTTGTATTTTCTCCTTTAGTTTTTCACACTTTGACTGACAGGAGCAACTGACGTAAAATGTAACTAAGTATTACATCAATCTGCTATCAGTGTTCAGTTCCCATTTCAAAAGCATTCATACTTATGAAAAATGAGTACTATGACATTCAGCTCTTCATTTTAGGCACCTCAGTAATAGCACCTCATATTAATTTTGAATGACAGTCTCTAATGAAGGGTAACTCATTAAAATGGAATGGTAAATATGTTTACCTATGAAATCCATTTAATCATTTTGCAGATGGAGCATTTAGTCTTGGACTACAGAGAAAAATGATACAGTAAGCGTCCATGATTTAGACAGCTGCAGAAATGTTGTCTGTTTATATTGACTGCAAGGTAATTGTTTTGTTCAGAACACAAACTTCTTTTTTTTTTTCCCCCGAGAGACAAATTCACTTTGGCACATACGAAGAACACATATTGACCACAGAAAAGTCTATACAAAAATATTATATATCTAACCTCTTGATAGTCCAGACACGTATGTATCTTGCTCTTTCCCTCAATGCCAGAGACAAATATCCTTCTCCCTGACTATAAGAGAAACAGTACAGCCCTAATTCCTTTATGTGGTAACATATAAAAAATGGAACTTATCTTTCACATCTTGTGGAAATAATGGAATCACCTCTTTCACTTTATCAAAGATTTTTGTTCATATTTTATAGTACTGGACTTGGAAACCTGTCTGTGATTCATGCTTTCAGTACCTTTAATGAACAACAGTTGTCATAACCAACACAGTGAGAAAAAAATTATTTATAGAATAGTTAAGAGATCTTGAATAAATGAAAAGTAACATTAAACAAAGAAATAAGTAGATGAAGAAAAACAGAAAAAACCCTCTACGTTTGAGATTACAACTGACAAGGATTAAGGAAGTTCCTGGGCTGAGATAAAAATGCATTGCTTTGACAAAATCAACAGCATTATGCTTCCTTAAACTAGATAGGAATTTAGCCATTTCTTTTACTCTCTTTCAATCTTTCAGAATCCTCTCAAAAACTTATCTTTGCTTTATTACCATAGAACTATTGCAAATATCTAGGTGGGTGGTATCTCAGAAGCACACTGTGCTCATTCCCTGAGACAGTATTTACCAGTCATTTATTCATCAGTACTGAGCTTCCTCTCAGAAGCTTCCCATCTATTGTGTTCAGGATGGGGTCTGTTGCTGGATGCACATATGTAAAGTTACAACAAAAGAGGTTGTTTGGAGTTGTGGCACCTCTGCTGCTGGAAACATCCAAAGAATTGACTGGGTAAGGCTCTGAGCAATTACTTTGAAGTTAAATCTGCTTTGAGCATAGAGTTGGGTAAGATGCCCTCTGGCTCTTAGGTGCTTTGCAGCCTAAATTATTCTGTGATTCCAAAATGCTACTGAAACTGGAATAGTTAGGTCTGAATAAAATACAACACTTCATTTTTCAGTTTTCCTACTGCTGAAAAGGTAATGATTGTTAAGCACTTTGAAATTACTGGGAAACACAGCAGGGTGTTTGATTTTTTTATCAAATATTTTAATTAGAAATAAGACATGATACTGGATTCTACAACAGAGACTCTTAGGTACACTCATTATTTTCCAGCATAATAAGTTCATGTAGTATTAACAGCCTGATTTAAAGAAATATACCGGATTGATAACAAAAAAGAGTAAATGTGGATGAATAATAATTTAAAGCTCAGTTATTGCTGAAGACATTATTTAGGTACAACATTAGAGATTGAAGACCAAACACTATGAGATTTAAGATGAGATTTGTATCAGTTGTAATTAATTTGGTTTGAAAAATCTTGAAAACATAATTTCATTGTTTAAAATCTATAGAAGTTCAAGGACATGAATAATCTTCCCTATTAATTCCTGAAGGGTAAAACATTTAAATTTTCAATGACACGAGACATGAGTGCGGATTTGCTTAGATAACAGCCATAATTTACTAAGCATGCTCAGATCTCTTGTGCAAACTGAAAACATGTTATTTTATATATCTAATTTTATACTATAAAGTTTACAGTATCTTTACTTCATATAAAGTAAAAATAGTGATATAAACACAATTTAAACAACATAAAAAAGTGTGAAATGCAATTTAAAATATAAAAACATGTTATAAAAATATAGTCTTTCTCTTCTCCCCTTCCCCCCTAAAAACTAAGTCTAGAATTGTTGTTTAATTGTTAGTCTGTTCTCCTGAATATTCTGAATGGAATTTACTTTTATGCAACAGTTAGCTGTTTGATTTTTTTTAGAGAAATATGTTCACAAAGTTACCTTCTTTAAGTAGACTAATTTTTATGTTTACCAAGAAGTCTTATAGACTTTGATAACATCTTGGAGTAACAACAAAGATAAAGTGATTAGGCACAATGTGCTTCAACTTCTGCTGCAGATAGAACTACTTTTCCCAGAATTCTTGGAGAATCCTGGAGCAGTGAAATCTTCTGACAAATACAGCCTGAAATACTAAATAGGGCCTCTTTTATGTAAGCAATATCAATCCAAAAGGAAGAAGCCTGGAGAAGGAGAAAAAAAAAATAAAGAGAAAAAAAGTCTCTTCATGTTTATTTAAAATAATACTAAGAAACACTGATGACTAATCTTGTTCAGTGGATGATTAAGTGGCAGGGACTACTCACTCACATCAAAAGATATCCAACAAGTAGGATTCTTCTTGGAGGTGTAACAGATAAAGATATGACAGTGTCACATTTAAATTATCCCTTTTAAAATATAATTGCATTTAATATTCTTTATTTTTCCATATAATGGCAGCAGTAAAAGTATTTTCTCAAAATTTCTCTGCTATCATTTCCTCTTATGTCATATCTTCTGCTAAGACCACTAACCTCAGGGCCTTTGATGAAACTACTAAAAAAACCTCCCAACAAACAACAAAAACCAACAACCCCTCCCCCTGACCCAAAATAAAGTAAACAGGTCCAGTCACCAATTCTATACATTTTACATTATAATGCAAACATTTTCAGGTGTTATCTTTGCTACAATATATTTTCCTGCCACAAAAATGCAGGCAAAAAAACGCTAATAAGAATATTAATATTTAAATGAAATGAATGAAGGCATCTGTTTTTCCACTATGAAATAGTGGAAACAGACATATGCTCAGGTAATGATGCTGGTTTCTGGAGGGAGTGGCATACAGGAAGGATGCAAAATAGTGCAAAGCCAAGGGAAAAGACTGAGAAGAAATGAATTTGTATTATCAGTGATTTCATGTACCAGCCTAACCTTGAACCTGTACCTAAATAGGACTTTCTGATTTTGTTCCAGGCTGCAATAATTTCTGGCAGTGGATTGGGATAATTAACTGACTAAAAAGCCAGTAGAATTTGTGCGACAAAGCAGGCTCTTCAGAAAAAAGAAGTGTCAATAACCAATACTATTTTATATGATAACAGATAAACACAGTTATTCTAGCAAAGAGAAACATAATTAAGTTTTCTGTTACTGTAGGTAATCCTCAGATCTACAGGTTCATACTGCCAAAATTTGAACTTGCAGAGCCATGAAACAGTGTATTGGAATAGACAAAACTCTCAAAGCACTTAGCACTTATAACCATTTTATCTTCACAATAACAAAGAACAAAAGACATTTATCAGTGAACTAACAAATTGATGTGTTAGAGCAATGAGACTAAAATCCATTTATTGGAAACACTGCTTCATAACAACAAAACAAGAAGAAAACACGTATAATCAAGCTGTACTGTAGAGAACAAATATTGAACTTGGAAATCTTGAACACAAATGTAAGAGAAGTATGAACTTGCAGCATTTTGGATAAATTATGCTTCAATTTTTATGCCATAACCTGCAAAGCAACATTGGCTTTATATGCAATGAGCAGATTTGTATGAAACTAATGATCTACAAAAACTGAGGTTGGAAATCTCAGACAGTGTGAACTACAGCTGAGTCTTGGCTACTAAAGCCACAGTATTTTATGCTTTATGAGGGATGTGATAAAAACCAAACAAACCTAGTAATCCTAAAGCAGCGATCACCATAAGAAAGGGGGAAAACCTCCACCATTATTCTGTCAATTAGATGAGATAATGTGTTAAATACACTTTAAAATGCAGAAAAAACAATGCTTACTGACATTTACACAACTCATCCTAAGGACTTGAACTGGAATCCAAAAGCACCCTGAACTATTCTGTACAACTCAATATTATCCTTTCATGCCAAGTAAGATGTCACCTTGGGAACCAGTAAGTATCAGGAATATGAAATACACACTAATTACCACTACTTGAGCATGACTATGAAGTTATTAGAACAAATTAGAGTAACTCATTGCAAATACAAATTTCAGTTCTGAAAAGTTTCATTATAATCAGTTTTTTCCCCTGTCATGAGTAATTCAAAAAAGCAGACCATAAACCACTGACAGATTCAGATCGTTTGATCAGGAGATCATTCTTTGGTGGCAATTCATTACCTTTAAAAGACTGGAAAATGAATGCTGCTTTTATGGTAGCCTGGAAAGTCAGCTCTTGTATTATGATTACTATGCATAATTTTGAAGGTTAGAACTAGATTAAATTCTTTCTCTGTCTAAATGGATTTGAACCTACATTTTCTGCCTAATGGAACTGTAAGTTACGAAGTAAACGTCTAATTAAACTGAAATTGATAGACCATGTGTGTCAGAATAATTTGACTGTAATGAATAAGTTGAAATCCAGGGCAAGAGTATACAGGAACCTCATGGCTAATGCTACTCATATAAGAAGACAGATTCTTTGATTATATCTTTCATGAGAAGAACTGCCTCAGTATTTTTCATGAAATTATTGACTGACCTGAATATAAAAAACCAGGAATGTGTAAGGAAATTCAAGTCTGATTCCTCTTTTCCCAAAGCCTATCTAAATATTTTTTTTTGTTAGTAATAAACTGGAATATATCTGGTAAACCAAATCATTCAGTTAGTTTGATGCAAATGAGAAGGACGCACCTATGATAAGATAATTTTCTCATCAAAATGCCAGTGACAGAAAAATTAGGAGTAACAGTATAAACTATGCAACAATTAAAAGTTAAAAAATTAGTTTTATTGATGGACAAGGGGAAAAGTCCCTTGGAAAAAGTGCTAACAAATGGCTTCAGTGGCTTGGACAGATGGGCTCCTATGTACATGCACTATACATTTCTGCACAAATTTTCAGGCAAATTAAATCTTCTTTTCTTAGAATTATCCAGGTATTCAGTGAGAAGTTTTCTTAATAACAGAAAAAATGACAGCATTCTTATGTTTCTACTTTTGATCAGAAATCTTTCAGTGAAAGTATCTAATCCATTAGAATCTGTGTACTTTTAAAAAGTGTATTTATCAAAAACTGGTTCCAGTTGGTAATGATTAACTTTTTCCTTATAGTGGTTGTGGAATATATGTCATTATAACCAATAATATTTCAATTTTAAGAATTATAAAGAAAAAATGTGCATCTGCAGACATGGCACAAACATCATCTTTGGCTACATCACTGTATTTAAGTTTGTGAACATAGACAAGTTATGCATCTGTTTTTATTATTCTTGATAGATGTGAGAATACTGGCATTCAGTTCAACATGACAAATGCAACTGCTTATTATCTGTTAGACAACACCTAGTTAGTAACTTTTAGTGTCACTGTAGAGACAGCTGGTATTCATCTAGAGCTGCTTAGAAGTGTGAGAAGTGACTTCACACATACACACACCTACACCCAAAAACTCCTTTAGTAGCTAGATTCAACTCTCTTTAATTTGAATATTCCTGGAAAAGATATATTTCCTTCAAACTCTGATTAAAAACATAATGCATGCATTTCTAACTAAAATACTATTCAACTTCTGTTATCAACCATTCATATCACTATTTTTATTTGCTTTAATCTGTAATTTTCTGTCATTTACAACCATCACATTAAAGTTATTTCTGCAAACAACACAAAGTTATTTCCTTTCTAATAATCTAATAATAATCTATTTGTTCTGTTTATAGGACATGTAAACCTTCAGTTTTCCTTAAATTTCATAAATTCAATTTTAAATCTGAAATTTTTATTAAAAAAGTCATTTATACATTTATTTTTTCAAAGACAGAACACCTCTATCAATTTTCATAACTCATTAGAAGTATGCTGTTTTTCCAAAGCTGTTAAATGTTTTTTTGATCAATTGCAAAAAAGATGCAGCATTTGTAGTATCAGACAATATAAATTATTTCTAGTGTAGAACAGTGAAGAAAACATTACTGAAATAATTCAGCTGGATCATAATGTTGCTGTGTAGTTCACAGAAATGTATCAGAGAGTCTAAACCCATAAGGGTTTTTTTTCCCACGTAATTCTACCAAAATATGTAAACATTTTGATATATGAAAGATAATAAATAATGAAAGGAATTAAAAGGGCACTCATTAACCATATTAGGGAACATGAAATATTATTGGACAGAGAAGTGCTAATGTGAAGGTTGCCTCACTGCAACAATGACTTCAAATAATTTTGTTATATTTTAGAAAAAGCAATTAAGATTTAATGTTCAACTTGATTATTCATTCATGAGGTTTGATTAAGTCTGATTTGTATTTTAATTCCTTTGTGACACAAAGAATTTAAACAGTAGACCATAGGGTCTCTCTTTATGCACTCTACCCAGCCAACTCCTGTGACAAAGTTAAAAAAAAGTTCATTAAAAAACAAAACCAAACCAAAACAAACCCAGTTCATAACACAATTACAAAATAAGAGAAAGAGAATTTTTTTCCTTGCTGAGATTTGTGATATTTGTGTTTCAAAGCCTCTGTTAGTCATTGTCTCAGTTTAAATGAGACACAGGTCTTTTGCTGAGGATGAGTTATGAGAAAAGACCCTAACTCCTCCCTCTAAGCAATTATAAATCCGAAATTAAGAGGCTCCAATTGAAGGAAAATAAATTATGGAAAGACAACAGCCCTTTATTAAAAGGTATTTGTGTATTGGCAGAAACATGAAAAAAACCCAGTAAAACAACCTAACAATACTCCTATACCCACAAAGAATCCCCTTCAAAACAAACCAATGAACAAGCAAAGGAAAAAAAAGTAAACAGTTCAGTTTGCGCTCTTTGGTTCAATTCCAACCACAGTCAACAGGGGGCGCCGTTGGCTCACTGGAGATGCAGAATCTGTAATATCCTGTGCCAGTCACCAGGTGGTGCTGTTGGATCACTGGTCGCCACCACGTGGGGCGGAGGAGAACATCCTCCAGGGTGTGTTGGAGAAACCAAAAAAAACCTGGTTTCCCCTTTCCTTCCCACACACTGGGAAAGGGGAAAGGGAGAGGGGGAAGGGAAGCAACAACAAAAAGAAAGTCCTCCCATGTGGGAGACAACGTGGAATACATGCAGTGGAAACATCAATCATAGAGGAGAAACAGATGCAGCCCAAGAGAACTCCTGGAGTCAGCACAGAGAAACCTCATGTTGTGAAATCATTTTTCCGTGCTACCCTATATTATGTAACCTCTATCCCCCCACCATCCCATGCTGCTGGCCGGCCGTGTGGAATGCAGTTCCTGTTCTGCCCCCAGAGCCGGGTCACGCCCCTATCCTAACCCCATTGGCTGTTTCCCCTGCCTTTCCCTGGTTCTTGGGTTTTTACTGGGCATTACCCTCACATTCCCTCTCATTGGCTAGCCGAGTAGCCAAGCCTTTCCCTTCCTTCCCGCATCCTTATAAGCCATGGGAAACTTGAATAAACTCTCTTTGCCTCCTGCCTGCCTACATGCTGTGTGGTCACTGTTGAATCCTGCACTTGGGATCACAGCACAGCAACTCCATCCTGGGGAGGTGAAAAGCAGAGAGCATTTCCCCTGCAATCCTGTCACTCCCAATGAAAAAAAAGAGACTCACGCTGTTTTGCTGGTCGAAATTGTGCAACACAGTCCTCTCTCTCCCCCTGATGTGCACAAGGACCACCACCAGGGAAAGAAAACAAACAGGAATGGTGAAAGGGAAAAAAAAAACCTCCAGGAAAAAACAGCTCCTCTCTGATGAAGGGAAAAAAAAAAATCCAAGCAGAGTCCAACAGCTGGCAAGCAGGCTAAGGGCAGAGAGAACCACACCAAGCTTCCACTCTGACCTGTGTTCCAGCCACAACCAGCCCACAAACTCCTCCCCCCATTTCCCGGGAGTCAAGAGAAAAAAGTAAAGTGCAGCCCCTCATCTCCCCCATTTCCTAGGAGACTAAGTTCTGAGCCATTAGCCAGCCAGGCTAGTTCTTTTGTATCTCTTAAGTGCTCGCTTGATAGCTCTGCACACAGTGGGAAGGGGGAAGGAAAAAAATTCCTGCCTGGTTTCCAAGAACCAGTTAAACCATGACAGTCACAAATCTTTGTCTGCAGGTAGATATTTGTAGCAAACACTAAACAGAACTCCCATGCACACATCTACAAATCTATACTCATTTATTCAGCACAGCTGAGATCTCCTAGACTTTGAAGATCAAACATACTCAATGAAAATCCGGTCTATTTTTACTGGTATTAACGACAACAAACTTTGAAAGACAAAGTATTTAACACTCTTTCCTCACCTTATGTAATCAACGTCCACAGACTTATAACAGCCTACTGAATGTCTACAGGGAAATTTGTTTCATTACTTTTCAGAATATTTTGCTTTTTATTATTCTACTCCTGTTCTTCATTACCTGACTTTTTCATGAGAGATCTCACTGTGTCTATGCTTTTCTGCCTCAATAGCACCAACACACAGCAGCATGTCCCCATTAAACCTGAACTTCAATTACAATTGAACACCTAGATTTCTAAAGACAACATGTTAGAAAACTTACAATAAGTATAACAGTGTCTGTTAGGATAAGTCAAATGACATTTGTGGAAAAATATCTGTCTTAAAACTTCACCTGAGGGTAAGATTCAGAACGAACACAGAAGTTAAAAGGAACCGTGACTTCTAATGTTGCATAACTGTTACACAAGGAGACAGTGCTTTGCATAATGAGAAGGATGAGGTAGCCAGAAATAAATGGAAAAATCACTAATTTAAAGTAAAATTTCTTTTTTTTTTTTTTTTTTTTTTTAACTGAAGCATTTCATATTTTCACGGAGAAATTTGGCATAATTGCAACTATCAAAAGTGTTATTTTGGCAGCTTCCAAGTTATTCCAGATTTTCTATAAAGTCATTTGAAAGCAAGGTAGTACACAAAAGTATTATACATACATGCTAGGTACAAACTCCCTTCTTACCCTGTCCTACTCCTAATAGTCTGGAAACATCAGAAGTTTGTCATATATACTGACTTTGAAAAAAATCTTATGATTTCCTCTTCTAAAAATTTCTGTCCTTGAAGATGTGAATACTTTTTTCAAAGTCTGACACAACTGCTACCTTTGTAAACAGAATAATAAACTTGATCACAACATTTATTACACATAAGTGAATGTGAAATATGGCAAGTTGAACTGATTTTGCATGATTCACCTAAAAACATTACACAGTTCAGATAGCTG
The DNA here is from genome assembly GCA_036023395.1 of Myiotriccus ornatus. Lineage (NCBI taxonomy): Eukaryota > Metazoa > Chordata > Aves > Passeriformes > Tyrannidae > Myiotriccus > Myiotriccus ornatus. The sequence goes on from JAYRBT010000082.1 coordinate 96,032,197, forward strand.
TAATAGCAGGATTTCAAAAGTCAGACTCAAAAAATATGAAGATATAGGGCTAAGAATCTATCAAATATGAATAGTAAATTTTTTGATGTTCAGAGCTGTGTCACAGAGGAAGCAGCATACAAGTCAGTGTTCCAAGGTGCATTTTCTTAGACTGTGACCCTGAGCTCAAGGAAGGAAAATATTTTAGTACAAGCGTAAAAATAAATAAATGCTTGGCTATTAAAGAAAATAAGACAAGTTGACAGAATAGTGCCTTAATGAGAAAATGGGAATAAAAGTGTTTCTGGATGATTTATTATCACCACCCATTCTAAAATGAGATAAAATGCCTGGAGAGATACAGAGTCTACTCCCTGACATTGCTGTGATATGTCATATGAACACCAGAACTACAAAGCCCATTCTCAAATGGGCTTCATTTACGAGAAGAATGGTTAGGTAGTGTTGTTATCCTACCTTGAGAATTAAAGTATGTAGTAAAGTTAGTAAAACCATAATGTATTGAGTACTATTGGTACATGAAATTCATATGAGAGTTAGTATTACAAAGAAACCTTCTACATCAAGTCATTGAAAAGTAAACGTAAATTTTGAAGACATTTATTTCTCTAATTTTTAATCTAGTGAACAGAGTTATAGCTAAGAACACACAGAAAATTTATCCATACAGAGCAACTGAGCCACAAACAATTCTCAAATATCATCTAGCTGTCCTTCCTAGACTCATTTGATAACACAGTGCAGTAATATTCCTGAATTTTATTTTGTATATGTGTTAATAATTCAATTACTACTAGAATTTATGCTTTATTGCAAGTTTGGGATTCTTTGCCACAGCTAAGTACTATTAGTTACAGATAAATACAACACAAACTGAAATGAATAAGTCAAAATATTTTTGGTTCTTGCTACTAGATGTACTTAAATGTAGCCAATTAGATTTTGTCAAGACACTGAAATCTAGATATTACCATATATTAAGCATAAGATATATTGCTAAAAGTACCATGTCTGACTGCCCAGAAGACTGAATATATATAAAAACTGTTGTGTTGTGCTGCTGTAATCACTAAAAACTGTAACAAGATTTACACAAAATACTTCAAATTTCATTAGTGTTTGGGTTTTTTCATGTGTACATTCCTTTTTTTTTCATGAGCAGTCTCTAACTGACTTTTGTTCATTGCATTTAAATATCAAAATTCTATTTTAAATAAAACTTTGAAGTTTAAAATATAAGCACTTTCTTTATGTTTAATGTTACTTTTCCAAAACAACACTGAAGCAACTTCCTTCCCAGAAGAAACTATCAGTGTATTTTGTTACCTTCAGCTGACTGTGAGACAAATTCTCATTTGCAGCATGTCTAATGAAGTGCATAGTAAAGTATATGGATATTTTTGTTTTCATTGCGTTCACAGTTGATTGATCTGGAACTCACAAAACCAGCAACTGCCTTTGAATTGATGTAGCTTATTTTTATGCATTTTTTAATGCTCTGGAACAATTATTCAACTACTGGCATCTGAATGGAGTATTGTGACACCCTGAATTAAAGACAACATCAATTTTACATTATTTAACTTTTAGCAAAGTCAAAATTTCTCTGAACCATTTCCATGATATCAGAAGACATCCTATACCTTCCTGTCTGTCTTAAAAACAAAAAGTAACAACAACAAAAACCCCAAAACAAGACCACCCAAAAAATGAGGCTGAAAGAGAGAATAAGTGGGTTACTACCCACTTGCTGCTGGAACACCATCAGTAAAGAGGTAGAGGAACCAGCAAGCTGCCATGAAAAGCAGAGTGAAGTGTTAACAATCTTTTTCATCTGGAATAGAAATTTGCATTTGTAAAAATAAAAAAGAAAGCCAAGACAGGGTTAACACAAGGGAGAAAGGGAGAGAGAAAGAAAGAGGCCAATACAGTAATCGGCTGCAATATCTTTTTTTTGTCTATGAGATCACAGCTAAGAAAATCAGATTTGGAGCATCCTCCAACAATGAAAAACAGAGAAACCTCTGCTAAATATTTTAGAACCCAGCAGGCTTAATTTTTACAACATCAACTCAGGAAAGTTATTTTATCTTAAACACTTCATATAATTGTAATTATCACAGCATCAGTGATTTTGAAGTCCTTCAGGAATATTTATACACTGAAGTGCTAAAATTACAGTAGAATTTAAATCCCAACTGTTCTAGATGTTACAGAAGTGTATAATAAGGAGTACTTCATAGTCTAAAAAGACAAGAAAATTAAAATGATGAAACAAAGAACGGATGCAGAAGAGGGAAGAAGTGATTGATTCAAGAAATGAAAATCACCAGAGAAGTGATTGATCCAAGATCTACTGCAGAGTCACTGTCAGAGAACAGCATGTCTCAAATCCTAGTCTAATCAGCCAACTGGTAACCCAGAGCAGTTCATTCATGTCACCAACAATAAATGGTGCTTTCATAACATAATGAAGATATCTTATCCAGTAGACATATATAATTACACATAATGAGAAATGGAAAGACTATTATTGAGTAATTTCTTTTTCTTTCTGATATCACTAAGCTTTACCTGAATCTTTCAAAACTATTTAGCTTGAAATTACAGGGATCTGCCTTTGCCAAAAAGTCACAGCAAGTCTAAGGGAGGCTTTTTAGTTTAATGTAGATTTTTTTAGTTCAGACACTCTTTAGTACCATTCCCAACATAACTATATCACCTTTTTGATATCAAAACCCAAATGTATCATAGGTATGCTGTTTCATGTCTTTACTGGGAAGGCAAAGTCTGTTTTTCTGAGCAACACTACAAAATGAAGCAATCTAAAAATACTGGGAGACACTAAATTAGACAATTACACAGCCAAGATCCTGACTGTATAAAGGCTAAACTGTGAACACCTGGTGTCAATAAAAACTTACTTCAATTGAAATTGAGATACAAAATTCCTTCAAATTAAATCAGTAAACATTTACTTTAAACTATAAACTCAGTCTAGTTAAGGGTAATGTGCAAAGTAGGGCAAAATTTGCATATCAACTTTGTCCCTTGCAGTCTAGTTTCTTTAACTGAAGCTATTATCTTACTAAATCTAGTAGGCATTAAAACACATCTTCTTGAAAATATTCTTTTCTTTCAAATATAAATCACAAGAAAAAATTTAAAAGTATCAGCCAAAGTTGGAAAGATCTCTGAAGTAAACTACACTTAGAAACCAATTTTGATTTGTATAAAAAATTAATAATGACTCTTACTCTAAATAATATCTGTATTTCTTACATATAGTAAAACACTTTTATGGTATTGAGTGGAATCATTATCTAAATATGAAAAAAATTATATTGTCATAAAATGACCTTCTGAAATCTTGAAGATTTTGTTTCTGAAATGCATGATGGCGATTCACTTGGCTGCCGTCAAGACTCAGAGAGAAGCACATTAAACATGATATTCTCTTTTATGAAGAACTGTATCATACATGTTTAGGCATCTTGATTCCTTCCAAATATACTATCTTCTCCTCACTATTAACTCAATTTAAAACATCAGCAGCTTTTAGTTGACTGCAAGGCACAACAGGGCACTTCCAGCAGAAAAACTGTAGAAAATATCTTGAACTGGTTGGCAGTGTACAAATATATTTAAAAATTTGAAACCATTGCGTATACAGGAAGCTGCAGACAAGTATTAAATACAGTGCTTAACTGCAGTAATACAGTTTAAGTGCATAGCATAACAAAACTGACATCCTACAAATAGTATTAACTTTTTTTCCCTAAAAAAATACTTTGTGTTAAAAGGATACTTGAAGCTGTGAAGACTAAGGCTGTCACAGACCCAAAAATCTCTATGTGTCTTATTACCTACGTAAAGTTCTGTGACAATCACATAAGTGTAATTATCGTCTATTGACACTTCACAACTCTCAGTTTATACTTCTGTAACTTAACATCAGTACTTAAGTAAAAATGCCAACACATTGAACTGAGTAATATTTAAATATATTCCTTTCCTTGAAATGGTGAATTTCTCTTCTATGATCACATTTCTTTTTATGTAAGACCGTTGTTCGACTGTACAGTAACTGATTTCTTCATGAGTATTAATTAGTAAAAGAAAAGACCTATAAATAAATAAGCTTCTTTTTTCATTTAGATGTATTTAGGCTACTTTAACTATGTGTATTTGCTTAGGTAAAAACAGAATTGCACTACTGCACACCTTTATTTAATATTGTTCAGTAGTTATATGTAACACTACAAAATAAATAAATAGTAGGATACAGATAAACTGTTTGAAAAAGGATGTTCTAACATTCAAGGTAACCATGGATACAGAAAACAGCTGGTCATTAAAAGCTCATGGAACCAAACAACTCCAGCACTAGCCCGAATTTTTATTATAACCCTGCATTTTCAGACAAAATCCCATCTGCTGACACGAATATAGAGGTCTCCTATGTGGTTTGGAGCTTTTCCAATACCTGCAGATTCTGTCCAAAGTACATTCAGACCTCACGAAGTTGTCCGCCAATTTTAGTATATTAATTAACACCTTCTTGGTTTATTAAATCCATAAGCCTTCAGCTATCCTGAGAAAGTAACACCACAAAATCAAGAAGAATATTATATTTGAGAGCTTACCCGATTACTTATGGTAACCAGTGTATGTAATGTGGCTGGCAGCATGGCCATTAAAAAACCTACATAGCCAGCTGTTTCATAAGGTAGTGGCAAATAACTGAAAGAATATTTAGAAATGGTGTAAATGTTAAAACTTTTTGATTTAACACATTGCTAATTGTCTCCTATAAAAAGGAGTTTTCATTCATTTCTTGGTTTGAATGCTAGTCTATAGCATTCAGACTTTGATAAAGCTGCAAAGTACATAACTATGCTGTTAAAAAGAAAAGTGCAGCTGTTATTGTGTTACAAATAACATGTGTACTAGCACACACAATTCTATTTCTCTGATCTTTCATTCTTTACTGTTCTGAATATCTATCTCTGTCAAAAATATTAGGATATGTCATGTTTATTAGGATTATCTGGCTTTAGAAGGTGAACACTTCGACTTCATAAAGAACATACACAGAAGGAAGAAAACCCCTGTTACTTAAGAATAAGGCAGCAGACTACTGCATTGTATCCAATATACTGAAATTAATTCTGAAGATGATAATACAAAGGACATCAAATTTTGGAGTAATCTGAAAGGTTTGTACAATGCCATTTGATGTGGCCTAGCCATGTCCATGCAATAAAGGTATGCTACAGTAAACTCAATATAGTGACTAAGTATATTTCCATGACAGTGCAGGAGAACTTGCTCAGTCCCAGGGTCAGCCATGACCTGTAGGAGAAACCGATTTGTCTGGACTGAGGTTTTCTGGAGAAGTTTTTTTGAAGATTATCACATTTCTTCATAAGGATAGTTCCAGAACACTTTAATTCCAGTCAGCTTCCTGGGAAATCAAATGCTCTTATTCCCATAAAGAAACACAGCTTTAATATTATTGATTAGATTAGGTTAATCATTCTAAGAATCAGCACTCCTCATTCAGTCTAAGATCTCTTTGAGGTTGTACTCTTATACTGAGAAACAAACCAATCATTTAAAGGGTTAACACAAAGGAATATCACATTTATCTATTATGATTTTCCATATAGACTTCTTTTCAATTAGTCTTTTCATTGCCATGCAATTAAATTTTTATACCAGTTATGTACTAGCTATGCTAAATAATTCTATTTTCTCCAAGAGAAATTAGGAACAGCATCTATAGGCACAATATGAATATGCACAATTAGCTGTCTCTCATGAAGAATCTTACACAGAAGCATGATCTTTTTTGCTTTCAGGAACACCACTGTTTGCCTGTGCTTTGTCTTAACATTGTTACATCCATCCACCATTAAAACCAACATTTTATATTTAAAACACAGATACAGAACAGAAAATTAAAAAAAAAAAAAATTTCACTATAACTATTGCTGTAAACTGCAAAACAAGTCAACGTATAGTGCATCTTCCCTTAATCTACCCATTTTAACATCCCCATTAAGACCCACCTATTAAAGTCATCTATGTACTTTTCAAATGACTCAACTGAATTTGCAGATTTTCTTTTGCTTCTTTCTGCTTATCCAGGCACTGTTATAGTTTTTGAATTTAATTTAGCAAAACATCAAGCTGAAAATAAATAGGCTGATTTTCAAGTATCCTAAGCACATTTTTACTTTGATGTTGGTTATAATGCAAAGTAACATCCAAGAATATTTCAAGCTGTTCTCTATACATGTACATATTTCACTTTTTAGAATGTTTAACTTCAAAGAGTAGTATCCTGCTTTTCATGCCTGAAATGAAAGTTGTCAGATTTTATGGCAGGTATATCACTGCATGGTATATTCTAGGCTATCCACAGTAATCCCATTGTCTTAGCTACCTTGAAATTCTTTCATTAAAATGTTATGTGACAGTTTATGGACAACAGGACATCACATAGATCTTTCCTTCTAATCACAGAGAAAGACATTTCTTTATCTTAATGTATTTCTCCAGTTTCTGTGCCACTGCCAACCAAACATATGTCACAAGACTGGAAAAGCAATATAGTGCAGAGATGGTTGAGAAATAGGACATATTTAACTTTCATTACCAAACTGTAATTTGAGTACTATTTCTGCAATGAAAACTAATAACGGATGAAACTATTTTTTTCTGATGTATGGCCAGCATTTTTGTAAAGGTTCTAATTGAACTTGATCAGGTTTCCATGCTCAATGGCCTTCTGTACTTTCATTGACTGCATTCTTACTCTCAAGAACAAAAATGGGTCTCAAATGGAGAAGTGAATATGATGTAGCAACTAAGTTTGTAAAAGGTATAACCTGTGGTGTCAAAATCTTACATTTATATTTCCGAAAATAATGCAAACCCATAATGATAATATTTAATAACATAGAGGAAAAGCTTTTAATGAGAGAGTTGACATTATGGCTTAGAAACTGTTCTGATCAATATCAAGCTACTTGTAAAATATTCTAATTCTTTTCTAGACAAAGGCAGTGGAATAAGATGATGACTGGCATGCTGAATTGTTTCTTGTTGCTTAACATTATGTCTTTTTTTTTCCAAGATAATTCAAAAGCATTTCATAATTTGCAATACTGCATAAAGTGTCATAAACTACAATTCTTGAAAACACAGTAGAAACTGCTGTTCTACAGATACTGTTACTTGATTATCTTGGAAAGAAGAATAAAATATTAAACCATCAGTTGACAGGTCAGTGACATAGAGGTAGTTGGCAATATTTCCTCCAGAAAAGGACAGCTATTTCTAACTTTGCAATACTATTATGTGTATTTCTTTTTTGATCAAAACTTGAATGCAATCATTTCAGTAACATAATTTCTCTTTTGTTTACTAGATGATACATTAGTTCTAGAAGATGGGAACTGAAAGTAGTCAACAACTCTGAAAAAAAGAGTTAAGAATAAACTCTTGTCTTCAGGAATTTTGCAAATGATTTCCCTTAAATTATTGAATAAAGGCATCTTTTCTATAATTAAGTATGGCAAAATAAACCCTAAACATATAATTTACACACTGTAGACAAATCTATCAGACATAAGACATGTATGAACCTGGTGAAAACTAAGACAATATTAGGTCATGAATTGAAAGTGCATTCACTCTGAGTGAGTTCTTTTAAACTTAAAAGTTTAAATCAAACCTTTAAGCCCATTGTGCACAGTCAGAATGAGATAAAATAGGCTTTTTGTCTAGTTGTTTGTTGTCCTAGAACAAAGGACATGATGCCTAGTGGAGACATGGGGAATGTTATTTCAATTGTTTGTGAAATTGTACTTAGTTGAAGATCCATAAGATATAAATATAGAATGACTGAATTTAACAGAGCACTCAAAAGTGATGTGAAAAGAGAGTGACAGCTCTGCTTATTATGCATATTTCAGTATAAGGAGTATTACCTCTTCAAACAGTTTGGAACATGAAGCAAGAATACAGCTTTCATGTTGTTGTTCTTTTTAAACTGTTCTGTCTACAAATAGAAGGCACAAAGAATTCATTAAGTTTTCTACTAGACATAGTAGTTTTACCTGACTTCCTTTCCAAGTAAAACCAACCTTTTAAGGTTTGACCAAACTTGAATAGGTCCCTAGAAACTGAGTGGAAAAAAAAAGACAAAAACCAAACCAAACAACCAAGCAAAAAACCACAAAAACCCCAATTAAAACAAAAACAAAACCAACACTTTTTATTGTCATGTCACTTGTACATATCCTAGAGCTAAAGTGTTACTCACTGTTTTCATGAGGGAACTAAACCTTATTAATAAAATTCATTGTCAGAGCTTGACAGAAATAACAGTAATAGCCATCCTAGTAACTCTATGAAGAAAGCAATTTTCCACAAGAGGTGAGAAAACTGGTGATTCTCACTGATAATAATTAAATAGTACTTCTTGTTCTCAAGAATCAAAATCAATAAACAGGCGGGTTCTGAAAGGAAGAGAGGAAGGAAACATTCGTGCTATTCTATACTTTTCTCAGAAGACTGAAAATTATTTATTTAAAAGGAAAACAAATTAAATAATCATGAGCAACCTAGACTTTAAAGGTTTTTAAGAATAATTCAAAACAGTGTTTGGAAAATCAGCAATTGTCACGGTAGGGTATTCACCAGACTCAAACTGGAGGAAGAAGAAAACAAACTTGGTGTAAAGATTTTGGTGCCCTCCAACTTCTTGTCTAGATGCAATGGACAAGTTTTCAGTTTAAAAGCTCAAATGCTTCTGTCTTCATTTCTTAAATTAACTCCCAGCAATTAACAGCATGATTCATCTGCCTCTCCAACTCTACATGAATGTTACTGACAATAATTAGTGATACTGGTGGCAATGCCTACCATGCTGATAGAGAGAGAAACCAAATATGCTTTTTAAGAGTTTTCATTGTACAAGAGAGTTCCTCCTACATGTAACACGTGTGGGGAGTTTCATTTTCTGTGAAACATATCAAATAGCTTATTTCGTCCAAAGCATGTCTGCATCATTTACTATAAGTTCTACTCACACTGGGACAACATCACAATCTAACTACCATTACATAAAGTTTATTGTGGAAAAAAGCCAAAAAATTACTTATGTTATCATAGTCCCTAAGAAATAATAAAACATGCCCCAGCCAGATGGTTTAGTCACAGTAAAGGAGTCAAGAGAATAAAACTCTTTAAAAGAGGAGTAATTAAGAAACCTAAAGATATGTAACTGGCTTTCCTAATCATGACCTCTGGAATCCCTGAAGACATACTGTGAATTTCTGAGCAGTTTCAGATAAATGGGTTCAATAGGCATACTATATACAACTTCATTCCTTACTGTAGTGAATCTTCAGCTGCAAGGAAAGGAATTTAGTCACTCAATATCTCCATGAGATCATGTGCAGAACTACACCAATTTACATTGCTTGCACCAAGTAAATTCAAAAGCTAAACCAGAGGACTTTTGCAACGATGGATGATATCTAGAGGATAAGAACTAAACAAGTATCTAAACACAAAAAAACTGGAAAAGCTCAAAAGTATTCCAATTTGACAGATTCCAAATCATTTGAAATGTTTATTGGAACTGTAAGCATTCAAATTCAAAAATCTCAAAGTATACTTTTACAAGAACACAGTAAGATGAGAACACAGAAATCTCACTGTTGCTGAATTTAATTCAAACTAAGGTTATGTCGACAATCAAATAGTGAAGTCTAAATAGTAAACATTTCAAAACAGTATAATTAGCCTAATATACAGTAAAAATCTGCACCTTTAAGTAAAAATTCTTTTTTGACTCTTATGACAGAGATTAGAGGAAGAGAAGGAGTGAGAATTCTTCAAAGACTCTGAAAAGGAAGTTTCTAAGGTAACATTAATAGGTATGAGATCAAGACTCACTAAGTCGAGAATTAATTCTAGTAAGATTTGCAATCATTATAACTACTTTTTCAAGTACTTTGCTAGCCTATGCTTAAATGTGTAAATTTTTCTTCTCACAGAGATATTCATTTTCTGTACTCTAATATCTACATGATTTATTCTGGTTATTGTTTTCCTATCATATTTTAGGGTAGAATTACAGCAGAATTTTCTTGTTTTGCATCTTTTCTTCTTAACCTCATTTGCGAAAAGAGTAAAGCAAGCCATTAGTAATGTATTTTGGAATATAATAATACTTTGTTAATAAAAACCATTTTATTTTCTTTTGGTTTGTAGCTTTGTTTGGGTTTTTTGGGGGAAGGTTTTGTATATTTGTTTGAGGGGGTTTTGTTTGCCTTTTTTCAGAGTAAATAAATGTTACTTGATAGTGAGATGATTTATTTACATTCCACTGTAAAGTACACCATCCTTAACTGGCTGCAGGACTGAAAGTGGTGGCTGTTACAGTGCCAATACATTTGACGTTCCATAAACACCTGTTCCAAATAGACTAATATATTAGAAGTGTAACAAACAAGGTAGACCCTAAGATCCTCAAGACCTGCACTGTGTTCAGTTCTGTGTAGAGAGATTCTTAGCAATAATATGAGCATAAGCATGCTGTATTGTTATAAATAAAAAATACTGGTTTAACTATAGAAAAATATCATCTATGCAACCATAAAACAGACATACAGGTTCCTCAAGTATGAAGGCTGCTTAGCAATGAAGGGGATGAAAAATATTGAACTGAACCAAAATTGTACATAACTGCAGTTATATGGAATGTAAGTACCCAATTTGGAAGGAGGCCAGAGAAACAAAAGACAAATTCTGCCATCTGTTGCAGTCATATCATCTCACTAAAATTGATGGGCAGAGTTTGGCACACCATTGGCTAAACCCTTTGAGCCATTGGTTCTAATCACTGCAAATGGTCAGGACCTTGGCTCTTTGCCTCTTTTGAAGGAGTAAACACTGGATAGACTATCTTTCAGTAATTGACCCTCATAGAAATCCTTCCAGTCTTCCAAACAGTAAGAATTTTCAGCTGCCACACAAATGACTTAGAGCATGATCTTCCAGGCTGGAGACATGGGAGAGGAGAACCAGGTATCATATCTGAAATGGACTATATTTTACACTGATAATACTTCTTCAGAGAATTAAAATTCCGAAAGAAAAGTAAACTGTTATTTTTGTGTTGATTTTGTCCCATGGTTTGTAGTCAGTTGAAATGGTATATTATAAAACATGAGTATATCAGAAGACATCTGACTCAAGACATGTAATTATTTCTATTTTAAAGACTGTCAGTTTGAAGCATGGGCAAGTGACTCTCTTGACATCATGATGCCTCAGTGGCAAAACTAGAATGAGAATTCAAGGTTTCTGAACCTTAATACAGTACTTTATCATGTGTTGATATCCATGACCTCAACTGTCTCTTAGAAGTTTTTATGGTATTTATCTAAAACATAATTTAATAAAACATTTGATTAATCTTACTTTTAATGTATCTCTAAGTTTTCTTTTCCCTCTTAAACTTCTTGTCTTTCACTCTGTCAAGTGAATTCATACTGTTTTGAAGGACTCATGGTTCAACAATAGGACAATAAATTTTAATTCCAAATAGCCAGAGAGTTTCACAAGGGGGGTGGCCTTGCTTTATCTATATAACAAGTGTTTAGGCCATGAGAGTAAGCTTATTTTAAGCCTTCATCCACGCAGTCATAGAAAAAAAAATCCAAAACTGCACATATAGAAAACTGCACTGTTGTTAAACACACCTGACTATTGTTTGTGTTCAAAATAGAGAAGGAACTTGATAAACTGTATACAACACTGAGGGTATATTCAAACTGTCTACCTTATGGCAACATTAAGAAGAAAATACATAGAGCCAGTTTTTTTGCTAATATTTGTCTTTAAATGTACAGGATATAAAGTTGTATTGGCCTTCAAGTCAGTTAAAGATACAAATATAAATCTGTAGGGATTTTGCTATTAGATTTTGGCAAACTTACTCAGACAATATTGATCTAAATTCAAGGGGCATTATATATTTAGGTATGACAGGCATTATTACTTATTTTCAGGGAAAGCAGTTAAGAACAGAAACAGTGCCAATTCATTTGTTCACCTATAACAAGATATGACTCCGGAATACAAACAACTTATTTGTACTCTTCCAGGTATAAACATCTTTTTTATTATTATTATTCTTACTTTGCAGGAATAATATTGATCTTAAGAACTTTGTGAATGGCCGAATATTCAGCTAACAGGATTTTTTATAAAAATCAAATCCTCTCAGTAATGTCTCGGATCACTCAATCATTTCTTATGTTTGGAGATAATATTTTAAATTATTTTCCCTCTATAATAATCAAGTATGTGCAGAGAAGTTCCAGTTGAACTTGTTATGCAAACTAAGTCACCTGGCATCCTGCAGAAAAGATTTAAAATCTGTTGGGCTGAGGACTTTACTTTCTTTCAAATAAATACTTAGCATGACATGGTACATTTAACTTTTCCTCACAATTCTTCATCTTTCTCAACTATTTGAGATCTGTGCTAGAGATCCCTGTGAAAAATGTGGGGCTGTTATCATTTCTATTCTTTATCAGCATGACTAACAATCCTATAAATCTGATGGATTGAAACTATGCAATGGTTTGGGACAATTTTCACACATTTATATGTTAGTGCACTCTATGATCCTACTAAAAAGAAATACGGAAAATCAAAGAAATATTTATTCCTTTCGTAGACTTTCTCACCTCAAGCAATGAAAAACTACCTTTGGACCCAGTGATTAATTGGCTAGTTAGCCATCTGCACTTTTTTTCCTTGCATGCTGCAGGCCAAAATTATTTGTCTTTACTGTGTCTTTCCCATCTTGTTTATCTTTCAGAGCTACAATATCTAGCAAATAAACTGTAATCAAGACCAAAATCTGAAAAACAAGAGTATTGACCCTCCCTAATAGGACTTTCATTATCTCATTTGCAATTGGAGGCTTCAAGGCTTCACCTTGAATCATTTCCCAGAAAAAAAACACACACTTTTCTTGCCCATTTTTCACTGGAGTGAGATCAGCATAGATAGTTAAAACAGTTATGTTTACAATTATTATCAGCTATTCTATGGGTATATCAGCATTGCTGAAAATGAATGTATGTGCTACCTTATCAGATTATGAATATAAGGGGTTTTATGCACTTATTTTAACATATACTCTGGAATATACAGAGCAGAGTTTCTGGTGTTTGTGAACAAATGCACAAGAATGACCTGGTTCTGGCATTTCTTCAGGTGGTAGTCTACAGAGATTTTAATATACCCACTTGAACTGAATGAATAACATTTACATTATTAGTTTACGCATATTAACAATTAGGAGAGGTGTAAATTTGATAGAAATTAAAATGAACGGACTATTTTAACAATACTTTAGAAAGGCATCAGTATACAGTGAGAAAAAGCGTGTAGGAGAGAGAAAAAGATTCTATTGCAGTAAAAAGCAGAACTGAGATCAAAAGCAGGCAAATACAGCTAGGAAAGGAAACATTCACAGTATTGGAAGTTTTTCTCTTCTGTGAGAGAATAACGGGTTTTTTTGGTTGAAATGTTCCATATGATCATCAAATTGAAAATCCTATAAGAAAAGTTACTAATCTACAGAAAGAAAAAGAATAAATCAGTTTAATGATGGAAGTTTTTAAGGACAGAAGCTATGAGAGGTATTTGAAAAGAAATGGTTGAAACTGAGAAGGAGATATGCTGTTATCCATCCTTCAACTAACTAGTGCAAAACTCATCAATAAAAAGTCCTGAATGAAAGAAGATCCACAAGTAAATATTTCTCATGTAATCTGCTCTCTTTTCTCAAATGTTTTTTGAATATGAAGACAGTCCTGTCACCTCATGTGTATGCACATGCATTGCATATTGCTCTGCTTCAGATCCTAGTATTCACAAAACAAATCCAGTAAGTTTGACAGATTTTTTGCTAGTCAAGCATGTCTTCCTCTTTGTGAATCCATACAGACTACACCCAATTATCTTCAACCCACCACACCTGGAAATTTTTTGATCTGTCACCTTTCCAGAGACTGAGATGAGAGTGAGTGGCCTGTAGTTCCTTGGGTACTCCTTCTTGCCCTTCTTGAAGATAGGACTGCCACTGGCATTTCTCCAGTCCTCAAGTATCTTTCTCAACCACTATGATTTTACAAAGAGTATTGAATTGCCTTGGCAATGACAAAAAACAGCTCCCTCTGCACTTTTGAGTGCATCCCATCAGAGGCCAGGGATTTATGTATGTCCAGTTTTCTTATGTATTCCTGGACCTGGTCCACTTCCAGAGAGTGTACATTTTCATTGCTCCAGACTTTTGCTCTAGTCTCTGAGCCCTGGGATTCCTGAAGGCTGATCTTGCTAATAAAGTCTGAGATGGAGGCATCATTCAAGACTACAGACTTTTCCATGTCCTTTGCCACTGGGGCCCCTGCCCTGTTTAGTACTGAACTCAAATTCTACTTAATTTTTCTTTTGTCGCCTATGTATTTATAGAAGTCCTTCTTGCTGCCCTTCCCATCCCTTGCCAGATTAAATTCCACTTGGGTGTTGGCTTTCCTAACTGTATCTCTGCGTGCTGGGGCAATATCTTTGTATTCCTCCCAAATTACCTGTCTCTACTTCCACCCTATGTAGAATCCCTTTTTGAGTTTGAGTTTTGCCAGGAGTTTCATGTTCATCACCGCAGACCTCCTAGAACTTTTACCTGACTTCTTGCTCAATGGAATAGATTGCTCTTAAGCTCAGAGGAGAAGATCACTAAGTATTAACCAGCAGATATCAGGGTGATTGAAGTCCCCTTTGAGAACCAGGAACCAGGACCTGTGAATGTGAGACTGCTTCTAACTGTGTATAGAAGTCAGTATCCACTTTTTCATATAGTATCCCTAAACTAAGGTTTTAGCTGATCTCATTTTCTATCCATGGATTTAATGCCCTGTTCTGCTGCTTCTTAGTTCATATAATACTCAAATTTTCTCTGTGATATACTTCTTCCTTCTTTATTTCCAAATACATTCCAATCATCAGTTTCCAAGTGTAAAGAGTCTCATTTTTCACTGAGATAAAACACAGTAAAGATGACACTTAAGCATGTTTCCAGTTTTCGGAAGACTTAAATCAGTTCAGCTACTTCTGTGAAGCACAAATCTCATTGCATCCATAACTGCAGATTGCTGTCAGAAGGTACAGGTGGGCGACTTAACATTACTGTTGACATTTCTATTCTTAATTTTATTTTTTCTGTGGTGATGTTAAAGTGAAAACACAGCATGATAACACAAAGTTCTGAAATGACTGTGTGAAAAAAAATGCCCCAGTTATTTACTAATTCAGAACAAGGACCACACAACACTGAAGAGAGTAGAGATTAAATGAAATCCCTGCTTACAAAAGAAATTAATAGAGCAGTATCCTGCAATACCCTAGAAGTGTTAGTAAAAGATAAGTGTTTCCAATTTTATTTATTGACAGAAACATTTGCTGCAGAAAAATTCTCTTTGTTTCTAACCAGCTCCACATTATGTTGTTTTGAGGATTAAACGTTGTTTGTTTATAAATAACTTACACTTTCTTACACCTTGTTCAGTATGTATACTCTAGTTGTATAAATGTGCTTTTATGCAGCAAAAAATATTTGGAGTATCTCTTTCTTGTCTCTCATGAGAAAAATTTAGTTTTCCTTACTCATCATAAATAATTTAATCTACAACCACATGATCAGAATCTAAACATTTCCTACTATAGGAAAAAAAGAAAACATGCTCCATTGTACAGGAAGATATAATTATGAGCTATTAGCTCATTGGAAACAAGGTAATATTACTATTTTCAACAGTATCTAGAGATGCACATAAACAATTTCAAATACAGAACTTAACGCTACATATTTTTACCACACATTGCAAAATTTATTTTACTTGAGAATAGCAAATCTAAAGAAAAAATGAACCCCTTTATTCTTGAAATTATAGGCTTTACTAATGAATCACTGATAAGTGTTTGGAATATCACTTACCTCAGAAAAGCCCTGATCACTTTAATGATTCATGTCCTAAACAGTACATAAAATAATGAGAATATCTGACAGTGCATCAGATAGTTGCATTAATCTGCATAAATCAGATTGAGTAATAACTACATGTCAAATATCCCTTCAAAGCCTGCTACATTAGGGCATGACTATATAAATGTACTCCTAAGAGGAGTCATTGAAAGTTAATATGGATCATAGAGTAAAATAAAAAGTAGCAGAGTCAGAAAAACTGAGAACTTTCCATTTTCCTGCGAGTCTGGGAATACAAATAATCACATTGCACATTTCATCTGAATACACAAGATAATTTCCTGGCAATGAAACAGAGTAAACAACTACTTTTGTGATGTGTTAAAGACACACTGCCTGTGCCATTAAGTATAATTCTTTCGTGCAATGTATATTAACAGTGAATATACCATAGCTAAGTGCTATCTAAAGAAAATTACACTAGCATTTACTATCATCCCTTTATTCCTACTACTCAGATTTAGAGTGAAAACAGGATTTTTATGCTTTTTGCTAAATCACTGATAAACTCCTGTGTTAGGGAAAAGAACGTAAGTAACTGTGATATTTTCAAAATACAAGTTATTTCTCCCTTGGCACCATGTTTTTTTTAAGTAATAAAGGAAAACATAATTCTCTGCTACTGAAGGCATTTTTCCTTTGTTTTACTTATTACTCCAGAAAGATCAGAGAGAAGGCTTTTACTGAGGATCAGGGACTTCAGTGGGTAAACAATTACAGACTTGAAACTTGTGTTTTTGCACAACAAAAAAGCTTCTAGATGAGCAAAAAACACTTACAGTACCACAACATGAATGTTTTAGTAAAGGAAGTTAAATTATTTTGCATTAATTCCTTATATAAACCCTTTCCTGTCACTTCTAGCAAATGTACCAAGTAATTTCAGAATCACAGAGTCACAGAAGTGCTGAGGTTGGAAGGTACCTCTGGAGTTGGTCTAGTCCAGAGGTCTCCAAACGCTTTTGATCAAGTACCTTTATTACTAAAAAAATGTTTGCACAGGCATCCCAAATATATGTGTATCTATTTGTTTAGTACTCCCATACTTTACTGATACTGTAAAAACATTATTGACAAAAAAGTAAAAAGACAAGGTTCTTAATGCATTTTGCAATCAGAGTCTTTTCTATTGAAAGATAACCCTACAGACTGTAGTGATCCTCGATCTGTTACTCAGAGTTTTAAAAAACTTTTAACCTGTGACAGTTGAAGTCATGAGCAGTTGTATGTGTGTACCTGATCTCCAAGCAGGTTGTTGGGTCACCACTTAAAGCAGAGGTGACATTCAGATTAAGGAAGATCATGAAAAAGCAAGCTATGATGCAAAGTTTATTTTTGCAGCTAGAGTGCAGCAATTGAAGTTTTTGCACAGGAATATACATAGCAAGAATTTGATCTTAAAACAAACAAGCAACAACAAAAAAACCCAGTTCCAAAATACTCAAGCATAAAATCCTATCAATGCTCACCATCCTGCATTTTCCTGTTATTCCTAACATTCCTATCTTTTCCTTGAGATCAGTTTGTTAAGTTCTGGTCTTTGGGTGTACTTGACTGTCAGAAATTCAATCACAGGAAATGAAAAACCTAACAAAAGCTCAAGGAAAAATGACCCTTATCCTTCACAATAAGGGAAGAATTTATTTGTTTAATTCATCTTCACCAGAGATTTTAAACATTGTGTTATTTCACAAGGGTCATACTGTTTGATAAGAAAATGTTTACCCTTACACAGTTCTACACAAGAAAGAAAAACTCAAAGGTGAATGATAGGGAGGGGTTTTCTTTACACTGTTGTCATGTCTCCTCACCCCAACAAACTTCTACAGGTAGCAGGGATTATTTTTCAGTTTTTTCCCTGCTGAAAGGAGAGAGCGAAAGGGAGAAAAAGCAGCTCTCCCCCCTTCGAACATTTCTTCTCTCTCCGGCTGC
>JAYRBT010000082.1:96050372-96089220 GCA_036023395.1 Myiotriccus ornatus
TTAAATATGTAATTAGCAAAGGCGTCACTACGAGTTTTGATTGGGTTTTGTCTGGAAATCTACTTGGACAAAACCATGCACAGCCCCAGGGACGGGCTGGTGAGCAAAACCACGACACTACAATTACAGAAAGGACTGTTATAGATTTCAAAATGCAGCTAGTGATTCACCTCTGACTGTCTCTTTCAATGAATTCAGAGGAAAGCAAACATGTGACTTCCACACACTTCTAGAGGAAGGGTAATCCTTAAAATGAAGTGTAATAATGTAAGTCCAGCCACTTTCCAGAGAATGGGAAAGGCAACTACTTTCATCATCTAACTGAGGATACTTTATGCATGACAAGAAGAAGAAGAAGAAACCCTTTCTCTGAGACTGGTGAGAAAACATTTATTAAGGAAGACTATTTTCAGAAAGAGGACAGATGGAGAAGAAGGAAGAATGCATATCTTGCACATACAGTTTTAAAAGGTAAAGATTGATCTCTTTCACATAATGTCTCTTTTGAGGGAAGTATAAAGTTAAGTATTCATGAGGATCTTACACCTGAATGTAAAAAAAAAAAACAAACAACTGCTAGAAATTATATACACTTGCAGTTAATTAACAAGGGTGCTTTGCCTTGTGCATTGACCAGTACCATTTTCTAGATGCCTAATTCTCTTCTCATTAACAATTTTAATTTATATCTCCTTCAGTTTCCCTCAAAGTAAATAATCCTGAGACTGGAGCAAAAAATCGTCTTCTTTCAGTTTATACTGATATGACTGCAGAAACTTACGTAAATATGTTTTAAAACACATTAAGATATTGCCATTAAACAATGCAGTGATTTATGAATCAGTCTGTCATGGTCTCAATTACTCATACAAATACAGACATCTCAAAGTGTATACATACACACACAGACACACACAGATTAATAGGAAAGCAAATATGTATAGAGAGGAAAGATATAGTGTCTCAGTTTAAACTGAGACACAGGTGTTTTGCTGAGGATGAGTTATGAAGAAGACCCAAACTCCTCCCTCTAAGCAATTGTAAATCTGAAATTAAGAGGCTCTGATTAAGGGGAAAAAAATTGTGGAAAAAGGAAAAATAACAGCCTTTTATTTAAAGATACATGTGTATTGGTAGAAACAATAAAAGAAAACAAGTAAACCAACCAAACAATACTCCTATACCCACAAATAATCTCCTTCAAAACATACTAATAAACAAGCAAAGAAAAAAGTAAACAGTTTGGTTTGCACCCTTTGGTGCAATTCTAACCATAGTCAACAGGGAGTGCTGTTGGATCACCAGAGAGGCAGGGCTTGTAATGTCCCGTGCCAGTCACCAGGGGGCACTGTTGGATCACTGGATATGCAGAGCCTGCAGTTCATTATGCTGGTCAGCAGGGGGCACTGTGTAATCACTGGTCATTGCCACATGGGGGTAACACCCTCCAGGGTGTGTTGGAGAAATGGAAAAATGGGTTTCCCTCCCCCCACCCCCCCCCACTGGTAAAGGGGAGAGAGAGGAGGGAGAGAAACAACAAAAAAAAGTCCTCCCCAGTGGGGAAAAACCCCTCACTCTTTCTTATGGCCAAATCGTGTGGTATAGTTTTCCTTCTCCCTTTGATGTGCACAAGAACCACTGCTAAGGAAGAAAACAAATGGGAACAGGGAAGGGAAAAGGGTGGGGGGAAAAAAGAACTCCCAAAACAGTTCCGCTCTGATGAAAAATCCAAGCAGGATCCACAACTGGCCACCAGGCTGAGAACAAAACCCCACAGAACTTCCACTCCAACCTTGTTCCAGCCTCAGCAGCAAGCCCAAACTCCTCCCCCTGTTTCCCTGGAGATGAGAAAAAAAAAAAAAGGTAAAAGGCGCTCCTCACCCCTCCATTCCCTGGAGATGAGATTCTGAGCCATTAACCAGAAGGCAGCTTCTTTTGTGCCCATTTAAGAGTCCTGCACACAGTGGGCAGGGGGAAGGGAAAAATTCCTGCCTAGTTTCCAAGAACCAGCAAAACCATGACATATAGAAGGAACAATATCAACAATGATTATGACTGATCCATGTCGCTATTCAGATGTCTTAATTTCCAATAAATATATAA
This sequence comes from Myiotriccus ornatus, assembly GCA_036023395.1. NCBI lineage: Eukaryota > Metazoa > Chordata > Aves > Passeriformes > Tyrannidae > Myiotriccus > Myiotriccus ornatus. Next base: position 96,052,476 of record JAYRBT010000082.1, read on the forward strand.
ATTTTCAAAATATCGCCAGTCAACTGCTTCAATTCTACTTTGACCTACCCCAACTTTTGAATATTTTAGCTCCCTAAGATTTCGTAAACATCCTCAGTATTTTAACTTCAGCTTCATGCTGTTCTACTGCTTTGATTGTACATATCAGTTTTCCTACTTTTTCTTGATACTCCATTTTTAGCTTGGTGTAAGCATGCTGCAGATTTTCAAGCTACTTTTACTAAGAACAAAAAAATGTAAAACTGAGACTCCAAGATCTTATCTAGAAGAATCTGACTACTGTTGGGAAAAATAATTTCCTAGTAGGTATGGACAAAGATATTGTATAATAATACATTGCTGTTTGTTTTTTGGTTTTGTGGGGGGGTTTTGGGTTTTTTGTTTTGTTTTGTTTTTTGTAATCTGTATTTGCTATACTAGGGTAAGACTTTCAAAGACTTGATTAAGAATTATTTCAAAATATTCATATTCTATTTATATTAATAAAAGTTATTTATACTTTATTAGTATGTTTTTGTATTTGAAATGTAAGGAACTGGAGCGACTATATGGGGAAAAAAAGGTCACTGCCAGAGTTTATCACAGCATGGTATTCCCTTGTTCCAGTCACTGACAAAGAATAGTCCTTTGAGCAGAAATATTACTCTCACTGTCACTATTAGCTTGTGCTTTACTACTAGTCCTGTTCACAGTCTGCTATTTCCTCCTGAATGACATTAATGCTGTATATGTACATTTAGACAATACCATCGCTCCCTGTGAAAATGTTGTCACTTGGTCAGAAATCACAGTTTTGATGTAGGTAGAGAAATTACAGTAGGGCTTATTTTACATTTTTAATTTGTAAAGGTATAGGATGGAACCAGTTTTAAAAAGAAACAACACAAAATAGGCTATACATGTGTGAAAGTAAATTAAGAACAAAAGCTGTGGTTTTTATCATATTGGTGTTCAGCACCATTAAACTGCAGTGCAGTACCATTACACTCTGGTAAGAGCAAACAGAAAAATTAATCATTATGCTGAACAATTTAGAACATAAATAAAATTAAACTTGACTGAAAGTGAAATTTGAAGAAATCTGCCCCATCAGCTGCAAAACAATTATTGACTACAATAGTGTTAATTTTTCTTAGTATTAAAAAAAAAAACCCACATTGGTGATTATGTGAAAGACATGGTCCATATTTCCCATCTTCACCATCTATTAGTGCAATTTTCAGCTCCTGCAGTTCATAAATGGACAACAATATGTCAGAATGACATTTGTAGTGACTGAACTGAACAAAATTTGTTTTGAGCTTCTAAGTGCAGTGAACTAGTCATTTCTAGACCTTGCACACTCATACCTCATCTACTATATTTATGTTGCATGTGTGACTTGTTAGATAACAGAAATTTTCGGAGAGACATCCACTTTAGGATGAAATGAACTGTATCTTAAAATAGCCCATTTTGCTAAATTAAGTTAAATGAGTTTCATTATTTGTATCCAAAGTTAAATTTGAAATCTGAGCTGCATTCATGCAGGCAGAAAACTTGGGAGACGGAGACAAAATGAGTATTTCTATTCAATTAAAAGTAACTGAGAAATACTACTATTATAGTAAATAGTTATTACAGAGCAAACAGCTTTTCTAAATACAGTCTATTTTCTGGCTAATTTCTCTGTTACCAGCTCACATCCAGAAGACCAGGGTTACACTACTCACTCCTTTCTGAGCTAAGTTGTAAAAATATTCACCCTCCTTCAGACAGTAGACCCCTATAACTAATATTTAATTATCTACAAACATAAATTAGAATTCTACTGTAATTTGCTATTAATGGTGCTTAATTCCCTCCCTTTCTTCCCACAGATAAATATATAGAGACAGTATTGTCAGGAAAAATGGCCTGGAATAATTCAAGAATCTTGAAATAGGTTACTGTATCTATGACTTACAAAGTTGACAAGACTCACTCCAGATACCTGAAAATATTTACATCCGATTCTCTGACGGTATGAAAAAGGACTTTAGAGATAGCTTTATCTGTAAAAAGTTAGGATTAAGTAAAGAGCCTTGCAAAAAACTAGCATACAAAATTTCAGTCTGTGAATTCTGAATGCTGACACATAAGTTATAGTATTCTGTTTATCAGTTCATATCAACTGATACAAGAATATTGACTAGAGGAGAACTGTATTTACGTAGTGACCTAGAAATTTACGTAACATAGATGCTTTGAACATCATGAGATCTTAAAGAGTCACAGGAAATCACCTAAGTATCAATTCCAGAAGATCATCACTTCTTAGAAAAGCAGCAAAATGTGCACCAGTGACAAATAAATGAGAATTTCCTTATTAGCTGAAAAGAGCACACTGTTTACTTTTGGGGTGACTGAATAAAAACATGTTTTTCTGAGAGTGTCCTCCCCTTTGTAAGTCAAGCCCGTAAGTGAAGAAATGGGGAAAGTTTAATATAGTCATGCAGTGAGACTATTTATCCACACTAGAGTGTTTTAGTCCTATAAACACATGGTGACCTACTCTTTGAAGTCACAGCTGAAGGAGGAAACAGAAATGATCTCTCAACATGTATCTAATTTTCATTCTGAAAATTACAGCAAGAAGACCTTTTGTTCTGTTCAGTAGCACAAGTATTGAACAAGGTTTTATGCAATGCAGAGTATACTGAGTAGTCTAGGCACACCAAGTAACTGGAGAAACAGCCTCTTTTGCTGCCTCCTTTTTTGTCACAGATGTGGGATTCAATCACATCAATCTAGATTGTGATAATGAGCCATCATGATAGCCTTGGATCTGTCATCTCCTAATATTTCTAATATTCATCTCTCAAAGCAAGTTGGATGTTTACATTAAGTGGTAAACCAATGATTAATAAGAATTTTATCCCTTTTACCTACCAGAGAAGCCAACACAAAAAGAATCTGATTAGAGATAAGCCATGAAGTTCTGAGTGCCAATGTGTAAAAAAATAAGTCTTACGGTGAAATTAACATTTTTTTGAAAAAAGAATCTAAAGCAGCAACAACAGGGCAGCAACAAAATCTGATTGCTACTTGCAATTCTATCAAAAGTCTCCATGTCACAGCTCAGGGTCACAAAGAACTCTGGGAATGCACGAAAGCAAAGCCTCGTGTGTGTGTGTGTGTGTGTGTGTGTGTGTGTGTGTGTGTACATATGCATGTGTGTGTGTGAGCAAGGTCTATATTAAAGTATTTACACACCAGAATATAGTAATTTCATTTTAAACTTTTCAGTTCTTTGTAAATCCAAATCTGTACACAGACACATCCTACTGAAATTGAAATCAATCATTACCCAATAGCTGTCAAAAATCAGCATCAATAGCTCAGCTCTGGGACATTTAGATGGAATGTTTGAAGAGGTTTCTACTACTCCTGACCCTCTCATGTTTTGGTTTCTACCCCCATGACAGAATGTGAAGACAGATGTACATGCTTATGTTTGACTCCAAAATATAATTGTTAGTGAAGCTGGTGAGAATTTGAAATTTTATGCTAGTCTGTGAGCTAAAAGGATTCAGGTAAAACTGCCAATTCCTTCACAGGCCATTTGTACTGTGGAAAAAGGCACTAGCATATTGAGCCAACACAGCTTCACTGAAGAACATCAGCGCACTTGCAGTATGTTTCATAACCCTGTATAACATCCACCATCTCAGTCACAGCTGAGATCCTGTTGTCTGTTTTGGCCACCTCTACAGTGGTCAGAATATTCTGTGATACCAGAAAGAGCATGTTATAATTTTGATCACCTTTTCTAAGGTAATATTTATTATTAGTTACTTACTAGGTAATCTAAAAGGACAATTGCTTACTGCAGAACAGTTGAGATGATGTGAGACAAAGACATACTTCCAAGTGAGTGTCAAGTTTAAACATTAACTTCATCATATGAAAAACCATTTAGATAAGACTAAGACAGTTGGACATCCATTAAGACTTTTTCTTTAAGTGACCATCTAACTATAAGTGTAATGCTTTTTCTTTTACTATATTCCATAAGTATTTGTAGATCCACAAGAAATCCAGAAAGAGGAGAAATAAGAAGATAGTCCCTTGCTTGAAATGGTTCTGCTGGCATATTTGCATATCACAGCATATTAGTGTGATTTTCCCACATTTTACCCAGGATCCTTGCAACTGGTACCACATCTGCTGTGACTCAGCACTGCTCTCAGCAAGATTTTAGCCATTATTGTTGAGATCAGTTTAAAGGAAATATTGTCTTCTTATAGGAAGTATCATCTTCTTATTTGTCATTCCCTGAGAAATGTGTAATATCTCACTTTTATTTCTGGGCTGACCTACTAGACCTGACTGAAGAGCTGCAGAGCAAACACAAAATCAGCTTTTCTATTTGCTGTTCCAGTAATCAATTAGACATTATGAAGTTTTTAATTATAAGTCTTCCATTCTCTACATTTCACTGTTTTTCTTTGTGGTTATAAATTCAAAATATGCAGGAATCTTAATAAAGCCAACCACTTGAAGTTGACTTTTTTTCATTAGCTTCTCCAGCATTTCCTAGCAGAAAAAATAGGGATCTGAATTTTAGGATATTTTCGTGTTCATTGAGCTGTAATACATTAAGACTAGGGGTTTACTACTTTACTTCCAAAAACGATTGGGAATACCCAAAGAGGTCATATGAAAAGTATTCAAGCTTATATACAGAGTAGTAGTCTACAAACACTTCTCTTTTATTGCTTTAAAAACAGATAGTAAATAGATTTGCTTATACTAGTATTCAGAGACCACCTTCTGTGGACAAAATTAAGTGTTGATAATAATATTTCACTACTCACTTTTTGTGCTTTTAAACTAAAAGTTTTTCAAGTCTCACTTTTATTTAAATAAATTATCAATCTATCTATTTAATGCTGAACACATTAATTCACTGCTTTGATCTCTGTGATTCTTTGCTGAACATCATGGGAATACGTATGTACTCTTTAACAAATAATATTATTGATTTCACTCTCGTATCCCATTTTGATGTTAATACTAACACGTAGCCCACACATTGACCTTGTACATAGTGAGTAATCAGGGACAAATTTGTACAATAAAAAATGTTCATCAAATATGAAACTTGCCTCTTCAGACTGAAAATTTTCTGAATTCAGATGACTAAGGAGAATAGTGAAAAATTAATATACAGAATCTGTAAACTAAAATATTTATTGGTAAGAGGAAAGGGTGAAGACCTTGAATATCCAAGCAACTTGGTGAAGGTAAAGTAAGGGGCAGAGGAAAGAACATAACAACAACTGGAGATTTAATTATCAGATCTCAAAGGACAATTGAAAGAGGAGAGGAAAAAAAAAATTACCCAAACCTAAGAACAAAGCTATATTTCAAGATATTGTGTTATCTCTGGAGAGCAAGAGAAAAAACAGTGTCTCATGGGATAGGACGTGGTCAAGATGACCTGAAGGATTGCTGATATTTTATGGGAGGCAGAAGAGGAATCAGATTGCTATTAAACTGGAGGAACAATGAAAAGTATATCATGAGGTCTTGCTTCCGTTAAAAGACAATAAACTCTGCATTGATTACATCCTATTTTATCACACTAAGGAAAGCTTGAACAGCCATATCCTTTCCCACTGTTTGGAAGGTAGGAAAGGTAAGCAAAGAGTAGTAGTCATGCTCCTCATGTTAGACTCTATCTTTGTGGTTTTTGATACCTAGAAACTTCTCTCACACACTGATATAATGCACATAACACCCTGGTATGAGGTCATGTCTTCAGGAAGGCTAAAGTAGTAACTGGTCACATAAGCCCTGGTAACCATTTTCTGTCCATGTGTTTGGCTAGTTACAGTAAACAGACACGTCAAATTACACAAATTCATTTTCCTTTCTAAAGTACCACACAAAATGTTGCATAGTACATTACACATAAAATTTTAACATAACGTTCATGGAACTTCAGAGTGAAGAAAAATTAATAGCTTATCAAACTAGTTAATACAGAAGATATGTTTGTTTTAGAGGAAAATAAAAGCGCAGAAATATTTCAATCACTGTTATAAATTTTCATCAGTTTATTAAATCTTTTATTATGCCTAGAGATTCCCCAGCAATCTGAAATGAAATGGCCTACCTCTAAGGTGCTATTAGGATAAGAATAACTTACAGAATAAGCTTTACAAGACATGTAGAATCAATCATTTTTACTGTTATAATCAAGACAATTCCCATTAGAAACTATGTTACACTTACAGGCATCTATTTTAAATTTTTTATATACTTGGTGTGCCCAACACAGCAGCACTGTGTCTCAAATTACTTTTGTAAATCTAATTGATTTAATAAATTCACACTGAAATTGCTATTCAATTACTTATTCTTCTCTTCAGCAATTTTACAATCTTGAGCATATAGCAGAACAAGAATATAATTAAAGGGTTTATTCATTAAAGAAATACTTCTCTGCTGGAAGATCACCTGGGTTTTTCTCAAGATATTCAAGCTACAGCTCTTAGAAAAAAGGTTAAGATGGAAAACTGAAAAATTATAAATATTTGGTAATGCAGAGAAGGAGACAAGCCCTATCATGTAGTGAATATAGAGAATTTTTATCTCCTATGATCGTACCTTATAGATTCATTCATAATGTTTATTTAGTATATATCTGTGGTCAACAAGGTCTATTTACATTTTTCTGATTTTTTTAAAATAATTGGCAGTTTTAAAAAGGCAACAGGTTTCATATAATTACATATCTGAATGATGTATAGCTAAAATCAAGCTGAAAAAAATAATTTCCATGTATGTACATACAAATGAGAGGTATAGCTACTCAGAGCCAATTATGTGTCACACAGTTAAATTGCTAAAATCCAAAAAAAGCAGTGGGACAACCACTTGGCAGAGATCACAACACGATGAAGAAATATTAGTATGAAAGTATGCAGAGGTACTGAATGTTAATATTTTAAGTTTCTTTATGGAACTATGGACCCACAATACTAGAAACCCTATGAGCAATAATTTTTGTTCGTTGCAAACTGACAAAGTAGGAAAGTATCCTCTATTTTGATTGATGAGGAATTTGAAGCAGGGAACTACTACCTGTCTTCAAATCTGTACAAAACTGAACATACAGCACAGACCAATTAATCATTAGGACAGTGCTTTGATTAAGAGAACCACATCTTCTTATATATATATATATATATATATAAAGAAACTTGTTTCAGCTTGAAGCTGCAATAAATCTTGCTAAAGTGAGATGTTACTCCTCTGAACACCGACAGATTGTCTTTCCCCCACAAGCAAGCAGTCTGCTTGCTCTGCATTTCCACCTTCCTGCTTAGCATCGCTTAGAGTGTTTTCCCAAAAAGCTCTGCTACCTAGAGTAAACGTGGAAAGGGAACACTGGCACTACTTCTGCCTGTGGGCAAAACAAACTCTTCCAAATAACAGCTTGACTCTGCTACTAGGAGGTGGATAAGCTAATTCAGCTTTTCCCCACCTTTACACTTTTCAAGAAAGTTTGTATAATATATGTTCTGCTCTCATGGATGTCCCTACACAGTTAAAGACTCAATACTGCTTTCTGAATTTGACTTTTTGTATTTTCTTTTAATGGAATATTTAAGGATTTTAAAGATTGCAGTTAAATCCAGAAAGAGGGAAACAAAGCAGCCCTGCATATGGAATATGACTTTTCCTTACTAATTAATGAAAGTAACACTCTTATAGAATTCCATGTGCCCTGAGCTATTCAGTATTTAAATACAATAAATACAAAAGTAAAATCAACTCAAAAATAATTCTAAAAATTTATAATTGTATTCTCTGCAATTTTAATTGTGAAATACAAACTAGTATAAAATTATCACAATTTTGTTAGAGCTCTCCAAAGACATTTCCATTCTCTAAGCTAGGATGTATTAATTCTCTAATTAGCATATATCCTAATTTCCTCTTTAAGCTAACAGTCACTCAAAAGAAAACATTAAAGTAAATTTAACTTTGCCTAAATAAACCTGTCCAAGAGTATTAAGACCTTTTTGGTTTTGAATCACTTCACAAACAGTACAGACACTTATAAGAGTCTGGATTTTAGATTAGTAACAGATTTAATGCTACAGTATTTAATCTGGGACTTTGGCCAGAATTGTGTGTTTGAATCAAAACTGAGTTCTATACAAAGCTTTTATATCATAAATCTACTTTGGGAAATGATGGGTTCAGGGGTTTCATATGTTACTATGAGGTAAAGGTTTATTATCTTCAATGTTATCACTTACCTTGACATTTTGATGTACCAGCAATTTTTTTCCCCAGACCAAACAAATTAAACTTGGGTATGATTGTATCTGCCTGTTAGATAAATCTTGCAAAAGGATTACTGAGGCTATTAGGAATGATGGCTCTGTTGTTCAGAATTTTATCTGGATCGTACCCATGCATCACATGTATGCGTCTGAAAAGCTTGCACTGAAATCTGGACTGCCTGCAAATGGGATACCACTCTATTAGAATTTCCTTTTCTTCCGGAATTTGCAGTTCTTGATTCGCAATATAATAACACATATGTTCTATCATTATATGTTTTTAATAAAACCTAATGCAGACAAAAACATAGAAGTAAACTCTTGCATGAAATCTTACTTATGGAAAAAAAAATTAGAAAAGATTCCTATTACAATTTAGTGGGATTTAATTTTTTTCGTTTATCTTAGAAACATGATTCTACCATTGGGAATAGAAGAACCTGCATTTACATGTGTACTTTTTTGCACCCTTGTCTCAACCACCCTTTACGAAACAGAAAATGTGTACATCAAAATGTTAAGGAGGAAGATCTTAAAAAATAGTCTGAAAACATCAGGATCTTCTTTGACATATTTTGTCCTCTTTTCCTACATTCATGAACACAAAAGAAAAAGGTAAGTATTATGAAGATGACAAATTCTAGTTTAAAACAGGTAAAAAATGGAGGGAATTATAAAACCCTAAAAGAGCTACTTATAATTTTTCATCTTAAAACAGAGAACTGAAACTTATATACAGGAGAGGAATGTAGTTACTTATCAGAAAGAGCCATTTAGCTAGGACTCAAACTGCAAAGTCATTTTAGGTCAAAGCAAAACATTTTAATCATCACCCAACAAATTGATTAGCAGTCAGCAGTGACTGAGAAACTCAGTGATCTTTTTGCCTGAAACACCATTTAGTAATTGGACTCTCTCTTATTTTACAAATCTCATCAATCATGAGAACCATGATGAAATCTCATTTTCATTTCTTCTCACATGAAAAGTATTACACCATCATATTACATGGAGATTTTGCCAAGTAAACCTGACCATGTGAAAACATAAATGCACCAGCAGAAAAAGTGAGATATAAGCTAATGGCAAAAGCCTGAATAGCCAACAATCAATCCACACTTACTTCAAGACTTTTTTTAGCCCCCGCTTATCCCGTTGAAAAAACACAGACCACCAAAAGCAGGAAAAAATGCCCACTGTTAAGTTTCAGGTTGATGAAGCACGAAGCTCAGCCTTTCCAAAGTTAAGGATTGCAGCTGCAGTCTGCAGTTTTGTCAGCAACATCTCATGCTTGATTGTTTCTATGGTAATCATGGAAGTGGTAGTGGTGAAATGGTAGAGCAGCACTGAACTATTTATCTTCTTGCAGGATGGCCATGTAAACTACTTAGCAGTAGCCCTGCTGCTCCTTGGCAATAGCCAAAAAGCTTGTTCTGACCAAACCGACTAAGACACTTGTTAGTAGGGCAATACTCCACGTTCTCCCGACTCCAACAATTTTGTCTTTCACTTTTCTAATCTGTTCAACAGTATTTTGTGCAACAGCTTTGAATGGCACCTAAAAACATCTGCAGTCTGAATTGTATTGAGGTTAAATACCACAGGAAGATGATGTCGCTACCCTCTCGGGACATCTTTTTAAATTACTGTTGGGCACAAGCTAATATTCTCTAATATTCTCTCCATGTTCTTTGATTTTAGCAGCTGCATTCTGGTGTTGAATATTCTTCAATCTGAAAAATATATCCTTTATGTTCACAATAGATTACATTAATTTCCAACTTTGATATTTCACAGTTTATACAAAACAAAACACAGATTCAGAATGCGGAAAAATTTTTAAGACTTATTTTACCAATATTAATCCATAGGCTTTCTTAATTTTTCAGCTTCATTTCCTTTCATTCAAATTGCAATCTTTGCTACTTTATCAAGGTTTTTGTATTCTCAGCATGATCAATATGTAGAAAAAAAATGAACCATGTCTTACAAGTTAAAACCCACAGATTTGCACCTTTATTCATACTTAAATTATTTTTATAACTCACTTTATGTGAACATTGTTTTTAAATCAAAGGAGATACCTTTACAAATAAAATTATTTTAAGAATCACAATTTTTTAAAAATTGCCTGTCTGCTTAGGAGAACCTTTAGGGGAGGCTAGCTAAGCAAAGTTTTCATGAAAATGAAAATATAGTCATTTCAGAACCTATTCTATTCAGTTAGTGGGGGACTTCCTGTTAATTCTTTTTATTAGAATATTCAGGGACACTTCGATTACTTAAACAAAAAAAAGTCATTGGAGACATAGAAACCCTAAATCTAAGATTCCTCTACTAAAATACAACAACCTAAATTTAACTGAGTGTAGAAGTTTTACTGATTATATCAGTATAATTAAAATTCTTGAAATGAAAATCCTTCCTTATTTACTTTGGTAGAACATAAATATATGCATATATATGGCATCAACTCACACCAAAAGATCCTCTGTTCTTTTATGCTATTTTCCTTTGAGCTTTTACAGCAACACTCAGAAAAAAATCATGGAGATTAAAAAATTTTCCCATCATGAAAGGAATTGAAGCAGTAGTTAAAATTTCCTACCCAACAACAAGTTTAATGCTTAAAAAAAACACTATCTTGAGAGACCTACTGTTTATTGCAGTAACTTACAGTACAGAATCACTAAAACAAGGCAAGAATTTTATTTTCACTTTTATTCATATACACTCTTAGTCATCTCTTCTTTGCAATTTTTTACCTTTGAATGATTTCTCAGCCACAGTTGACAGATTGTGTAAATGTAAATCAAAATTAACGCCCCTAAAGCACAGAGAAATAATCTCAAAGCTAAACTTTATTGGTGTGGATATTTTTTTAAAATATTTATTCAGATATCATATCTTGAAGCTACTTTAGATACAGGAAACATTGCAAATATTTTAGCACAACTCATCTAGTATACTAATGTTGTCTATTAATCATTACTGATTAAGATCAACTACTGAGCAACAATTAACTAAACATTTTACCTTCTAAGTGTTTCTCTTAGGCCTTTGGCATTCATATACAAATTTGGGAAGAGTTAAATATGATTTTCAAGTTAATTTTGTCAGATACAAATATTCCATCATGAGAATCTGAGGTATTACAAAAGATGAAGCTGTTCTGAATGAATGATGTGCTTGAGATAGAGCAAACAGTCTCTGTTGGTCCTTTAGGCCACTCATGAACTTTTACAGAAAGATGTGTAAGTAGGAATTACATGTTGTTAAGGCTTAATCCAGTACTTTTTTTTCTAAATGACCACCTCATTAAGGATCAACAAGGAATAATATTTATATATTACACATTATAATGCAGCAGCTTCAAGGAACAATTCTCTCAGTAAGATCATTATATGGGGGCGGCAGAAGAGACATACTGCTGCAGAGCTCAACTGGGAGTTCTCTTTAAGTTCACATAGTTTCAGTATCTTGTAAATACTTCTGCAATATGGTTCTGAACTTCAAAATGATACGCAAAATACTACGTCACACTGATGCCAGGTAGATACTTATGGCAAATACTGTTGTGACCTCCTATTAATGCCACCTGTTGAGGATTATCCTTGCTTTCATATGTGGTCAAAACCAAACAAAGAATAGTGAATTTTTAGAGTACTGTAATAGTAATTAAAAACAAAGCACTGCATATATTCTATTTATTGATGTAGCTTATGTAAATTCCTCTCACAAAGCTTTAAAATTCTCCAAGGAAGGCATAAAAGGCATAAAATACGGTGTACATCAAAACCTTTCATCCTTATTGATTGTCAGTTAAGTAGATGCAGCAAATAAAAATCTCATATCATCATATTGTTTACTCCTCTTAAGGCATTGAAAATTTTCTTTAAGCTATCAACTACTTCTAGTAATTACTTATTTTAATACCCAGTAGTATTTTGAACATCATTAACAGATATGTCAAGAAGACCAACGAAAATCAGTAAGCAAGAAAATTGTTTACTCAGCATGACTGTTTATCCACAAATTTGCAAAAAAAGGGTGTAAGAAATGGACGTTACCAACCTTCTTTTCATAAAATAGTCTCTGAGTAGATCCATATACCATTAAACTGGGTCAAAAAGAAGCTGCCTGCATTATTTGTATTTTAGGAAATACGTATACATGGAGATTGAATTCAAGCTAAGACACTCCTGACTTTACAACAGTCTTTTATTAAACAGGGGCAGGTCTCCACAGATTTAAAATGCCAAATAAAAAATTCTGCTTAGCAGGTCTGAAGCATACCCTGATAACAGCATCACACCGCTATCACATTTACTGATGCAAACACTGTAAAATTACGAGTTCCTTTTCCTGTTAGGAATTACAAAAATGACCTTTATGTTTCATTTAGCAGTTCTTCAGGTCTATTGACAATGATTGTCAGAGGAAGAAGCAACAACAAGAAGAGTCTTGTACAACCATTCGATTCACAGAAATAGAAAACAAAACTCAACAGCAAATTTAGCTTTTAAGACTGCAGTACAGACATCTGTGGTGTACAGTGTTCCATACCTGCAAACTTGAACAGGCAGAATCCATCATATATGACCTAAGTGACAATATTGCCTTAGTTTTTCTACTCACAGGAGTTTGATGCATCAAAAAAATAGGTTTTCAAAGCATAAGATTTATTGTCCCCTCTGCTCTGAGGATATAAATGTCAGTTTACTGAATCCAGAAGTTCTTGAATTGTAATGAATTGGAAAGACAAATTGCAAAAAGAACCATCCACTACAAAAATACTTAATAGTACAGAAAGGGAATTAAAAGTTAACTTTTAAAGATAATAATACACTGGAAAGCTAATAATTTAAAGCTAATAATTCACTGGGACTATATCCTTCTTTCCTTTTTTTGTTTTTTTTTCCTCATATTTCTCTTTTAAAAAACAGTAAATATTGTTCAAAGGTTTAAATCCATTCAAAGCCATAAAAATAGAGCCAAAATTACTGTGCAAACCTTCTTGCTAAACATTTTTGTTTGATTTTTTATCTGTTTTATCAATAAACACTCTTAATATTGAACTTTTAAGATAAACTTGTCTTCTTGACCTTTCTCTTCAGCCTCAATCCCAGCAAATTCCTTTACAAGTAGTATCTTTTGCAATATCTTGGAAGAGAATTTATTTGTGACCATGCAAGCCTTTCCTTTTACTCCCAAGTCAATCTTTTTCTTTTACAAGTATTAGCTGAACCACTTCACAGCATTTATAGGTTACCATATGATCAGACTCTGCCAGGATGTGGTATAATCAGTTATGTATAAATTTAAACAAGCCACCTTCAAAACCACAGACCCCAGGCCATCCTGTTATAGAGATTTACAGCATTTAAGGAAAAATTTTTATTCAAGTCCCAATGTTCCTGAGGAGAATTCTGAAAACAGGTGTTATACATACTAAACATAACATAACTACAAAATAAACGTTATTTCACTCTGAAAGGAAGCATTTTAGAGCTTAGGGAGAGGTAATTTTTTTGTTTGTTGTGTTATCAGTTAGGAGCTGGGAAAGCAAAATATGAGAAAGGCAGGCTGTTCCACTGAAGGTGTTTAATTTCATAATATATCACTGGAGACACCATAGTCCCTCACTCCCCTTAAATGAAAAGTAAAAACAGGAAAAAAGGGCACTGAGTAAGGCTGTAGAATATCAAGCCTTGCATATTCTAAAGAAAAGGAGTGTAGGTATGCTCATAGTGGATATGCTCTGGGATTCTATATTGAGTTATACTTCACTTTCCTTTTTTTCAAACATTAAATTTTTATTAGGTTTTTTCTTCCAAATACTCTTACACTATTGACAATGAATCTTATGCAACTTGATTTGGAACATTCAGCTAAATACAGCAAAAACTGTAGTGTAGCTTCGCTATAATTATCTGCTAGAGGATCAACAGATCTCAACTAATTTCATTAATTAGCCTCAAAACCAGAAAAATAAACCCTCAAAAAAACCCACTCCTAAACCAAACAGCAAAACAAAACCCAAATGAAAATATCCACACAGTAAAGGGTGTCTACATGGAATAAATTTCTAAGTTTATACCAAGGCTGTGGTGGTGATGTCTGTCCATGTAGTGGTTTGACCTTCTAGTGGAAGGCCACAGGATTTCTATTATCTTGGTAGTGAGATATCTCATGTTTTATCTTGACCAGAATTGAGTTTAGCAGTCAAGTAACTGTTGCCTGTAAATATTGTTTATAGCAAAGGCCTAACAAATATAAAAAGCTTATGAGTAACAAACACTTCCCCATATGTTACATTGGGGTTGAAGGAGGGTATCATACAACCTAAACTGATAATTACAAACTGTCTTCACAAAGGGTCAAAGACAGTCACAGTTTTTTAGGTAGTAAGCAATGAATAAAAGTCAAAAAGCATGGTGTTTGAAACCATAAAAAAAAAAAAAAAATCCTGTGACAGACTCATGTCTGAAAAGAAATGGCCACCAGTGATAAACTTCTCTGTGAGAAGACTCATGACTGATAACTTCCTGTAATCCTCTCCCTCACCCAATCCCTCTTGAAGATTACTACCAACCTTAGATACTAGACTGACACCAGAAAGATGAACAAAACGTCAGAGAAAAGAAGTGAAAACTTGAGCAATTTAAGTACCACAAATTTAACTGTATTTCTACAGAAATTTTTCTTTATTACCTAGGTATTTCATCCTGTAAATTTTAATATAATTGTAACTGAGTTAGTAACTAGATATTGGGATTACACAGTTAAGACTTTAGTTATACTAACCTTATGTTATTGGCTCTGCACGTACAGTGTGTTCCTGTTTATAGATGGTTACATGAAAACCAGAAGCTCCTAAGGGAGCAGAGCCCTTTTGGAAGTGAAACCACTCTGTTAGTCTCCCTGCCTACTATTTCTGCAACACAGACAACTAGATTTATTCCTTCAAGATGAAATTTCCCATAGTGATGGAGTTTGTCTTCCCAAATAACTATTAAGTGTGAAGTAGCCCAGCTCTCTGGGAATGACTTTAAACATTTGACTGCTAATGGGAAGTGGCAAATGAATTTAATATTTTTGCTTCTCCTGCATATGTAGCTTTATCTATTAAACTGTCTTTATCTCAACCCATGAGTTTTTTTCACTTTTAACCTCACAATTCTCACACCCCCCCTCCCCCCCCCCCCCATTTCACCAGGTGGGGAAGTGAGCAAGCTGCTGTGTGGGGCTGATCTACTTGACCAGGTTAAACCACAGCAATAAATTGATTGACCTATAATTGGATTATTAATTTAATTTTTAGTTTCTAACCTAGTATCAAGAAGCAAGACTGCACAGAAACTGCTTTAAGAAATATTAATGCGTCATATTATAGAAACACAGAATCACAGGATTTCCTGAGCTGGAAGGGACCCACAAAGATTATAAAAGTCCAACTCCTGGCCT
Source organism: Myiotriccus ornatus (assembly GCA_036023395.1). Lineage (NCBI taxonomy): Eukaryota > Metazoa > Chordata > Aves > Passeriformes > Tyrannidae > Myiotriccus > Myiotriccus ornatus. The sequence continues at coordinate 96,068,267 of JAYRBT010000082.1, forward strand.
TGCACAGGATAATCCCAAAAATCACACCATGTGTCCAAATGCTTCAGGAACTCTGTTAGGCTTGGTGCCACAACCACATCCTTTGTGGTGACCCCTTTCCATTGCTCAACCGTGCAGCTTCATGCCATTCCCCCTAGTCTCCCACTCAGCTAATGGAATGAACTTCTAGGGAGAGAAGCCCTTCTCATCAATGCTTCCTTGAAGTCTGCTGTACCTGCCCTGGCTGCCACAACATGCCCCGCAGCTGTTTCTTAAAACATGATTTGGCACCACTAACAATGGGCTACACATATTTAAGACAACAAATCACACTAGGAAAATATTTCAATTAACCCATTTTATCACACCTTGAATAAGTAGGAAAGCTACATAAGAAACACCTAGTTTTATCACAATTTACCTTTCTTAGGTGGTCATACTTGCTCAGGTGTCCAGCAACATGTACAAGTGTCCTACTTAGCAAATGAGTACAACAAATCAAAATTTCCAAGTCAGATCTATTGGGTATGATGTGCACAAATGGTACGAGTACACTCTGGGAAGGCAACATATTTTTCTCATGTCAAATTTAGTGTATGGTCAGACCAATGATGCATAGCACTGCAACACAACTTCTGCATTTCCCAAAATCAGGGTGCCACTGCACAAGTCTTATGAAGCTGATCTGCATAATGGACTTGTCCAAGATCCCAGATTTTCAGTTAGGAAATTTTGTAATCCATTCAGGACTTGAATTTTGAACTAGACCACTCTCAAACATCTATAAACAAGACCTCTGAATGCCACTTGGATACAATTTCTGTGGGTGGGGGAGAGAAGAGGTATGAACACCTTGTCTCTAACGTCAATATGTTTTGTGTTCACTTCTCTTTTATTGCAGCCTCATGCTGCCTCTTGAGATGGATATTATCACACTAAAAAAGTTATTAGTTTTGCCAGTTACAGTCCTTCTGTAAATATACTCCTTCTGTATTATATGTTAGTTTATAAATCTCATGCATACCACAGTCTAGTTCAGTTTACCAATTTCACACAGTTGGTACATATTTAATACATATGGAAAAGTTAAAAGCAGCATTCCCACCTAGGTTACCTTACTGCCTTGTTTAAGCAATTTCATAGTTGTTTTAAATACACAGTAGCACATTATATTAGCACAATATATTAATTTATTCATATTTTACAGTTAAACTTTTCTGTTTTACTGATCCATTGTACTTGACTAGATTTTTAAATTGAGAGCTGCCCACCTCATAGAAGTGTAATGGGCTGATTGTCCATTTGTTTTGATTTTTTGTTCGGTTTTTTGCCTGAAGAATAGACCTCTGCAGTAACTACATGGAAATGCTGCCTGGCACAAAAGGTTAAAAAAGCCCACTCCAAAACTGTGTAATTTTGATACATTCCTAAAAGCCATGGAGTCAGTACAGTGTGGGGGAAAGAATTCACAATGAGCAATTTTCAGAGCACATCTAAAGCTTTCTTGTAGGATAATATTGTTATTTCTGATCTCTCAAAGAAGGTACGCAACATTATTCTTCCCTCAGATCACCCAGAAGGTAACTCTAATGTGTGTTCTACAGGAACAATAAGGCATATCTGACAGGTCCCTCGAGCAATTTACCTGAGGACTATTCTGAGCATAATTTTTCTGTCAACATTTGCTGGTGTCATCAGGGGAATTATGCCTAGTTTTGCAGCAGACTGGGGCAAAAGGGTAAGAGGACACAATACACAGAAAAAAGTTAAAAAGTTTAAAGATGAACGCATTACAGCATTCTTCTTGGCTTCTGAAGGCTATGCATAGAAGGATAGCACCATTTCATAAAATTTTTTAGTTGGTATGTATGCTTTCCACCATTTCCCACATATATTTCTCATACCAAAAATTCCTTTCTACTTAGTCTAACAAGGCTCGTTTTCCCCTTTCACAGTGGGAATTCTTTGATCAAACATTTAACTTCTGCTCAACCATTTCCTACCATGCCCTTGTTAATGGCATGCTTTCTACCATATGTATAAATAGTAGAAATCAGTGATCTTGAGAGGCAAAAAAAGCCCAAATCTGCTTATATATCCTTTTTTTTTTTTTAATAGCATTTAAATATTAAAGGCTTCAAATAAGAAACAGGCTATATGACCACATAATTTCAACAACAAAAATTTTGAGTGAAAGGTTATATTTACCTTGGGATATATTAGAAAAGGCTACCATATCATGGGTGACATTTCTAAATATCAATTTAGCTGATCTTATGAAACACAGCTCCTCTCTCTCTGGAGCCCAAATGAACAAATACTCCAGTGCAACTGAAGTTCCTTAGCCCAGTAGCACTGTTTAAGTATTAGAAAAATACAAAGCCTTATCCTTTTGGCCACAGTTCCAAGACAGATATTAAATACTCCAGCCTAGATGCACATCCAAGCCAGATTCTATCAGCCTACTTTCACTATTCCAAACCCACAGCTTAGTAGTTTATACACAGAGCACTAATTTCAGATACTGAATATCAGAATTTATAGTAATTCTCTTGTTAAAAGATTTATAGACCATGTAGAATAAGAGATTGCACAGTGTCTATTTTAAAGTTCACAAATAGTATCTGTCAAGCATTTCTGATTCTGCTATTATGCTGATTTACTGCTTGAAGGTGTAAGAAAGTGAGTTCACATCAATGTGCCTGAGTTTTGGAACATGCCATGAATTGGATGGTCCACAATTTTCTGATGATTCTCCATGACCACATAACTTATTTATGTTTATTCTTATATTATTTATACTTATTTATATAACCAAACTATATTTTATATACTGGTCCATATTGGGACTAGTGTTATTTAATATCTTCATTAGTGACAAGGATGAAGGGATCAAGTGCAGCCACAGCAATAAGCTGAGTGGTGCTGTTGACAAACCTGAAGGCTGGGATGCCATCCAGAAGGACCTGGACAAGATTGAGAAGGGAGCCCATGGGAACCTCATGAGGTTTAACAAGACCAAGTGCAAAGGTGCTACACCTGAGGTGGGGCAACCCCTGACATAAAGACTGGGTGATGAAGAGATCAAGAGTAATCCTGTCTAGAAGGACTTGGGGGTGCTGGTGGATGAGAGGCTGGACATGACCTGGCAATGTGCACTTGCAGCCCAGAAAGCCAATCGTGTCTTGGGCTGCATCAAAAACAGCGTGGCCACCAGGGCAAGAGAGGGGATTCTGCCCCTCTACTCTGTTCTGGTGAGACTCCACCTGGAGTGTTGCATTCAACTCTGAGGTCTCCAGCACAGCAAGGACATCAGCCTGTTGGGAGAAGTCCAGGGGAGGACTACCAGGATGATTAAAGGGATGGAGCACCTCTCATATAAGGAAAGGCTGAGAAGATTGGGTTTGTTTAGCCAGGAAAATAGAAGGCATGACCTGATCGAAGGCTGATCTAATTGTGGCCTTCCAGTACCTGAAAGGAGACTACAGGAGATCTGGAGAGGGAATTTTTAGAAGAGCATGTAGTGGCAGGACAAGAGGGAATGGCTTCAAACTAAAAGAGAGAGGGTTTAGATTAGATACTAGGAAAAAATTCTTTACTGTTAAGGTGATGAGACATTGGAACAGCATACATTTCTAGCACACCAGATAACAACTCTTCATTTTCATAAAACATCCCAATTAAAGTACAATGTTCTTTCAATCCAAACAGGTTTACAGTCTTTTTTTTTAGAGCTATGTCGTTTTAAAACACTTTTCTTGGAAGAAGCCCTAAATATGTAAAACTTAATTTTTACCATTTCTAGCTTGGTACGACCATTTATTTAAATTTTGTATTTACATATACAAATAACATAATTACTTTTTTTTTTTTTTCATTTTCAGGACAAGTCAAAAAACCCTAGTGTGCTATATTCAACAGAAAGAACAAATGAAAGCTTACAGTATTGAATATCAATACATTTAAAACTCCTTTTCAAATATTACATTGTTTTGATTATAGATATGTTGGTTTTCAAATATTACATTGTTTTGATTATAGATATGTTGGTTTTTTTGCTGATTCTACTTTATTCTTTCCTTATGTGAACACATCTTTATAATGGACAAAACCCAAATGCATGGAATAAATATACCTACTCAAAAAATTATAAAAGATGATACAGGAGATACTCTAATTTTCCCAAGTACTATTTGTTAAGTTAGGGAATAATGTCCACAATTTAGAGACAAATCTTGTTTTCATTATGAAGAAAAACATTTTTTTCCTCTGTAGGGGGAATAAGTGGAATTTAAAACATTTCTAGTCATTGCTCTTCATAAACTCCAGTTTTCACAACTTCTGTTGATTGGCATTTGACCTTCAGCATTCCAGAGTGCAAAACTTTTGCTTCATACACACGAGCCTGATTTGTTCTTATGAAATTTAATATAGGCATATCCTGAAGCATTTGACTTAACATTTCTGTGTGAGTTGTGTCCACTGTTCAATGAAATTAACCTATCTGCATTCAGAAACTAGTAAGCGCCACACATTCTGAAAGGTCTCCTTGAAAACCTCTTGAGAATTGTCATCATATATTTAGGTCACTAATAATAAATTCCTTATAAATAAATTATAAGCTGAATTTCATGACCTGAAACATTTAAAAAAAAATAATCACTTGGAAAAAAATAAAATAATTTGGCATTGGATAAGAACTAACTAGGGCAGTGAAAAACAGGCCTAGAAAGTCAGAAAATGTGATTTCTAATCCTTCTAATCCTATCATGACCAGTTAGTTACAGATTACTTAATTGTAATCACAATGGTGTTAGGGCAAATAATTTCATTAAAATTTATTTCTTCCTATTTCAGATAATGCATACATTCATCCAAAAAAACTATAAACCTTCAAGGCTTTTAGTTATCTTCAATATCCTTCATCTTTTAGTGTGAACACCACAATTTTTCTTACATTATTGAAGCATTCAATAATTTCTGATAGAAACAACAGTTTATAAACTGGAAGTTTTTTGTGGAACGTTTTGAAATCAGAAAAGAAAAGCAGCATCAAATTTAGTTTTGTTGAAATTGTGGGATTTTTTTTTTCCACATTTAAAAATCTTTTCTTTAAACATTTTTTTTTTTTTTAATCACTTACTCATGTTTGAAAAACAATTGTTTCTAAAACACTATGGTCATCAGTTCAGATTTTCACCACTCTCCTGCAAAATAGTAAGAGAATCACAAAGGACCTTACAAAAATATAGTTCTATTGACAAATTATTTCTAGTGCATGGACTAGTTAATGTTGTTTACGTTACATCTGGACCATTAATTATTTATTTTTTCATCATCATAACAGTAAACCCAGATTCAAGAAAGAATAATATCTTCTTTCTAAAGCACTTGACAGCCACGTTAAAGTGTCATGCAGTGCTATAAAGTCATTGAGGATAGCACAGTTATAGAAATACTAGTAAAACAAATTTTGGTATTGAAGATTGTTAAAATATTTTTCATTAATAAGAGTAGATGGCATAACATCCATTGGGTTTGAATTTGGCAGATTTGATTTATGAGTTTTTGTCTTGTATTTATTTAATTTTGTACAGAAAAATGAGTGGCACTGGATTATTTGGGGGTTAACAACTTCTTTGTTTGAACAAACAAATAAACAATCCCCCTCCAAATCTCAAAACCACATACTTCCTTTCCTTAGATCAATATCTTGAATTATCTTATTGTCCAATATCACCACCATCCTTTTAATTGAATTAGAATAAATTCTGATGTAAGGTATTGCCAAGCTGTTTTTTTTTTTTTTTCCACAGTACTAATAAATATATATGACAGAAGTGATTTCTTATACATATAGGGCTACAAATACATTTGTCTTAACTAGGAAGAAAGCAGTGCAGAAACACTGGGGTTTATCGTTTTAGGACAAAAAAGCAACCACATGCAGCCACAAATGCAGAAATGACAAAACAAGACCACTGTATGAGCCCATAACTAATTTTTTATAGATAAACAAGGACAAATGCTTCCTCCTCGGTTTTCTACGAGAGTTGCCACCCAAGAGAAGACTTGAGGTTGTAGTAAGACACAATATAAAAAATCAGTTACCATCCATTACCTACTAGGGACCAGCAGTGGTATTGTAAACAACTTTAAACATCCGCAAGAGAGTTAGTTACATCATAGGCACTGTACATTAGCTACTCACATCTTATTGTATGTTTTTCCTGTAGCAAAATAACACACTTTTTTCACTGAATGAAACACATGTGGAGTAGAAAACAATTCGTAGCAGTTACAGCTACTGCATTTGTCCAGAATCACATTACAGATGAGGCAAACCAGACCTCTTTTAATTTATCCTATATGGATCTTTTGGTTTTATACTTCAAAACAATACACAGAAAGATTTTTAAGAACCTAGAGTTCTTTCTAAATTAAAACTTATTGCCCAGCTGTGAAAAAAAGACATTAATGAATTTTAAAAGTTTTAAAAAAATTATTAACGAATGAAGTTTAGAGTTTAATAAAATGGGACATATATCTGAAAGAGTGTTAGTTATCTACTATTCTTTGTTCCTTCCTATGGCAAATTTTGAGGTGTTTTATACTACAGTATTTGCACTTCCACAGATTGTAATGCCACTGGAAAATATTTAAATACTTTTCAATATAGAAATTCATCTCATGTATTTTGTCAGAGTACTCTTTGATAAGAGTACCCATTTATTTTTTTTACCCTCAGTCTCCTTTCCCTTCCCTTCCCACCCCACCCCACCTCACCCATGTACAAACATGTTAAAATATCTGATTTATTTCTTCTTCTTACAAGTTACCCTAGTTACTTTTGATGTAAATAATTTTTACTTAATCTTTTTAATAATGTTTCAGTTAAAGAGTTAAAGATTAGAGTGAAGCCAGATAACACAACTTTTTCCACATACATCCTTACTAAGAATATATATCTGAATTAAATTTATTAATGAAAAAGAAATTAATGACATAACCACCTAAGTAAAACATTCAACCAAGTTTGCTCAGAATAAATTATTGAATAAAGGATGAGGGAAAAGGTGCCAAGGTGAGTTTAAAAGTTTCAGTTGTATGAAAAACTGGAAGAAAATTTATTTTTCATCCCAATTTAAATTGTCAACTTTTATAGTGACAGAACACTTATTTTTGACAATATGATTCCTTTTGTTTCATTAAATTTTAAGAGCCCAATTTTCAATTTCAAGTGTAAATATTTGATTTTTTTATCTTTTAAAAGTATGCAGATTTATAGTTATACATCCAGTACAGTTTTTTCTTATGTTAACAAAACCACTGGATTTTGCTGTCATACAATGAACTATTTCTGATAAAGATTATTTGAAATCTTTTATTCCAGAGCAGAGCATTTCAATTGTGTTACTTCTGTCATATTACTGTGTTATTGTAAGTCTGAAGTATAACTTCCTTGGTATTGTTTCTAAAAAATCCCATAAAATTCAAAGAATTTAATACATCCAGCATGCCTTCTTTATCTCCTTCATAGCTGAAAATTAAGAAAAAGGATTCTCCACTATAGAAGGTTAGATTGATACAGGCTATAAATCTATAAACCTTTAAATAGAATATATCTGAGTGCTGCCTCTGATTTGATTTGATTTTTGAGGTCTGTATTTACTGCACTCATGTGGAAATGAAAATAAAAATTCTTTCAATATGAACAATATGTAAAATGCAAAACTGTACTGCCTTCCAGGGAAAAGAAAGATACTTATGATTTATGGTTTAAAGTGACAATATATGGCCCATATCTTTACATAAATATACAGATGAACAGAAAGACACAGTATGGACACAGGCTTAGACATAGCTACATCTTGCCATTCAAAGTCTGTAATGTTAAGATTTGAAAGTGTGATTACTACTAACACACAAATCTGAAGAAATTGAGACAACAGAGATGTTGAGACATATGAAAAATACATAAGAAAATACATCTTATTCTCACAGTTTGTACGAACATAAAGAGTAATACTGAGACTTCCAGCAGAGTTTCAGAGTATCCACAGAACTCATCAAATAATCAGTACTCTATTTCAAAAAAAAAGACAATCTTGGAAACTGTCAATGAGCATCAAAACCAAAGTGCCCAGGTTGTTTTAATACTCTGTACAGTGCTTAAAATACGTTTATTCTTGGTGTCCTTTGTTACAGAACACTGTGATTTTTTTAGTACCATGCTATGGCAACAATAAAGCTGCACAGACTTTTTTTTATATGGTTTAATGCTCAGACTCTAGTGATGCATAAACTTCTGGGTTAAACCATGTTCAAAGACCTGATAAAATCAAGTCTTCATCTAACAGAGCTGACTTATTATTTGTATCCATATGAATCCACACAAATTTTTCAAATACAATAATATTCCAAATAAAAACAGTATGTATACGTACTATCATACAAAAGGTTAATAGTCTGAGACATGGTTAGCAAAGACCTTCCTGTTTTCTTCAGCTTGAAGAAGCTGGTAGAATAATCAGGTAATTTCTCATGTTTTGGGTAACTGCACTCAGAGGTCATACTGGTGGATTCATTTACCCTAATACGACACAAGTTTTAAAGCCATTTATTTTGAGACAAAGTATGAAAGTTGGGGTACTGTAGCAGTATGTACTATTATACACCAAGACAACTAGTGACTAGTACAACCACAACAGGATAGCTATGCAAATTCACAAAATATCAATGAGATAAAAAAATAATCCCCTAATGAAATCTTGCTGTGACAAATACATTTAAAAGCAATCTGCTATTATATATAACAACATCAGAACAGAACTAAATAAAGTAGTGAAGTGTCTTAATGCAGTATAAAACAACAAAATAGATCTACATAAATTGAACAATAACACTAAGCTACACTCCAAGTCCTGCTAAAAAAATTATACAGTTGCCTCTGTTTTATTGGTAACACTTGAGACTGAACACCTATTGACCTTAACAGTCCAACTTTTGGCTTTAACAATCACTCTGTCTTCTTTAATTAAAAAAAAAAATCTAAATGTGGAAGTCAAAAGTCTATCATTGTCACTACAAATTAATTTTACACATCAATCCAGTTTGAACCCATTACTGTCAAAACTTTAAAGCATGTCTTTAAGGCAAAAAACTAATTTTCAAGTTGGAATGCAATGTCCCTCAAGAATCTAAATGCTTATTTTCTGAAAAGTTCAAGTAAGCATAAAGAATGAAAATAAATCTCCTTGATCCCAAACACTGACTCCCTCTTTCACAAATTATTTATTATGTTTCATGTTAATGTTGTTTTCAAATCTGTAGGATTAAAATATTTCTTTGAGGAGCTTGGCAGTGTTGGAATTGAGCATTAACAGCCCATGAGACTGAAAGACAAAAAATTGCCCACTTATGCTGGAATAAGTCCAGGGACTTGAGTGGAGTGTTGTTTATATGCTTTTCAGTATGAAAAGCTATAGAATGAAAGATGAACAAAAATAAGATACACATGGTTTTCATAGCGGCTTAACTGTTAAACTTCAGGCTGGATGAGAACTGAACACCTCAGTCACATCTGCAGTGATTTATTATATGTGAAAGAGCATTACTGAAATAGTTTTAAGAGGATCTACCGCGGAGTAGATTATAGACTAGTTTTCCTATTTCTCATTATTTCATTCTAGGACCTTATGTTCTTTCTCTTTGTAGCACAATTTCCTAAAACCTTTAGATTTATGGAATTGATATTCTCTAAATCACAAAGATTATTCTTGTATGTAAATCCAAAAAACCCTATTTATTAGATTTAAGAAGTCCCAGTAAGGTCAATGGAAATAAAGTTTACTCTCAACACAACCATCAGTTTCTAAAACAAACAGAAACATCAATAGCTTTCTTCACCTAATCAATGCAGACAGATTGATTTTTCAGAAGGCAGACTATTATGTATGTCTGAGTACCATGACCTTTCAGATTTTACCAACAATATTCCTCATGTAAATCGATCCACTTTATACCATGGGAGCCAGGGATGCAGAACTGCCAAAAGCATTCACTTCCACTTAGTTAGCTGGAAATATAAGTTCTCATGAAAAAGCACCTTCTTCAATCATGGTATGCGGCTTCTACATGTCGTGTGATGAGTTGTAAATGTCTAAGACAATTCAGAACTGCAGATACCTTTACACCCAGTAATCATAAAACCACAAGAGTGTGAATGTACAGTAATTGATTTAAACTTATCAGTTCTAGGCCATTAGGCTTGGTAAAAGGTATTTCCACTCAACTATACAGAAACCCATTACAGTCATTTCCATTTGAAGGTCAGCAATCACTAGTGTTGACCTTCAACGTGACATAAAGGTTGTTAATTGATGAATCTACCAGAGCAACCAACAATCACAAAACAATACTAAAAAAAAAAAACAAAACAACCAAACAAAAAAGCTCCCAAAAAATCCAGCTCATATTTAATTATTCTGAACAGAAGGAACTTAATATTTTTGGTGAATTAGGTTAGACACTCTCCCTCTTCTACTGCTTTGTAGCCTATTAGCCATGTTCTAACCAAGATACTGTCATTTGATACTGAGGAGCAATGGGGTTCTAAGGGCAGATATTTGGCTGCCTGGACTCTGGATCAATTTAGAGACAGTTTAGCTGAGGGTATGCCCCTGCTCCCCTTTTAGAAAGGACCTTAAACTCTTCCAGGAAGCCCTGCTGGAAACAGCAAGTGCTGCTCAGCTCCTGGTTTTTCTTCCCTTGGGAAACAGGTGCCCCTCTGACATGACAGGGTAGAGTTTAACATACTGGTTTTGATGCTGATAGTGAAATTACAGTAATACAATGTAAAAGGAGTTCTGGATTCCAAATATTTACAGACACAACTTATCTGTATAATATTTGGAAAAAAACCGGTCTCCACTAACTAATCACCTACAAAGTTACAAGGACCCCTCTTGAACTCTATAGTGAAAAAAAAATTATTTTCTAGACAGCATTTGGAAAGGTTTCTACAAACTTGCTTAAGTAAGGTGCACAATAGTGTATTAAATGTAGTACACTACTTGGTACTAAAGAAATTATGTCTTTCAACATGTTTGCCACATTTGGAAATGTGTAAATAAATATCCTTGGTAATATGTATGGTTTGAAGTAAGGATTTATTATAGTATCTAAACATTCCTGATAAATGACTTCTTGTTTGATATTTCTGCTTGTAGATAAAAAGTGAAATAATGTTGAAGATTATTTGTTTTCCTTTGCAATTTGTTCCCTGTCTTTTATCTCTTATATGACAACACATATTGAGAACATCTTGAAATTTTTTGTAATATATTCAGTTTTTAACTCTATCTAAACAGAGACCAGAAATATTAAATATTCTTCACTTACAAAAAAAAAAAGTAATTTCTTTCACAATATTCTTACCATTAGAAGGACAGTTGTAGGGTACAACACTGTCTTTTAAGGAACACCTTTATCATCATCAAATGAAAACAAAATTTTGTTCAAAGCATCTTAAAAAAAAAAAAGAAAAAAAAGGATTTTAACTTCAGATAGAGAAATAATTTTGGTTATCTTATGTAACCTATCTTTTTTTTCATCACAAATTTTCTGGAATGAAGAAAGACAGACAGGTCAATATTCCTAAATTGAGAAAAGCAAAGCATATGGGAGCAGACGGGGTCAGACAAGAGGTGTTCAGATCTATAGATAAGTATTTATGCCATTTGGGGACTATCTGCCTCCAACGTGCACAAACAACAACTGGTTTTTTTTTAAGAAATCTCTCCACGAAATTACTTTATCTAATAACAAAATAAAGGCTGTTATTTCTGTTATCTCTTTGGCACAGGACTTAATTTTTATGCAGTTCTTAAGCCTTGAGGTGCTATGCTGCCTTATTTTTTTTTTTTTTTAATAAGGTCTAATTAATTAAAAACCAGATTATCTCCAGTTAGATTACACTTTCTGTATAGAATCATGGAACGGTCTGGGTTGGAAGGGACTTTAAAGACCATTTAGTTCCAACTCTCCTGCCATGGGCAGGGACACCCTCCACTAGACCAGGTTGCCCAGGGCCCCATCCAACCTGGCCTAGAACACTTCCAGGGATGGGGCATCTACAACTTCTTCAGAAAATTTGTGCAAGTGTCTCACCACTCTTTCAGTAAAATTTTTTTCCAAATATCTAATCTAAACCTACTTTCAGTTTGAATAAACAGGAAAGAAAGAGGGAAAGGAAGCAAGCAAGCAAACAAGCAATCCAGTATGCATAGCACAGCAAGGCATAATACAAAGTATTCCAAGCATCTACTGCTGACTGTTTAAAGAACTGAAATTTCCAAAGTTGGTAAGAAGTATCACAAAGCAGATGAGCATTCATTCTTAAGAGGAATACTGCTGAGGAACAGCTCCTTCTGCTTTTTTTACAAGACTGTTAAAAGATGCCTGAAACTGAAAGCTGAATTAGCCTCTATTTTTTTTTTAATTTATTTTATTTTGCTTGAGAAGAAATGTGAATCATAGGATATCCTGAGTTGGAAGGGACCCACAGGGATTATTAAAGTTCAACTCCTGTTCCTGCAACAAGTGAATTTGAAAGTTTACTACTTCAAAGAAATCAGAAGTTAATCAGGAGAACTCTTTTCAAATATTCAGTAACGATAAGAATTACCTTGCCAACTGAGGCAAGTTTACAGATATTCCACATGGAGACAAAGTTTTTAACTGGAAAGATTAATCACTGGAACTGTCACATTTGACAGGATGAATTTAAAGGCATGATACTTGAACTGAGCATCAACACACTTTATATTAATATATATATCACCCCTTTACCAACTGACAACTTAATCATGAGACAAAAGAAAAAACAAAAACAAACCACCAAAACCACTGAAGGGAAAATTCCTGACCTTGTTTCAACAGCAAAAATGTAAAGAACATATTTCAGGAGTGAATAAAAAAAGGAAAAACAGAATTTAAGATCTCAGTACAAAACTTAAACGAAAAATTTGAAGCATAATAATACTCTTAAAGTTATACCACTACTCAGATGCAAATGAGAGATTAAATTTTAAATCTGTTCTTGGATTTTCATCTTTTCATGTCAGCAATTCTGAATTAAATATTTTTGAAACTGGAAATAATTTGGTGAGAAAAGTACAGTGCTGAGAGTTGATCCATAACAGTTTGTAATTCAGTAATTTCTTTCTCCTTGTTTTTAATAACTATCTGCACAATTTGCTAGGGGAAATGAACACATCTGTGAAACTCTCTTTTTATTTGGCTTTAGCTCTACCTTTAAGTGGGTTTTCTGAGGAATTGAAATGAGCATTTCACCAGAAGGTAGTTACAAATAAAATCATATAAAAACAACTGTAGCCCAAGTCATAATTCTGACAAAATATATTGTGATTTAAAAATCTGTTAAGGGAGCAAACTGGGCAGCCTGTACTACTTTATCATTGCAACAACCAGCCCCAGAGGTTTGCATTGTAATAAATATAATTCTGCATTGGATGAATAGTGCAAGAGAAGATCAAGAGGTTTAACAATAATACCATAAATATGTCTTTTCTTGAATTTTGTTTTTATGAAGAGTAAAAAAAATAAATAACAAACTCAGTCCAAAAGATCTGTGACACAAAATCAGGAATGAAACACGTGGCAATTATTATAAGCCCATAGTGCACAAACTCCTTTCTTATCATCCAGGCAAATTATAAAACTCCTCCTCCATACTCCGCTGCCTCCTCAAGCACATCTGGCAGTCCACAGGCATTCAGATAGAGGGTAGACAGTTCACTGTTTACTGTGGTCACTGTTGAGAAGGAAGCAGTTTCCATCTCCTTTTTCATTTGGCCCATCCACACCAGTACGTCAGCACAGCAGAGGTTGGTAAGCAGACAGCAGCAGCAGGTGCTGAGGCCCATGCACAAACACAAGAATCTAGACTTTGCCTCTGCTGTGGCCCTTTATCCACATGTAATATAATAACAACCCAAAAGCTGTCAGTGCTCCAGCCCCATCCCCGCTCTTAGGGCTAGGAACAAGGACAGTAAATACCTGAAACAGAACTTCCTACAGAGTTGCATTAAAAAAAGTAACTAAGTGTGCACAGAAACACTCCTCCATCTAATGGTCAAACATGAGCTTTTCCCACAGGCCACAGCTCTTCAAGAACTGGTCAAAAATGGAACCTTTCCATGCAGCAAATCTTTTATGAACAAACTGCAGTTCCTGCCAGGAGTCTACCTACTGCACACACTTTCCACGGGCTGCACCTTCCTTCAGAATAAATCCACTTGTACCAGCAAAAGTTCATCCATGGACTGTACTATGGCTATTTGCTACACCATGGACTGCCATGGGCTTCAAGGGCACAGCCTGTCTCACCGTGGTCTGCACTGTGGACTGAGGAGGAATCTCTGCTCTGGTGCCCAGAGAGCTTCCTCCTGTTCACTGACTTTGGTGTCAGCAGGACTGTTTCTCTCACAAAGTTCTCAGCTTTGGCCAGTGGTGGGTTCCTTTTGGAACCACTTGGAGCTAGTTGTGTCTGGCATGGGGCAGCTCCTGAATCTCTTCTCATAGAAGACAACCCTGCAGCCCCCCTGCTACCAAAACCTTTCTGTATAAACCAGATACAGTCAGTTTTTCAAATTATTTGCAGAAAAAAATTGTTTCCTACTTTTGAGAATTCAAACTTAAAATATTGATGATTTAAAAAATATCTGCCAGCTAATGTTAACCTAAATTGGGTTACTCTTAAAAATACAGGTTGTTCATCAATCCCTCTTTAAGATCTATGGATTTTTTTTTTTCCCAACAACAAGATAACCTTATCATAGTAAAATTAGAAAATTAAACTTAGGAAAAAAAATTGGTCTATGCATCTACAAGCTCCACAGTTCAGCATTCTGCACAAGTCCACTGCAAAACATATTCAATTAATATAGTATTTATTAACCAGATATTTACCATAATCATTAGAGATAATACCAAAACCCAGTTATTATTCCTGAAAATTAATTTATAAATTTGTTTAAAGGTCATAGTTACAGATGAAATAGAAAGTATTTTTCCATAAACACCATTTTTTGGGTATTGAATTATATCATCAACAAGGGTTTTTTTTTGCTTCATTTTATCCCTTCCTAGATGAAACAGTTAGATTCATTTAATATTTGTTGCCATACTATTTGTCAAATAATATAGCAATTAATTTAAACTGTATTTTCCATTCCAAGATGTACAATTGACAAAACTGCATAATAACAGTGTCTGATCTCAATTGTTTCATCAGTTCTGCTCACCTTGTACAACTGAAGTCAACCTTTCAAAATCTGCATATGGAAATATTTTAAACCAACATACTGCTGGCTAATAATATTAAGGACTCACATTTTTTGTGAGACATAATTAATGTTAAATTTTATATTCAGAACTTCAATCTGCATAGTTTACTACTGTAAATTGCAGAGATTGCACTAACTGTATTTTCTGTGGAGGCATAGATATTAAAGAAAAACATAATTGTCAACTTGAAATAATTTAGAAAAGAATGTAAGGATTTAATTTCTGTATTTTTATACCATGTTTTTGATCTTATTAAATGTGGGGGAGCCCAGCTGGCTCTGGGCTCTCTGTAAGCGAGGATACTGAAGACAGAACTTTGCACCTGGCAGAGGGTTAACCACGGAGAGTAAGGACTGTGGCACAGGGTGGACTTCCTGCTAGCATGTCCACCTATGGCATATGGACATGTGGCTGTGTGTCCAATCATGAGTTGTTATGTTTATGCTAGACCAATGGTGTGTGTACATGTGTACACTCAGAAGTGTATAAGTAGAAGCACTGTTGCAATAAAGGGGGGCTGCTATCCCTGAACACCATGTCGTCCTCCTGCCCTGACCGATGACAATTAAATCTGCTACTAAACAAAAAAATGTTGCCATTGTCTGCTTATACCTTCTAAAAGTATGAATCAGCCATTTATTGGTTAATACCACTATATTGTTCTAAGCAACTACAATGAATCTCCCAAATAATCTCCCAAATACAGGTTTTGGAAAAGCTAGGACATCAGGTAACTGTGTTTTGCTCTGGAATTCATTCCTAACACCTTATGCATATCCCTTTTGTCTACTTATTAAATAAAGCCATAATCATACAGATCAATATGGACAAAGACCTTTATACAGCTGTAATTTCAATCTTTCCTAACCTAAACACCTAACCATAACCTGTATTACAGGAATAATCCTTTTCTACTCTTCTAACCCTGTATATGATGTGATATTTTATTTGGACTCAGGCTAGCATCCCAGAAATAAAAGGTTCCTGAATTAGAAGTTAAAGCCATTCTTTTCAAGTTATTTACAGTATTAGGGCAAATTAGAGAGAAGCAGTTTCAAAATTTAGAAAGGTTCAGTGATGACATTAGGATGTGCCTACACAGGAATAGACAGGTTCCATCTAAGATATAAATTAAGTTATGCTGAAATCTTTGAAAAAGAAACTCTCTCCTTCCTTAACTCCGGGTTTTCATTAATGGCAGCAGCAACCTTAAAAAATATGTTAGCTTACTCTACAAGTCTCTGCCTTCTCCCCATATGGCCGGCCAAGTCCCCAGTGCCATGACTGATTTCGACATGAACTCAGTGCTAGAGTAATTGCCTCGTAAGACTGTTTCTACCTTAATTTTTCCAGTTGTGAAGAGTTCGTTTTGACATTAAGGGTTCACAACAGTCCTTTCCTCTAATACTGTTGACCTTTATTTTGCTCATGTTGTCAATGGGTGCTCACTGTCACAGAAAACTGTTTTATGGTGATACTTTTTTGGTTTCCCTGCAGCCAGAGGCCAGGAGCCCTGCACACAGTGAGCAAGTTTGCTTAGTATACTATGGCAGGCAAGATGTCCTGGCTGGCAATGCTGCTGAAGACCAAAGGAGCACTCAGCCCTGGTGATGTTGCATCCCAGGGCATGCTTCTCAGCCCAAAACGCAGAAACACAGCAGAAATCCCATAAAGGTCTTATTATTTCACTCTGAGGCTGGGGCAGGCAGAGGCAATATCCTTGCCCGTAGATGGGATCAAAAAGTTCTGTTACCAAGCTGAAAGAAGGGGCCAACAGGAACTTTGTGAAATTGAGAAATGACAGAGTCCTTCTCCTGGGGTAGAAGAGTCTCTTGCAACAACAGAGGGGTTATGGCTTTTCCAAAGTAAATGTTACTTAGAGACTGGCTAGGCAATCAGCCTGCTGGTGGTATGTGATTGCTTTTGCATACCTTCTTTTTTTTTTTTTTTTTAATTTTTATTTTCCTTACTCCCTCTCCCCAGTTATTAATCTGTCCTTATCTCAATCCATAAGTTTTTTTCTCAATTTTGCCCTCCCAAATCTGTCCTTTACCCCACTGATGCAGAGAGAATGAGGGCTGGGTGGATGCTTAACTGCCAGCTGGGGTCAGCCCATCATAGACATGATGCCCAGAGAGGCTGTGCAGTCCTGGAGGGTTTTGAGACCTCACTGGACAAAACCATGAAAAACCCATTCTGACTTCTTGCTTTGAACAGGAAGTAGCACTGAAGATCTCCTGAGGTCCATTCCAGTCTGGCTTATTCTGTGATTCCATGTTTTGCAGTTCTTGTAAATCAAATATAGAGGTCTGATACTAACAGACAGAACTGATACCAACAGAGTTGCTCACAGATGTCTAATAGTCTCTGCAAGTAACTGTTTTTTAAACAAACAAACAAATAAATAAACCAGGACAGACACGTAAGATATTTGAAAAACAGTAGCATGTCTTAGCAGCTGAGCATCTTTCTGGCCATATTTCAAACTTCAACTTGCATTACACAGAAATCAAGAAAATGCTGATGTGATTTTTTATGATGTTATCTGATATGTATGATATGTTATTATAAAATAAATGCTAGTAAAGAAAAGTCCATACTTGGAGTTTGTTATGTAAGATGTTTTAGAAAGGTACATTATATTCGTGAACTTTGATTTGCTGGTCCTTACCCATCATAGAAATATAGAAAAATCATAAAATTACATTTAAAAGCAGACATCAAGTAGAGATCTCGGTTTTTACCAAGAGGAGTTATCTATTGTAACTAAACCCCGAATCTAGTTACTCAGAATGCAATTATTCAACAATAAATGCACATAAATTAGATTAAATTATTTATTACTTAGGCAAATTAAAAAATGTTACTGTTTCTCACCACCCAACTCGAAGGTATGCACACTTGCTGATTGATTGGTGGTTTGGGGGTTTTCTTGCTTTCTCTTATACAGCTTTCGGAGTGTTAATGAAAGCGGGAGCCCTCTGGATTACTTAGCTATTGGCATAGAAAACCATAAAATTAAGAAAATATGCTCAGCTAAGAGTCTCTGAATAATTTATCTCATCATTTTTAGCAGGACAATAAGGTTTAAAAGTGAACAGATCTTCAGAGGAATATAGAAAAAAGAAGTAACACACTTCTTTCTGTTCCCCCTCCCCTAAGAAGAGTTTCGGTGTTCAACAAGACAGAGAAATGTTTTGCCTCATAGCTTTTTCTGCTTTGATCTTCATCAGGACTCTGTAGCTACCAAAGTTTACTTAATCTTTTCTGTTCTTCTCAGTCTTCACTCTTGTTTCCTAGTCTTGTTAGACTTGTCATTTCTCCCTGCTGCTTTTAAAAAGGGAAAGATATTTCTTTCTGCTTCTGTACCCTATAGAAATTCCAAGTCACTGAGTTCCAGTTTTCCAAGTCTGAGAATGGGCTGTTCTGTCTTGTATAATCCTTGTTTTAGGGACACCTTTTAACATTGTGAAAGAGTAATTTTGAGGGTGAGTGCTCCCCAGATAATCAAAGTAATACACATAACTTATTTTCAACCAACAGCTTATTTTGTGTATGTTTATGATCACAACTCAATTTAGTTATTGCTGGTTTATTTTTTCATCTCCAGACATGCCTGTATTTATTTTACCTTTAATTTCAGTTTTCTAGTCTGTTCTTCCAGACTGTGCTTTTCTGCTTCAAGTCGTTCTCTCTTTCCCCATTCAGAGGTACTCTCACACTGCATTCTTTCCAGCTGGGAACGGTTGGAGTGGGAGGAAGAATAACCAAAAGAGGAAAAAAAGAAAGAGGAATAATATAATTAAAAACTCCTGTTCTTCACTGAGTGAGGCTAATGGCTTCACCTCAAAGTAAGGTGGGCATCTTAAAAATCAGTCCAAGCTGTAAGTTTTCAATGTTTCATAAAGTTAAATATTTGAATTTGAAGAAAAAATAACCAAGACAGTCAATTTTTCATCAACTGTACCTTTACAAAAGTAAAGCACAAATATTTTTTTAATATAGCAACTGGAAACAAAATCTTATTCTTTTCCTGCTATTTATGGAAAAAAAACAGTTTTTTAAAAAATAATGAAATGTTTTAAATAACATTGAGTCTGATTTTGGCTTGACAATGTCAAAGTTCACTTTCTATTCTCCAAAAGATGAAAAATCAGCATGTTTTACTGTGTTTACACTTTGGAAGAATGATAATGAATATTCATTAAACTGAAGAAGTTCTAAAGTATGTCTTCAGTACTGCATACTGCTAACCTCATAATCAGAGAAAATAAGTTAACCTCATAATCAGAGAAAAGTTTTTTAAGTTTTCAAAATAATCTGTTTCTCTTGGTCACAGTTAATAGCTTAAGGGAAATATTATCTTTTATGGTCAATGTTGTGACCTTAATTTAGGATAACTTTATGAATTCATCCATCAGATCCACTATAGGGAGAATTAAATGTATCAACAAAAAGCCATGTTACTAAATCATATAAAGTAATTATTTAAGAACTGATTTATACTTCAGAGACAACTACCTTGAGGTTTTGTCAAGGCTGCATTAAATGTTCTTCAGATGTCAAAAGAAAAATGGTAAAAAGAATTTATTTTATAGCACAAAACAGTTACTTATCAGGTGCTAATAAATATTGAAAAGAAGATTATTATTGTTAAGTACTTACTATTAACAAGTCATTATTAACTGGTTCTTAAAATAGATTAAAAGAGATTAAGCTAGATTAAAAACTGTGAAAATAAAAGGTTCCAGTTCTTTCAACTGAGATGAAAAAAGAACTGAAATGTTAATACATTAAAAAAATTTTAAGAACTTTTTACAATTTTTCAGTTCTACGAGAACTAAAATCAATTGTTTGATAAAAATAGAGACTGATAACATTGTGAGGCACTTCTTCATTAAAGAAACAGAATATCTATGCTTTAGAAAGGGTCACAGAGGTGTACTTTTTTAGATATTGTTTACTTTTATTCTAAAATCAATTACTGGCAAACAGTGAAGAGCTACTGAATGTGAGGCAAAGAGAATGAGCTGTTACAGCATCAGAGAAACATAATTCAGACCCTGTGAATAGTAACAGTGATTATCTAGCTGAATCAAATTGCAAACTTGTCTGTTACCACTTTATTTCTGAGTAAATAAAAACAATTAGAAATTCTGTGACATTAAAGAGGTTCATTCAGGTTTCAGAGGACAGTAAAAAAGATTATTCTTATCTACCCTGTGCTGGTGTAGCCTCACCTTGAGCATTGTGTGCAGTTTTGGGTATGTCCCAGCTTAAATGAGACAAGGGTCTTTTGCTAAGGATGAATTATGAGCAAAGACCCGAACTCCTTCCTCTAAGAAATTATAAATCCAAAATTAAGAGGCTTCGATTGAAGGAAAAACAACTTATGGAAAAGGAAAACTAACAGCCCTTTACTAAAAGGTATATGTGTATTAACAGAAACACCAAAAAAAAACAAGCAAAAGAACCAAACAACACTCCTATACCCACAAATAACCCCTTCAGGAACAAAACCAATAGAACGGCAAAAGGAGAAATAAACAGTCCAACTTTTGCGCCTTTTGGTGCAATTCCAACCGCAGTCAGCAGGGGGCGCC
>JAYRBT010000082.1:96089320-96100741 GCA_036023395.1 Myiotriccus ornatus
GGTCTCCCAATGGAAGAAAACTCACGATCTTCAGCTGGTCAGAACGTCAGGCAAAAACTGCAGCTAGCAACGGCTGGGCAAAGCAGCAGCAGCAAAAAAAAAAACAAAACACCTCCTCCTCCAACAAGGAAAAGAGGAAAGTTAAAAAACAGGCAGGTCCCCGAACTCACAGGCACACACCAGCCTCTCCTCCTGACCTGAGCTCCAGCCACACTCCCCCAGCTCCTCCCTCTCCTTACCCAGGAGACTAGAGAAAAAGAACCAAAGGTGAAGTTCCTTATCTGCCCTGTTCCTAGGCCATTAGCTAGCCCGGCTAGGTCCTTTGTGTTGCTGAGTACTCTTTGATGGCCAGGGGGAAGGGAGAAAATTCTGTAGCTGTCTAAAACCACGACAGGGTACCACAATATAAGAAGGTCTTTGGACTATTAGACTGGGTTCAAGAGAGGATGACCAAATATTGAAAGATCTTGATGGCAACACTTATGAGGAGTGGCTGAGGATACTTGGTTTGTTCAGCTGGGAGAAAAAGAAAGATGAGGGGTGACCTCATCATAGCCTACAACATCCTCGAAGGGAGGTACTGATCTTCTCTCTCTGGTGACCCACAATAAGAGCCAAAATGGCACGAAGTGACATCAGGGAAAGTTCAGGTTGGAAGTTAGAAAAAGGTTCTTCACTGAGAGGGTGGTTGGTAACTGGAACAAGTTCCCTGGTGAAGTGGTCACAGCACCAAACCTGCGAGAGTTCAGGGACTGTCTGGGTAATGCTCTTAGTCATACAATTTACTTTAGGTAGTCCTTCAAGTAGCAGGGAATTGAACTCAGTGATCCTTCTGGGTCCCTTCCAATTTGAGAGATTCTATGATTCTAAGTACAGAGGATGACTACCAACTACTTCATTCAGAAAACTAAATTGTGAAAGAGTTAAAAAGGGAATGGACTATATTAAAAGGCATTTTATTCTATCAGCAACAGATATATCCATAAGCAGTTCCTTCTCATCATCCGAAAACAACAACACGTGTGCGACTCTTCCCCCACACCACAACACTATTCTGAAAACCTTGGCCAGTCTTAACATCATGATACACTGTTGGATGGTAGTATTTGGAGATTAATCTGAAGCAATTCTTAAAACTAAAATCGATTTTTGATTAGGGAAAATAGCAAGATAGAAAGAAAATAATACATTGCTTTCATATTTTGTATCATATTGGCTAAATAACTGGGAAGAAATATAACTTTTTTAACAATTACAGTATTCAGCAGTTTTCTTTGCATTATGGACTAGTTCTTGTATGAAAAGACTTAACGCAACTACAAAATTACTAGTTTTGGTGGCTTGGTCCACCTGACTAATATACAGCAGAGTGAGAGGTCTATGTATTTTAGATTCATGCTACCTCTTAATTTTTATAGGTTACTTACCAAGTTAAATTACTTAGAACATGACAAACATTTGTAGTTAGGTGAAACTGTGAGACTAACTTGGTTACAGCATGGTGCTAATAACACCAAGGTCCTGAGTTTAATCCCTGTAGGCCATTCACTTAAGAGGTGGACTCAGTGATCCTTGTGGGGCCCTTGCAACTCAATACTCTGTGATACTGTGATTCTAAGCAAGGAATTAGGGAAGGATAATTTTGTACCATTGGTTTTGGGCTAGGTTTTTCTTTTGGCATGGTCTAGCAGGAGGTGATAGACAACAAGATGTTAACTCCAGTGCAGACACCATTATTTGATGTTCACATGTTCCCGATGAGGTCTTTAAACTTTGCTCACTGAATTTCTGTACAATAGGTGGAAATGAAGGGGTCACATAACTCTCTTTAGCACCAAATATTATTTTTTCCCTACCAAAATTTTGCCAGTTTATAGTTGTTCAAATACTGTCTACTGGACTACAATCACAAACCCTATATTTTTCCTAAGTAAATATGCAGACATAATGTCTTACAAGTATCCATGAGAGTTCTGGGACATGAGAAACCCTGTGTTCTTGCAAAGCATCTGCCAAAATACAGAGCTGAAGTTTTAAGCCTGAAAGATCACCTTTTCCCAGTGTTGACACTAATCAATACAAATTCATTTTTGGCAGACTTCAAATAGAGAGAAATCACGAAACTATCCAAGGTTGAATTTTCATCAGGCAATTAAGCAGAAGATGACTATCAAACCAAGATCTGGCATCAAAGATAAATTTACTTACCTCTATGTCTGTAAAATTTCAATTCACTTCACCCAAGGTGTTTATGAGTCCAATAATGATAAATTTACATATTTAATTGTCCTGATTTCAGCAAGGATAGAGTTCATTTTCTTCCTAGTAGCTGGTACAGTGCTGTGTTTTGAATTTAGTACGAGAATAATATTGAAAACACAGGAATGTTTTAATTGTTGCTGAGCAGTGCTTACACTAAGTCAGAGTCCTTTCAGCTTCTCATACTACCCTGCCAGCAAGGAGGCTGAGACTGCACATGAAGCTGGGAGGGGACAACTGATCCAAACTAGCGAAAGGGATATACTATTCTATATGATGCCATGTTGAAAAAAAAAATACATGGGGGTAGTTGGCTGGGAGGGGCTGATTGCTCCTCAGAGTCTAACTGGTCATCAGTCAGCAGGTGCTGAGAAGTTGCAATGTGCGTCACTTTATGTTTCTTTTATCATTATTAGTATTTTCTCTTCCTTTACAGTGATATTAAACTGTCTTTATCTCAACCCACAAGTTTTACTTTGTTTTTCTGATTCTCTCCCTCATCACACTGGAGGGGAGTGAATGAACACTTGTGTGGTGTTTAGCTCTCTGCCTGTGTATGTACCATATGCATAAAGAGCTCCATAATAAAGTCATAAAAATAAAATCTACTTTATTTCTCTGTCATTCATGTCATTCTTCCAAAATGAGTAGGGAAATTGGAGCAAAGAGGAAAACAATTCTGGAATTAAGTTAGGAAGAACAAGCAAAATTAGATAATTTGCGATCTCTTCAATGTAATTTTCTGTAAAAAATCTTGTAGGGTTATGGTCTTCCAGAACACACCCAAGTCTGTTCAACCCTCTTTGAGATGTTGTAAGAAGTTTTTTTATATAATGGATGTTCCATCTTTCACAAAAGATTAAGTGCAATGGCCAAAAGCAATGCTAGATGTTAACTAGATTTTTGAGACTATATTCTTCTCATTAAAACAAGTCAAACCAAAAGAAAACAAGCAAAAAAAAATTTTTTTCAGGAATCTGTTTATCTCCAGAAACACAATTTGAAATGTTCTTGTTTTTCAATTGAAAATAATTCTATGTTCCTGGGTTACTTTAAATGGAACCTGGCATTTTTAAATTTTCTCCCATACTTCATTACATGAAAAACAAGAAAGAAACAAACAAAAACCCTTTAAATGAATCTATTGCTGTCTTAAATTGAACTCTCTCATTTGACTTTTCACAGAAAAATACTTCACTTGAACAGTAATACCTATTTTTCAGTTTGAAATGTATTACTGAAACTTCAGTTTAAAAACACCAATTGACTTAACAGCAGTGATACCTATTTCACATCTTCAGTGAAAAGAATTTTCAGAGTTTTTTTTACCCTAGAAAATATACATTGTCATATTTGTACAGAGAATAAGTATTTTAGATGCTCTCGTGTGGAACTTCAGATTTTGATTTATAAAGGAAGCAAAAGATAAGAAACTATGTACAACATTTGGAAAAAATCTTGAGATCTTTAATTTTCCCTTCAAATGTGAATATTTTCACTCCATAAAATGTCTCCACAGACTTTTTACCTTTTCTTCACTGAATTTTACCTTTTAATAGGAAGACTGGAATAATGGTGGAAGCATAGAGTGAGGTCAAGATACTGTCAGTGAAGTGAATAATTGGAAAGGTGAATGGTGGAAATGAAGTACAGTGTACTGACCTTTGAAACTGGCTAATTACATCTTAGAGCTAACCTGCACCCTTTTATGGGTACCATGAAAGGCAGAACCCTGAAAAAAACCCAGATACAGAAAAAGGAACTCTACCTTGTACAGTTCATTAGCAGGAAAATCTTAATGCTCTAGTTCAGTTCAAGGCAACATAACAGCAATTGAAGCTCAGAAATTTTTATTGAAACACATTTTTTCCTTCCCCTTAGTCAAGAGAAGATAAAATAGGAAGGAGGACAATAATTAAGGTGCAATGACAGCAAAAAGAAAGATGATGAAGTGATATAACAGTCAATATGATTTCTGAGAGAAAATAGAAGAATTTCTGCACACCCTTCAGGAGAAAGGCAGATTAAGACAACAGTAATTTGTTTATTTTTTTGTTTGTTTTAGCACAAAAATTTCTTTGCTTCCTATAAAACTTCAGAAATGGTAGGAAAGTGTGTTTAGAGGTTATGATCCTCAGCTTTATAAAAGAAGCCCTTAAAATAGTGCAGAACACAAGCACTACGGTTAAAAAAACCCTGTCATTTTGGTCTGATCTGACTGGCAGTGATATCAGAAAAAAAAAAAAGAAAAAGACAGTTCAACCAGAAATTCTCCCTGCCAAAAATTTTTCTTCTACAAAACTGTCATTTTTTTTGTCAACAGCATTTTCCCTATGAAAAGGAGTTAAGATTCTCCAATATCTTAAATAAAAGTTGTCCATACAAGATACTTCACATTTTATGGATGGCATTTACCACAGCCAAATTGACCAAAAACAGTGAAGTTTTACTGATTTATTTATTTACAATCTGAACCTTACACAACCATACCAAAATATTAAATTCTAATGCTATCTGTCTTCATACTAGGAATCTACAGGCAAGCCAAATATGGCCTACAGACTTGTGACGCAGAGAGGCAAGAATTCCTGTTTAAAGTAGTGATTAGAAAACTCTGGTAGATTCAGTCAATTACAGATGTAAAGTATCTGTTTCAATTTGCACAGATCAAAAATGAAGATTTAAAATCAATATGCTTTTTTTGTGCTTTAAATGACTGTGCCAAGCCTTTTTCACATTTCAAAGCAGGATGAATAAATACACTTTTCTAAGATTCTTGATATCCTCACTGTTTTGTGCATGGAGGTGATTTCCATTTACCTAAAGCTACAAATTATTCTACAAATTTTAAGCAAGGCAGATATTGAACTGAAAATTTAATAAGCCACAATGAATTGATTATGATAGTCTCATGTCACCCTCCTAATAAAGAAAACTTACTGAAATAACTCTAAACTTCATTAAGAAATTAGTGAATTTGATTCTTACAGATCTTTTCCTCCACAGTTAGTCAGAAAATTCAGCACAAGAAGCACATGTTCCTTTTTTGTAACTCAAACAGGAATATTATCTCTCAAAAAATGTCAGATCCAACTGCCTTTTCAAAACTAGAGCCAAGGACTCAAGAGTTGTGCAGTTTTACCAACCATCTTCATAGTTATACTGGGTCTGAAGATCTTTTATCAATGATCTAAAAGGAATGGTATCAAACGCCTAAAGATACTCTCTCAGCATAACTGAGAAACAAAAAATGTCTGTGTTAGAGCATCAGGAAAAATCTCATACAGGCAGAAGCATCTTCAAAGAGATACCATATACCAGAGAAGAGAATAAATAGATTAAGGAAACTGGTTCTCTAAAATCACTTTTATTTTTGGTTCATCAGTGTCTATAAAATTTGGAAGATGACAATGGTTCCATTCCACTGCATACCTCCCTTTGAGAAAGGTGTAAGAGAAAGACAGACTTCACATAAGCAAGACAGTAGTGGAAGTGGATAGGAAACAATTCCAAGAATCTCCATTGCTTGCAAAGTAAATTATATTTTGTTGTGTTCTGGGATGGTTGTGGAGTTTTTTGTGTTTTTCTTTCTTTCTTTTTAAAAAAAATATTTATTTGTTTTGAGATTTCTAGTGCTAGAAGACTTTAAGCACATGATGAAAACTGCATAAACACCTGAGATCTGAAAGGAAACCATCAGCTTTCCTGCTTCCAAAACCTGCACTGCTGGACGCAGGTGTGATGTTTGCTGGCAAGCAAAATTATTACTAAGCATGTGTGACACTGGGCAGTTTTGCAATGACTATTTAGAGTACATCTGACATTTTCTAGAATTCTTTTCCTTCTTCATCTAAAAGGTGCAATCAAAGACTACCAGAATCCACAGCACTCCTTCCACATGAAAGGGAAGACAAATGTTGGCTACATTTTTATTTGACAAGTACTTCAATATTCAATATAGGGGGAAAAAATTTACCCTGCTTTCTCTCTTACTGTGAAGTCTGCCAAGAATACCATTTAGTCCACCAGAAACTATACTGAAGACGTGATAAATGTTTATGTGCCTGACAATATCTTGAAACACCAAACCCAGCAACAAATTGAACTTTTTTTAATGAATGCTTATATTCATAATAAAGCTGAGCGAGCACCAGCATGTTTAGTAGTCAAATATTTCTTCCTTCTGGTGCTACTCAACTGCTTAAGTCTGCTGCAAGCTGATATCATTGCACTACGTTGACGTTAAAAGAAAACTTGATTTACCAACACTTATTTTCATTTCCCACATCTGCACAGAGAAAACTCTTGTGTGTGTGTGACTGATTTACCAGAAGTGATTTATGAAGGAATATAAGTTGTTCATAGATACATAAAAAACTTTAAGCCTGAAATTCTGCAACAATCGTGAATAATATATGCAGAGAGGCATAAATAAGTTCAAAACCTGGAAAATGCTGGGAATAAGGTAGGGAAAACTACCCATGATCTCACAGATCTTTCTTTCCATGTAGATTCTGGCACAGTTTTCATCAGTTTTTTGTAAGTTCTATTGCATATGGACTATGAAATTGACATTAAAATTAACACCTCCAGTGCAGGAGAATCTACTATGCATTCAAGGAAAACACATTTTCTGTCAGTGACTATCAGAAAAAATTATCCATAATACCTTATCAAAATTCTGCTTTCACAAATTACCTAAAAATAGTTAAAAACTTCAGAGAAACTACTTTTACCTCTCTAAACTGTTGAGAACAGTAAAGAGATTGCCAACACATCATGCATGCATTTTCACTCTAAAATTATGAAGTGTTTTTGTGTTTTATCTCATTTTAAACAAGAGATATTTACATTTTTCTGGCGGAAAAATTAATCAAGATGACTAAGCAAATACTGAAAGTTTCTTGCAGTCTCACAATCACAGAATGGGTAAAGTTGGAAGGGACCACAGTGGGCCATCTGGTCCAATCTCCTTGCTCAAATAGGGTATATTAGCCTTCTACACTGTAATCAGTAATTCATAACAAAATTGACACTAGAGGAATGTCCAAACTGTCAGTGTATACCAAGTTATAAAGTGCTGGTTATTTATTCAACATTTTTTTCGTGAATTATGAGCTACTGCAAAATTATCTAGGAAACCAGTTAGAACTAGAAAGGACTGTTAGAATGAAGATAAAAAAAAACAAACCATGTTATAAATAAAATATCTGATAGCCAAAAGATGTAAGGACAATTCTGTCAAGTAGATATTCCTGTAGGCATGCCAGAAAAATGGGAATGTTTGAATGAATATTTAAAAACAAATCACAGAATCACAGACTATTCTGAGTTGGAAGGTAAGAGCATGATTATTTTTTCTGACAAATCTTGTGCTGTTTTAGCTATCTCTTCTCCCACATAATGTCTGTTTTCATATTTACATATTTTCAGGATCTTTCTTAGAGCCCTATTCTCTCAGATTTCCCCTGATTTACCATAACATGAAGTAAATAAAAAATTCTATATCCCCACTGGCCCCCAAAATAGATTCTACTGTTGATGGAGAGAGAAGAACAGTTAATCTACCAGGTAAACTATGACCTAGCTGATAATTAGTTAGGATTTAAAACTGAAGGGAAGAAGTTGCTTTTCTTCTGAGATCTACATCCATCAAATAAAATTAAAAGACAAAAAAAATCTTCCTTAATTACACCTGCAGGAGAAAGAATTCTCCACTTTTACTATCTTCAGGCCAAAACCAGTCTACAATAACAATACCTGTCAGTGCACAAAACCTGATGGTAACCAGACTGACTGAAAGGTTCTTCTGTAAGAAACTGAAAATATATTTTACATAGGCAATACACTGCACTCTTTGATAACTACAATTAATGGTTAAGAGGCTTGTTACAAGTATAGTTCATTTTGCAACTAAACACAATGAGCCTTAACAAAACTAGATCTCCTGAAAAGTATCTACAATCTCTCCAAGACACAGTCTTGGTCCTTAATTCTACAGCACTACTTGTAAGACTGAAAGGTAGAATCCTGAAATATATCACTCCTTTTCAACAAGTAGTATCTATTTAGCAGTAGTTTCTATTCTTTCTCTAGTAACTGGTGCTCAGTATAAGCATAAACTGTATGCAACACAGTGTGCTACCAACAGTACGAAGCTGTTTTTTAAATGCAAAAGTAATATACCTTTTTTCCTGACATAAATAGGCTTTATGTAGTGCTGCTGTCAATTCATTAGTGTACATAATCAGAAGCTACAGACTAACAAAGAATTATACAAAGCACCTGTGTACTTAACCCTTAATTAATATGAAAATCAGTTTTCCAGCAGACCAAATGGTATCAAAAGGAGATATCAATCATATATTAAATTAAAAAACAAACAAACAAACAAAATACCACCAAACAACATGGGTTTCCATTCAATTTCTTTGTTTTGAGATATACATATGTTTATATATATATTTATATAGCAATCTGATACAAGACATTATTGAAATCCTGAAATTGATATTAATATTCGCATTATGTGGAAAAAACCCACACATCTCATGTAATTTATTTTAGTGAGTTTATCCAGGGAAAAGGGATGATGACATGCATTTTGAGAGCTACATAACAATATGGATTTTTCCAGACAAGACTATTGAAGAATGAAGTATCAATAGAAGGAAATGGTGAATAATAGCAACAGGAAACTCCCTGCTGTGGGGAATGGGGACATCCATCTGCTGATGTGAATTGCCAGAGGAAGGTTTGCTGTTTGCTGCATCTTAGACAGAATAAATGCCCCCCCAAGATTTCTAAATTAGAAAAAAAAGGTATGAAATCTATAACTATTTCTCCCACATTTTGAAACATTTGTCCAAATAATTTGCCTTTTTTTCTAAAAGCTATTTAAAAGTTACAAATACCCTGTCTATCAAGATACTGGGAAACATCCTGACATTTTCCTCTCTTAACCCATAAGATGAATGTGATAAGTGAGAGCTATTTACTTACTGAAAAAAACTTAATAATAATTAAATTACTAATAATAAATGCTCCATCAAGTCATTATTTCTTTAAAACTTTTACTGTTTTTTAGAAAAAAATACTCATATTCTCTCATTTTATATATACCCAACCTATACATACATAGATAATTTTATGCAAACCTTATAACTATATTACAGTATGAGTAACAGTAGAATAACCTTATTTTCCAGCTCTATCTGTGACTAATACCCCCACCTCTGGCTCACTCCATAAAGGCCCTCACAGTACAGATCTCTTGGCTATTCTAACTTTCCTTGGACTCCTGCTCCCCCAGTTCTAGCCCCATTCCAACAGCACTTCTAAGCTTTCTCTTTTGCTTAACCCTACCCCAGACTTCTGTCTCAGGCTGGGACAGATAACCTCACCTCCAGAATTTCTGTCAGCATAACTCACAACTTTGCCTGCTCCGTGTTTCCTATTTTAGAAGCTGTTCAGATATATTGCCCTCCTACTTCCATGGCTTTGCCGTATTTTAAAAGCAATGCTCATGATATAAAATGCAACAGCATCTACATTCAAGGTCACCTACCCAGCTGCCCCAAAAAGATGCTTCACTAACTTACTTCAGTGATTTGACTCTGCAAATATACTATATGGCTTAAGAAAGTACCCTTTTCCTATGGTCTTTCAGATCATCCAATATCAGCTTCCTATTTGGGTTCCATTCTAGCCTACTTCTTCGTACGAACCACTTCCAAAAATTTCCCAGTTCCTTGATATTGCTCATAGGCCAAATACTTTTCATTCCTCCTTGTACAAATCTGAAGAGAGCAACTCTCTGATTAATTCCTGATCACAGAAAAGAATGTTGAAGCATTGGTTCCAACTTAATTCAACAACTATTTGCTCATAATATTAGGCAATCTTTAAGTAGCCTTTGACTGGAAGACTATTTTTTGATAAAGACAAAACCATTCAGATTCAAGTGCTTTCTGTGCTTCCTGTAATTACAGAGAGACTGGATCTAAATTCATTTGAATGCACTGGGCATCTTTTTGCAATGTCCCCCCTACTGCAAGGTCTTCAATTTATCATTTTCTTGTTATGTTTAGCAAAATATTGGTGCCTAGATAAGTATGACCTTAAACAAAAATGGCATGTACAATGTATCCATTTGCTATATTCATAAATGCAAGTGATATTTGAGATGGGATTAATACTACTTCTCAAACCCCATTTCCTTTTTTGCCTAGAGATGAATTTAGTAATTAGAGTTCCAACCAAGTTTAATCTAAATGAACATTATACAATAGGTTAAAGTGTTCTCTAATCTCAGACAAGGAAAAAATTCACATTTCATTTAATCTTTTGAAGAATACTGCTTGAAATTTATAAGGGACACACATCAACAAAAACTCTCAAAACTTGACAAGCCATCACTCACTTGGTGAATGAGAATTCCAATGTGCTAACAAATGCCTTGTTGCTTTCGCTACTCTGCGTGGAAAAGTTGAATCTTTAATCCACAAAATAAACAACTAAAAATTCCCATAATCCCTAACAATCAACGGATCTAAGAAATGTAGCTCAAATCAATTTCTTTTAAAACAAAATAAAAATCACACCTTAATATTTCTGTTTCACTACCAAGCAAGGGAAAGCTAGAGCTCTTGACGTTTACAGCAAAGGGTTTGCTTTGTTTGCTTTACAAACAGTAGCGTGCTTTTCTTGCAGTTGATTGGATTATGACAGAACACAGCAGGGGTGACAGTGGTAATAGATTAAACAAAACTGTGTTAAAAAACCTAAGTAAATGGCAAAGATTGTTTTAGACAGAGGGATTACAGCAATTATTTTTCCTAATTTAATTTGAAATCTCAACAGGCAGCTGGTTTGGAGCATTCTTAAACAAAATTATCTGAAGCAAACCATGAACTTTCATCCCTTAATTTGCCTTGGTGATATCTTAGCTTTATGGCGAGTGGAGGTGGGGGGGAGGAGGGAGTGAAAGACTGCTCACTGTGTGCTTTAAGGTTTAATTCCAGACATTTTGGTTGATATTTCAAAAAAAGTTGTAATAGGCCTCTGTTGAGGACCTTTTTTTTTTGTTTTTTTTTGTTTTTTTTTTTTTTTTTTTTTTTTTTTTTTTTTTTTTTTTTTTTTTTTTTTTTTTTTTTTTTTTTT
>JAYRBT010000082.1:96115164-96189457 GCA_036023395.1 Myiotriccus ornatus
TTCTGAGCCTTCCTTGCAGCTTTTCTTGTGCATTTCTCTCCACTCTCTGTAGGCCTCTTCTGGTCCACCCCTGACAAGTCCCCCCACCGAGGGGACGACAACGTCCACCCGCGACGCCTCCCGTCCCGTCCCCTTGTCACGGTGTCACACTCGTCTCCCCCCCTCGCTGCCTCCAAGGGCGCCCTTCGGCGGGGCGGAGACCCCCGGGCCGGGCCGGGCCGAGCCGAGCCGGGCCGGGCCGGGCCGTGGGGGTGACCGTGCCCCGAGCCATGCCCGCCGCCCCGGCCGGCGGGAAGCGCCCCCACGGCCGCCCCCGCCCCTCGCCCGTGGCCCCCGCGCGTGCGCCGTGGGGAAAGGCCGGCGCTTCCCGTTCCGGCCGTGCCGCGGCTCCCGTGGAAACATGGCAGCGGCGCGCGCGCGGGCGCGGGGCCTCCTGTGGGCGGCAGGTGATGGGCGGGCGGCAGCGGCTCCTCCGGGCCGGGGCTGCGGCGGGGAGGGAGGTGGAAGCGGTGAGGCTGGCGGGCGGGCAGCAGGTGCGGGGCGGGCTGGGCTGGGCTGTGGGGAAGCGCTGGAGGCGAGAGGGGCCAGGGTGGAGGGAGGAGGGGCGGCGGTCTGCGCGGTGAGCCTGTCGGCTGGCGTGGGTCGGACATCGCTCACGGAACGCTTCTCCTTGCCTCGCAGTGGTGGCACATGTGGTGGCGTCGGGCGCGGGTTTTGTGGAGGACCTGGATGAGTCGTAAGTACTGAGGTGTCCTGCCTTACAGCCTAAATAGTGCTTGTGTTCTTGCGGGGAACGTGACCCCGCACTTTGTGCACAGTGTGCTTCTCAAGAAAGCTGCACTGGAAAAGTTTGCCTTTTTCTTAGCGGTAATGGCAGAAAGATTGTGGCCTGAGTTAGCATCGAACGTCCTGTGTTAGAGGGAACCCACAAGGCTCTGAAGTCCAACTCCTGACCCCGTGCAGGACAGCCCCAAAAATCACACCATGTGACTGAGAGCATTGTCCGAGTGCTTCTTGAACTCCGTCCGGCTTGGTGCTGTGACCACTTCCCTGCGGAGCCTGTTTCAGTGCCTGAGCACCCTCTGGGTGAAGAACATTTTTCTAATATCCAACCTAAGCCTCTCCTGACACAACTTCAGACCATTTCCTTGGGTCCTGTCACTGGTCACCACATAAATGAAATCAGTGTTTTCCCCTCTCCTTCCCTTCATGAAGATGTTGTAGACTGTGATGAAGTCTTCCCTCAGTCTCACCTATTAAATAGGTTCAGTTAATGAACCTGCAGAACAATTTAATTTTTCATATTTTTTTAAAGCTGTTATTGCAGGTAGTGTTGCCAAAAATGTCCTTGGAGTTCCTTATTCTTTCTTGCTTTTTGGTAGCGTAAATATACTGGTGTATTCGTGCCTTCCCATAAGTAAAAGCTGGTTGTGCTTAGATTTCTTCATTAGTTTGCTGCATGGCTGCCACAAGGGGTTGGGAGTACAAGTGCATTCATGCATGGCCAGAAACGGAAAAGAGAAGGAGGCCTGCAGGACTAGTTCATGGCTGCTTGAAGTGCCAGTTGTACTCCAGTGTAAAAAATTATGCCTTTACAGCAAAATTAGTCCTGAGACTGTGGAGGAGTTGAAATGGGCAATCCCGCCATTAAGTTGGTTGTGTAGTGTTGTTGGTCGTGTACTGCCTTGCCTTAGCAGTTTGTTTGTTACATAGGTGCTGTTGCCCCCAAAAATTACCTAACATAAATTACATGACTCATTTTCAAGCACTGAAGATAGGCTAAGTGAATGTATCTGTGCTCCCGCACCACATTTCCATATCATGTTTCTACAGGTGTGAATTTAAATGTATTTGCTGTTTTGGAGTGAGAAAGCATAACTCTGCAGTCACATAATTTTTTAAATAGCCAATTAAAAAAATTCTATTTTACAACACTTGGATTTTTCAACTACAAAACTATACAGATACTTGTCTTTCCTGTTGGAAGTAAGAATTGATGACTTGTTCAGGACAGGTTTTTTGTTGTGTGTTTTCTTGCTTTTTTTTTTTAACTAATTGGCAAATGGTGAAGAAGATCAGGAAACAATTAAAAACCCAAAACTGTGAGCAGTGACTGCTGAAATTTCAAATTTTCCATTTTATAGATACCTAAACATTATGGACTTTTTGCTGTTGCTGAAAACTTTGGGTTTTATTTGAATTCTCCTAGCTGTAAACAATGCCAACTAGTAGAAGATGCACATCTCTTTCCCAAGTTTGCAGGATATGGGCAAAGGAGTCGCAGAGCAGAACTAACAGAAGTACAAGGTACTCAGTATCACCGAGCTGGGCTGTGGAAGGGATGCAGAATAAGAGCTGTGGTACCTATTGGCTTGTGCTGCTGATCTGCTGGCTCAGATCAGTATTCATCTTGCAATGTTTGTGCACTTGCTCTAGTGTGATAATGAGGCAGTTAAGTAACCTGACTAAAAAGGGAAATATTTTTCTCTCGGTGAGGATGCATTGGTGGCTCAACCCAGGATCACAAGCATAAGAAACAGTGCAGAGGGAATTGAGAAGGAAGACAGCAAGGAATAAACACGCCAGTTGTGTTGGTTGAAGGCCCTTGGAATTGTTCTAATTGTTGAATTAACTGTTCATGATTAAGTGGGGTGCTTGGTTTAAGTGGAGGTTGAGAGAACATTTGATCATGTAGTTTGGAAGACGTATGTATTTGAGACAACTAATTTTGATTCAAAGACTTGCAACACCTTTCCGTCAGTGTGACTGTGTGTGTCAGCTGACAAGGGACTGCACAAGTCAGATAAAACAGAGGCACTGAAATGTTACAATTGGAAATGTATTTATAGGTCCTAGAAACAGCACATTCATAGAATGCTTGAATACTCTTTCATACAGAGACTTCTGTTTTTGCTCAACAGTATGTTGAACTTTCTTATTATTGTCTAGTAGTTTAATCACTGACATTGCCAAAACTAGAGTGAGTTTTGATAGCTGGGTTTTTATCACACTTCATATTTTAGTTTCTATGGAAGTTGATTAAATAGATGCTTGGGAATGAAATTTATTATTGTAAAAACTATGGTATTTTTTTATATTATCTTAGCCCAAAGTTATTAAATTCCATTGAAATATTCAACTTCCAGATGTTTCCTTTCTTCTCCTTTTTTCATTGCTGTCTGCTGGTTTTGTAAGATTTCAGTCTACCTTTCTCAGCGCTGTAATGTTCTTTGCAGTCTCCCGTAACAGTTATACTGTGGCAGAGGGAGGAGAACAATTAATTGTAAATTTTTCCTTTTCAAACCAAAAGTGATATTCTAAATTGGAGCACGGCTAGGATCTTATGATTCAGTAGCTGCTTTCTGCTTCTTGCATCATAACCAATTATTTAACATTGTAATTGGAAGTTAGCTGCAGCTCCGTTAGAGTTCTCAAGAGATGCCAGACTCTACCTGGTTCTTTCATTAGCTCTGTAGCACTTAGGGTGGTGAAGTAAATTTTTAGTCAGTTGCTCAGCTAAGCAATTTTGTGACTTAAAAATGCTGCTTTCCTAGAGCAGTTATATGTTAGTTGCTGCAAATACCTTTCCTGCTGTATAGGCATTGCAACCTTGTTATGCCATCAATAAAAAAGGCTGGAATTTATCAGTGAAATGCTGCATTTCTGTTTCAAACACTCAGTACTGTAATTAGATTGCATTCATGATTTCAGAATTACTTCTTTCAAACAGTAAGCCAACATCAACATTAGTATTTCTTCAAGACCATTATGGACTATTACAGATTCAGCTTTAAATGAAATATAATAAATGTTCTCTGATTCTTCTTACTGCCTATGAGCCATTTATAGTCATGCTGTGTATTGGGAACTGGTGAGCTGGGCAATAACTTGTATTAATTGGATTTTAGAGTGTAGATCACACACTGCATAATTATATAAAAATATTCATCTCCTTTCACAACAGAAGTGTTGCAGTAAGAATGTTGCATCACGTATGGCATGTGACTTTAATCCCAATTCTAGTCACTTTTATGAAACGTGCCTTACAGAAATAAACCTTACATTGAATTTCTGGCTTATTTATTTATCTACATAGAAATAGTTAACAAATGCAATAATTCATATTATCAGGTAGTGACAACAGTTCAGTGAAATGTGTAAGCAACATTTTGGGAGGTAGCAAAGAACTTTGATTTATCATGTTCTATTTTTATTTTAGAGCTTTTAGCATTTATTGACAGATTTATGGTTAATAAAGCTAGTCAGTTCACTTAAATGTCATTTGTCTAGCATTAAGAATATTCAATAGTACTTGTGTATCTCTGGTTTTTAACAATCGCTTGAACATTTTTATTCCAGTAAGTTGATTTCTTGTGTAACTTCAATAAAGTCATAAACTGAGGTGCCTACAGTAGAATGTTAAAGGAGGTTGACTAAAATTGCTTTATGTGTTAATATTAGAGATAATTTAGTTTACATTCATTAAAGCTAAGATTAACAGTGTAAACCAATGCTCTAAGAGTCTGTATTAGTTGATCTGTAAAACACAACAGTCAGCAATATTTGATATCACTAAGACAACTGCAAAATACTTCTTTCCCCTTAGGTTACATGTGCCAATCAAATATCTTTTGTATGTATTCTTATTTCTTGCTGGTTTTCTGGTTTCTTTTGTTGTTTGTTTGTGGTTTTAGTTTTTGTTGTTTGTTTTTCTTGTTTGTTTGTTTTTTTTTGTCCTGGGAAATAACATCTTTGGGTGTAGTAGCAAGTGCTGGGACAATGTTAGTACTAGAAAATATTATCTTCTCTGTTTCTTCACACCCAAAGAAAGAATCTTAATTTTGGATTTTGCCTGTTTCAGACATCTGCTTCACTGTTTTATTTTCAGATACATGATTTGTTGATTATGTTTTTTCCCTTTTTAGGTTTAAAGAAAACCGTAAAGATGATATTTGGCTTGTAGATGTGAGTATATGAGAAAAAGGGGAAGATCTGCTAGTGGAAATCAAAAGATAGGATGTACAATGCTACACTTTGTAGTAAGGCTGCTTCATCATTTGGAAAATTGTTTGTGCACGATGCAGAAAAATTTCATTACAGTAATTCTGACAAGATGGGAAAGCAATCTGTATTGTTCAGGATGAACCAGGAATAGGTTGAATACTGCATGCAGATAACTTACATCCTATATTATGCAGTCCTTAAAAAAAGAAAGCAGGTTACCTAACACTTACAATCAGGAGGTGGTAACCTCTTTTCAAAATTGTCATGGTTCCATTCTCTAATTATACCAGCTAATTTTTGTTCTAGACATTTATTAGCACTGCAAGATCAAATACGTGAGAGGCTTAATTTACTTTTCTAACTTATTTGGAAAGTTTCGGTGCTCCTTATTTCAGGGACAAGGAATTGCTAAAAAGATTGAGCTTGTTTGTGGATGAGATAATATTCCTTTTATCTCACCTAAATATGTACTCTAATGCTCAAAATTATATTACTCAGATTTGTTATTTTTGAGTGGGGAAAAACTAAATGTGCTGATTCAGAGTTATCAGTGAAGTATAACAAAACAGAATTCAGCTTTGTCCGGTTGTGATCTGATCTTGTTATACCAAGGCATCGATATCTTTCCTATTAATTTCACTCAGGTGTTGCAGCAAGACATAGGCAGAAAGGTGAAATAAAGTCAGCTCTGCTTGGTCCTGAGAAAATGAGATCAATTTTTCACTGTGCTTCCATAAAAGTAGTTGCTGAAGAACCAAAATCCAGAGGGCAGTTTGAGAAAGTATACATAGTGTCTATTGCCCTTCCCCTATTGACAGGAACTGACATATTCCTGGATAGATTGTTTACATGATCTTTTAACTTTCAAAAAAAAAAGAGAAAAATATTCCAAAAGATCTTAAAAAATGTTACCATACAGCCTGTTTTTAAATAAGAAATCACGTAGTAGTGCAACAATTTGATGTATTCTTTTCAAACTTGTGCTTTCATAATAAAAGTAGGACCAAATGATAAATGCTGTATGTCATGCTAGCCTTGTAATTAACTTGCAATTTTATTAAGACATAGGGAGAACCATGACTGGAAAATAAACCTTGCTAATGATTTGAGGGTTAATTGTAGAATCAACTTATACTAACTTATTTTTTTTTTAACAAAATGTTTTTGCTTCTCAGTTTTATGCACCTTGGTGTGGCCACTGCAAGAAACTAGAGCCTGTGTGGAATGAAGTGGGCATAGAAATGAGAAACATGGGCTCTCCAGTAAAAGTTGGGAAGATGGATGCAACTTCCTTTTCTAGTAAGTATGGTTTGGTTAGAGGTAATTCCATTGCAGGCTCTGTTTTGAGACGGTTAGTTTTTTTCGTTAAGTTATTCTTCTGTTCTGTATCATAACACAAGTATGCAAACAGTCATTGGAGAACAATTTCCTGCTCTTTTTCTTCCTAAAAGTGACAACTTCCTGTAATATGCGTTTTTTATCACATTTGTTTCTGCTTGTGTAGGGAATTCTTCCTTACAAATGGAAGATAAAAGCTTTCCAAAGATCTGCTTTTGATACACCTCTTAGAGTGCTTATATGAGCATTTTATGTGCTGCGTCTCTTGACAGCATCCAGTTTCAGGTTCCTTGTATTACTGTTGAAGGAGTGCTTTGTGTTCTTGCTGTTATTCTTTTCAGGTAATTGGTCCTTAAGCTGTTATAGAAAGCCTGCTGAAATCTTTCAATTTACTGTTGAGCCAATTTCTTCTCCTGTTTCTCTGTAAATGTCTTCTTGAAGAACCAAATTCAGCTCTAATGCTTTCTTTTTTGCTGGTGCTTTTCCTATGTATTGACTTTCTCATGGAAAACCTAAAGCTTTAGGTATTCAGAGAAGCAGTTTGGGTAGATGTGAGAGGATTGTTGAATGTTTAAGAGTATTTTTTTTTTTCCTATGATTGTTTATTGTGATTTCACTTAAATCTGTGTTGAACCAGGAGGATATTTAAGAGGGAAGGCATAGGTAGGAGTGGGGCCCAGGTGAGATCTATATGTAATAAAATTTTGTAAATAGATGTAACATTTTTAATTAATCCTTGTTAAATCTGATTATTCAGCTTTGTTGTATTTGCCTAAAATATTATGCAGAATACATTTTTGAGTGATATTCCAGTTCTTCTGTGCTTACGTATAGCAGAGATTGGTCTTTTGAGATCAAAATGCTTTTGTCTCGAACACCAATTTATCGTATGTAGCTTTTTCTGTAAAACCACATACATTTTGTTTCATCTTAAAGATACTTATTTGCCATAGTAAGTCTGGAGCATTAGAATTTTCAAGTTCATTTTGTGGATCTCTAGTTTTCCAGTCATATATATAAAATTCTAAGTCATATAAATTATATGAACTTTTACCCTGAAATATTTGTACCTGTCATCCTGATGCTAAATATTATATTTTATACCTAGAACAGAATTGGCACATTGTTTTAGTTCTGTAATTCAGTTTTGCATGTATAAAAATTACTGAAA
The DNA here is from genome assembly GCA_036023395.1 of Myiotriccus ornatus. Lineage (NCBI taxonomy): Eukaryota > Metazoa > Chordata > Aves > Passeriformes > Tyrannidae > Myiotriccus > Myiotriccus ornatus. The sequence continues at coordinate 96,122,678 of JAYRBT010000082.1, forward strand.
GCTGCAAGAGTTCCTTGGTGCCCTGGAAAGGTCTTCTCAGATTTTTACCAATTTTATTAAAGAAAAGTGTCCGATAAATCTCTTGAAATAATTTTATGCTTTTATTTTGAAAGTGGAAATTTTACAAAATCTGTATATGAAAAGCTCAAGTCAACTCTGCTTGATGTCTTTCCAACCTAAAGAATCTGTGAAATAAAAGTAACTCAGTCTTGAGAATATCAGAAGGAAATGCAACTGGAACGTGTGGACACATAACCAGAAAGGAACATGAATGATTGACTCCTCACAGTTTGTGTTCCTAATAGAAATAGCAAGGAGTGTGAAAAATCTGAACTCTGGGTAGCTTGTTGTCAGAGAGCTGAAATCACAGATGAACATATAAATCATCCAGAAAGTGTTGCCTTGGGTAGCTCTGTGTTATGAGGGTACAGGAGTTTTATCAACAGAGTAGTCACTTGTTGTGTTATCAGTTGAATTTTCAGGCAGGTTTGCCTCAAAGTCGACTGAATGTGATCAGAGTAGAAACACATCACACCTTGGGCTGGCACAATTGCTGCTGTTTGCCTGTACTGCATTCTTCATATCAAGAAGTGGAGGTGATGGTGTAAATAGTATGTCACTTCCAGTTTGTTGAGAGGATTTTGGTAATCTTCAAGGCTGGGAGGTTTAAAAATAATGTATTTAAAATTGTCTGTTTTCTAGTTCTCCTGTCCATGCATGAAAGATGTTCAAGGAGAAATAAACTCTCTGTTGACGACTCTTGTGATTGAATGTTCTAATACACATTTTAATGCATTTTTAGTCTATGTAGTAGAGCTTTGAGAGGAAAGGATCAGAATAAAATTGATCTTAGTACACAGATTTCTTAGAACAGTCATCTTTGCCTAAGATGCCTGTAGGTGAGCTGCTAGTTTTATTTGTAGTGCTGTGCAATAAGGTACTGATACAGGCAAACAACCCTAGGGTCACAATTCCTAAACTGTTATTGAGAGGCCTGCACACAAGTCCTGCCACATCTGCTTGCCCTGACACATGGTTGATAGCTTAAGAATGTTTGTTATAGGTGTTGTCTCTTGGTGCTTTCTGAGTGCAGGAATTGTTACTCCATAGGGAATTGCACAAGTGTTCTCGGAATTTTATACTTAATTTTAGCCTTTTTGGAAGACTATTTAGTTTAACTTTTGGAAAACACTGAATTGACTGGAAAGTGTAGTTTGAGGTGGCAGTTGCTATGTTCACAAGTGGAAGGGTAGTTGCAAATTATACTCCTATAATAGATGGGAGCAAGATACAAGGTTTTAAACAAACGTGAGATGGGGGGAAAAAGTTCTGCAGTTGTTTTACTTTTCACCACTGTAGTAAGCAGCAGGTAAATAACTGATTGCTTGGAAAGTGTCTGTGTCTGGTGAGGTTCATTTATGTCTGCAGAATATGATGTAAAAACTTTTTTCTAACTGCTGCACTATGGTACTGCACTTCTGTTGTTAGGCATTACTGTAGCATATGACTGTATGTCATATGTCTTGTATTTCTTTCAAGCACTACTATTTACAGCTCTACATCCTTGATGCTTAATTCTTGCCTCTAGTATTTTCAGTCAGTTGTATCTGTATTTTAAAATGCATGCTACCTTTTGGTGAGAACGGGCCAAGCATGTCAATTTGAAGGATTCTCATGGCATTTGAGTATTGCCTTATGAATTGAGAGCCTATGCTGGGACCCTTCAGGACCTCTGGAAGAGGTCCAGGATTTAGTAGCTTAATAACAGCAGCTCCTTGAAAGCAAGAAAAATAATTCATGATAAACTAAGCGGGAGTTCTTTCATTTGTTATTGTGGCTTGAATAGTAAACTATGTTTAAAGATTAAGGTAAGAGAGCAAGAAAGTCTTGATTCACTTTGGCATTAACACATTTCTTTCAGGTATTGCATCTGAATTCGGAGTGCGAGGCTATCCAACAATTAAGCTGTAAGTTGATGCTTCCTGTTGAATTTTTAGCACTGATTTCATGACAGTAAAGTAAAAATAGCCCTGCCCATTTAAAAATCTCAAACCAATCACAAAAAAAACCTAAAACCCAAACCAAGAAAAACCCCAAAAAACCACTTCACCATCTCATGGTGGTATTGTCTTTCTTTGATTTCTACTGGACTGTTTTGCTGTGAAATTCAGTCATATCCATCATGTTATTTAGAAACAGATCTCTTAATAGACAGGTTAACAAATTGGACTTCATTTAACTGCTGTTTTCTATACAGTTATGTAGAAGTGTGTGTACATAAATATGTCTTTCAGCTATATATACACACAATTATTATAAATAGAAATTTCTTGTTCCATTTGATTTGACATCTTTAGAGTGATTCAGGCAGTAAGTGCATACCTGAGTCTTTCTATTAACTTCTTGTAAGCTGCTGATTGCGTTTTCTTATTTTCAATTACCTCTCTCTTCTCTCCCATGTACCTTAAAAATCTTATGAAATTACAGTAGTAGTTCCTGTGTAGGGTGAAGGTTGAGAAAAGTTATTTAACAAAAGAAGTATATGTAAATTTTTTTCTTCACCTCATTTAAAAAAGATAGTAGAGGACAAAAATTATAGGAAAATATCAATCCATAATGATATTCTGTTTATTTGCTTATGACACATGTAGTTTATAGTCCAGTCAATGTCATATTAAATAAGCACTCAATAATCTTTAGTACTTTTTACTGTGAACAGACTGGGTGTTTTAGCAGGTTTATCGTCTAAGAAAATAATACCTGTAATATGTAATAATGAATCTTGTCAAAGTGATAAGAAGGCAACAAGAGATATTTAGCTTATTAATCTTTAAGGATGGAAAGTTTTATTGGCATATAGAGGCAATTGAAAACTCAGTTTATCATTACTTCTTTTCTATGAGTTTCCTAAACCTGTATGGATTTAGAATTAGTAAAGCTTACTGGAATACTCTAGTAGTGCTACATCCCCTGTCAGCAGAGTACCATAAATTCACCAACACTTCAGGGAAGCTTAATTTAATACATAAATTTGGAAGGTTTTGCAAATTATTTGATACCTTTCAATTATAAAAAAGAAATAAAGATGTTTATATGTTTGTCTTTTATAAAGACTAATACCTCAGTAGTATAAATGTTGAGTGTTTGGGGTTTGATTTGGGTGTGAGGTAGGGTTTTTTTATAGGGTCATAAGCAAATGTTCTAAATTATCTGTGTGCTTAGAAAGTAAATGACTGCTGTGCACTGGAAAAATAAATATAAAAGAATGCTAATTATTTCAAAGAGTCAATAAATCAGATACTGTGTAAATAAGTTTTTACTGTATAGTTGCATTGTATTGCATTATTGAGTTTTATATTTTCCTGAGCACTTCTTTTGCTTCTCACTCGCCAAAAGGTGACTGTAATAAACCTGTGAAGATTGAGTAATTTTGCATGTACAAATGTATTTTAGGTCATTTCAGTTCTGTTTTTTTTTTTTTCTCTCCTGTTTATCTAGCTTAAAAGGTGACTTGGCATACAACTATAGAGGACCTAGAACCAAAGATGATATAGTTGAATTTGCTAATAGAGTGGCAGGGTAAGTATACTCCTCTGTGAAACTGGTTCTGGTGACTTAAAACTTCCGTAGGATTTTGAGGTGAGCCAAGAATTAAATCTGTTTAAAAAAGAACAAGATACTGACACAAAGTTAAAAACTATATGGGCTATTGATGGCTATCACTATACATGTGACTACACGTGAGGCTGGTGGTGAAGGGCATAGAAAGAGTACAAAGAAACCGGCTACAATACCTTCTTTACAGTGCAAGAACTAAGGGCTTTTCAAAGTACTGGAAACTATGAACAAATGAAGCTCAAGGAAGTCAGAAACAAGAATGTCAATCTAAATGTTGGCTGACAGGCGTCATTACTAAGGCAGAAGATGTTTCATGCTCAGAAGTTGTGCATCTGAGAAGGATACCATAGGCAGCATGAGGAAATGCTTTGGCAGGATTGTTCATAACAATTTCTGTTGGCTCTTTCTTTCTTCCCCACAGTGGCCTGTGGCCTCAAAATGTTATTGACAAGTAACCTTTGGGGAGAAAAAAGAGTCACATTTCTTTCCTCTATTTTTAAAAATAATTAAGAAGCTTTGATATAAGAACAATAATATTTGTTATTATTCAGAAGTCTGCAGTTTAGGAATATGGAGTGATCAGAATTTTTTAAGATTTAAGATCACATTTCATAACTGCTGTGCTTAAATTGAGAATTTTATCTCTCAAATGATAGAGACCTTACTGTGGCCTTTCACTTAGAGGTCTTAGAAGAAGAGAGACTTTTTAGCAGGGTCTGTACTGACAGGATAAGTGGCAATGGTTTTAAACTGAAAGGGGATAGATTTAGATTAAATATCAGGAAGAAATTCCTTACTGTAAGGGTAGTAAGATGTAATTCTTTACTGTAAGGATGTCCCATCCTGGGAAGTGTTCAAGGCCAGGCTGGGTGGGGCTTTGAGCGACTTGGTCTAGTGGAAGGTGTCCCTCCCCATGGTGGGAGGATGGGACCAGATGATCTTTAAGGTCACTTCCAGTCCAGCTCAACCTCTGATTCTGTGACCAGTAAATGGCATGCATGTTTACTTTGTAGCAGCATTTTGTACTAAGGAGTTTCAAATTTCAGTGTGCTATTTGAGGAACATAGCATGTTATTTTGGGGGGGATTTTTCTTTTTTTCTTTTTCCTTTCACTTGAAAATAACATAATAAATTGAAAAATTGAATTAATGTGCATTATGGAATTTAATTTAAAAAAAACCCACAAAAACCTGTATGACTTTTTCTTTTGGATTTTTATTTGTTTGGGTTTTGCAGGTTGCCAAAACTGAGGTTTCTCTTTCTTGTTTTTATTTCCCTCCCAGACCACTTATCAGGCCACTTCCTAGCCAGCATATGTTTGAGCATGTGCAAAAGAGACATCGTGTACTTTTTGTGTATGTTGGTGGTGAATCTCCTTTAAAGGTTTGAAGCTTGATTAAGTAAAGTTACTTCTTTTGGCTATTCACAGAGTAATTTAAAGTATCTTTTAAAAGACTGAAGTGTATCCTTGTAACAAATTCATGTGATCTTTCTACATTTATTTGTTTTTACAGTCTTGTGCCATAAGCCATGTTTTCTAATTGCTCTTTGAGGATGACATATGTCAAAAAGCTTTTATTTGCCCCATACTAAAAGTTCAGAAATTAAAAAACATTGTCTGTATTTTTTCAGGAAAAATACATTGAAGTTGCTTCAGAACTAATAGTTTATACGTACTTTTTTTCTGCCTCGGAAGATGTGGTGCCTGAGGTAAGCTGTTTCCATGCCTACTATTTTCACAGAAATGGTGGTGTTCTCATATATGTAATTTTGCTGTTTCAATGGCACATAAATGGCTTCTTACAGTACATTTGGCTTTGATAGATTTCAAAGTAATTACACTGAAATGTATAATTTTTGAGTCTATATAAGGAAAGAATACAATCCAAATTTCAGACTGTCAGTGCTTTGTTTTGGCCAAATTACTTGTTCAATTACATTAATAAAATTAATCAGAAGATATGGGGAACTCCATGTGGACCTGCTCAAGAAAGTAGATACTTGCACTTCTAGCCAGTGTACAACTCTTGTTGCTTCAGACAGTCCTTTCTCCAACCACTTTTATAACTAATTTGGGGGTCCCTGCCATGGAGTGCTTTTGGTACCTTAGTAATTGAAGAGGTAAGTTATTTTTCTCTTGTACAAAATAGGTGATCAAAACATTAGTCTGCCCAGGGATAAATGGATCCAGTCTACTGGCTGCAGAATTCTCATGTGGCTCTTTGGAGGAGTCTGTAACAAGGAAAATACTGAAAGATAGTCACAAGGGTGGAAAAAAATTGGTATTAGTGTTGTTAGTCTTACCATTGTTGCTTATCTGTTGAAGCAAAATCAGGAGGCTTTTTCATTTATTGTTATATCCAAGTGGGACCTAAGTCTACTTCATGCATGATGAAACATGACTTTGAAATTAGTTTGGGATTAGCAGGGTTAGAACTAGCATAATTTGTTGGCTTTTTTTTTTTAGACAGCTACATTTTCCAACATCATGAGTAGAACATACTCATTTTAAATAGTGAATTGTTAGATTTCCAGAAGCCTTTTATCTAAGGCCACCTTAATTTAAATATTGCTATTTGCAATTCAGCCCCACCTGAGCAAGAAAAGTGCTGTTCAGTTGTGCAGTGGAAACGAGTGTAAAAGGCTGGAAGTCTTTGAGATTCTGTGATGTCACTGATGTAAGCAGTGAGGTTTTTTTTTCCAGAGAAGGTACTTTCCCAATTGTCATTAAGCTGAAGTAGTAATATTCTATGGAGAAAAGCAAAACTGTTATGAAACTACTGACTGCTAGAGTTGTAATGAACCTTTGCATAACAGTGTTCTCTGTCAGGCTTTGTTTTGTCACCTTAGGTAATATTGTTCCAAGGTTCAGGTGTTATTTGCGAGCCGTAAGCTGTACACAGATTGATTTGTCCTTTAAAGATGTTAAACTATGTTTAAAATAAGAGAACAAAAGCGTCACTTAGAATTTTCTTCTTGCTCATTTGTGTCAGCTGTTACATTGTAAACCTACTGCTTTTACATTTATTTCCAAGGCAGATAATGCAAAATTATTACAGAAGGCATGTTGTCTGGAAATTATGCAGTTCTTACCTTTCCCAAACATATCAGTAAGTTAGACAATTCAGCCAACATAATCAAAAGTATGCTCATGATACAGTCCTTTTTTAACCACAAGTGCCATTAGAATTTTAACTTAAAATGGTAGCCAGCAGTCAGGAGTAGACGACAAAATATCTTCGTGGCAGTTCACTGAAAATGTGAGCTGAATGAAATTCTTTGAGTTCCAAGGAAAGGGTTTCTACTCCTCTTTTTCTAGTATATTGATGACCATCCTAAATATCATGTTTAACATGGTAATGCAGGCTTGCCTTGTTCTTTTTGCCTAAATTAGGTCTGTATGCAACCTTGGCCTCTGAAGCTGTTTCTTTATATTCTCATCAGTCTGAATGACAAGAAATAGCCCAGATTTAGTGGGACATGTTATCAGTATTACTGTTTTACTGTACATTTAGAAGAAATAACAGTATGACAGGTATGCTAACAACAGCACAGATTGGGAACAGGGGCCACGATTGATAAAACACTCAAGTTTACAATCTCCTATCTGAAGTTCATGTGCAACTCATAAAATATTTTTCATGCTACAGAGATACTAGTAAAAAGTCCTGTTTCATTTATGCTTTGTGAGATCTACCTCTCAAAACTACATTGATGTTGTGTGACTTTTAATATGCAGAAGCTGATAAATTTATTTTAGTAAATTTAGACAGAAAATATTTAAATGTACTTAGGGATTTTCCCAGGGACTGCATTTCCTTGTTTTCAGGTTTATTAGTTTGTCTGTTTAAACGTCTTTTAATCTTTGATGGATTAATTGAAAACCAACTCTTTCAGTATGTGACATTGCCTGAATTGCCTGCTGTTATGGTCTTCAAAGATGGAACTTACTTTGTTTATGATGGTAAGTAGAAGTTGGCATTACCTTAAGACACTTAAAGATACTTAAACTATATATGGAGAAACTGGAAGAGTTGGGATTTTTTTGAAGGCTATGTTAGGATTCTGGGAGATTCTGCGATTTTAGAATAAGTAGCAACTCCTTCAAGAAGGAGAAGAGAAAAGAATAATTAGTTCTTACACCACAAAATGCAAGGCATTTTTTTTTAGCAATACTGAAGTAGAAGTGAGGATGTTTGCTTTGTGTTATCAGTAAGATGTAGCTTCCAATATTATTGTTTTTCTGGCAGTAATGTACTTATAAAAGTTACTCCTTCCCTCACTGCCCTAATTCATCATACACAAAATAGAAGAAAACTTACTGAAGAGGAGTCACACACACGATGAATTTACAGTTTCAAACAGTTAATGAGATTTACTGTAAGTTGAAAATTTATCACTCAGAAGATTATTATGCGGTTTTCATTTCTGAGAATAAGTAGTATCGCAGCAAAATACTCCAGATTGGCCATTGAGGATATTCTTTGTGACTCCATAGAAGGGATATGCTTATCTTCCTCTTCAGTGTGTTGCCTCCAGATAAAAAATCACTCTCTAGCCTCCTTGAATTGCGTTTAATTTTTTTATGTGGTTGGTTGTTTATTTGTTTGTTTTTTGGTGGTTTTTTTTAGAGTATGAAGATGGTGATTTGTCATCCTGGATAAACAGAGAAAGGTTTCAAGGCTACCTTAATGTTGATGGCTTTACACTGTATGAACTTGGAGATACAGGTGAGATGGTGCTACCACTAATCTCTTTGACATCTTGTGTACTAAACAGTAAGAAAAATTAACAGAGTACTAAGAACGTGTTTTTTAAATCTTAGAAATTAATCAATCTCAGAGTTTGAGTTGATAGTTCCAGTCTTTTTTTGGTGTTGATGAGACCTGTTGTGTTGACTAGAGGTTTCATCTACAGCCTTGTCCTACGCTAGTCCTTTCCTCACAAAATAAACGTTTGTATGTCTGATCCTGTAGTATTCTGAAAAATTAGTAGAACTTTTAATTTAAGAGCATCTTAGGTTTTGCATAAGTTGTATATGAACTCTTGGAATACCTGCAGGGAATTTTATGACTAGATTTAAAAGTATCAGATATCGACAGGTTCAGATGTCTTACATCAGATGGATTTAGGTATGTTTAAAACAGATGTGAAGGGAGTGCAGCGTGTGCCAAAGTGGACTTGTCCCAAAAAGGGGACAAGTAAAAGCAGACCAATAAAAAAATTTGCAGCCAAGTGAGTTCTGGAATAGGCAAATAACTTGTACTGCTCTTAAGATACACATATTCTGAAGTATCATAAAAAATGCTGTACATGTTGATTTTTCCAGGCCAGGGTATCTTATCATCTACATTCCCTTTCAAAATATTTTTATTCCATCAGCACTGAGTTCTTGGAGGTTTTAAAGATTGTGAAACATCTAGGTTCTCACATAAAAAGCTAATGTTGTTACACCTACATTTTAAACAGTTATTTGCAGAAGTGCTGTTACAAGTTTTTTAAATGTAGTATATTTGTTCCTGTTACATTTTTGTCTAACAGTTCCTCAAATTACAAAAAAGAAAAATGTTGACTTTATTAATGCAATGGAGAAACAGATGTACCTGGAATTTATTTACATTGTCTTTTTCAGTCTAAAAGGTAGTTGACTCCTAGTGTATTCACTAGGTAGTGCCTTAGGATATGGAAAGAAATGGGGGAAAGTGAGAATTGAGGTACGGAAGAAGTGGGACAGGGAGGAGCTGTTGCTATTTCACAAGAAAGCCTGGGAATGAATCATAGTTCTTGCCCTTAAAACTCTTCAGTATTACTTGGACAAAAGTGATTTTCTATTTTTGAGGAGAATGCTCCCTGTTGCGTGATGATAGGTAGGAACAGAGCAATAGGTTGTCTTGGTGGGGAGGGTTTTGAATGAATCATGGCATCTGAAGTGAATTAACATATCTGCACTCTGTAGGCTTTAGTTAATCTGGATGATGACTGCACTGTTAGCAGATCTGCTTTCCTAATAGGAAGTGCTTGATCTGGAGAACCTTTGGCCAGCTTTCTAAACAGACTTTAATCTGATTCACCATAAGAGTCTTTGGGTTTTGTTTTTCTTTTCCTTTTAATCAGGAAAACTTCACGAAGTAAGTCTGAAAAATCGATATATTTTGGTGTTGGCCTTTAAGCTCCTCTGACAGAGGTCTGTGGACTAAATTGTTTTTATGATGTAATGAATTCTGACCTGTGACAGTATTTTGCAAATTTTTTTTTTCCATAATACTCCAGATTTTTAATAGTGTGAAAAGTAGTCATTACTAAATCCACACAGTAGTGATTCAGTGACTTAAAATCAGCTTGTAACTGCTATTATGTGATAAAGGTCTCCATAGCCTCATATTTAGGTATATGCAAATATGCAGCCTGAGTAGGTAATTCATTTTTATCTGTATTTTCTCCCTTTTAACTTCTTTCTAAGGATAGGCTTTTCATAGAATGCTAGTGGTGTAGCATTAAGCCACATCTTCATTTATTTTCAGTAGCTTTTAGAAAACCACATTTTGGTCAGCTTGAAGAGGCTCTTTGGCTTTTAGAATGGTTTATACTTAAAAACTAATTCCTGTCACTGGAGAGTATCTTCTCTTCTAGGTTAGCGTATTTTTCCATCTGAGAATGTGTGTTTCTTTTTAAATGGTTTCAAGAATTTTATTCTTTATTTTAGGAAAACTTGTGGCTATTGCAGTCATTGATGATAAAAACTCTTCAGTGGAACATACCAGGTACAGAATTGAGTATTGGTGACACTATGGGATAAATGTGCTGGTATGACAAGGGGAACTTTGGAAGTTTCTTAATTATTAAGAAATACTAGGTTAAATGAGTGGGTTTAACTTGCAAGTGTTCTCTAATTTCTGACTTAGTGTCCTGAATTTACTTAATTTATGGCTCAGTTGAAGCACATCTGAGTTCAATGAGATGATGGGAGTTCCTGACTCACTCTTCTGCCCTTTGTTAATGAGATCACAGGAGCCAACGGTGATCTCACAGCTTTTAAAAGCTATTGTGTCACCTTTAGATGAGAGTACTTGAGTTCAGATGACTTTGAGATGAACTTAGTAAGTTTAAACAAATGACTGTACTCAGCTCACTCGCATTAAAAATTAGTGTACTGATGCTTACATATTAGTTGTCTGTGGAACATTTTAAAAGGGGTTGGAGTTTGAGACTGAGAGGAATGAGACCTTCCCCTGTCCATTTCTGGTTGCATATGTAATTAGACTTAGAAAATGCAGTTCAAGTACTGTATATGAGATTTTAAACCTTTAGGAACCAACCACGATGAACCAGGTGTTTTTTGTTAATCCTTATTGCTGATGAGGTCAAATTTTCTGTTTTCTGGGGAAATTTGTGTTTATCATTTGTATTTTGAAAGATTATATCTTGGATTATCAATGTCATTTTTTTTTTACCTCCAGACTAAAGTCCATTATTCAGGAAGTTGCTAGAGATTATCGGGATCACTTTCACAGGTAGGCATGCATCGTACGCTGGTATCTTAAATGAACTGTCTTGTAGATCATCACTTTTTTGAATTACATTGCTAAGTGTCTTCAGTTATAGGAAAAATATTTAAAGGTAATTTTTTGCTGAAATCCACTATTCTTTTCATCATTGCTTTTTTCACCATTTTTGTTACAGGGATTTCCAGTTTGGCCATATGGATGGAAATGATTACATTAATAGTTTACTAATGGAGTAAGTAAATTCTTATTTGAGTTTTCTTTGTTCTCTTGTATTTGTTACCAAATATATTTAATTAAAAATAATCTTATGAAGAATTCCTGGCTTTTATGGCTCAAAAAAAAAAAAATCACTGTCCTCAGAATTCAGCATGAAACATAGTAATAGTTGTTTGTTAAATTAATTAAGCCCCATAATTTAATATTAGAAGTTCAGCTTACTGATTAATACTGATAGCCAAACTTATCTTTTAGGTCTGCTTTGTTAAGTTAATAACTGTTAGAGTTGTGGGGTTTTCATTCTTGATGCATTTTCAAGACATGCATAGAAGTATGCTTCTGTAGAGAAGAAGCATAAAATGGATGGAAGATGCTGTCTGCCCTTGATATGTACGTGGCAGATTTTGAAATATATAAGTGGTTTAACAAGATGCTTGACAGTTGCCCTTGTTATGATCCTTTTCTAAAAAAATGCATAATTAGAGAATTAAGTTTCTTGACATTTAGCATTGACTATTTGTTCTCTGGCCTTTGGAGTGAAAGAAGGGAAAATTGGAGGTCTGTATGCCAGCTCTGTAAGTTTTCCGAACCACTTTCTTGGGTATCATCAAAGCATTAATAAAGCATGTATTTGTGCCCCTAAAAGTTCTAGGAGGTGGGGACCCAGGCGGCACAAGACCTGTATTTCTGTAGGATGTCTGTAGATTAAGACCTGAATATAATTAATTTAAAAACAACTGTCTCTCAGTTGAAGTCAAGTAGTGTGATTGAGCTTTATAGTTGCCAAAAGTGAGACCTTCCTCACTTGGTTAATTGCTTCTCTTGTGCAGGCTCTTATGTCTGACTGTCTGCTGAGCTGTTTCGGCTTGTTTATCTGGCAGAAATATGGTTTCTGTCTAGTCACATAGGGAGGTTATTTTGCTTATTCAACAAAACCCTTAAACCTCTTTCCTTCTACTCTGCTGAGTACCAGAACTGGTGTGCAGAGAAGTAGGGGGGAGGGAGATGAGATCTCTGGGAGCAAGCAAATGAAGGGAACGAAGACAGAACTGCCGCTTAGAGTGGTAGTGATTTAGTGGCAAGGTCTGTTCAGCTGGATTGTTTAACTGAATGTGCAAAAGGCCTGACTTACAATCTGTAATACATGGGAAGTTGTTGCTCAAGCATTCACCGGCTTTTAATTGTTTTTTAAACAGAGTGTAAACATTTCAAGCATAAGTAGAAAGCAGCAAAAGAACGCAGCAGGTTAGGTTCTGTGTCACAAGTAGCTGCTCTTCCTGTGGATACATGAATAATTCAAGTAAAACCATATTGCAAATGCTCTGGTTTGTCACCAGATGGCAGCAAGTGGAAATAGAAAAAGCCTTCTGAATAGTGAGAAACGTATCACAGAATAATTTTTTACTGTGCCAGGTGGACATAGGAACAAATTCTGTTTCTTTACAAAGGACAAAATATTGTATGATTTGTAGAGATAGAATTAGTAGACTCTGACAGAAGTATATTTATGACTTTTCTGTTCAGCAGTGTATGAACATGCTTTTGTTCAGTTCTTGGAAGAGACGCATTAAATGTGCTTTTATGAATGTCTGTATAGCGTATAGAATCTGTGTTTGGAGGTTGTCTTTCAGCTACTCTAAGAACATCAGTTACCAGACTGTTAAATACAATAGAAACACTGGGTAGTTTTTTGTTTGTTCATTTGTTTTGTTTTGAGGTTAGGTTTTTTTTGAGGAATCTTTCTGCATCCCGGTAATGAAACTTGTTCTGTTTTGGCTGGGACGATGTATTTTGGTAGAAGTTCCTAACTTGTTATTAGGCACTTGCAAAAAACACCTGACTTGGTTTGAGCGCCTTCAACTTATATTTCTTAGGTTTTTTTAATAAATACAGAATAAAAATGTCAAGGGAAAATTTTACTGAGGGAATCCTAAGTTGCAAGTTGTCTCTGGAAAAAATTTTGTTTGGTTGGGCTTTTAAAGTTCCGTTTAAATGATGACATTATTTTCTTATTTCTGTAGCTTCCCGTACATTTTCTGAGGTGACACCATGCTTTCAACTTGATTACTGGGAATGTGGTCTTGAAGTATTCAGCTTTCTAGAAGTTTAGAAAGTTTTCATGTATAAGTATTAAATGGTTTCACTTTTAGGTTTGCATTTTAATTTAAATTTAAAAAACCAAAACCAAACAAAAACCCCAAAACAAACAAACAAAAAACTGCCTAAAATGTGAGAGAAAATTTAGGATAATTTCAATGACTTCAAAGAAAAATAACAATCTTGAATGCCAAATGCTAAACAATATTTTCATGAAATAATTTTTTGTGGATTGATAGTCATGGTTAAAGCTGAAATCATCATCAATATTACATGGGTTACAAATGTACATAGATGGGACACTATTAAGGAAGAGTGAAAATGTAGAAAAACAAGGTTTGCATTGCTTCTGCTGTGAAGGAAAGCCACCTAGTATTTGAATGAATTATTGACAGAATTACAGAAAGTTGACAAAGACTACAGGAGATTTTTAACCTTAATTAATGTATTTTAAATTTTTCTTGGTGTACACTATACTTGTGCAGTGCCAAAATTTCTTAAACCCAATATAGTTTTGAAGTTAGTGCTACACTGAACAGAAGATTAAACTGGTCTGTGTCCAGAGTTAGTTTCTAACTTTTTTCTTTTTTCTTCTTTCCAGTTCTGTGATACTAGGTAGTGCTTATGCATGTGGTTAACTACTGAGTATTAATTTCTTAAAAACTCTGTAGCGCATCTTCCATATCTAAAAGAGATGTAGAAAAACTTCGGTTGGTGTGTCTTACTCTTTTGACTTGACAGGCAGAGGTTGATCAGTAGAGCTGATTGGTTAGACCGTGGTTGTGTGGGATTAAATTTTTTTATTAATACTTCTGCCTTTGTGCACTAAAACATTTCATACGTTTTGTATACGAGGCTACTATCTGTGATCTCTCACTAACTGGAAAGTTGTGAGGTACCTGATTTGCAGTCACTATCGGTACGTGAATTACAAAAAGCTTTAATAGTGTCACTGGCACAGATGTGAAGGAAAAAAATACTAATGAGAAACATAACCATTCAGGTGATTCTCTTCTCCCTTCCCTCTTGCCTTTAAGGAGTTGCTATAAAGAACACACAAGACAGTGAAGATTAATGGATATCTTTTTAAGTGATGTAGCGAAGATTAATGGATATCTTTTTAAGTGATGTAGCGATTACTTGAATTCCAGTTTTTTGTGTGGTAGTTCTTTAAATGTATAAACTGTCTATTTTATGTTTCCAGTGACTTGACAATCCCTACTATTGTTGTATTGAATACCTCCAATCAGCAGTATTTTCTACCAGATAGGCACATTGAGAGCACAGAAGACATGGTTCAGTTTATTAACAATATCTTGGATGGTACAGCAGAAGTAAGTCTTCATTGTGACTTGGAACATGTTGTTTGGTGTTTATTTCCTTAGATGCTAAAGTAGGAAAAACATTTGGTTACTCTGATTGTTGTACCATGTGTTTTATCTTCCTGTCCTATCTGTCTTATTGTCTTGTGTGCTGGCATTGAATATGTGACTGTGAATTCTGGAGTTGTGCTGTTGCTTATTGTTCTGACTGCAGAACCTCCTGCAGAAAACAAGGTTTATTTTGTTTATAGTATAATGTTGGTTGGCTTCTTTTGATGTTCCTTGTACTGGTGCACTGGTAAATTGAGATCTTTTTATTAATCTCCTGGTTTGCATTAAATGCATTTGTTTAAAATTTTTATTATAGTGCATAATTCAACTGTACTCTTCCTTTTGGATAGTAAATCAGTAAATCAAATAGGTGGATGAATGATAAGTTCCGATTCAAAAAACAGTGGTATACTCACTTTGCACATTAGAAATGGACACAAACTTATCCATGTCTACTCTAAAACTAAAATCAAGCCGTCTTTTGTTAAAACAACAAAGTTAATAAATCCATCTCGAATTGATGGCTTGGATAATTTCTTAGTATTTATTCCCTCGGTGTATTTTGTTAGAGAGAAGGCTATGTTGTGTGGATGAGAGAAAAACGTGTATCAGAGCTTTCATTTCGGCTTTCGGCTTTGTGCCACGAAGGGGAGCAATGCTAACAAATAATTTGTCTGCCTGCCAGGAGAAGCCTGTGTTGGTTTAAGCCCCAACTTGCTGCAGAATGCTTACTATGTTAGCTGAATCCTGCTTTCCATTACATCAGCAGTTTTAGTTCATTGGGTGGTAATGGCAAGTAATGCTGAAGATCATTTCAGTCATATGGGGTACTTTGGTTTATTGAATCTGACAAATTGATGTAGCAACACAATGTAGGTGGATTGTTCATGACTTCACTGGCCATGCTTCCAGTTGCAGTGTGAGGGGTATTACTATAACTTACTTGGTAGTTCTTTGTTCTTCAGTTCTCACTTTTTTAGTGCTTTTTTAAGTGCATTTAATTATGTTATTAACATGCCAGACTCTATTTAAGTATGTCCTTTTGGTTGAAAATGAAATTAATTTCTGTCTGGTTTTTACCTTTGAGGAAATTAATTTGTGATGCCTTGGTTTGCTGCCATAGTGTCTCTTAAGTCTTTCTATCTTTTGTTTGCAGTATTTCAGCTAGAATGATTAAAGGTTGGTCTAAATTCACATCTCTATACAAGACAAAAATATAGGATGTGCCTTCATTTGAGCTGTCTAAGGTGTCTACAGACACAAAATAGCACTACGTTGGCCATGTTCTTTGCCCAAGAAATTGTATGGCTGTTGAGAAATGACAGTCTTCAAAGTATGCTGGTGAACAGCTAATAATCCTTGGGAAGTGTTGGATATTTCACCTTGACCTTCTTGTTATTTTCTGTAAGGCCCCCTATAGGTAGCCTTTTGTGAGCTTGTTTGATCTTTGTGGACTTTTTTGCTATTTGAGGGGTTTTGGTCAGATCAGATGCTGATGAGTTGATTTCCAAAATGGGGTTTGTTCCTCTGGCAACTCAACAGGTGAAAACTAGTCCTGTTCAACAGACAGATTGCCCTCAGATTCATGTAGTTATTTTGAACACTTGCTAAATTAGCTGGCATTGTAGGTATAGTCTGTCATTGCTTGACACAAGTTTTATTTATTGCACCTTCGTATCTTCTTTTTGCTTAGTCCTTAGCTTTTTCTAACTGTGCTGTCAAAAATCCTTAAATGGATCTCCAGCAGCTGCAGGAAAGTTCAGAAGATCTCTGCAGTCTACTGATGTTACATCAGGACAGTTGCTAATTTTTGTTAGTGTTTCTCTATGATAAGAGTGAGTGCCAGGCCACTGTTCAAGTTGGCACTGGTTGTTTAAAACGATTGTGAGAGACTTTTTCATGAGACTATTGAATAACAGTTATCTAAGATTGACAAGTTCGAGTGTCTGGACATCATGAGATGTAAGAATAATTACTTTTCATTTCCTTCTAAAGGGACTTAACATTGCAAGGTCTGAAGAATGAACTTTTGGAATCATAACTGAAAAGTGTCAGCAGTTTTGACTTGGTTGCATTTGAAATTTCAGGCACAGGGTGGTGATGGACTTCTGCAACGAATCAAGAGAATAATCTATGATGCCAAGTCTACTATAATGGTAAGTTTTATTTTTCATTAAATTAGATGGTACCCTTGTCAATCAGGATATTTTCAGAGGGTTGAAAAATATTTTTATATAAGTTGGCTTATATATATTATAGGTATATGTAAATGAGATTTAAGCCAAATTAACTTCTTGATTAAATATTTTTATACTATGTTTTATAATTATTCAACATAAGTTGGTTTCTTAGTTTTTCACTCTCTTTCTGTATGTCTGACAAGTATTTTAAGGGAAAATTTACAATCTTTTCCTTGACCTTTCAACATCCTTTCCTGAAACTGGTAGCACTTCCATGTTCTGAGAAATGTTATTGATTTACTTAGTTACAGTATAAAGGGATTAAATACAACTCTGTGTAGGTCTAAACCAACTATTTGTTTCATCTTTCTTATAAGCTAATCATGCCTAATGAAGTTTTGTTAACTGAAGATGTACACAAATCCATTTCTTCACTTGTCCTACACAAGCGAATAAACCTGTGCTGTGAATTTAAATTGAAACTTACATGTTTCTATATCAGTGGCTTCTACTTCTGTGAAAGTGCAACTTTTAACCATAAATTTTTGCAATCATAAGTACTTCTTCCTGTCCCATTAAGCTACTCTTCAACAGGAAGCTGTCTAGTAACAGAACGTTTCTGCAGATCCCTTATTACTCAAATTTTTGAGAATGAGGGACAAATAGTAGCTGAATCTGGTTCCTTCAAAGTGTATTTGTAACACTGTTAGAACAATTGTTTCTGAAGCTTCAAACATTAGGATATGCTGTTGGCACGTTAACATTAACTGTGCCAGCAGGATTGTAATATTTGAATTTCTAAGTATTTTTTTATAAACTTATAGTAGGTATTGTTGCAATTGAGGACTCCTTGTCATTTTTGCAGAAGAAAGCAAAACAAAATCTGAAAAAAACCCAAAGCAGCAGCAATACAAAAAACAAACCCCAAACCAAGCAAGCAGAAAACCCTCAAAAACATACCCATCTCCCTGAAAACTACTGAATCTCATTTTGGATGTTTTTGAATAAATACATGGAGTGATAAGAGAAGTAATGCAGTAACTTTATATTATTCACTGAAAATGTTTTCTACTTCAAATTTCTGTTTTAACAGTCTGTGTTCAAGAGTTCACCACTACTGGGATGCTTTCTCTTTGGGTTGCCCCTGGGGGTCATCAGCATTATGTGTTATGGAATCTGCACAGCTGATACAGATGGAGAGGTATTTGAGCATGAGGGAGCTAAAAAGGAAAGTGGCGATCGGGAGCTCACAGACGAAGGCAGTGAGGAAGAACAAGAGGAGGAAAAGAATGGAAAATACACAGAACTTTCAGATGGAGAGCTTAAACAGAAAGACATAATGGAAAAGAAAAAAGACTAACTTGTTTAGCAGAAGAATTCTCTAGAATTTCCAAATAGATTTATTTATTGAAGATTTTCATTTACTGATGATCTTCATGAAAGAGGACCGTTTTGTCTGCATTATGGTAGTTTTGACTTGCATGTATTCAAATTTCCTCAGAAATTGACAGAAAAAAAAAATTGATGTTTTCTTAATTGTCCTTATTAGATTAACAAAGAGCAACTTAAACTGAAGAAATCTGCAGGTACAGTTCTATACCATTTTTGGAGGAGTTATGAAGTGTTCATTTCCAGAACAGTGAGATAATGTTACTTGGCCTTACTGTATGTGATGAACTGCTACTTGTAATAGCCCAGCTAAGCACTCATTCATATAAAATTAAGGCTGAAAACTAAGAAAGATGAAGAGAGCTGTGAAGTCTTTCAGAGCCTGATAGCTAAAGACAAGTTATGAGTTTTCCAAGAAGTCATATCTTCTACCTGTTGCACATTATTATGAAAGAAAAAAACCACCAACCAAGAAGCTTTTCTGTTTTCTCAAATTAAATGTAAATTGTTATGAATTGGAGGACTGTTCTACCATGTAATAATATAAATATTAGCAGTCAAGAATGTTTACTTGATATAGGATGTGGGAGTTATATTCTAAGTTAAGTGTTTACTAGTGCTCTAGCAGATGAAAATATTGGAAAACTATGTTATAAACCTTTTAGAACATGATTGCCTGTTGTTTTCTATAAGTGCTTGCATGGACTTAAAGTGTGAAAGGTCTTAAGTTGACTAAATCCACAGCATAACTTGATAAAGGAAGACGTAAATATAAAGACTCTCTGATGATTTTGTATAGCTCTCTAATGGCAACCTTTTTGAATGGTGTAAATTTGTTTTACAGTGTTTAATTGAGATTGTTTTATATCTTTGAGGTAGTTGGTTTTGTTTGAGACTGTTACTCTGAAGGAGGGAGTTATTAGAGCATAATATTAACATTTATATAGATTGATCAGTATAATGCATTTTTCTTATCTTTTTCATCATAAAATTCACTTTTAATATAACCCTGTGACTCTGAAAAGGACTAATTTTTTTCCAGGGTTAAAATCTCCATGGGGAAGCTATAAGGTAGCCTTTGGCATTATAATGTGTCACAGAGAATACCACAGAACTTACATTGCTCCTCCTTGAACTATTCCTTGCTGTTTTTTTTTTTTTTTTTCCCTCTTTTGTTTAAGGCTATATTACTATATAATACAAATTATAATGTCTTCCTTATAAGGCAGCTTGATCACATAAGAAATTGCTATGCTATAGCACTAAATTAAGGAATTTCAAATAAAAAACATGGATAAGCTTAAATAGACAGGCTCTGTATTTGAGTAAATCTGATGATGCTATGGAATCATGACCAGGGAAAACATTCTATTCTTTTTCCCTGTAGGACAGAAACTAGTTTCTTCTGTTTAAGTAGCTTGGTAACATTTGGCTTCATGTTGCAATGCAGAGTAGATCCCTGACTTGAAAGATGTTGTTATCAAACAGTATAAACAACATGTAAAGAGATTAGGAATTTTTTTCAGAAAAATTCTGTCTGGTTTTGAATCCAACCTTTTCCTTTTTGGGTGGAGAGATAAAAAATGAGTTCATAGAATACTGACTAGTGTGTGTCAGATACCTTTTTTTCCCCATTTTTTGTTTTCTCCATTTTCCTTCTATGAAAATTTTTTTTTTATTATTTTTGTCATTATAGCTAATTGTACATAGTGACTTAAGGTTTTTTTTGTTTTGTTATGTTTAATTTTTTTGGCAGAGTCTTTGAGGTGTAGTTTTAGTACGTATATGAAGAATGAGATGCTTAAAAATGTGTTTAGCAAGTTTTTTTAACGTGGTATTGAGGTCCTGGGTTGTTTATTAAAAAAATTTAAAAAAAAAAGATAAAAAGACACCTATTGAAAAACCTATAAATTTCTTCTGACTTCAGCATAACTCAGTACTGATAGTCAAAATATAGGACTATTAAGGCAGTAATGTTTTTCTGATTTGTCTTCTCATTAAGATTTCAAGACAGATCAATTACGTATTTAATTTTGGCTCAGGCTGGAAACCTGCAGCTTTTGACGTAATAAAAAAACCTGAAGTGGTCACTGGAACACTGCTGTTCCTCCTATGGACTGTAATTAAAATTAAAAAATATCTGGGTTCTGCTGCATTGCTAAGAGCTGTGTAAACTACGAGCCTTTTTTTTTTTTTTTTTTTTTTGAGGTTATTTTTTTTGTTTGTATTTATAATCAGTAGTAGCCAGTTTAACTTGGTGAGAAATCTTCTGAGATGTGGACCTGAGTAAGGATAAATGCTGTGGAAGAAATAGATCACACTGGGATCTGTTAAAACTGTAGCACTTAGTAGCTAGAGTTAGGAGTAAAGCCAGTGTCTCGGTTACTTCTGAACTCTAATATCCATCAGATGGGTACTGAACTACTCAAAATTAAACTTGAAATGTACTGCTGTTTTCACCAAATCCATTTCCCAGCTATATTGAGCAAGTCACAGGGAGAAGAAAAGCGTACAAGTCATATACTGGGTGTCAGAAGTGATGTGAGATTCAAGCATTTACTGTGGTCACACAGGTAATCTAGAGTGCTGTCTGAGGGGAGGGCATTTTATTTTTTTTCTTCAGTCTCTAAAGGTTTCTTAAAGCAACTTCACTGTAATAACTTGGGATTCATAAAGTAATGCTGCTTTTCTAAGTCAAGTGTAAGCTTTTTCTTTTTCTGTAATAAAAAACATTTAAAACAGCTTGTTTCCTTTGCTTAATTTCCAGTGTGTTAGGAGCTTAGATATTACACATTGAGTAGGAGAGTGCTTCCTGGGATGCTTGTTGAAAGTGTACTTTAGGCCTCAAGTAACACGGTGCAGAAATGCAGCTGGTATTTTGCAGTATTAATCTCTGGAAGTAGGAGTTAATATAGATAAATATAAAACAAATGCATTTCTGGAGAAGAAATTTTTAAATATCATACTGTAAAGAGTTTCTGTAGCAAAGGGATGCTGAGGCAGACTTACATCTGTCCTAGCTTACATCTCCTTCTGGAAGCACTTGAGTAGTCTTGACACTCAGATGTGCACAGTCTCATGCTGCTTTGTTATTTACCTGGGCTGTTTTAACAGCTTTTGTCCACACTGTGGTGCTCCCTGCCTAACAGATGGAAGGACTGCGCTCTCATACATCTGATATGTTGAAGGTGGCACAAAAGTGCTTAATTCTCTTGCAGTATTTCAGTAAAAGTCTTAGCTTGCTCTGTTTAGGTCCAGAACTAATGTACCCTGTTCCTCTTTTGTCAGCATGTTTGGAGAAATGATTGTATTTGGAAGAGTGGAAGGCTGGAGAGTTGTTCTGATGACAGCCAAAAGCTCACGTCAGGGAAGAGGGTGCAAAACCAGAATGTATTTCCCTTAAGTTGTTAAAATCTCATGAGACTACAGATGTTTCAGGTTTTATTATCCTGTGACAGTCTGGTACTGGCTCTCAAATCTTCTCAGGGAGCAAAGCAGTTTTCTGCGATTCTGTTCTCGTCACTGAGCACATCGCTAACAGATTGAATCATATGAAGCAGTTGCACCTTATATTGCTGTAACCCACAAAGACAATTTTGCCAATATTGTGCTGAATGCTTTTTTGGAGTCTTGGGAGGTTTTTGTAAACTGCCTAGGAAGTGTGCGTGTTTCCATAGCAATTGGCTTTGATTTCTGAAATTTTAACATTTTAAAGGATTACCATGACTATCCCATACACAGTTTACTGACATAAGGCACAGTTTAGCAGCTGATGTGAACTCTCCTGTTGTTGGCAATATTTCTTCTGTTTACATGCTAAGGAGTATATAACAACTGTTTGCAGTTGTTTGGCAAGGATAAATAGACTACAAGTATTTTATATAAAGCATTTTTGAATGCAGAATTGTGGCTTTTAACAAGAAAACCTGAATGAGATCTATAAGGTCCTTTGAAGATGACTACTAATGAGAGGAACAGTATTGTTTTGTAGCTCAGCTGCAAGGTTGGCGTAGTCTTCATCTGGGTTGATGACTGTCCTGACCAAACAGGTGGGTGGTTTTAGATTGTCTTGAGTTAAGCTTTGTTAAGCTCTTAGGCTGACACATGAAGGGGATGAAAATGCATAGGCAGGAGTAATGGGAATGGGAGAAAGGGATGGAGCAGGGCCATGTATTTTCATATCAGTGTCTGATGCTTTGAATGAGTGAGGTATATTTAACATACATGTATACGAGTGGGAGTTTGTCCTTCCAAAAGAAATCTTATCTTCTACATTTACTTTGCAGAAGCCTTTGGCTGGACAAGTTTGCCTGGCATACAGTGACTAGCATTACTACCGAATTGAGGTTATTTATGAATGTTTATGCTACTTCTCAGCAGAAATGTACACTCCAAGTCATTCAAAGTAGCATACTTTAATGGTCATCATTTGTTCAGAACAAAAACCAAAACCCAACTCCCTTTCATCTTAAGTTGCTACACTGCTACTTTAAAGGAATGACAATTTGGAGTGTACTTAAATTTTTGCTTAGGTGGCAACTTTTAGTCTTAATGCTTTCAGGAATTAAAGATCTTATCAATAATGTAAGGTTTGTCTTTTCATCTTAAAAAGTGTTTTGGAGGTTTTTTTAATTTAAAAATTTATATTTCAACAGTTGCTACAATTTCATTCTTTTTAACTGAATAGTAAATGTTAACTCTTAATCCAAAGCAGACAATGTACTGTTCATAAATTGTGAAAGCTTTAAGTGGCTCAATACTAAAAGAAAACAGAAAAACTTGGGGACTTCAGTACCTAAGTTTTTTTATTTCCTCCCAAAGTAATTATTTTTTTTTTCTTTTATCATTGAGTTATTTTTACTTAGAACTGACATTTTTAAGAGAAATGCAGAAGGAATGCATATTTTTAGTCTTCATGGCTCATTTATGAAATCCCAAAATGCTTCAATCCCATCTCAAACTGCCACAGGTTACAAGAGATAGTGCAATATATTGTGGTGTTGATTTGAGATTTATCTTACCCTACCGTGAGGTAAGAAGTATCAAAACTCATTTTGGAGTTGGGTGAATGGAGAAGAGGAGGTAATTTCTCAAAGGTAAATAGAATTATTGTTCTCTCTTGAGTGTCTCTGACAGATAGACATCCCAGAAGATGAGAAGTACTCTTTGAAATGGATCTTTAAGCAGCTGGGAACTTCTTGTATCGCATTATTATGATTTAAAATAGAAGATTTCTAGAAGAGGGAGGGTAAGTAATACTTGATTTCTAGAACAGGATTTAAATGCAGCTATGAATCTGGAACATAGTATATTTGTGCTTTTACAGGTTGCATCATGGTTTTTTATAATTTAAGTGGTCTTAGAGAGGAAAGCCTTCAATGCATTCATGTGAATCTCTGTTTCCAAAGAGCAACTGGAATTCAAGCATGATTCAGAAGCACAGGGTTCTTTAAGTGTGCTGTAACTGCATCAGCTTCACATGTCAGAAATCTAAATGCCAAGATATACTAAAAATAAGACTTTGAATTGCTCACAGCTTTGTAAAGTCTCAAACCACATATAGAAAATTAGTGCAACTCAGGCATTGGGTGTTATCTGATGGATAATGATTATCTATGACTTACTTAAACAACCTTGAGAAAAGAGGTTGCAAGCCTTCTTTTAGTTTCGTAAATAGTGGTTATGAGGTGGGAGGAATTTTTCATACTGACATCCTTAACTGTTGCATCTAAAATGTGTGATCTTGGCTAGAAACATGCAGCTAGGCTCATAGGGGAATGAAGTTTGCAATGAGGGCTAAAGGTATGATGGTCTTAAAGTAAGACTGTTCCTCATGTTAAGCTACAATGGAGCCTAGGAAAGAGTTATAAAGTAAGAGCGTAATAAAATAGTGAAGCTTGCTATATTCACATTCAAATAATATGCTACTCTATCATGCCAGTCATCTTAAAAGAATAGTAAAAAGCCTGAGCTTGTGTCAGGATGCAATGCACCTTGTTGGTAAGAAAAAAAGGAAAGTTTCCATAGCACTTCTTTTCACTTGTTCCATTGAGAATGAAAAACACCTCAGTGCAGACCCTTGGTGTGAACTAGCGCTGCTGAGGTCCAGCACTAGTTGCTTTTCCCATGTCATTTCCCAGAAGCAGGAGCACTACTGCTTATGGCAGTGGCTCTGGAAGCCTGTGTCACACACGTGGGTCAAGCCCACAGTGGTTTTCAGAAAGAATTAAAAGTTGACCACAATGAACATGAGCTGGAAAAGTGGTGGTAGCAGGGACTTCAGGAGCCCCAGCTTTGACACACAGGACCTGTGCTGCTGTGGACAACCATCTGAAGGCACAGGGGAAAGGACACCCTAAACACTTCAAAAAGTCATCATTGCATTGCTGTGATGATGTATCACAAAGTGAGGAAGAATACATGAGGTACAGAGGTGAGCAGACACAAAAGCCTGTGGGGTGTTTCCTCTGTTTAGGCCCATGCATACTTGTTTGAAGCTGGGACAAGGGCATTCCATTTTGGGGACAGCAAGCTCATGATCATAGATGTAGGTTGGCCTGTGCCTTTTGGTCCTTGGGCAGTGGACTTGCCCTGTCATGTTTAAATTAGAGTGTAGACATACCATGGAGCATTAAGTTCAGTTCCTGACCATCTTCTGTTGACATGGAGTGCAGTTTTAGGCAAGTTACTTAGGCCATAGTTTTATTATACTGCAACTTTAATGACAGTACTGGCTTAAGGAGTTTCTATCCTCATGCCTTTCTAGGCTGTCCTTCAAATTATGGCTAGGCAGTCTGTTGGAAAAGCAGTGCTATGAGTGGAGCAATGAACTGATCCAGGTGAATACAACTCCGTGGACAGAACATTGTGCCAAAGTATGAGAGAGCAACAAAGCTTATGAGGCAGCAGCAGAGTGAGAAACTTTTTTATGGTATTTCATGACAAGCTGGCTATGCTGACTTAGATATTTATTTTGCCCTTTGCTTTCTCCCTCCAAAAAACAAAGGTGAGTCCTTACTTAAAGAGTGAAGAAACAGTGGGTTGCTATCTCAAGATCCCTCTTTGAGCAGTGCAGTAATATTGCTTATAATTCTCTTAACATCTCCTTTCTAGGAGACAGCTAAAATGTAAGAAGAAAGATCAGAAGCCTTATCAGGTTAGGCAAAATACATCTTGCGTGGAATATAACTAGGTAAGAGTGGGAAGAATAACACCTCAGAGCGTAACTGTGGGGAATCACTGTCATAGTGATAGGATGACTCACTAGGTTATACATTTGTAGATAAATTCTGTTTTACAGTTCTGCATGTGCATTTAAGACCACATAAGGCCTGAAGTCTGAGTCCACACTCAGCGATCCTTTTCATTTGTGCTTAATCCTTGCGCAAATAACCGAGAGAAACAGGAGCTAAGTTATAGACAGGGACAGGATTTTGATATTTGCATTTTAGTAGAAAAAATTGTTTCATAGGTAGAGAAAACAACTAAAGGAATTTTAGACTAACCCATCTGGTGTCTAGCAATTGCAAATTTTTTGGTATAATTTTCTGTGTGAGAATCAAAGAGCTTTATGAGGTGGATAGATTTAAGAACTGTTTCAAGAGAAGGTCAAATGCAAATCTCATGTCTGAAGTGCTTTCTTTTGGAAGCACTTTCCCCAAGTTAGATGAGAACAAGGTTATAACCTTGGAGAAACAGAGAAGGCAGTATCAAATGCTTATATATATTATGTTCCCAGTAACTTGACAGGAAAGCAAAAGGCATCTTTAACCAGCAGTGGCCAGACATGCGCTGACAACTAGCAACAGCACTGACCACTCCCTGTGACTGAAAAGACCACTTTCCTCAACCGGTTGGTCATTTGCTTGTTATATCTAGCAACTTATTCTTGTTTGTTTACCTTCTGTTACCTAGTTCTCTAATTTTCATTATCTCCTTTTGTATTTTGCCCTCTAACTCTTTTACCATCACAGTTTCCCCTGCCCTTTTCCAAGTTTTTTTTTTATTCTCCTTTCTTTCCCTCCCTGCATATTAGCAGCAATAAACATACAGGAAAAAAACCAGATAATTATGAAAAAATCTGTAGTTAGAAATCTTCATTCAGGCTACTGTGTGACCTCTCAAGTTGTTTCACAATGATGTTGTTTCCTTAGTGGCCCAACATGCTCAGTATTCTAGTATTTTACACAGGTTTGCTCATTAATTTTGACTGGCTGTCTTGAAATTAATAGGCTATTTTACTATTAAAATAAGATGAAAACTTGTTCCAGGTAGCTTACGGATTTGAGACTTAACATATTTATATGCAGTACAGAAAACCTCTTCTCTTTGAGCCTTCCTCTTGAGAGTTGCCTCATTTCACTCCTGTATTTAGAAAACTGGAGAACTTAGATTTGTTCCTTTTGAATTTTTGCTACACCTAATGAAGAATTTAAGGCTTCCTTTCAGTGACAAACATACAGACAACGATTTGCTGATTAGTTTTGTCTTGACCTCAGATGATAAACATGGTCTTGCAAACTCCTGTTTTTTTTCCCCTAGCTAATTATTAATTTCCATGATTACTGTAGATACAAACTTATTTGCTGCTCTTGTTGTTCATATAGTTAATCTTTGGATTAGCAATTGATGTCTAGTTAATTAGAATATGGATGCAGAACATATATTTTTCACATTGAAAAGCAGTGATTTGATTTTTTTTTTCCAGAGTCCTTTTCTTTCCTCCTTGTCTGCTGTTTTTATAGTTTTGGTGCAGTCTAGAGAAAGCAAGTAATGTGATCTAGAAGTGAGTAATTTCAATGCAATGGCACAATGTCTGTGGAAAACACAATGGTTACTGTTGAAGAGAAGTTGATATGTTTGTTCTCTTGGCAAAACTATTTTAACTGAGTAAAGCTAATGATCTTTGTTTTTCCAGACTGCCACAATGGCACTCTGGATTCTCATCTAGCCAAGGTGTATTGATGGACACCTCTTTCTTCTTCCCCTTCTTTGTTAATATAAATATAAACAAACTAAATGAAAGCAAACTGCTGGGTCCCCGTGCAACTGATAAGCCACTTGGGTAGTTCTCGTAAAGAAAATATCTCATTTTGGTTGTTTTAGACATCACCAGTGCTTCTGTAATATTCACAAGAATAATTCCTAATTAGTCCAAATAGCTTATACTCGAGTAGAACTATGAGATCTCTATGGATTTTTCAAACTTTTCTACCACTGTAATTTATTGTCTTTCTGCAAGGTAATTTTTTTGTGAATTGCTTGTTTGCTAATAGTATTATGTTAACAAACTTCTAGTTGTGCAAGTTCTAAATTTCTGTGCAACCTGCAGAAGTGGAACAGGAAAAACGATGATCCAGCAAACTCTCTTTTGTAGTATACAACCCCCAAACATCACAAATTAAAAGTCAATTTGCCTGTATTCATTAAATCTTAGCATCGAGACTTCTAGATAGTGTAATTTCTAGTACCTGTGTCTGCTGCAACGAGCTGAAATGTTCCATTTTTGTATGGTTCTGTTTAGGCTATGCTACAGCTCAGGTCTCAGAAAAAATTGTATCATGAACTTGGTCCTGCAGCACTGTAGTTGAGGTCTGTTAAACTGTGGTTCATTGAAATATCTGAGCTATGATCTCTCAAGGTGAATGACTAAGTTAATATGTAACTTAAACAGAAGTCGATCTACAGATTGTTCAAAGCAAAATAACCTCCCTTTCAAGTCTCTAAAACACAACTTTTAGAAACAGATTTTTAATTTGCTTCGCTTTCATTGCTTTTGCATTCCATTGACAATCAGGTTGTTCAGCACCTTAATGCTGTTTTAGAGTAACCTGCTGCATAATGGTAAATAAATTTAGAATTTTTTAGACTCCGTATATCTACACAGATGCTATGAGATGTCTTTTTATGTGGATAATGTAAGCATAGTAACAATTGAACTCTCTCTATAACAGAAAATCTTAATGAGAGACAAAATATAAAACTTCAAAATAAATTCATCATTAATACAAAAATTTATACCTAGATCACACAGGTGAATGGTACCTAGGTGTTACTAGATCACTCAGGTAAAAATGTTAGTATACTTATTTAAATTAGTATGTATGTCTTTTTAGTTTAATATATTCATATGAGGGCAATATTAAAGGTTTGTTTAATTATTCATTCTGTAAGTCTTATGAGATTCAAGAAAAGATTCCCACTGATGAATAAAAAGAGAAAAAGATTATATCTGTCAGTCATTTGTATAATTCAATTTTTTAACAGCATGTGACTCAATTACTGTGAAAGTTAGTAGAGAAAATACAGATTTCTTTTTTTTTCTCTGAAAAATAGATTTAGAATGCCATGGGTGGTCTGTTCCACAGAAAATTAAAAGACCATCTCTGTAGTTAACACTTTGCATTTTTCAACACAAATTAAGACAGTTCTGGACAATTGCTTGTGAGAACAGACCATGGAATTTATTTGGGATTTCAAGTCTTAATCTTCCGGCAGTTCCTCTCAGTTAATATGGTAATATTGGTAAATACCAAGTCTCTGAATCTGTGTGTTAATGTGGGATTTAATAATTAAGAGCCTAATCCAGTCTTCCTTGTGCAAGGCTGCTAAAATATAATTGTATATTTAGAAATAATTAAATTGGAAAAAAAAGCATACCAACAAAAATATCAAAAAATAATGTTTTCAAGTCTTTTCCTTTAATGTTTTCTCTTTGCAATTCTTCTAACATGTTTCATTCATGATCCCCACAACTTAGAATGTGCATTGTGACTCATTACATACAATTGACCAATAAAACCCAGAAGAGGATTTTAATGCTTTAAGTTTGAAAATAATTGGTCAACATAGTTTAAAATTCTAACATATACATTTGAGAAAAAGATGACTGTCAGTTAAAAAACCCTATTTCTCAAAAGAGAGACTGCATTGCTGCAATGAACCACAGGTTTGATTAAGCTCTAAAAAAATAGATCCATGGATTCTGGGTTTAAGTTAGGCTCAAGTTAAAGCTGTAATATTAGTTGTAGAGCTAAATTATCACCTGCAAATTGTTGTGTGGTTTTTATGAGCAAGTTTTCCTAAATGCTTTGATTACCCACTTGAGCTATCTTTTGAGCAATCCAAAATAATACCTTTCTGTAGAAAGGTAATGTACCTAAAATGGTGAATTTGCTTGAAAATTACTCTTCTGTGCTGCTCCAAGTGGGGTTACAAAATGTCAAGGATAATGCTATTTCCTAATAAAAATAGAAGCCAACCCTAATTTTTTTTTTCTGAAGCATCTGACTAGAAACTCAATGCATTTGTTTTTACTGTTGTAAGACATTCAGGAACACACTAATTTCTTCATGCTGGTTTTTGTTTTTGTTTTTTTTTTTTTTTTTGTTTGTTTGGTTTTTTATTATTAACAGCTTAATCTATTTAAATTTCTCTTTTCTTAAAGGACAGTCAGGTTAATAATACATCTAATAAGGAATAATGCAGTTTTTCCTCTTATACTCTATCATTTTTACCTTTTTTTTCTCCAAGAATTTCTGTATATATTTTTTAAAATAAGGAGTGTCAACTGAGTGTTTCAGAAGGTTGTGTTAACATATATGTAGCCAAACTTTTGTAAGTCTGGTGGGTTGTCAGAACAGATACTTTTGAAGGGTCAGTACAATAGCAGGATACAGATTTAAATATCTCTTTTTCATGGTATAGACAAGGATTGGTATGTAAGCAAG
The DNA here is from genome assembly GCA_036023395.1 of Myiotriccus ornatus. Taxonomy (NCBI): domain Eukaryota; kingdom Metazoa; phylum Chordata; class Aves; order Passeriformes; family Tyrannidae; genus Myiotriccus; species Myiotriccus ornatus. The sequence goes on from JAYRBT010000082.1 coordinate 96,152,785, forward strand.
ATATATTTGTATCAATAAGCACTGAAGTGCAGGAAAGATCTAATTTTCAGAAGATTATAAATGACTTAATATAAAAATAAATGGCTTATAAACAAATGAGTACAGTTCATAACTTTGTCATAGTTTATCTCAAATCATAAATACTAATTGAATGTGTATGGGAGAAGTCATGGGAAGAATATATTTTGGTCAGGGGTCAAGTCAGACTTCAAAGCATGTATTGGATTTACTTATTTAAAAGATCTAATAAACCTGTATTTTTCAGTGTGGAAAATCTGTTGGAATTTTTAACGCAAAAGGGGAAAAAAACGGCAATGGCATACATTCAGTGTTAGAAAAGACTGGTAAAGTGTGTGTATATTCTAATATAATATGCAATTCATGATACATATTTGTCCATTAAAAAAAATGGTTATAGAAAATACTGCCATAATGGCAAACCAGCTCTGAGATCCAGATCAGCCCTGATGTTTTCTTTGATTGGAAGCTCTTTGATGTTGTAATGAAAGCAGTGGAATTTCAGTACAAATGTGTAACCTGTTCTGCAAGTGTGATTTGTTGACCATGGTAAATGACAAATGTTAGACATGCTGTTTGAGGTGCTGCTAGGCCTGTTCTTTCTGCACATGAGGCCTTTATAATGTGTTTGCCATTACTTACGCACAGCTAAATGATAATATCCCTATAATTACAGTTTTGTATGTCAAACATCAAACATCTGAAAAAAATATATATCTCTGGTTATTGTGTTGGGATTAAACCGTGAGCTGTGTGTTATTAGCTTGCTTGTAGTGCTTACTGCAGATTGTAACTGAGGTGTTTGTAAATCTTACATAATGTCCAAACACATTATTGTTCTAATCCTGTGTCCTATCTTTTATCATATTTTACCAGGGTTTTGTTTAAATTATATTCCTGTGGAGGGTTATCAGTTTTAATTTTTTTTTTTTTTTAATATCCTGAGCATGAATAGCAGCCATCACACTTTGGGAATTTCTTCAGTGTGGGCAATAACATGCTTCAGGAATATGTATGAACCTGCTTCATCGCTGTGAGCTTGATGAAATGTGAAGTGTTGCTTTGTGTCTTAACATGCCTGTGGTTTGTATGCAGTATACTGGTTAAGAAATGCAAAACCTGAAATGTATTACTGCTTGGAGGAAGCAAAACAAATACTTGGAAGAGGAATAATTTTGAATAGATTTGATGACATTTACTTGTTGTAAAAAAAAGAAAAAAAAAAGAAAAAAACGATTGGTCAGAGTATTTGTAATAGAGGAAAGCATTTTTTAATTAAACAATAATCTCTCTGACCTGATTTACTGTCATCTTCACAATTTTTTTTAATCAAGTTTTTATTTTCTGTGTTGTTGTGTCCTATGCTCTAAAAATTATTTTTCTGAACAAGCTGAAAATTAGCAGTAGATGAGAAAAATGGTATTCATTGGAATGGACTCACTCATTGAGGGGGAAATTCACAGAAGTTTGCTGAATTAGAAGTTGAGATTAGAGAGAAAAAGGAAAAGGAGGTGCTTATTTCATTAACACTGTGATTTTTCATCTAAATGGTGAAGAGGAGAAAACTTTGCCGTAAGGGCTTTAGAATTAGATCACATATTATTTGGGAGATAAGAATTATAGTCACACCTACACTCTTAGGTTTGAAGCAGCTTTTCCTGTATCTCTGGAAGCTGATTCTCCTAAGTCCCAAGAAAATATTATGGATGTTGGTTCATTGGTCATATAACAGACTGGTGTGTGTCCCTCGAAAAACTGCGAAGAAGGTACCAGTTACCCTTTGTAATGTTAATTGAAAAATAATAAAAACAATACCGAGTGCTGGTAATAATGACTTTGTTAAGTATTTATTTAATGCTGAGACATTAAACCAAAACCAGCTTGAGATTCTTGTTCACTAGATACTTGTTACCTGTGTGCATAACAGTAATGGTTCCTGTTTCCAGTGAAGTGGAGCAGTGAGGGAGGGCTTTTTCATTCCTCCTGGCAATCCGTTTGGACTAGTATGTGAGTAGTAAAAATTGGTCTGACTAGAAAAAAGGAAGCTGGTGATTATTCTAAGCTAGTTTCAGAGAGGTATATGCCTGTGCTCATAGGTGTTGCTTTAAATTATTATGGTAGTCATAGATACGCTGCTACTTTTTGTATGAGATGGTTTTGACTCTTTGCCCCACATAATAAGGACAGTCTGTCGAATATAAAGATGTTTTCCCAGGTCAATAAAGGAGGGAAAACATGGGAGATTTGTCTTGAAGTGTTACCAATAAAAAAGTAACAAGATAAATTGCCTGTACTTATTTTCTTCACCGAAGAAGCACAAAGAATTTGAACTTTGGCATCATCATCCTTTCTCTTCAAAGGAAGATGACAGAGTTTGGAGCTGTGTACAAGGCTGATGACAATCACTACCCACACTCTTTGCCATTTTCCTTTGAATGATTTACTATTTGGATGATCATTAGCTGGAAAGAAAAAATGTTTCCATAAGCATACAAGGCATCCAGGCTCATATCCCTAATTACTATTCTTTGGAAAGATGACAGCATATTTCACTGTAATTATTGCTCAGCTGGATGTGTGCTTATGAAAAAGAACTCATTTCAGATTATTGTATGGCACTCTCTAATGTGTGGTGTTTGAAACCAGTAAAGAATAGACTTGATATTCTTACTGATTTCTAAATTATTTGCGATAGATCTTGTGAATATTCAGTTTCTTTGAGCAGAAACTGAGAAACATAATGTTAAAAAAAGCTTTAAAACATAATTGAGCATAGGATTAGACCAAGATATTACTGAAGGCAGCTGGATTAGTTTAAAATGCAGCAAATGAAGGTTATGGCTACTATGACTTCACCATGGAGAGAATCCATGTTTGTAGGTAGCAAACTAGCCCAAAGCATTTTAGTACGTCCTTAAAATACAGTCATATTTAGAAGCTGACTAGAAAAACTGGAAGGTGCTGCTTGAGTATGTGATATCTGGGTGTGTAGATGTCTCCCTGCTTATTTTCATGATGCAATTAAGTTGTCATTGCACTACTTTTTTTACCGCATTAATGAAGTTCTGATAGTGAAGTGCCAAGAAGAAAGGTGTGACATGGATTTTATTTCTGTGTATCGGCTGAAATGTGGAAAGTTTGTGCAATTAAGAATGTATTTAAACAACTAAAAACTGAAAGTAGAATCTTCCTCTGGATTTTCTCCTGAAAATAATTCAATAGCTGAAAAATTCATCATCATGAAATTTTACTCAGATGCATTAGGAGAAGTTGCATATGTATAATGGGGAACAGTACGTAGCCAATCATTTCTGAATTACTGGTCATCTTGGTATAAAAGGATGCATATTCAATCCTATGCTAATTATTTTTCTACGTGTGAAGGAATTTCATTAAGAGTTGGGAAAACAAGGTGTCCGTGCCACTTTTTTTGACAAACACAAAGCATGGTGAGATGTTACTAACACTTTACACTTGTCGTAACTTAGTACATTAACTTAAAAAATTCAGTCTGGTGAGCATAATAACATTATATACTGCATCCTGCTAAAAACAAACAACCAGAACAGCAGTCTTCTTTTGACCTCTGTGATGTCTTTTGATAATATAAACTCATGCTGAATCAAGAATAACTACACAATGTTTTGCCAAAACACTTGCTCCGTGTGTGCTACAGCTTACTGAATAAAATCTGTATATTGAATCTGAATTAAGGTAAGGTAGTTTCTTATGATTTTTTTTTTTTTTTCATTTTGAAGATGGTAGAACCTATATAGCTTTTATAGAGCATGTTAATGGGTATTTTGCTTAGTAAAACATTAAATATAAATGGAAGTTGTATTAGAAACTATTGTAGAAAAGATAAAATATTATTAAATGATAGTGTTAAAAATGTGATTGTGGCCTCTGTATGTTAAGATGCTAAATGACGCATCAAGGATCTTCTTGCCAAAAGGTAGAGATCTGAAAGCAAGCCAAGAATGTTTATTGAAATGAAAGAAAGCCTACTGACTCAGGAACTTCTAGTAAAGGGAGAAAAGGGCCTTCAAAGAAATGTGTTGGCATTAGTACCTGTGTCTGTATGGCTGGGTTTGTAAAAGGGTTGGAAGTATTTGCTGCATCATTTTAAGGTTATGTTTGTATGCCATGCTTGTACGGGAGCTGGAAGTGTTTACTGCTTTTATACTGAGAGACATCAACTGTTTTCATGCCAGTTCTGACTTATGTTTTGACCTCCTTTCATACACTGCCATTAGTGGTTGAGTTGACCTGCCTGTCCCTTATGACAAAGTAATGAACTAGAAGTAAAAATCTGTTGCAGGAGCAGAGTTTGAATTGAATGAGCAATCAGAAGTGGAGTGGAGCCTATAATACATCTAAAACAAGTACATAAAAATACTTCTATCATGGGGGGACACCAGCTATTGCTTTGTCTTTTGCTACTGCCTGTCTCCATTTAAACCAGCACTTCCAGCTCCCTACCCCTCTGACACTTTTCATTCTGTGTCTTGTGCTGTATTTATACTGCTGAAAACAGAGCTCCATGTTTCACTAAAATCAATTGCTAATCCCCTGTTATTGGGAAGACTTTGAAAGCTGAGGCAAATACCATTAGAGCAATGCCATTGATTGGTGTTCCAGCAAATGTGTTAGTTTGTCTGCCCAAACCTGCTAATTATTCCTGAATGAGCAGAGAAACCACCAGCCGTCAGGCCTGATAACCTAAAATAAATTAAAAAAAAAAAAGTTCAAATGAGTTGAAATGCATTTGTTTCTTTCCTTAAAAAAAAAAGTGATACTGGAGCCTACAAGTGAGTTACTAGGCTATTTCTCACTGAAGAAACTGTGTCTGTATAAGTTTAAAAAACCCAATAAATACTGGGATTTGCATTTCTAATACATAACTCCTTCCTTACTCTCACACATTTTTATCTTCTTTATATACCAGGTTGTGTATATGTCAGAGATCTGAAAGGGCCAAGAATTTTATGTGTCCCCCTGTTAATTTTAACTTACATATCATCGGCTCAAAAATGTTTAAAATTAAAAAAATCATGACTGCATATTCTTAAGTTCAAAATAAGCAATGAATGCAAAATTTTAGAAATCTTGAAAAAATTACATCACTCAGGTATTGAACTCATTTTGTCAGAATAAATATTTCCTCGTCTTTACTTTTAACATTAGATAGTTCCAAGTGAAAACAAGAGCTCTTTGTATTGTAAATAATGGTACCTGAGACTTACTTTTTGCTGGGATGGAGATCTGTATTTTAGACCTGTGCCTCAAGATATTGAGCTCTACCCTATGTAACAAAATTCTAAATGAATAACTGCAATAAAGCACTAGAGGAGAAAATGGATATTTATAAACAACAAACAAGCTTTATTAAAAATTGAAGCTTTAAATGAAAGAACAGAATAGGAGCCAACTTGCTTTCTTCCAGGGTGTCTCAAATCTTCTGTGATCCAACACAGTAAATGTCCCTCCTAGTTTTATTCTTTCAACTCCCACTTCTCAGACTAAGACTTTTCCAATTAGCATTGCCTGTACAGGTATAAGATCCATGGTATCTACTCTATTGCTAGAGCAGTTAGACTGGTGGGTTATAACCACAGGCTGGGTGATTTATAGGTTTCTCTGTGTGGGAAAGTTTCTGCTCAGTGAGCTGAGGTTTGAATTTATAGTAGTCCTACCTTATTCCACTTCCATTTTTAAATATAGTTGGAAACAAGTTCATTGGAAAGTAAGCTTGGAGTAGGTTACCTGACAAATTACTCAGCTGTAAATTCTAGCTTCAGTTTGTGAAAAGGGGTTGGGGTTTTGGTTTTGTTTGGGGTTTTTTTGGTAAGCAAGTCAAATTTTTCTTTTTATTGAAACATACTAATTGAAATTTATGTAATGTTTATGGCTTTATTCTATTAAGTTAACCCGGTCACTGTTGCTACTGTTATTAAGGTACAGGATAAAAACAGCCAATTAAAAAAAAAAAAAAAAAAAAAAGCTAAAGTAGTGCTATAGAGCAAAGGTGAAGTACAGAAGTAAGGCCTACAGTATGACTCGGGTCTAGATTCTATTCTATATGGTGCCAATATGCCTTAAGCACAAATGATGTTGCTTGCTGTCATGAGGTTCATATCCTATAATTGTTTGACCTTTCTGCATCCTGCATATGCTGCAACATTATAGGTGTGTGTGTTTCTCATCAGCGCTGTGGATATTGAAAAAAATCATCGTATTAAATGGAGCAAAAAAATGGCTTACACAATTAATGGAAACCCAGAAAAAGGCTGAGACAAGAGAGCAAGTAGCTCCATCAGAACACAGAGCGAGTCCTATGGTCCAGCTTGGATGGGAGCTGCCTTGAAGGAGTTTTTGGTTTCTTTGTACGAAGACTGATGGTTTCGTTGTGTCAGAAACCACCTATAATTATTTAATGCTACTAATTTCCTCCAGCTTCTAGAAAGACAAAACTGCCATGTACTTCTAAAAACACACAGACTTCTGGTTTACGATTTCATTGAAGCATTTCTGCGTCCTAATTCATCTGTAAATATGGTGTTGTAATGCTTACTTACACTTAACAGAGTAGCTGCCAGTGCTTTCAGGCTCTTTAATGAAAGGCACCTTCATTGCAAATTAATTTATGAATTTTAAGAAACTCTGGGTGTGTTCTGTGACAGAGTTCATGTTTGTCAGCCTGTAGCCCTTGTAATATGAGGCTTCCAAAGGTCAGATGTGGATTCCTAACAAATGTGTTTATTTTAGAATAACCTATGGCATCCAACTTTTTTCTTCTTTATCCCCTTTCCTTGTTAGACATGAATATTCCTGAACTCTTGGGAGTGGCTAGTGATTTCACTTAATGATTTCTAATATCCTGCCTTGACAGGTATCTTTTTACTCCGTCACTCATTGCTATAAGATCAACTCCAGTTCCAGTGATCAAAGGAATACAATTATATGACCAAGTGCAAAAAGTGAACTTCAGAGCTGCCTGCTGAGACATGTTTAAGTTGAAAAATGTTTTTTAGAAACTGCAGTTACCTCATCTTTCCAGTAGATGACACTTGCACCAAAACACTTTAATCTCAGTTCACATATTTTCTGATTCCTTCCTTTTTCCCTTGTTGAGCTGTCATTTTGAGTTCGTTTGCCTTGAAAGGATTCCTTGCTTGGATGCTTGATTACAGCAACTTCCCTTTGTTCTCAAATGTATTAGCGATGCAGTAGAGCTGCATCAGTGCCATTCACAGGTCTTCTTTCTGTGATTGCAATGCCCTGTTCCTCAATCCTCGCCCTTTTCTGGTGGCTCAGTGGGCAGTTGAAATCTGTGGAGATTTCAGAGCCTTAGCAGGCACACCACTTGACTTTGTAAATGCTCATCATACATCAGTCTATTGCATTGTAAGTAATATCTTAAAAAAACAAACATACTGTAAAAAATAAATGTAACCTGTACTATTGTGTGCACTATATAGTCCAAAGTCAAGGTCTTTAAAGGAACTTAATATCCTAAATGGCCTAATTTCTGGAAGTGCCTAGATCCTCATAACTGTGCTATCCTGCAGATTTTTCAGGCCTGCATCAGACATATCGTCTATTCTGTACATTTCAAGGAATGTTGTATGTGTAACATACTGTAATTAACACTGAGAAGAGCTTGAGTGAACGATAAGTAAAGTGTTAGGGAAAAACAGGGAGAAAGAGGGGAAAAGAGCCTCAGCTGGGACCAAGGGACTAACTATTAACCTCAGCTTGGCATACCTCGCTGTCAGGCAACTGTTTTTATCCAGGAGAAGACACTGTGGATGGATGGCAGCAACCTGCCTTGGAGTTCAGCAACTGGGATGCACCAGTTGTTCAGAGACGCCCTAAGCTGAGAGGCAAAACCTTTCTTTGAACAATTACCTCTGCTTCCTGTTTGTGCTCAGTCTCCTGTGCCTCTTTCAGTGGTGGCCCTGTTACATGGACACCTTGAATCCAACTGATATGATTCAGGGCTTGGTAGACAAGAGGGGTAAGAATAGACTGAGTGCACCAAGAGAGCTAGTATGCTGTGATTTTCTACCTTGTTAAAGATTCTCACTTTAGGTACATGAGACTTGGGCTTGAGTGAGAGGACCAACCAGTCGGATAGCTGTGAGCTGGCAGCAGCAATTGGATGGCTTGGCAAAAACTGATAGGCAGGAACCTGGGGATCTGGGAGGCTTTGCTTTGGGGCTGGGCATCTATATAATGATCCTGCAGAGACAGATAGGCACCAAAGCAGCTGCAAGGATCTAAGCAAGCATACTTACTAAAGCCAGTGACTCACATATATACAGAAAGTGTTCTGCTCCTGATTCAGGTCTTTATTATTTTACACTCTTAATTAAGTTTCTTTGAACCCACAGGTGCAGCCACTTACTGATGCTTATTTGAGTTCTTGTATTTGTCACAGGCTTTCATTTACCAAGATATTTCAGTCCGAAGATAGAACTAGACATCTTTCAGGGGATTTTATTGTTTTCTTGGAAACTGTGACCAACTTTGGGACTTTTCTGTTCTGGTTTCTGGAAACCAGTATGCACACCTGTTTGTGGGCAGGTCTCCGATAGCTGACTTGACCACAACCATTTCCATTTTGCATATTGATTGAAAGTTGATTATGCATTATTTCTTATGAAAAAAATTATTTCTTATGAAAAAGTATTTGATTTAAATTTTCATTTTTCACTGAGCTGACTTTTAATAGTCAAATGGCAAATACTTAGAACAAGAAAACTTTCAGATATATGAGAGATGAAACACTTAGGATTCATACTTTTTCATGTCTGCTTATTGACTACCCAAATGTTTTACAATTTTCAAAATATGAGCACATTGAATATTATGTTCACTTTCATAGGCATCCTACAAATCTTTTAACCCCTCTCTTCCAAAGCCACAGTTGATGTGCTGATTTTTTTCTTTGGTTTAATTTCTGTGAAGTTATTTCACAATACTTGAGTTGTTAAGTTACGCTTACTAAGTTATTTCAATGTTAGTTGCACTGCTTCATTTCATGATTTCTTAAAGCACTGTCTAGAATCCAGACAGTTACGCAAATCCCTGAACTTCAGTCATAGGGTCTGAATCTTTCTATTTAGGCAATGAATGATTTTTTGTTCTAAGTTTGTTTGGTTTCACTGTTTTTTTGGTGGGTTTTTTTGTTTATTTGTTTGTTTGGGTTTTTTTGAGGTTTTTTTTTATTGGTTGGTTGGGTTTTTGTTTCATTTTATTTTGTTTTTTGTTTAAGGTTGGGTTGTGGTTTTGTTTTTTTTTTTTTAATCCAAAGCAGAATAACTTTGGGGAATTTAAAGGATAGCTTATGGAGTAAATCTTGGTATAGAGGAATAAGAAGGATAGGAGCAAACTGTAGCACATGTTCATTCTGCTTTTGCCAGAAGAAATTTCAATCCATGTCACCTATTTGCAGGCCAATGTCCTCCTCACTGCATGTTCAAAGAAAACACTGTTGTGGTTGTGTGTTTTTATTTTACTAAATATGCCTGGAACCTAAATAAAACAGTGCAATTTTTGTGCCAAAATATTTAAATGCTTTTTGTTCACAGAAATTATTGGAAATGGTTTTCATAAATTCAGGGGAAGGGGGGGAGTAAACTAAGAATCTGCAAAACTGTGTGCTAAAAAGTATAAATAATTTATGTAATTTTTATATTACATTTTACCATCAACTTCGAAAACATTTAATGCATTCCCTCTGTATATTTTACAATTCAGCTGGAAAAGTTTGTAACTGACCATTTTGCTCCAACCTTCACCCAGAGGAAGAGCTATGCAGACTTTCTGAAAGCTGAGCTTTCTGCTTATATTATATAATAAAAACGTCCACTCATGACCATATTATGAGAGTAGAAATTCAGCTTAACTCTAGTGTTCTTTATTGCTTCCCTCTAGGTGTCTGAAGATGCCTAATCAGATGGGAGCAGTAGGTGCTGGGATTTATGGGAACTTTGGATGGCTAAAAGTAATGGCTTACTCTAAAATGTGTTTCGACTCATCCTGGTCTTAAAATGTTTTTGAGGCCGGGCAAGTTGTAGGACATTGAGAGTCCTATGCTATAGGTGAGGTACCAAGATCTCTCCCTTCCTTCAGCAAGCCACAGGACTCTCCCTAATAATGCTGGAAGTTAAAATGAATCATTTATGAGCATCGCTAGACACATGGGTGGGGCCTCTTTTTAAACTGGTATTTTGTTGATGCAACATATGTGACGGCCTCTTAGTTCTGAATATAAATGTTACTGAGAGGAAATTAGGTTGGTTTGCAGAGGAGATCTGTCAGACCTTGCAGTGCACCTTGCTGAGGACCAGATACCTCCACCAGTACTGTGCTCAGATACTAGTACATGTAGAAGAAAAATGGAAGGTGAGTGTCTTGAAACTTCACTATTCTTTGAGTAAGGACTGAAAGCAGAAGTAATGAAATGATCAGGTGTACAGACATGAAAAATTACACGTATTTTTATATGGCATCGAGTCTAGGAATTGCTTGTATGTTTGAATGTTCTTTGTGCAGTTAGTGAGAAAAGAAAAAAAAACTTTTGAAAAAAACTTTTATAAAGGAAAAAGAGAGCTATGGAGATTTGGTGAAACAACAGCTAATTTTGAGAATAAGAAATAGCATGGAAAAGAATACATTGTATTTCCAGCATAAAGTACTAGTTTTCAGTATTCTCATGCTAGAAGCAATTATTTCACAGTGAATGAAGGCAAAATGTGAATTGTTAGAGAAAACCCAGTGAGTGATATTGACGGTTGGGTTTCTACCAGAGACAGAAAACCATTAAGAGATTTGAAACGGAATTGCCTTTAATATTTTTTCTGAGCTGCCTTTGCTTAAGAAAGCAGTCACTAGCTCCTTTGTGATCCAGTTGTGATACCTAAATCTGGTAAGTAAAGTGTGGGCTGACTTTAGAGACCTTCCTTGGGAAAGATGTAATAGCTCCACTCCCTGATGTTCCGGTTCAGCTGGATTAATGAGTGGATGAGGAGTAGTCGTCTTGGTTTACAAATGCCTCCAGAGGCCAGGCAGGGATCAGGTTCTTTCAGTGCTCTTATCCACAGGAATTTGTCGTGTGTGCCATAAGCACTTTCTGTTCTGCCAGACCACTTTATGTTATGTTTGACAACTCTCATTAAGATATGAGATTTTCAGTTCAATTCTGTTGCTCTTTCTTGTCAGCAGATATGATGTATTCATGAGCAATAGTGATGTAATCCACTGCTGTATTTTTTGGTTGTTGTTGCTAATATGCGTGTTTTTGACATGGGTAGTGCCCAGGCCTGCATTTGTTGCTGATCCCTACTGAAGAGCTGAATGACCAATTCATTACCACATTTAAATAGTTAGATGAGAAATTAGATATTTTTATTCAAGGAAACAAATGAGAAAAACTGCACTTCTTTTTTTTTTTTTTTTTTTTTTTACCCTTCCGTACCTGCCCTCCCCTCTCTATTAATTTTAATTATTGTTTAATTCAAGATGTGATCCTGTGAAACTCTAGGGGTTTGTGTTAAAAGTGTCCTGGTCCCATGGGCTACACTATGAATCTCCTTTTATGTGGATACACCTTTGGTTCTAGATGGGAAAAATTAGTTTCCCTTAAATGCCAACTCTGTATTCAACTTGGTACCATAAAGTTAGAGAAGTTGTATTGTTAGATTTTTCTGTAGGCATAGCAGGACCAAACTTAACCCTTTAGAATTATAATAATATATAAGATTTTGTACTTCAGTAGACCAAGTTTCCAAAACTGCTGAGAATCTGTGGCTCCCATTGTCTTCAATTACGGTGAAACACTTTTGAAAATAAAAAGTGGTATGCAAATAAGCAAAGATGAATGTTGCCACCCATCCTTCTGGCACCAGTGTCATAATTACTCCTATGAAATGACTGATATGCAAGCCGAATGCCTAAGGGGGAATCAGTCAAGATTTTTGTCAAGCTAATCATAGCACTTGGGGTAGATTGTCAGCATTTTTTAAATGTCACAATTTGCGAATGTTTCATTCTGCATTAGGTTCCTCAAAGAGATCTGCAAAGTTTTTATGACTTTGGGAGTACAGACTGAGACATTTGCATGGATATTAAACATTGTTTACAGTTCTGTGTAGATATTTATATGTGTTTATTTTTTTCATAAATCATTTAGAGTGCCACTTTCAAATACCTACATTTGTTAACAAGTCTTTAAATTATTCTATTTACTTTATTATTTCACTACGTGTATAAAAAACCCAATTAAATGATAACGTGCAAAACTTTTGCTGTCTTGCTGTTGTTGAAAAGTAACTGTCTGTAGACAACGTGTTGTAATGTGGAGAGAATATTACTATACAAAATCAATTTTTCAAATAGAGATGCCAAGATCATCCCTCAGCATCAAGTATTTCTAATACAAGCAGGCACTATATAAAAGAAGTGAAACTTGTAGCACAGCTTTAAAAATCAAAGAGCTAGACAAGTTTCCATCTGCAAGCTAGGAAAGTGGTGAACTTGCAAGGGTACTTTTATGTCTCAATTTCAGAGTTGCTGAATTTTGAATGAAGTCTTGAATGAATTTTTTGAAAGAATTATCTCTGTCTTTAATCATTATTTCCTCTTCCACCTAATCTTAACCACAGACAAAGATGGGAACTTAATTATATGGCGTTTTTTCTTTTGTGTTCCTTTCTCTGTCCTGCAGTCATTGAGCTGGGAGATGTCGACTTGAACTGTCCTTCCAACTGTCAAATACATAATACCCATTTCTTCGGAACTGACAGACAGATAATAAGGAGAGGGCAAGCCTTCAGTTTTTATGCCCATTTCCAAAATCGGGAATGGGATGACTCCATGGACCAGGCTATTTTCACCGTGGAGACAGGTAGTCATTCCCAGGCATTCTTTCATAGTTCTTTGCTGATTTGTAATATTTCCCATAATCTTCAGTGACAACTATTATCTACTCATTCATCTTCCATGTGAAGAGATTGTCTTCCCCTAAACCAGGCAGTTCTTCTAATATGTAAAGTTTTCTCACTCTGCTACAGAAGTGACAAGTGAAAAAGAAATCCACCCTTGGGAGCTTGGCCTTGCAAATGATGGCTAAACAAATTACTAGCCTTTTACATGTGCTTTGTTTAGTCTGATGGAAGTTGTTTTTATTTTCCTGAAAAGGTCTCAGACCCTGTGAATCAAATGAGACGAAATGTACCTTCCCAATGGGCAGATGTCTAGATCAAACCTGCTGGAGTGCTTCCTACAAAATTCATCAGCCAAAATGCATCAGTATCAGCGTGTTTCCTCCCTCCAATGTCTGCATTGGCCGTTATATTCTCAATATGCAAATCACATCTTGTGGTCACACATATCAGCGATGTCTTGGAGATTTTTATGTCCTTTTTAACCCTTGGTGTGCAGGTAAGGACTCCAGTGATTGTAAGATAGTTTTAAGAAAATTGCTAGCGATTAGTAAAAATGTTGAAGATATTTATTATTTAGCTGGTAAGTAAAGGATGGAGTCACAGAAATAATGAGAAACAAGGAGGGATTTTGTTTTGTTATTTTTTATTTTTTCCTCCCAGTTCAAGACTGTCTCAAGTCAGTGTTTTGATTTGTGTTCTTAATGGCGGTAGGGGTGAGGGGGAATGTTTTCCTGCAATTTTTACAATCTTGACAGGATAGAAAGCACTGGGAACAAACTGAAATACAGGACGTTTTCTCTGTTCATCAGGAAACACATTTTTACTGTGAGGGTGACTGAACAGCGGGACTGATTGGCAAGAGAGGTTGTGGAGTCTCCATCCTTGGAGATATTTAAAAGCCATTTTCCTGGGATACTGGTGGGAGGTTGGGCCAAATGACCTCCAGAGGTCCCTTCCAACCTTAACTATTTTGTAATTCTGTGAATTCTCTGTTATCACTGTGAAATAACACAAATACAAATTAAATTCTGTAGGTCTGGCTCTGGTAGCAAGCAATTCTGGATGCTGTAGGACCTTGCCAAAATCATTACATGACAAATATTCACATTGTCTGTGCTGATTTGATCAAAATGAGATATACTACTCTACCTGTTCAGTGTTTGACTTGTAGAACAGCTCAGTGTGAAGATAAATTGCAAGCTCTTCCATTAAGGTGTACTACAACAGGGACAGACTTAATAAGGGTAGTATCTAGCTATAAGTAGGAATGAATTATATGTGAGCGTTTAAAGAGCCCTTAACTTTGTACAGGCTTAAAAGTAAAAATCAAAAATTGGTAGGAATAGAAAGAGGGATCCAGTGAAGCAGAAGATACAGAAGTGCTAGAAATGTGTATTTTGTCTGAATTATAGCTCTGCATTTTTTCCAGATGACCCTGTATATATGGACAATCAGGCCCATAGAGAAGAATATGTTCTGAATGAACATGGAATACTGTATGAAGGAGTTCACAAGCATATTACTTCTCGACCATGGCACTTTGGACAGGTACTTTTTGAAGACTTCTTTAGAAACAGATGTCATCCATATACTGATAAGTGAAGCATTACCTATATTTTTTCAGAAATGTATGCTTTATTTATAGTGAAAAGGTTTTTAGGATCAATGCAGCCTATGCATACACAAAAGAAAATGTCTGAGAATCTCATTACAACCCTGGAAAACTGGAAGGAAGTTTTCCATAGTAAAATTAAGGAAACTGCAGAATGTTCTGGGAATAGGTGAAACAAATATTGCACTTCTGAAGGAAAATTATTCAAATGGCCAAATATAAGTAAAAATGACATGGTTTTCTCTTTGGTTTTCCTTTGGGCGGGTAGACAAAACCATTCAGACCACTAGGAGCTGTGCTTTATTTAAAAAAAAAAAAAAAAGAAAGAAAAGGGCAGAAGGCAAGAGATAACAGCTCATATAAGTAAAAAAGACTGGATTATTGACAAGAAAGATAATTTATCAATGCCAGAATACCACGATGCCTATGTTAACCTCTCTTTCCTCAGTTTGAAGATGGGATACTGGATATCTGCTTGAAGATCTTAGATATGGGTGCAAGTTACCATCATGGCTCTGATCGTGACCACTGCTGGCGCAATGATCCTGTGCATGTCAGCATGGTGGTAAATCACATGGTAAGACCTCTAGTGGTGTGAGACCTCTGAATAGATCAGGTCATGCTTCATTATATTATGGAAGGACAAACTGCACTGTAATCTAAAACACTGTGGTAAGGTAAAATCCTTTCTGTGCTCAGATTCACAGGGAAAATAAACTTGTAACACTAATCTCTGATGGTTTCGAGGCATGCTTAGGATGTGAAGATGTGGTCAGCTATTTGAAAAGGTTGTTTTTCTTTTATCTTTCTAGATAAGCAGCCATACCACTAATAGTATCATGAAGATTCCAGAAAACAATGATTACCTGAAAGGAACAAAGCCTTTTTCCTGGAATGGAAGTGTCCCTATTCTTCAGCAGTGGTACAATGGTAGATGCAGGCCGGTCAGATATGGGTACTGTGGGTCTCTTGCTTCAGTAATGTGCACAGGTATGATATTTCAGTCTGCCCTTACCTAGTTTAATCAAAAAAGAGTAAAGAAAATGAGGATCAGAAATCTCTGATGCTAAAAACTATTTGAAGAATATTACTTCTAAGCATTTTGCTGGAAAATAAATTGAATATTTTTCTCATGCTCCTAATAAAGGGCTTATTATAAACCTATTACTTTCCTATACAGGCTGAAGAGCAAGAAAAGCAGTTCTGTCTTTTCTATGACCTTCATACTATGCAGTTATCAGTACTGCAACTTTTATTAAAACACAAAGCAAATGCAGCACCTTGAATCATAGAATAGTTGGAGTTGAAAGGGACCTTTAAAGGTCATCTAGTCCAGCTACGACCATGGAGCCAAAATTTGTGCTTTGGGTAAGGTTTGAAAGATGAGAAAAACACCAAGTTATGAACAGGAAGAAGTTCTCTAGCAATATCTCCTCCAAAACACAAAAGCATCAGGCTATTTTCTCCTTTTACTGCAAAGAGTAATAGTGGACTAAAGACTATAGACAAATGTTCTAAAAAGAGTTCTAAAATTATACTATTTATTTACTGAACTAGCTTGTACATTGAAGACAGATAATTTGAAATCCCATAGATTTATACCACATTGTTTATAAGAAAAAAATTAATTTCATTAATACAGAATAGTGTTAATGATTTCTGAACCTAAAACAGATCTGGTTTTAGTTTTGTTTGGGCTTTTTTTTTTTTAATTACTATTTTTTATTTTATTTCATGGGTTTTTTTTAATTTAGTTTGTTTGTTTGGTTTTTGTTTTTGGTTTTGTTTTTTTTTAAGTTGGAAGAGTAACAAGCCATTCCTTTCTGCTAAGCCTTTTTCACACTACTTTGCAAAAACTGAAAACAAGTTTTGAAGGCAAAATCACTGCATCCCAAATACAGCCTCCAATCCATTCTGTTTCTATAATTGCAAAGTAGGGCATACAATAATTATTTATAAAATGAGTGAAGGATTTGCCTGATTAATTCTGATTTATAATGACTCATTCATTTTTTTTTTTTCTTTCAGTGATGAGATGTTTGGGAATTCCAAGCCGTGTTGTAACGAACTTCTGTTTTCCATGCTCAATTGAGAATCCCCTTGGTGTCAATGAGATTTTTGACTGTAGTGGCAAAAACCTGTGTGGCAAAGACAAGCTATGGTAAATAAGAAAAATTTAAAGCTCTTTTGCTCTTTTAAAAAGATTTAATGGTAGAAAAACTGGTATAAATCTAGCATATCAGTGTATCTCTTTGATTTCTTTTTCTGGTAAGGCTGTTCAGTTTTCTAATAATGCATTTCAAAAACTTGAAATTACTAAAGAGGCAGTCTGTTTAATGTATATTTTCAGAAAAGAAAAAAGCAAAGCTTCTTGTGAGAATCCATACTGACTCTTTATCCTCCAGTGAAAAATAAGGCTGTCAAACTTAGTAGCTGTAAAAGTATGAAGTAGATCATGGGAACATTTTTTTTGTGTCCAAATCTCATCTGTGAGACCTTTTAATGCATTTTCTACCATATCATATGCCAAAAAGATGAGGTCAAACTGAAATACCAGGGGAATGAGGATCTGATTTTAGCATAAAATACTTAAGGTTTTATATTTTCTTAAGCCATTAAAAATATGACTAAGTATATAAATTTACTCTAAAGAATCAGGAGGAAAATATTAGGAAAAGAAACTACTTAAACACAAGAACTATGTTAGCATGTTATCAACTAAAATATGGACATTTTGCAATCAGGTATGTGGTGTTTTGGAGCAAATTTCTAGTCTGAGCAAACAAAACCACTCCTGTCCCCATTGTTAAGAGGGTTAAGACATATAAAGAGTTCTGCTGATTAAAATATATCTCTAGTATGGTTCTTCTCCATTGTAAGGCATTAAACTTTATAATCCAAGAGATGTCTTTACTTCTGTATTCCTAATCCTTCATCCTATAGGCGATACCACTGCTGGAATGAATCTTGGATGGCTCGCAGAGACATAAACCAGTGCTGTGGTGATTGGCAGTGTCTAGATCCAACACCTTTGGAAACTGGCAGAGGTAACTGTTTACTATAATTGTAATAGTTTTTCTCATGTTATGTTGTTTTCTCTACTCAGGTTACAATGTGTTATAACATTTTTGTTCCATGGCTTAGGTTCAGCTTGCAGTGGTCCTACATGGGTTCGAAGCATCAGGGAAGGGGAACTGGACTTGGATTATGATGGTCATCATATGTTTTCTCGAGTAAATTCAAACTATGTTGGCTGGCTTTCCCAAAACAATGGCAAAAGAACAAAATTTTTCTGTGACACTTGGCCGTGTGGACAACGTCTAATCACCAAGAGTATTGGCAGTGAGCAATTTGAAGATATCACTGGAGCTTACAAGTATGAACTAGGTATGACTAAAGCGTATTACATGGGCTAGAGGAAATTTTATATGCTAATCATATAAAAGTATCAATGTAATCTCTGCTGTGTTAAAATGTATAGGACAATCTGAAATTGTCTTTTTTTTTTTTTTTTTTTTTGAGAAGGAGGAAGGTTCTGTTCTTTTCAAAGAACTTGATTCTTAAACTTCTAAATATATTTAGGTGACTCAAACAAAGCACATAGTAATTAGATGCACTTAGGATAGGATAAGATGTTTCAGTTGGAAGGACCTATGATGATCATCTCGTCCAACTGGCTCACACTTCAGGACTGACTAAAAGTTAAAACATACTGTTAAGGGCATTGTTCAAATGCCTTTTTTTTAAGGTGCTGACAACCAAAGGACACAATCCACCCCTCTAGGAAGCCTGTTCTAGTGTTTGACCAGCCTCTCAATAAAGAAATGCTCTCTAATGTGTAGTCTAAACCTTCCCTGACATGGCTTTGAACCATTTCCATACTTCCTGTCCCTGGACACTGGGATAAAGAGCTCAACACCTCCCTTTCCACTTCTCCTTATCAGGAAGCTGCAGAGAACAATGAGATCACCTCTCAGCCTCCTTTTCTCCAAACCAGACAAACCCAAATTCCTTAGCTGCTCTAAGGACATGCCTTCCAGCCCTTTGAATAACACCATTAGTATGTAAATGTTTTCATCTCATCTGTACAGTAGTTTAAAATATTAGCAGACTTGAGAGAATCTAAAAAAAACACAAATTCTTCTAAACCTAGGATTAATATTTTACTTGTTGCTTCTTGTACAGGGTCTGTCAGAAAATATACCTACTTACTAAATTCACGTATTATTAAAATATTCTGCTGTTCTTACTTTGGGCTATAGATTACTGATTTTCATATTCCAGTAGAAGGGAGGATTTCAAGCAGCAAAATTGCCTAGAGGAATATAGGGTGGATCACAGCTGATTATACAATTGCAAGCTCTGTGGGGTGGTTCTTTTTTTTCTTTGTTTTTGGTTAGTTGTTGGAATGGGGGGGGGTTGTGTGTGTTTTGTGTTTGTTTGCATGTTTTTAGTTTGCTTTCTTTTTAATAAGAACAAAAAAGAAAACAATTCATAATTGTGGGGGGGTTTTTAATGGTGTATTTTGCCTTTTTGAGAGACCTGGTAGCATTCCATATTCACCTTTTTCCTTATAAAGAGTTATATTTTTAGCTTTGCTAACTACACATTTTGAGATTTACGTGACCATCTTTATATTTAACTACTTAAAAGTAAAAGAATTTTTTAAAAATTTTTTTTCATGAGACATTTATTTTCCTCTGTGCATTCAGACTGCTGTACCTTGTGTTTCATTCTCTGGTAGATTCGTGCTAGACCAACTGGGTACTTCAGGTTCCAGGAAGAAGAAGCAATAAATTTAATTATCTTTATTATTTGAGTAGAATAATAATAGGCTTCTTGTACCTCCAGCAGATGCATTATCGTGTCTTCTTCAACAGGTTCTGTGAAAAACAAAGAAGCCTATTACCGGGCTTACAGAAGAATTCACCCAGGGTACTGCAATGCTTCCAACTGCCATATTGACAGAGAGTTATCATCTCTGAAAAACCCATTTTTGAGTGACTCTGGTGTCAACATGAGGTTAAAGATGGCTAACTGCCCAATGTATGGTGAAGATGTCCAGCTGCACTGGCTGCTTGAAAATCTGCGTAATGAAAACAAAACCCTGAAGTTTAATTTGTGCGCACAAATTATAACCTACAGTGGCTGCCCAATGGATCAGTTTTGGAAAGACAGTGTGAATGTCACACTGGGTCCAAGAGAAGGTGAGAAGGTGAAATTGCCTAAAACCTAGAGATTGCTGTTTTTTAGGATTTGTGGATGCTTCCTAATAGAGGTGGGAAGTGAAACGTATAGAGTGTTAAATGCTGACAGCTGAATTCTCTTTAGGGTGATCATTCAAAAATCAAGACAGTGTCAATACTACATGTATAGTGACAGGTAAACTGTAGTCTTTCCTTAATTTCTCAAAGCTTATAGATTCTTTAAAAAATTATTTCTAATAAAATTTAAATTCTGGTCTCTCTACTCAATACAAAGATTAAGTTGCAGTTGTCTATCATAAAAGCATTGTTTTCTTTGGCCAGAAGATATTAGCCAGTGTAAAAGACTTGCTTATAGCACCTAGACATACCATATGTTGGGAAGTGCAAAGAAGTAGCAGAACATAAACACCTGTTTCCATGGTTAGCATATTTATTTCTGGAATAAATAACTTTTAGTTAAACCACATCATTCTAAGACAAAATTTCATACTGATATTAAAATACTAAGCTTTAATTTGCCTACATTTGAATTATTCCTTGAAGATTGAACCGGAATGAAAGTTTCCAAATTCTGAGTAATGATAATAATAATAAGCAACTAATCTCCTTGTAAATGCACTGATACATCAACTGAAAATAGTGAAACATTGTTGAAGATGGCAATGTATCACCCTAAGTCAGGAAAAATCCTATCTGTTTTAAAAGATGCTGTGATATACCTTGATATTTATTTAAGCCATTATAACTTTCAGTTAAACTTTAGGAGGAAAGAAAGTGGAAATAATAATAATAATTCAGGAAAAAAAAAAAATTTGTTTTACAGTGAAAAAAATTCCACTGTGTATATCGTATAGTCAATATGGACCTTACCTGTGTGATCACAACATTATGAAAGTAGTTGCTGTCTCAGATCCAGAGTGTGGAGAAGTTCTGATGGTGAGCAGGGATATTGTGATCAACAGACCACCTGTTATTGTAAAGGTAAAGAACTTTAATTATGGGATTTATGATCTAAGGATCAGACTTAAGGATTCTTATTGGCTACCTCCTAGGTACAAGGCCAATGATCTTGAAATACTTCACTTTTTTTTTTTTACTATAAATGTTATTTTAGCAAGATTGGTGTGATTTTTAAAGCATAACAGTTGACTTAAATTATAGAGATCATAGAACTAAATCAGAAAGAAATGTGTATGAATAGTACTTTTTGGTTTTGTTTTGTTCCTTACATGTATTTACTTCATTGTTAATTTTGTAAGGGTTACAAAACATAAAATGTGTTTATTTTCTGACTAGCTACTGAGCCAGCCCAGACTGAAGGTACCATGTACTGCAGAGATCTCCTTCTGCAATCCTCTCCAGGAAGATATGAAGAACTGCGTAATGACATTAGAAGGCTGTGGTTTATTCAAAGAGCCAATGACCATTGAGTAAGTTCATCAAATATTTAAATGTGGATAATATTGAGGGGTGACTAAAGTGTGCAAGATCAGAGCAGGTTTTGAAGAAAATATTAGTTCTGATTTTTCGGTGTTTAACACCTGAACAGGACTTTTTGCCCCTTATTAGTCTGAGACTCCATTGAAAGCCTCACTCCTCTTGAAACTGATGAATCATTTAAAGCTGGCAGATACACTGCTGCTTCATTTTGCTCAAGATTTAATTTAAGTAGATGTATCAAATTCCTTTCTGAAAGGGAATTCACTCTTGTCTTTACAAAAAGTGCTAACTGATTCCCTTACAATCCTATCAACTTTTAATAAAATTCCTCTAAATATTCATGAACTGGCACCACATATAGGAACAATTAGAGAATGACAGTGAGAAACAGCAATATGCATTCTAAAGTCATAAGATGTTAATCCCAGGAAACTGGAAACTTCCAGTTAGTTTTCCTAGGAAAGGTAGCTGTTCATTAAGATGCATTGCTGTGCTTCATGACAAGGAGAACTGACAAAAGTATGACTAGTTTTGAGGGGAAGCAATTAGAAATTGTTCTCACTGAATAATAATAAACTCAATTCCACAAAGCTGCCCAATCAAACTTAAACTGCTGGAAATGGGAATCAGTATCTACATCTTTGAGGCAGAAGGATACTACATTTTTGAACAATTCAAGAGAATATCACAAATTATTTTCCAGTTCCAATTACAGAATTGACTACAACAGTATTCTAAATTTTCTCTTGGGACAGAAGTTTTTACCATGCTTTTCAAAACAAAGAATGTGGGTTTTTTTGGAGGAAGTAAAGAATAAAAAGTTGTCAAAACACTTTGTTTCTAAGAATGCTGTAGCAAATCAAACCAAATTTTTTGTGCTCATCTTGTAGCTCTTTGGGTCCTAATTCTTTTCCTTCTCTTGTTCCAGTTTGGGAACACTGGCATCCAACCAACAGGCACGGACCATTGTGGAGTTTACACCTTACAGGCTTGGCAGTCACCGGCTCCTGGCCAACTTTGGATGCCACAAGTTTGCCTACTGCAAGGGATGTGCCAAGGCTGAAGTGTGCTGCTCTGCAGGCCAGAATGGTGTCCTGCCTGTCAGCCAGAATGGGTCACTCCCAGTGTGTGAAAATGGCTCTGTTCCCATGAATGGCTCTGGGCCTGTCCCTGTGGCCGACCCTGCCTTCAACTCCATGTGTGAATATATATGTATCCCAGTGTGCAACCCAAACTGCAGCGCAGGGGGCCAGCCTGTGTACGACTTCGTGTACCTCCCTGCAGGCCATCCCTTATGCAACTCCATCTGCAACCAAGGATTCAATCCAAGCATCAGTTCTGGTTTTGAGATGGGATGCGATCCTGGCTTCCGTGTCATATGCGAGACAGTGCCTCCTGCTACGTGTACTCCAATGCCTCCATCCATGTATGGCTCCATGCCTGCCCCAGCATCCAACCCTGTGTGCACCCCTATGCCTCATGTGGTGTTTGAGACAGGCCCTGCTCCCACACACTTGCCTGGAGCCGGAGGGGGGCCGGTGTCCTATTCTGTCTCTGTCCCCTCAAACAATGCGGTGAGTGCGTTGCTGACCCACTTCATGGCTGGCCCCAGTCCCACTGTGGCAACCCAGGCAGTCCCTACCCATATGTCTGCTCCACCGTCCTACTCTATGTGCTCTCCTGTAGTCCACACCATTGGCAGTCCCATGCCATCTGCAGCTCCCCTTTCAGTGCCTGGTGCCTCCATATCGCACGTCGTCTGTGGCTCCACACCCTCTCCTACCACCCAGCCTCCATGTGGTCCAATGGCCACCCTGGCCTCTCAACCCCTGAGTGCCCCGGTAGCCCGTGGGGTGTGTTCCCCAAGCCCAGCGGCTTCCCCAGTGTCCCGCGTTGCTGACCGTAGCACCACCCCAACAGGGCTGCAGATGAGGAGCTCCCCAGCGCCCCGTCCCGTGGGACCCCCAGCAGCCCACTCACTGTGCTCTCCAGCCTCCCGCCCAGTAGGGCCCCCTGCAGCCCACTCGCTGTGCTCCCCCTCTTCTGCCGCTGTGGGGGCCCGCCCTGCCAGCTCTCCTGCAGCTCAACCCTTGGAGTCATCGTCAGCAGCCTGCCTCCCGTGCCCCCCATCCCCACGCCCCCTGTCAGCTGCCACAGCCCACTCCCTCTGTGCCCCTACCTCTCGGTCCATCTCCCGGTTTGTGGGCGCACAGGGGTCTCGCTCGCTGTGTGGTTCTCAGTGGGGCCCCTCCTGTGACACCACCACTCGCTCGGGCTCCCAATCCGTGTGGGGTCTCACCTCCAGATCACTGTGGAGCCCTGAGGGGCGCTCAGGCTATTCCTCATCCCGCACCGCCTATGGCACCCTCACACGCCCTCCATACAGCTCCTTGTCCCGCTCTTCCTACAACACCTTGTCCCGCTCTGCCTACACCACCCTACCCCGCTCCACCTCTCCCTCTCCTTATGCCACCCTGACCCGCTCTGGGTCATGCCCCTCTGGCAGCACCCTCGCCCTCGCAGGGTCCCGCAGGCCCTGGAGTCCCGGGAGGAGCACTCTCACCTATTTCAAGCGCAAATACCTGTAATGGAGAGTAACCTGGGAAAATGCAAAGCCAATGAGTTAAACAGGTGTGCAGACACTTTGAAAGAGGTTAGAAATAGGGTGATGGAGAGCAGCATGCATAGTCCTGAGCATTTATTTAAGGATTTGAGATGTGCCAGAAAACAGGCTGCAAGAGAACTGCTGAGGGATGCATTCATGTAATACTTGCACGTCTTGAGATATGGTAGGTGGAAGTGACAAATGAACGTGCTCCCCATGGAGCCGTCATGACAATAGCTGCACAGTGCAGGTAATCAGACTTCCATGCTCAGTCAAGCTGTTTTATGGATGATGTGCTTTCACTCTCTCTTCTCTTGATTTCTTGCAATGTGTATTTCTCAGATCCTCTTAAGCTACAGCACTCGTAGCAAATCTCTCTCCCTGCATGAAATGTACTGTCCCTGGGATGTTGCAAAGATGTGGCAGCAGATGTGCCTTCAGTCCTGCCTAATAGACACTGTGTCCCTGAGCCCCAGTTTTGTAGCTCAGACCAGTTCTGAGTGCACTCATATTTCTCTGTTTGTGAGGCAGTGAAAACTGTGGAGGTTGTGGAGTAACTAAATCATTACAAATCAACTGAAGAGTTTAATTGCTTCTTTTTTCTTTTTTTTCTTTTTTTTTTTTTTTTAAGTAATAAGTTTAGTATTACTACTCTTGTTGTGTTACAGTTCCAGTATCAGGAATCCAAAAAACTGATTGAATAATTAATACCAATTTATTGGCTTTCACAACTGAATGTTTTTCATGTGTTTCATATACATTGTGTGCATTTAGGTTTATGGGAAAAGCTTTAATTCCACAGCTGTGCCTTTTTGATTCAATATAACTGGGAAACTTCTGTCACTAGACCTGAATTAGAGAAGGACAGATGACTTTATCCTTTGTTTCCAACACCCAGGCCTTCCAAATGAAAGGTTAAGAAGGTGAATGGAAATGTATCTTCTTCAGATGACTGGTACTATTTTAGTGCTAACCTTCTCCAGGTGCTTTAGGAGTTGAAGTTATGTATTCTCATAATGAAACTGTTCCTTAATTTTGGATTTGCTCACAAGAATTTTGGATTTACTGACATTTCCCATCACTCCCTTTTTTTCCTTTAGTATTCCATTATTTCTACTAACAGGCGTTCGTGGGGTTTTGTGGTAAGATAATTTTGCTGGTGCTGCAGAATCTTCATTTATGTAGCAATAGTATTTCAGTAGTATCAGTGTAGTTCATGTCCCTATGTGACGAGACTGAGTAACCTTCTGAGGATATTGAAAAAGTGTGATGTCAGATTGTAGCTATGAACATGCCAACACTATCAGCTGCTTAGTAATTCTGAGTATGGTAGAAGAAATATTTGCTTGAATATTGTAGTAGAGTTGTCATAATTCAGTGACTTGGGTTTTTTTACACAGTTTCAACAGTCTCTGTTAGGTATGTGCTGAGAATTTCTTTGCCTTACTGACAATAAAAATGTAAATTTAAAAAACTCCTGTCTCTCTGCTGTTTTGATTTCTTTTTTTCAGTAATACCTCTTGAAAACTGAGGAATAAATCTCTCCAGCTGAACTAGTATGTGAAATCTCCCCTCCACTCCATTTTTGTTAAATTTGCTCTTCTTTCCCTAAAGTCTTCAAAATAAATCTATAGATTTCCTACTATATCTGAAATACTCAGTTTGGTATTCAAAGAAAAATGAAGCCATCTTCTTTGCTCACAATAAAGCTTTCCACTTGTAGATGTTGCATGAGTTTTTCCTTTGCTTTCATGGTCTGTAAAACTCTCAATCCACAGAAATGCCAAAATGAACAAAACTTTGGGTGACAGAGGAAGAGACAGAAAAGATACCAACAGTATCTACTTCAGAAAAATATGGTTGGTGGTTTTTTGTTTTTGTTTTTGTTTTTGTTTTTTTGAGAAAGCGTTAATAGTTCATGGCAGCTACGTAATTATCAAATATAATTTCAGATTTCTTTTTCCAGTAGTAGCTTGACTTCTCCAATGTTCCTATTTTCTGAGAACAAGCTTAATTGCATATTTCAGAAACTCCAAAGATTTGGTCACTAGGAGCTGTTGACAGTGTGTGCAGACTTCATTCCTGACTCTTCTTGCTGTATGTGCTGAATATGCATTACTTTTGAAAACTATAGTAATTTAGTTAGAGCCATAGGGGATAGCAGAAATCCTTTAAGTTCAAAATTATTCTACTAATAAAGAAATTATATTGAGTGTATTGTTCTCACATACAGCCTAGGAATAACAAAAGGTAGCTTGTAAACTCCTAGCAAAATCCATTATACAGTCTCATATTCATTTGGGGGATGGTGAGGGTGTCAACACATGGACACATAAACAAAAAGAGACACTAAACCAGTAACAACAAAAAGCCCATCAAACAAGAGAATTTAAATTATCTCGTTCCTAAATATTTATGAATGAAAGACTCTAGCCTATATCTTATAATGTAGCTCCCATGACAGGAAACATTTTAAATTTGCACTAAATTTCTGTTCTGTTTTGTGGTGGGTTGGTTTTGTTTTTTTGTTTTTTTTTTTTTCCAAAATTGGCCAAAAAGAGTCTGACCAAACTGACTGCCTCAAACATACTTTCTTGAAGTAAAACCCACAAGAATTTTTTTTTTTACCTAATATGTTAAATATATTGAAGATTATTCAACAATGTGATGTGATACATAAAGAAGTCTATTTTAGAGAACGGAAGGCCAACTCAAGCACGACAGTTATAGTCATCAGCTATTAAATACAGTCAGTACTGTCATATTCATGTGTTCAGAAATACATTTCTAATTTTAATCTCACTTCAGCCATGAATTTTATTTAAGTGAAGGAAATATATTCACATTTTCCCTAGGCAGTGAAGGTGAAAAAAAGCACTTCCTCATGCATTATTATAGTTACCCTTTCTATGATTTAAAATAATAAATCAGAGTACAGGACTTTATGTTCAACTAAAATAAATCTGTATTTGTCTTAAAGATAAGAAAGAATCTAATATATGGTAATTTTCAGTTATTATCCCTAACAGTTCATTAGACCTGTAGAAATAATTTTTTAGATGAGAAGATTTGAAGATTTATCTGCAAGTTAACTGTTTCACTTTTAATACTTAAGGTTTGTGTTCTTTGGATATTTGGTGATGACATACCATAAAATGTTTGCATGAAATGTGATTTTTTTTTATATATTCCATTACCTGCAAGACAAGTGTTGAAAGGCGTAACTCAATGAAAAAATTTCCTTCCAAGCATTAGTTATAGAGGTAAATTAAATTTGATATATTGTATCAGACAAGAAGATTAAATTAGGGAAACACTATTAATTTTATTTACTGTTAAAACTAAGCAAAATATTTATGAATATGTATGATGAATTGTATAAAATTGAATAAATTAAATATCCTAATCAGGAAAACATAAAAATATTCAAAATGCAGAAGATGTCAAGGATTTCTTTTTTTGTTATCCAGCAATTTTATGTCATATGTTGTATACTTCCATTATATCTGAATTTTCAGAATTCATTTTTTTCATACTGCATTTGCAGAAGTGTTTTTATAAGGAACGGTCTGTCTTTGTACAAGGAAATGCTATTCAAATATTTTACAGCTATCCCAGACCTTTCTTTCTTTTGATGTCTTAGATGACAGGTGTTTCTTCCATGCCTTTGTATGTTCTTCCTTCTTCTTTGTCTTTGAACTGCAAGGTCTATTATGTAATGTGCTTGTACACTCATTTGTATTGAGTAACTTTCTGACTCTGACTAACACTGGAATGAAAGTTTAGTGCAGGATACCAGTGCAGGACTGAAGACAGACACTGTTCCCAGCCCAAGGATTAAATGCAGTGTTTCTGCCCAGCTGAGCCCTCATTACTATTCTGTTTCTTGTTTATAGAAATAATCCATAAATCTTCTACCACACTGCTTCCAATTTTAAATCTCTTCATTTCAGATGTTCTAAGTGGCCACACCTGTCTTAACTTTTCAACTAACTGTAGTTGTTCTCTTCCGAGTAAAGTTGCCATTGGTAGTGCTCAGTAGATGGCACCAAATTTCATTGAACCTCTGACAATATATCAAGTTAGCTTTAGATTAATTAGAAATAGAGAAATGCTGATGCTTGAGATAAATATTACCAGGAATCCTTGCTGCCCCAATCTATTAAAATATGCCAATAAACCTAATCCATCATCTGCAGCAAGTTCTGGGTGTAGAGCTCAAACACTGGCCATTAACCCTGACCTAAAAATACTCTGTAATTCTGTCTGAGCTAAATGTAGCATCCTCATCTCTAATTTTTGCTTATCTCTTAATTTCATTTTGACCTTTTTTTTGGCCTTTAACCCTTTTCCAAGCAGGTGAAACAATTAGAATAGCTAGAGGCTTCTCAATTGCAACTATCATCAAAATTGCAAGTCAGCTTTCATTAGGCATTTCAGAGTATTTAATAGGGAATTCTGTCTTCAGAGCACATGCATTAAAAGACTGAGAGAATACGGAGGTTTTTGTAACAGTCTTGTTCCTTTCCTTGAGGTGATCTCAGTCAATTATATAATAGCTTGAGTCATTAGGGGTCCCAACTGCACATTAGCTGAATACTAACGTGGACTTCTCTGCATTGCTGACTGAGGCCATTTGCCCAGAACAGTATCAATGCAGAAGGAATGATAAACAGGATTCACTGAGGTCTGATCTATAACAACTTCACAGGGAAACTCTATATTCTTCTGTAAAACTCTATATGAAGTTTATTCAAAGATCATGGATCAAACAGAAATAATATATAGAGGGGTTATCTCATACATAAGGCAAACGTTAGGCACTAAATACCAAAAATTATGATTCTGAAAATTTTACGATGAATAATACTTAATTCTGGTGACATCCAAACTCTGCAGGAGCCTTACTGCTCCTTTTTAAAATCTTGAGGTGCCCATATTTATGTCCCAATACGTATGGATTTTTGAGCCAGTGAGATCTGCATTGAACCTGGTGTGGTTCTCATTACTCTTAAGACAAATCAAGGTCCAGAAGCTACGTATTTCAAGCCCAAATTCCTTTAGTGGTGTAATCCTTGGTGTGGTCAGAATGCATATAACATATACACAAATTTCATAAATAGCCTTCATCTTTTGTATTTAAGCTGCTCTTTAACGTTGATCTTTAATGAGAAATACAAGCAGTTCTAAGCTAGACTCAAAACTATAGGAGATACATACACAGTTAAGTGTCTCATCAGTATCCTGAAGGACTTAGTTTCCTTCTGTTTCTCCCATGATATAATTTCTTTTTCCCCATCTATAGCAGAAGGGTGCTGGCTTTCTCTTCCCCATTACAAAGGAGACAGTAATTTTCTCTGTCTGTCTGGGGAGAGCATTTCTGGAGGCAAAGGACATATCCAATTCCAGTAAGCAAAGAATCAAGTGGGAAACTACCTCTTGATATAAATGTTCCAGGCACTTGATGCTGGTTGCACTTGAAAAGAAAGGGTTAGCTTTGTTCTGCTGATTCCCGGAGGGATGGATGTAGCTATTGCTTTGAGTGATGTTCATAATCCCCATAGTGTAAAGGTTTTTTCCACCTACTCGTTTGCTAAAGGTTTTCTTCCTGGATGTCTCTAAAGAGTTGAAGGCAAATCACCTTCCAGCATTTCCTGGCTACTTGTCTGGGCCACTAACACTCTTGCCATCCACATAGAATCATATTCTTGATTTATTTTAGAGGGAAATGAATGCATGAGGGGGAAAGCTCCTGAACATTAGTTGTTACAGAGATTAGGTAGAAAAGGCAATGCCTGATCAGTAGAAGCTTCTGGTTCAAGTCCATGATCTCTGTGGGTTTCTTCCAACTCAGAGTGATCTGTGATTCTGTAATTCTTCCCATCCTTATTGAATTGAAAACTTAGTCCTTAATCCCAAGAAACTTTTCTTTAGAAGGGCAAAAAGTAAGTTTGTGTGTTTTGGGGGGTTTTTAGTTTGTTTGTTTTTCTGGGGGGCGATAAAAAAAGAAAGAGGACAATCTTTTGCTGATCCAAGCTTTGTAGTGTGAAAGTACACAAATGTTCACACGCTACTAAATGACATTCACAGAGAATGGTTGTCCAAATCTGTCACTGTGTATTGGCTTAACTACCGGACTCTTTCCTTCTTATACACCATGGTTGCCCTGATGTGACAAAGCTATCACCTATGTTTCTGTGAGTACAGCAACCACTTTGATGTCTGAAAGGGATTTATGTTAATGAAGTATGAAAGGAGCAAGGACTTTCAAGCAAATGGAAGTGATCATGCAAATACAAATAATAAATATAAATAAATGTAAATGTTCTTCTGTCCTAAATACATTCATCTTAGTTGCTTTCTTTCAAAGCTTGGACTGTGTGCTGCTTTTTAGCAAGAGGCTGTCTACAAGAAGATTCAATTCATAAAGATGTAAATTATCTGAGTGGCTTTTATATGTAATCTTTAGCTTCTGTATTTTGGCCAATAGGGCTCTAGAAAGCTGAGAAAAGAAAACAATTGTGAAAAACTTTTGTAAGGTAATGTCTTTGAGGATTAAATAATTTTTAGGGTTAAAACCACATATATTAAAATGTATATATTTCCATATGCATAAGATGGAAAATTCAGTAGAAAAACATTAATTGTGTTTAAAATTTCCCCATATCAGCAGCAGCAGAGTGTCAGTCATATACAGAAGGCTAACAGATGCCTCCAGCTCCATGGGACCTGCTGTTGCCATGGTTAAAGGATTAGCATATACAGGTATTCTGGACAGAGAGGATCCATATCTGGAGAAACAGCAAATTTGAAATTATTTGAGAAACTGTATTCGAGGTCAATTGATGGAAGTATTAAATAGTTTACATTCACGTTATTTTGATTATATAAAACAGCTAAGTAGCTTTAACTTATTTTTCCTTTTTGTTTTTATTTCAGTAGAAAAAGTACTAAGAGTACTAATAATACTAATAAAAGTAAGGTAAAACAGCAGCTGATTGTGTGGATGATAATCTTCTGTTAATTTTAAATCTTATAATTTATTGACTTTTTTTTTTGTTAAACAAGTTTAGCCCACTGAATTTGGTCTTGACTTTAAAAATAAGGCTAAAGGCACTCATCTTCCTTTCAGAAGTATAGACATGTATATTGGTATATTAGAGCTAAAATATCTTGCATATAAATTTTAAAAGTGAAAAGAATATATGCTCTGTTGTAATGTAAGGAATTACTCAACATGTCCACACTTCACTATTTCCCCATCAGTTAAACTCCTCTTAAAATTGTAAAGAGTATTTTAAATTGCTAAATTGTCTGTTTGGGTTTCTTTTTTTGTGAATCAGCAAATCTGTGAAAATAAGAATAAGAAAAATAAAATCTTTTTATTGTAATATAAAAGCAGATAATGGAAAGTGTACTTTTTGTTATTATCATTTCATCTTAAAGCACTTCAGAGCTAAGAACATGGAATTTTCAGCAATACGTATTGGATATAGTGCAAATTGTTATCTTAGGACTCAGGTAGGAATAAGACAGAATTTGACAACCTATACTTAACGCAGCTAGACTTTTCTGCATTAATAGGAAAATTGAAGAGGCAAACTTAATTTGGATTGCAAATTTTAAGATGATTTTGCTAGGCTTTTATGCAAGCACAACAGTTTTGTCAGAAACCATTAAAGTGTAAATTGCAGCTGATAAACACCTATTATTACTCTGAAAAAGAAAAGGAGCTCTTCCTTAATGGAAGATCTGAGCTCTGCTTTATTATTTGGCACAATGTTGTGTTTGATTAAAAGATAATGACACTGGGCACATAACTATTTGGATCTGAGTTCTCACTACAAATCAGGATACCCTTCTAATGCATCTGTGGTGTTAAGTGCACTTAAGTAAGAAAATGTTTAAGTAAGCATTATCTTCACCTGTCTCATTGGGACTGAAAAGTGCATTTAAAATAGAGCACCTGTTTAATTACTTGACTGAGTCCTACATGATGTAAAGCCACTATTCACCACATGGCTTAATGAATCCCTAGTTAATAAACCGAATTCTACATCTGGAAGATAAAACAGAGAGTGAAATTAAGAGCATTTTAATGCTAAGCAGAATATGTCAGATATTAAAAGAATGAAAACTGGTGATTCATGATATTGGATTGGAAAA
The DNA here is from genome assembly GCA_036023395.1 of Myiotriccus ornatus. Lineage (NCBI taxonomy): Eukaryota > Metazoa > Chordata > Aves > Passeriformes > Tyrannidae > Myiotriccus > Myiotriccus ornatus. The sequence continues at coordinate 96,184,786 of JAYRBT010000082.1, forward strand.
AATATTATTTGGCTTTATTTAAAAACAATATAGTATGTTACAAAAATGCCCTGCATTGAGTTTTTTTAATAGCAAAAAACTAAAGAGAAAAAATGGTAATATAAGTCTTGTGTATTTTTATTTTGCTCTAACTAGAAAAGATACTTTGCGTTGATTCAGAATTTCAAAGCACTGAGCTCCTACCTCCCCATTCCTGACCCCAACCACCACACATGGGCTGACATCCCAGCCTAGCTTCAGCTCATCCCTGTGTCCGTGTCCCTGCCTAGCTATCCTGCTGCTGTGATCCTGGCTCAGGCCTTGCCCTGCCCTTTTTGCTTAAGAGCTATAGGAGCAGCTCCTGTGATGGTGAGGCCCCTGCACTGCTGGCAGTGTTGTCACAATTAGCTCTCATCTCGACTCTCACAGCTCCCTGACAAGCACGCTGACCTCCATTCAGAATTTTGATTCTTCTTGTTTTCTCCTAGGACTGATTTTACCAAATATTCCTTGGACAATCTTTTTTTATTTCAGGCCTGGCATCATGTGGGACAACCTGCTGATGCATAAAAGCATGCTGGATGTCCTTTTTCCTTGACTAATTCACAGCTTGACATGTCTCCTACAGATATCAGTGTTCGAAGTCCCACTGGATTTGGTGGAGGAAGAAGAAACCTATGGAATTGTAGGGGATGAACTCTGTGTGTATGAAGGGCATGTGAAATCTAATAACAATGTTTGAGCACCTGAAAATTGTATTCTAAGTGTAATATTTATTAGTTATATTTTATCAAGGTTTTCATAATATATTTTTTTCATTAGCAATTTATCATCTTCATTAGCAATAAATCATGTGCATAATAAGTATTTATTACAGTTTCTCTATGGGCTGAAATTAAGTTTCAGAATGAAAATAAAAATGATTTATTGACACAGAAATATACTAATTACTGACAAAATCCCTGGAAAACTGGGATAATGTAGAGCTTTGGCAATGAGATGTTAGCATCTCTATCTCCAATAAATTTTCAACATCAATGTGTGCCTGTGAAGAATAAATTTCACAGAATTAATCATAATAAATATTGAGAGAGCAAATTTGCCTCAAAGAAAATATTCTATAATAGAACTTTTGTAAGAATAAACTTGAGAAAAAAGAAAAAGTTGATTTTATATATCAAGTGATCAACAACTATTATCTGTTGAAGAAATTATCTGCTTAAAAGGCAGAAGTTCTTAAATAAATCTTTTTCCTCTTTCCCCATAATTTTATTATATAATAAAGATTTGGCTTTTAAATCCTGAATCCATTGCTACCATTATTATTATGTCTTTAATAATAGTGATTATTGTTATTAATAATTTAGTAAATATTATTATTAATTATTACGGTCCTGCAGTTTGAGCTCCAAGTTGTACAGCACAAATAATTTACAGAAATTGGCAAGAGTAAGGACAGACCCTTTTCAGATAGACAGATTGTCTCAGTGCTGACTTTTTAGTGGTCTGATTCCCCAAATGGAACCAAACACCCAAACCAATATCATAAATTCCCCCATAAAGAACAATTAAAATTACTCTTCTGAAAAGTATCCCATTAAACTCAGCATACCAAATGACCCTGGAACTATCTAGCAGGAATTATGGAGCAGAAGAAAAACTTATGAGAACTACATGAGACTCAGACTGAGATACAGTATGATTTTAGAGTGTAGAGGTTAAGATGGAGGGAGTATCTACTCCTCTGCACCACATGCATATTTTACCAGTAACCGCTAAAGTATATAAGAAAAGCAAAACCAGGAGACAATTTTGGAGTGTGGACAGGGCTCCTCTCTTCCCAGGTTAGTACCCTAAACCCTTGGCTACTCGGACATGCTCACTGCTGCTTTATAGGTCTGAAATTTCGTGGCACTTGCACTTCTTTCACTTCAGTAGCAGAGTTTCAAACTGAGAAGTGAAAGATATGACACACAAAATAGCCTGTGATGAAGTGGTATATCATTCTGCTAATTCAGAATATTTCCCTCTTTCTTGTGAGCTAACACAGAGCATAAAAAAAGAGCTGACGTCATCTCCTCCCCTACAAAGAAAAGCAGTAGCAGCACTTTATAGGAAGATCAACCCTATCAGAGCCAAGTGTGCTAAAGAATGTTTAGCTTGCAGGTCTTGACCTGGTTCTGGTAGAAACCAGCTGCTCGTGCTGCTCAGAGAGCATGAGTGGTATGTGCAAACTGCCAAGTTTGGCAAATGTGAAGAAACAAACTGGGCACGTGCAGAATTACAGTGCCTCCCAGCTGAAATCCTCAGAACTCTGCATGTAGGTGCTTGCATTTGTCAGTATTTCACTTTAAGAGCTTTAACCCACTGTGAAATTCACCTTTACTTCATGAAAAAACAACCAATGCAAAGGATAATTCCTGTGATAGAAGATTCCTGTCTCCATTTTCTTTCTTATGCAGGAAACAGAAGCCGCATTGCAAAATCACACTGTTAACTCACTTTTTTTTTATATATATATATGAAATTTTCACAGTTTTCCTGCTTCTTTTTTAAACTATAGATATATATGCTGACATTGCATTTTACCATTTATATACGGCAAGCAGACTATGTGACACACTCTTTTTACTTCAGATTTCACTGGTTACTTTAAGCCAGGTTATTTTTATTTTGCTTTGGGTAGGATTGTAGTCATTTTAGTTAATAGCTCTTTGGAGTGCACAGAATCGACTGAATGGTGATGTCATCATTTTATGTTAATTTAAGTCTGCATAAGGTGGCACTACTACCTGAAATCTTGGTAGTATTTTCTTGTCCCAAACATCGTCCCTTGTGCTGTAAAAATAAAAATGAAAAAAATCACCACCAAGCAGCTGAAGAAGTTTCTTTGAAAAAACACCTAGTTGGTAGAGGAAGGTTCAAATGTGTTTTTATTATTTTTCCTTGTCTTTTTTTTTCCCCCGGGTTAATTATCTCAGATGACTTCCCCGAGGTACTTCATTGCAATGCTGTATGACTTCATGTGCCTGCAGTTATGGGTGGAGGAATAATCACCCAGGAATGAGGGGGTGGTGGGATGACTCTTTGATGTTTGAGCTGGTTTATGTCGTATTAAACTGGTTATGAAACTGCAGTTTAAAGCTACTTCATTTAAACAAGATAGTCAGGGTCTGTTTCTATAATTTATAAAATTCTGTCAGTTCTATAATTTACACAATAACAATGAGCAAAACCAGGAATAACAGAGGAAGATTAGATCGAGTAAGATAAAGGAAGTTAGATAAACATATTTGCTACTAAAATGTTCATACTATTACTCATTTCTGAATGGATTTTGATAAATAGACACATGTACATGAGAAGATACCATAAAAAGAACCTCAGCAGGCAAATAATTGTATTCTTCTGATTCCTGTGACTTTAATAGAACTTGTCATTCAAACAACATTCAAACTTAGAGCTTTAATTTTTTCCAGCAGGATACCTATGGAGTTAGTAACCATCCCTCTTAAGGATGATCACTTTGTTGGTAACGCCTGCTCGGTGCTTTGGAAAGTTTAATGAGCATGTTTACTACCATAATATCTGTTTGAACATTCCTCTGAGTCTAATTATTTTTACCTAAGTAGCATCGGAAACTTTTTTACAAAAATAAGAATACAAAGCTGTACTATCCCCTGAGGAATTACAAACAAGAGATTTCGTTGCAAATATGACTGTGTAAACTTATATGCCTGTTTTACTCTGTAGAATATACAAAAACATCAAAGAATGTATTTCAGAAATACTTAGTTTTTCGCTTTGCAGGCAAGTAGTCGGAATGCTTTCCCTAATAAAATGCGTAGGGCAAGTGAGAGCAGGAAGTATTTGAGAACGTTTATTTGAATAAGTGAGTCTGAGTCACTCGGATAACATTTGCAAACATTTTCCTTAAACAAATTCAGAAAAAAAACCCAACAGTACAAGCAAATTTTAATCCTCAATATTTTTAAGAAAGGATTTTTTGGGAATATCCATGCTACTAAGAACTTGGTCTAGATGTCTGTGTGTCCATCTTTGAACCTTTCCAGTGTCCTTTCTCTGCAAGTAAAAATTAGTCACCCAGTACAGGAAAAATGCTATTTAATTAAGACAAATGAAGAATACACATACCAGTAAGATAAAAATTACTCAAAATGGACTTTTTACTGAAACATGTTCATGCAATTCTGAATTTAAAAAAAAAAATAAAAAAAATTAATCAAATGATGCTTTGCATTCTTCCTATTCCAGGTAGACCTGCATTGGAATATCAGGAAATAAGAGCTGCCTTCTAAGTACACTAACCTCCCTGGTACTGAAGGAGCTTCACTGAGTACAGTATATATAGATTATTGTTTGTGCCCACTAACTTTCTACTTGGCTCTGAAAAGTATGTCTACATGGCATTGCAAGTGAGTAGAAGTGAATCTGTAAAGCAGAAAAGTTGATGCAGAGAATCTGATATCCTAAGAATATGTGCTTCAAGAGTGTGTGTAAATGGATGGAGCTGATTTGAGGTCAGCGCATACAAAAGAAATGTTGTTCGTGTGTTACAAGATGACTTTGAAATATAAATCCAAGCTCATAACTGAGATTTGAGACACTAGCTCTAAGAACACATCTCTGCCTCATAATTCTACTGCAAATGCACCCCAAATACTATAAACAT
>JAYRBT010000082.1:96189557-96205821 GCA_036023395.1 Myiotriccus ornatus
GATTTGAGACACTAGCTCTAAGAACACATCTCTGCCTCATAATTCTACTGCAAATGCACCCCAAATACTATAAACATTTGCTTATGTATCACACAGTGATTTTGCACTACTGGGTATTGTATTTACTCCCATGCAATACATTCCCTAAGGACTCTGCCTGTAGTCAGTGGGACTGTTTTTTTCTGTACTTGGTTTCACTATCACTTTCATGTCATGGTAAAATATGAGGTGAATTAAATGTATTTTGACATTATTACTTCCTAGGTTCTTCCTGTGACTGTGATTGCAGAAACAATTGTTTTGTGATTGCTTGAATAGACATGATTTTTCCTTATCAATTCCTCACATAGCAGACTATGTCATGCTGCATCCTGTCAGCATGTCACTGAGAAATGCTACAAACTTATTTATTCACCAGCTGGAAACACTACAGATGCTGTGCACTGAACTCATACTCCAGTAAGAAAAGATTATTTCCAGCTAAGGGCCTATCAATCACACTAATTCCTGAGTCACACAAACCTGTATGATTGTCGTCAGGATTAATTCCTTACTTTAACTGCATTTTATTGCAAAGCTAAAAAAAAACATATGGCTTATACTTTTTAACCACATAAACCTATAAAATTAGGTCAAGAAACTATTAAGGTCAGGATTGAATACCTAAGCCACTGGGAACTCCCTACCAACATATAAACTATCCATGCCAAAGAAGATCCCTTTTTTTGCTCCACCAGAAAGGCACAGATGGAGTTAATATGGCTTTCCCAGACAAGTTTATAAGCATCAGGAAGTACAGGGTGTAACATCACCGTAAATATTTCCTTTTTATGGACATGACATACATTAAGAGTCTTCTATTTTGGAATATAAATATCACTGGGACTGGCAACTGAGTTGAGTCATCAAACAGGAGATCAGCTACAATTGCAGCGAAACTGAACCTGCTGCATGTCCTGCTTTGAGCGTAATGTGATGCCAAGAGAAGGTTAAGGTGGAAGCATACTGCAAAGAAAAAAATTGATAAACAAGCTGTTTCCTCATTTTTTCCCTCTCCATGTATATATGCAACATCTGTGTCCTATCCTCTCAAAACAGTTCCTATGTTTATCATGTTCATCCCTGATTTTCTAGATATTTCAGCCTAAGAACACTGTGGATTTTAAGGCACGTTTACACAGCATTTTGCACAGATGTGAAATTATATGAAAGTATATTTTGCAGTTAATGGAGTAAAACGGATTTGATATACCCCAAATTTATGTAATTTGCTGTAGCTTTTATCTTCCATTAAAAAAAAATAAATTTCTTCCTTGAATCAGTGATAGAGTAAAAAAAGGTATGGAGACAACAAATGGTTATTAATCCCAGTGCACCCAGTGAAACTGAGAACGGCTTCGCATAATGGTTGTTAAGCTAGAAAAGGAGGGACAGCATCTCTTCTAGCTGGTTGCAGCAAAGGTGTTTAGCAGAGCGCAGAGAGAGGGTGAGAGAAAAGCAATGAAACATAAAGCATCAGGGAAGAACTGAGACAGGATGACATGACAGCAGGTAATGACTGGAAAGCAGAAAGAAAGCAACAAAACAAACGATGTGTTTAAAGTATAAAATGAAGACAAGCAATACTTCACATTCCCTACTGATGGGCAATCGGTGTTTCATTAGGATACCTGATATTTATCAGAGAGAAAGTGACTGAGGAGTGTAGGATGTGGGCCTGAGTTGGCAGGGAGGCGGCTAACAAGGTCACCTGAGGGAGCAGGGACCCAGCTGGGAGCTCTGGAATTGGCTTCTCTCTTGCAGTGCGTGAGAAATGGGGCTTGCACACCACACAGTGAACAATTGCACATGCAATCTGTACGTGTCCTTTTTTGTGGTGCTATAAATTGGTTTCATTTTAAGAATATATGCTAATTCTGAAAAGCAACTCCACCTAGTAAATACACAGGACTTAATCTTTCAGCTTACCCAATAATAAGAAACTACAGATCTCATTTTAACATAAGCCAGGTCTGTTAGCCAAGATCAAAAAACCTTACTGAGTTCTGTAACCGACTGAACCCTCCAAATGTCAGCGTATAAATATAAGGCTTTTAACTATGGAAGCTTTAACTGTGGAAACTTCCCTCCTGTAATTTTGTTCCTTAAATTTCCTGTTGAAAGAACAGATCAAACTTGCTTCTGCAGCCCTCTTCTTCTGTACACTTTATCTTGGCATGTTGACAAATGCTGCTACGTGCACAGAAAGGAAAAGAGAGGTTGAACTGGAACAAGCAGTAGGTAAGGCATCAGGACAGATGCTTGCCTACCACCTGTAATTTCTTCATATGTCTAACTATTCAACAAGGTGGGAGAACACACTCCTCTTGACACTAGGCAGGAACATTTTGCTGCATATTGGCTTATATGAATGTGGGTTAGGTGATAAGACATCACCGTTTCCTCCATAATGTCCACATACTTTCTGTCCTACAGGGTTAATAGTGCAGGTTTTTTGCCTTTTTAGCCAGAGCTGCCATTCCATTCACAAAAATTTCACAATTGGCCAAATGCAGGATAAATGTACAAACACATTGTTGCATATGGGGAAAATAAAAAGGATTCTGAAATGCTGAAAGTTTTGGTTTTGTATTTGGAAAACATTTAATTAGTACTGAAAGAAATCCCCCAAGCAGATCTTTAGGGAGTCCACTGTGGTTGTCTAGTTCTGATGGCAGATCTGCACTGTTTAGGACATTTTAGATTCTGATTCCTATAGCTCATGCCAGCTGGCAGCTTCTGCAAAAGATTTTTCATCAGCTAGAGAAAGCCTGAATTTGGTGCTTTCATTCCCTGATACACTTGCAGTATTACCCATGCATCCCTTGTAATGAGGAGGTCAGATGGGTTATTCTGCATCTGTTAAGATTCCCCTGCTTGCTGTAGGCACTCACAGCTGCCTTAATCAACTGATTTCTAGCTCTGTGCAGCTTTAGACTAGTAAAATACTGTGCAATAAAAAAGAACATCTGCTCAGCTGTTTATTTAATGTTTACTTAACTTTTTCGAAGTAAGATAGCCCCAGTGTTCCTGGATTTCTGCACATTTGATGTGAGTGGGATGCTTTGGTAGACTATAGCTATGAATGGAATTGAAATGAATGATTTAACCTATAGGACATGTATGTTTTCATGATACTGTGTTTTGTGGGAGTCTTAATAGATCCTGCAAGGTAGAACTTTGGTCTCTGTTGACCATACAGTGTAGTAAAGTAAGCAAGAGCTTTTATTTTATACTGAATAATACTATTGATTAAGCTACTGTTTTATTTGGCATATAATATTGAAACTTTAATATTTAATCTTTTCCTATCCTGTGTTTTTGTGTACTTCAGTCAACAGCTTAACTGGGGTGAGGAAGCTAAGAGAATAACTGAAAGTCAAAGCTAACTGAATTTTCAAACCTTGCAAAATGCTCAAATGATTTTTTTTTAGAGAAACACAACATTCAAAAGTATGTTCCTTTAATAGTGGTACAATAAAGGTGGAGACCTGTTTCACTGGTCTAAAAATCTTACATTATCTTCATATAACATTTAGTTTCTGAATTTTTGAAAAAAGATGCACATTATACTACATATGACTTGTGGGATACTGTTGGTTGGGTTACTGCACTTTTTCCCTTAGAAATTAATTCTAACATTCAGTTATAACAGATGGCCACATCTGTGGCCTGCTGGAGTCAGGGTGTCCCCATGAGGCTTCCTCAGGTAATGTTGGATGCTGCTTTTGAAGGCTGGGATTGTCACACAGTGTAACCTATAAATGAGAGCCACAAGTATGGTGTCTGACTTTTGCAGGTGACCACATTTGGCCATCCAGGACTGCAGAAAGAAAAACTACAGCAATATGCCTGAGGAATGGACATATCCCAAATAAACCTTCATAAATTCCTATGATGTACTTTATATCCCAAATGAGACCTTCTAAAGAACATGGTGGCGAAGTTGTGTATGGTTTTTATGCTTTGGGTTTTGTGTGTTTTTTTGGTTTTATTTTTTTTTTGGTGGTGGTGGTGGTGGTTTTGTTTGGTTGGTTTTGTTTTTTTTCATTTGTTTGTTTTGTTTTTTTTCCAGGAAGAAGAAAATAAGATAGCTAGTTTACCTTATACCTCTGTGTAATTAGCTGTTCTGATTTGCATGTTATACCATGTGTGTTTCCCAAATGGTTTTGTCAGTAGAAGACCATTCCAGAAAATGCTTTTGTGTCCAAAATTCGACATCCTAAATACCCTAACAGCTTCCAGACTAGACAGGGTGTCATCTGGCACCTGGCTGTACAGACACGTACTTGTGTCATCAGAACTCTCACAGCAATTGGTTTATCCCACCTTGACGGGGCTGCACACATCTTGTGACTTCCACCTCCCTCCCCACACTTTCACATAAATATATAAGGTACTATTCAAAGTGTCAGGGTTCTGGAGGCAACCAGAACCTGCAATTAGGCAGGCTTTAATTGGTCTTTAATGTTCCTCTTTTGCAATCCCTACCTCTGCAACCTCTTCCCCAACCCCACAGGGAGTTTTGAGCCTGTGTGCAAACTGTGCTCAGAGATGCTGCAGCTGTAACCCTGGAGCATCAGAATGGTGCATGGGGAAAGGGAATGGGGATTTTGGTCAGTTCATCAGATGTTGTATCTGCCGCTCCTTCCTCCTAAGGGAGCCCTGACTCCTCACACTCTTCCCCTGCTCCAACATGGGGTCATTCCCAGGGGAGAATCACATTTATGAACTGCTCTGGTGTGGTTCCCTGAGGTCTGGTCTTTCAGGAACAGACTGCTACAGTGTGGATCCCCCATAGGGTCATGATTCCTGGCAGGAAACCTGCTCTGGCATGGAGTCCTCTCTTTACCTGCCAGGAGACTGCTCAACAGTGGGCTTCCCATGGCATCACAGTTTCCTCCTGGAATCCACTGCTCAGGCCTGAGGTCCTCCCCAAGTTTCACGTAAATCTCCATGCTTCTGTGGACCTCCATGGGCTGCAGGGGCACAGCCTGTCTCACCATGGTCTGCACCACAGGCTGTAAGTGAATCTCATGTCCTGGACCTCCCACTCTCCTTCCTTTCTCACAGACCCAGGAGTCTGTAGGGCTGTTTCTTTCACATATTCTGACTCCTCTCTTCTCTGGCCCCAATTACTGTTGCAAAGCATTTTTTTCCCCTTTCTTAACCATGTTATTTCAGAAATATTACCTCTGATGCTGATCAGCTTTGGCCAGTGGAAGGTCCATCTTAGAGCTTGCTGGCATTGGCTCCATTGGACACGGGGGAAGTTTCTGTCAGCTCCCTATAGAAACCTTCCCTGTAGCCCTCCCCACCTCCCCTGCCAACACTTTGCCATGCAACCCATTACATCCATGGAGGTGTGTCAGTTCTGGCCTTGCTCTGGGAACGTCTCCTGAAAAGGCATTTATTTCTCTTCATCCAGGCTGTCCCATCTGCTGACTGCCTAAAATCTGACAGACATGGCTCCATAGAGGTACTAGCCCCGCTCTGTCTGACAGTGGTTTTCTCCTTTGAGAAAAAGGGTTTTATTTCAGGCCCATGTTGGCTGGTGTGCCCCAAGCAGTGGCAATCCCCTGGCTCATGGAGGTCATTTGTGCCCCAGTCATTAATTTGTGACAGTGAAAGCTCACAGCTCTGTCACTGGCATTCACTGCCAATGTGTTCCAGACGTGAGACCAAGAGGCTCCCCTTCCTCATCAGGATCTTCTAGGGCAAAATTTGCACTGTAAATTTAGCTCACACAAAAAAAAAAGTGCAGTTGCCAGGAGCCCAGCCTTTCATACCTGCATTGCAAGTGCATTGAGAAGTAAATTACAGACTAGATTATTATAATACATTAGGTAATACAGAAATATTATTTCAAATGTGACCCACATCCAATGACATAAAGATCATCTGGCCTCACAGACACATAGAAATATCTGTAGCCAGTCGCAAATTCTCAGGACCTGTTATGGTTTCTCTCTCATGTTTTCTTTCTTCTTTAGTACATTATTGAATTAGTTCACCACTGAAATGAAAAGACACTGAAAAAAAGCATTGTACAGAAAAGAAAGTATTTACTGTATCTGGTGTTCTCTCTGGGTTTTGAAATGGCACATATTTTGGCAGCTATTTACAAGAAAAGCAGTAGCAGAAGCCTCAGTATACTAGTCATCGTGTTTGGACAGTGATGGCAAAATTCTCACACATATTCTGCTTTTCAGGACCCAGAGCTCATCTGTGTACAAAAAAAGTTAAAATTCTGAAGGCAACCAAAAGTCCATACTGCAAATATAGTGAGCAAACATAATGTACTGGCACCAGCCTTGGCAAATGACCACATTGTACTTGTAGACCTTACCACATAATGCAGACTGCACTTATCCAGTGCTTAGTCTCTTGCCAATGACTTTATGAGTCAAAGTGAATCAGTCCTGTAGTGAATCCAAGTTGTATCATTACCATGGCAATACCTCCTCTCAGGTTTGAGGGCTTCCTCCCTTGTTTTCCCCATTTTATGCAACATTGTATCCTGAATTTTACTTTATCTTCTCACATTGCTTCATTCTCAGTGTTGCCCCTACCATAATAGCTCACTATGTTGTTTGAGACTTTCAACAACTTTTCAAGCTTTAAAATTTTCAACAAAGGATAAGAATTGCCCCCTCCTTTCACCTGATTCATCATTCATTGCAGAGTTAAATTTTTTTTGTTTTGTTTTGCATTGCTATTTGAGATCACCTTTTACTCATCTGCATAAGTACATCAGTCCTGTGATTTTGTGTGTAATTAACTTATCTTTTCTGTGTATACTGCTATGATCTTCCTGAAAGACTGAGAAGTAAATGGAATGTTTGATTGAAGACTTATGGTAAGCCATGGCAGAAAATTTTACCTTCATTCAACCATATTCCTCGGTGCAGGTCATTTCTGCCTGGCAGGAAGTAGAAAAATGTTGCCTTTTTTCAGTTTTGGAAGACCTTTGGCATTTATTTTATTTCTGCCTTCATTGGTTCTGTAGGTTTTGTCAAGATTTTTTTTTAGAGATTAAATTTAAAGTTTAGAAAACCATTCATGATATTTTGTTTACAGCTCTTTGAGGGTGAAGAGGAAACTTTTCTAGTGCTAGCACAAGTAGGTGGCAGTAGACACACATATATACATAATGACATAGATGGAATAACACATAACTGCTATTTAAGTAGTAAAGTTACATATTTAGTCATTATGAAATTACTTTTGATAAACCAATGTAGATCAACAAATACCACATCACTTTGCATATGCAAACCGCTGTTTATTACTGACTAACATTAAAGATGCTTGCAAACCTCAGTGTTCAGCCACTTACATTGGATATTTAGGTAGAGCTGGAAACTATACACAGGCTTGCACCCTCACTGGAGTCTGTCTTAGCTGTTTCTTCCTTAGAAGAGGTAGAACTTCATTATGAAGCTTTGGATTTGAAATCCAGATTCAATATTTTTTGCTTTTGGTAGTGAATAGCAAAAGACCCGAGTTTTTTACTCAGGAACATCAATAACAGAAGTATCAAGTATGTCATATTTTCACTCTAAAATACTGGACAAAAGTAAGCTCTTTGGTGTGCAGTTGTTCATCATATCTATAAATGAGCTTATTCTTAAAAATCAAAATAAAAGCAGATCTTTTTATTTATTACAGGTTTATAAAATTTCCCCCTTTTAGAACTTGCCTCATGCTTCTCAGTTATAAACTCATTGTGAGGTAGAGTGTGAATTGTTAAAAGACACATATATCTCTTCTGTTTAAAAAATCAACATGATGTCTGAATTCAGAGTTCAATGTCTACACAAAGTAAATGCATACTAAATGGGTGAGTTCACTGTAATTAAAATACAGATGCAGAAACTTTTTTTTAATTAAATTCTTCTTTTATTTTTTGTTTTTATTTAAAAGGAATGAAAAATTTGTATAGAACAGAACAGTTACCAAAACAGTGACAATTTTTCTAGAATAAAGTTCTATCAAGAAAAAAAAAAAAAAAAAAAAAGAGGGTATGCCAGCAAAAGGACTATCAGGAAAAGCAAATGTAAAGCCATCTGCCAGCCTAGTTTGCCAAAGTGCCAGATGCTACCTCTAGTAGACTATGTTCCATTGCTTTGGCATCTGGATGGTCCTTTGTAATGAGGCAAAACTTTGACAGTTACTGAGTTTTGTGAATGTATGTGTGCTTGGTTTAACTCTCATGATATTATCAGCAATCAAGCTTCATCAAAAGGCACCACATGCAAAGTAGGTAGGTTCAAGCCTTTGGAAAAATAAAATATCAATAGAACATAAAAGTATTTTACATACATTATTTGTAACTCAAATGAGAAGGAAATTTATGTAATTTTTGTCTTTTTATAAAAAGTTTCTATGAAAGATATATGTAAAATGCTGCTGTTCCTTAAAGAACTGTGTTAAGATAAAATACAGCCAGGTGTATATAGAATAGAAGTAAAGAAAATTTGTTATACTTCTTATTATTATACTTCTTATTATACTTATTATACTTCTTATTTCTTATACTTCATTTATAGAACAAAACAGAAGAACAGAGTTTAGGAAACAATTAAAATATTCTGGCTGGGCTAAATAAGAAAAGCCTTAGTAAACTAAAGTCATATAAAATGCATAGATAGCTTCACTCTTAAACTATTTTTAAAAGTTAATCAACAAACAGTGTGCTAAGCACAATTATGGAATTACTAATTACAGTTAGTATTGCACCATTTAGAAATATAAAGATGTACTATAGCAGAAAAAATTAGAGCTGAAGTGTAATATGGTGTATAATACCATAAAAAATTTTGGAGCCTTAATTTTTGCAAGCACATCTGGAGCAACAAATAGTTGGCTACCTACCATTATACAACTTCAAGGAACTATTTTTAAGTGAGAAATGTGAAAACTAATTTCCTCATTGTCAAGTTGGTATTCTTAAATCAGAGGCATTAGTTACCTGAAAATCTAGATTTCAGTGTTTATCACAAGTGTGATTGCACTGATTCTTCCTACCATTAAACGTGCTTCTGCTGAAAAACTGGGCTGGAAAATGATATATTTAAAAAGTTCTCCAGTACTCTTTGAACGTAATACAGTAACCTTAAAATTTGTCAGAATTGGGCATAGTGGACCAAAAGCATCTCAGTGGAAAGACATAGAACACAGTATTATTTTGTGTAGTGTTACCTTTTTTTTAATGGTTGAAATTTCAAAAATATACCACTCTTTGTGAAAGCCTGGCATGCAGGTGCTCTTGAAGCCTGAGAAGTGAGTTAGGAATTTCCCTACTGCCAAAAGGATGTAGAATCAGAGCCTAGATTGTTGCTGAAAACACTTTCAAAAGCTCTCCGAAAACAGCACTTCAGATTCTGAAAGCCTTTCAAATGCTCTTTCCATTTTCATTTTGGAAGACTTTCTATGACAAATAAAAAGAAGCTCTATTATGTCTTCTTCATAATGACTTAAGATGGACCTTCAATGTTGTGTATTAAAAAAATCCCAGGGGCAATGGGTGGGAACAGGAGGCAGCTGTTATTAAAACTGGGTGTGAATCTGTCTCTGTATGTGTATGTATATATGTATGTGTATGTGCACGTGTGTGTGTATTGTTTTTAACTTCTTTCAGTTTTGTTCATTGGGTTTTGGGTAATAAACACATGTCACAGAACGTATATACCCACCAAAAAAAAAAATATTCAAAAGAAACTCTTCTGATTTATCTCCTTTTTGTCCTGCTTATCAACACTGAAAAATATGTGTTTAATCTTACTCTAAGTAGAAATGAAAGGCTTTAACTCATGCAGAAGGGGTCATATTACTACAAATATGTTGTTGCATATGAATATGTAGAATTTGGACTCATTTTAAGTTAGTCAAAGTGACTGGGAATGGAGAATTGGAGGACTGGAGCAAATGATAAGAATAAAGGAATCAATGGAGGCTGTGAGGAATTTCACTACTTGGTGGCTGCAGATGTTCCAGCAAGGTAATGTTAACTGGCGTATCTCTCAGGAGATGGAGTACACATTTGTGGAATGAATCTCCAGTGTAGGGCAGTCAAGGTGAAGGACAGCTGTTATGAAATTTGTAATTATAATATTTGCTATTTGTGTTAAGACAATTAAAGGGCAATGGAAGCATGTCAGCTTTTAAAACAAAGTTATAACTAATTCCACCACTTGGTCATTCAGGCAACTAACCTGGTCATTTAGCAAAATAAGGATGACTTGTACTGTTTGTCAGCAGGACATCATAAACCTTTAAAGCATTTTTTTTTAACTATACGTTCTGTCTGTGGGTAAATATGCCATTTCAAAACAGGGCATCAAGGAATAATAACTCTGGTACTGAAAAGACTACTACTAATAGTAGAAGCTATGTACCAAAAGACAATACTAATATGTTCCTATAGTCAAGGTTATGTTTTATGGTGGTTATATCCAGAGAATGCCTGGCTGCCCTCCTGATGGCATATGTACTTCATTCAGTTCTTTTACATTCAATGCATGATGTAGTGAAAAAATTGGGTAAACAACAATTGATTGCCAAACAGGTATTTAAGTGTATCTATACTGTACTTTAACTTAAAAGCACATCTTGTCCCTTTAAGGCTTAAATGTAGTAGTAGTAGTTAATAGTGTTTGTCTCCTCAGTAGCTCAAACTAAATTCAGCCAGGGGTAAATTGCTTCAGCTATGCTCAGTTCTGCTAATCCTTCTTCTTCGCCTCCTTTGCTCTGGTTTATGCATAATCCCTTCTCTCTCTGCTCAGGTGTCTGTTTCCGAGGAAGCTCATCAACATTTTTTGAAAAGAAATCTGTTTCTTCTAAGCCCTAGAAAGGTCTCATGATAGCAGAGAGTAGGCTTGTTACTTGTTTGTCTGTTTGTTTTTCTACCTTTGTATTATTATTGAGATGTCTTTTATTTTCCTGGACAGGCAAACAAGCATATATGACACTGAACTGCACTGCACAGCATTTAAAAATGTTTCCTCAGAAATTACTTTTGCAGTGCATGCTCTACCCTTTCACCCCTGTCCTCTATTGTTGCGCATGAATACCTATGGAAATAAATTCAGAAAATAAAGTGAGAGAAGTTGAACTAATTCAATGAAATGCAAAATTTTGTATGAATTTTGAGAGCACAGCAGCTGAACCTCTACTTACATTAGCTGTCCTGTGATTGAGGCTGGTTTAAAAGAAGTGTGTCGCCTGCTTCAGCAACATTTTGTTCCTTTAAAGGCTCATGCTTTTGCAAGCTTTCAAAACTATCTTCTTATGTCTTCTCAGAGTATATACTTTTGCAGGTATATCTTTTTGCAGTGTATCTTTGAAAAACCTCTAGTTTCTCATTATTTTGGTCCTAAGATCTCTGCAAAATAAATGTTGAGGTGAGAAGTTTGAACTATTTTGAGGTTGTGCCAAAAGGAGTTTAATGATGGTGTCTTAGACCCCCAAAGCAACACCTCTAAAGCTGACCTATAAGACCAAAAGTATGGTTTTACATTTAAGAAATGTTACAAGAAATTCTCTACTGTCAAGGCAGACACAAACAAGCAAAGATGGAAACATTTTCAAGCATACTAGGTTATTCACTAATGAGTATAGAACAGAAGGATTAATTCTAGTTGTAGAGGAAAGGTGGGTGTAAAAATCAATCATATCACTGCAGTTAATTGGCTGGTTAAACATAGAACAGAGGTATGTTATGGACTGCAACAATATGTATTTACTGCTTTACAGCAAGATATGCAATTTAATCTTTATTATTGGAATGAGTGAGTCTTTTCACAGATAACAATTTTAGTCCTGTAATTAACTGTATAGGAATATAAATGACTTCTTGATTTCAAATTTGACTGTGAAAAGTTGGGGTTTTTGTAATGACTACTGGTTTGGGGGAGGGTCAGTTAATCATTTAACTCCTCATGAATATAGGCTTTTGTTGGAGAGCAGGAGAGTGATATGTGAACGTGCCTTAATGCTAGAAAAGGTCTGTCTGTGACTGAATATCCTTGTTATTCTGTGCGCAGCTCTGTGCCAGTCAAGAGCTGGACGCAGCTGGGAGGGTTTGGTCAGGGGGCTGCATGGGGGGCCATGATCTGCATGTGCTACACCTAAAGGGACTCAACTTGTTCTGACACCAACTGAGACAGTCCTGCAGCCCATCAGGGATGGTTGATGCCCCGGTCCTGACCTGTTTAAGAAATAGACGCAGTCACTGTGGTGAGGGGTCATACAAGGAAACAGGAGAGCAGAAATGGATGGGACATGCTGGGGACATGGCTGGGGATACGGCTAGAAACATACTCTGGGAAGGATGTGCTCCTTGTCAGAGGAGAGTCTGCTGAGGGTTCGCAGCTGTGGATGACCCAAACCAGGGAGGGGACACTCCTGAAGTACTGCAGCTGCAGGCAACCCAAGATGGGGGAAAGGGAAAGAAGGAAGAAGCCATGAGCAGTGAAGGAAAAGGAAGCAAAGAGTGACAGAAACAAACCATGTCATACATAGTCCTAATCTCCTGTTCTGGGTCTTGCCTCACAAAAGGGATTGAGAGGGACTGAGAGTACCATTAGCAAAAGCAAGGGGAGGTAAGAACAAGGACAGGGGAGGAGTAATGTTGGACTGAAGCTGGCCGCGGCAAGGTGGACAAGGGTTGTTTCCTTAAGTGTTTGTTTAACTGCTTAGGTTGTTTTGTTTTTTTCTTAGTACTAGATCATTCACCAAAATTTTGTCCTAACTATAAGTATAGTAATTTACGTAAAATTCCCTGAGTTGATACTGTTTTGGCCACAACACCAAACTCCTAAAAAAAACACAAACCAACAAAGACAACAAAGAGAAGATAGGACACAAAAAAAGGAGGCCACAAAAGTTGCCAATAGTTTCTCCACACAAAAAGCTGAGTCTCTACTTAATTTTACTGGTCCCTTAGTCATGAAGCAGAACCTAGTGTGCTTTCTATAACTGTTGCACTTTGACTCTCACAAGCCTCTTTTTCGTCACCGCAGGCCCTATGGAGCCAGCCTGGCACCTGACAGGACTGGGTGTCTGTGGCCAACAACTACTCTGATTAACTCAACAAATGTTTTCCTCTCCATCAAAGGAATGTTGTGCCATGATCCTCCCATTTTCCTATTACTTTCCATGTTTTTTATCTCCAGTCCTTTTCTGTATCTGCAGATTTCTACCCTTTGACCTGTATCAGCTATAACCCTTCTGTTCCCTCTTTTCGCAGCTCTACCATCAGTTCCTCATTTTCATATCTGCAGAAATGATGCCACTCTTTCTTTTTTTTTCTTTTTAAATTACCTTCATTATCAATTCTTTCATCTTCTCAGACACCTCAAACAGTTCTTAGCTGAAAACAGGAGAGGTACAGCTCATCATGAGCCATTCAAAAGGGATACAGTGATTGCTGAACCTGCTCTTATTAATTTGTCTTTCTCCTTATTCCCTCTTCCTTCTCCTTCTTTTCCTCTGGGATTTCTAAAGAAAAAAGGGCAGAAATCACACTCTTACACTTTTTTTACTTAGCTGGGGGTTGACTAGAAGGGTCTTAATATGTAAAATACCTGTCAACCTTTGATATCTATTGGAAAAAGGACACGCAATACAGATCCAGAGGAGGTTCCACTGTCTGCCAGGAGAAAATAAGCATTTTGACCTTGATTAGTTACTTGGCTTGAATATGTGTCTTCTTGGATGATCTTCTGTTTCTGTGGCCGGTTCCTGGGACTCACCGAGTTGCTTCAGGCAGGGGCAGTGCATAAAGCCTAATGCTCTCTTTGCTGGTTTTGGCTTAAACCATAACACTCTCCAGCTAGCAGAACCCGGTTCCTGTCTGTCCACTAATTACCTAGCTGCATCGGCAAAGTTTCATTTTCTGTTTCCTCAATGGTCAGATTTCAACTTCCTTAACTTCCCTTATTCTTAGAAGGAATAAGAGACATGTAAGTACTTTTTTTTTTTTTAATGGAATGCTGTGATTTTCTCTAATTTTGGTTTTTGTTTGTTTTTTTGTTTGTTTGTTTGTTTGTTTTTGCTTTTGTTATTTTGTGGGTTTTTTTGTTTTGTTTGGGTTGGGTTGGGGTTTTGCTCGTTTGTTTGGCTTTTCCTTTTTTTTTTTTTTTTTTTTTTTTTCTAATTAGACATGTTCAACAATAAGGTGTTGGAATTATCACTATCAGAATTGTCTGTACATCGTTGGTGGAAAGAAAACCCCATAGAAATATGGCCCTGCTGTCATTGTAAGTAATTGTTTTGCAAGTCAACAACAACTGTAGGAGCCCCACTGCACCATGTGTTAGCAAATTAAGCCAAAGGACCATGCTTCTACACACAAAACAATGGTGTCAGGGCAATAAAACCAGATGCAAAAGGGGAGTCTTCTGTGAGACTGGTCTTACAAAGCAGCTGCTAAAAAAAAACCTGATTAAGTACTGGGATATAAGCCTTGCTTTCCACCAAGTCAGTAAGAGTTTTTTTGTTACGAAGGTCCTGAGATGACATCTGATGTTGATTTAAAGAGACAGCTGATTATCCACAAAGTGAAAAATAATGTGGCATTATTCCCTGAGGTATAAACTCCGATAGCAATCAGAAAAGAGAGAGATAGGAGGCTACCGTAATAACGGAGGGAGTGCAGTGCTGACAGTGGTAGAGATGAAGTGAAGCTGACAGGAGTTTCATTTCAGAGTTGGCTGCACTGTTGTGGCTTGTCCTGTCCCCATATCAGCTGTCAGTACCACCAGTCAGTCCTGAGCCTCTCTTGCTCCTCCACCCTCTCCTCTGCTTCAAGCCCCAATTTACAATTAATACTTTAAATTAGACTGCTAATGTTTACTATGTCCTATTTCAAAATGTCAATAAATGGGCTACAAGAACTATCATTAGTTCATGGCCATCTGTTTTTTCCCTTAGCTTGAGAAGAATGACTGGTTTATTACAGCCTACCATTCACTTTTCTGTGTTTCTGTTCTTTCTCTATCTCTTTTCTGTTCCTCTTCTTTTTTTCAAGTATCTTCCCATGTCAATGAATTATAAATTATTAACAATATTCTTGTTACAAGAAAGCTAGTTACTGTTTATCTTTTGGACTGGCATCCAACTTAGATACGGAAATGAATGTGAAGGAAAGAAAAGCTGAATATGAAACGAAGCTAGAAAAAGAGGAAGATGCAAAAAAAAAATGGGCACGTTAAAATTATTTCTGTCTTTGCTCTCCTCCTCACTTCTGCTCTGTTACAAATACAGTCTCAGAACACAACATGAATTTTTGGAATTGATACTAATTATGCTTATATTTAACTACAAACCTTTTTCTCCATATTTTCACAAAAAAAATTGCTCAATAATTCCATGAGATTCTATCTATAGTAACCTGAGATCTTGTCTTTACCATAGATATTAACATACATTGATATCAGCCTTTCCTTTTGCCAGAAAAAAATGGCCATTCTTTTACACATCAAAGGATATTTAAAGAGATGAAAATTATTATTCTTGCCTTTATTTTAGGATCTTTATGCATCACTATGATTGCAGCTTTCTGCACAGATCCATATAAGGTGAAGATCTCTTACAGATCAGGTTTGAGCTTTCCAGTATATGTGAAAGAAGGAATAATATTGCACTCCTTTCATATGCCATTCATATGTACATGAACTGCAGTGCTAAAAAGAAGTGTTTTCTTATCATCCTGGCAGAAAACACACATTTTATTCTAATTCTATTGCATGAGATGTATTGCATAAATTTGCCAAGCAGCTCTCCATCATTTACCAACAGTCCTGGCTCACTGGGGAGGTCCCAGACGATTGGAATTGGCAAATGTCATGCCCATCCACAAAAAGGGCTGCAAGGAGGACCCAGGAAACTACAGGCCTGTCAGCGTGACTTCAGTGCCTGGCAAGGTAATGGAGCAGATCATCCTGAGTGCAATCACACAGCACCAACAGGATGGACAAGGGATCAGACCCAGCCAGAACGGGTTTAGGAGGGGCAGGTCCTGTCTGACCAACCTGATCTCCTTTTATGATCAGATGACCCACCTGGTGGATGAGGAGAAGGCTGTGGATGTGTCTATCTGGACTTCAGCAAAGCCTTTGACATCGTCTCCCACAGCATACTCTTGGAAAAGCTGGCAGCCCACGGCTTGGACAGGGGCACTCTGTGCTGGGTCAGGAACTGGCTGGAGGGCCGGGCCCAG
>JAYRBT010000082.1:96210847-96223709 GCA_036023395.1 Myiotriccus ornatus
AGTTCAACATGAACCATTAGTGTTTCCTGGCAGCCAAAAGAGCCAACTGCATCCTGGGGTGCCTTACAGTGCACAGTCAAAAGGTGTGGTTGCCCTGCTATACCTCAGCACTGGTGGGCCCTCAGCTGTACTACTCTCTACAGTATTGGACTCCACAGTATAAGCAGGATATAAAAATATAGTGTGGTGAATCAAGGTGGGCAACAAAGATGGTGAAAGGGGTGGAGGACATGACTTGGGATGGATATGTGAGGATACTGCATATCCTCAGTTTAGAGGAGACAGAGGGGTGACCATGTTGTCAACAACTTCCTCATGATGGGGAAAAGAGGTGGGGGTGCTGACCTCTTCTCTCTGGTATCTGATCTATGGACATGAAGGAAGGGCTTAAAGTTGCAGTTGGAAGTTTGGATCAGATACTAGATAAAGGGCCTTTACTTTTATGGTCAGGCACTGGAACATACTCCCCAGGGGAGTGTTTATAGCCCCAAGGCTGTCAGGGCTCAAGAAGCAATTGGGAAAAGCTCTTAGACACACAATTTAACTTTTAAGTTGCCATTTGTGGAGTTAGAATTTGGACATGTTTATCCTTGTGGATCCTTTCCAGCTCAGAATATTCTGTGGTTCTGTAAACCTGGTAAACCTATCCTTTAAATCCTTCTAGGAGCAATTCACCCTATTCTGTTTATTTTCTTACACTTCTGTTTTATTATATAGTTAAAATATAAATTGTTATTAAATTAAACCTTGGCTGCAATTTTTTTAGTCTTTTGCAAAAATGATAACAGTCCTCAGGAAAAATGTTTAATCCTAAGTATATTTTAAATGCTCTTAATCTAAGATGTATTTCAATTTTCAAGGGACATAAATTCACAGCGAAAAACAATAACCTTAAGATAAGTAATATTTATGGCCTTTTTGTATTTGTTTGGCCCTTAAATAATATAGTTACTGTTTTATGTAAACTATTCCGTAGAGCTTCAGGGAATATAAACCTCTTTTTTTTTTTTTTCAGTAGTAGGATATCTTATGAAAAAATATAGCAACTTTATTGTAAAGTAGAAATCAGTAATTTATGCTAATTACTAAATTACCCACTCCTTTACAGAATTTTTGAAAATGGTAAGAAAACATATACACCAAAAATTCTGAAAAGGAAAATAAGAATAAAGCAATACAAAATGTACTTTTTTGACTTTAATTTTTTTTACTTAGAAGAAATACTTCTGTATGTATTACTGCTTATAGCATTTTCACATAAACTTAATTTATAATGAAGTTTGTTCTAATATTTACCATAAGTCTTAAACACACTTAAGAACAAATTAGTGCTATTCAAGTTTGGAATATAAAAGCCTACATAAATATTGAGATAAATATTTTCTAATTTATTATATCTTTGAAGCTTAAATCTTATTCATTTTAACTCTGTCCTATTTTAAAAACATTTGTATAATAACTAACTATTTTAGAAGCAGACTGTTGTTAAAAATAACATCTAGGTACAGCCACACACCTTTAAAATTTGCATATTTCCATTGAAATCTCTCTGGCATTAAGCAGCGGAGGAATTGGACTGTTGAAGTCCCTTAAAACTAGTTTACAATTAATGAAAATGTCACAGATTAATCTAAAGTAACTCCTACTCCATTTCAAAAACAGTTGTTTGTATAACAAAAGATGAAGTATAAATCCTGAAAGTTCAGTGGAAGGCAAACAATGAGATATATTAATAGTTTATGGATAAAACTAGCATTTACATTACAAGTCATCATGTGAAGTCCTTTGAAATAAAAAAATGAAATCCTTGTAATGTTAAAGTCAAACTGTGTTCACAAAGAAAAGTTCCTTATGTGAAAGATTTTTAATTAGATATGAAAGGACAGAGAAAGAAGAGTGACAAGTCAATTCTTTTTCAAACTTGTTTTAATTTAGGCAGTTGGTCATCTACCTTTATCTGTGTCCAGATTGTCCTTCAAGTGAATCTCCAAAGGCAAGAGCAAAAATGGCTTTACTGTGTGTAATTCATGCTCTTTTCAATAAAGTTGGTAAAGTTAGATATATTTTTTCTTCTTCTTCCTTTTTTTTTTTTTTTTTTTTTTAATTCTAGAGAGCCTATTTTCTCTGTTGTCAGTTTGTCCCTCCACACTTGCATGATTGGGCTTAGATCAGAGAAGACAAAAATCCTGCTACCTTTGTGTGTCACCTCTTTCTTCTTTCTCACTGTTGTTGATACTTTATCTTACTTCTGAAGATGAGATATCGTTGCGGTCATTGTGATTTTTCCATTCTAGACAGTCTGTTTACTCCCACTGGGTATTTTTTAAATTATCTTTTCAAAGAAAGGTCTTTCTTTTCACTAACACCAGGCAGAAGAGACAGTAAAGAATAGACCAAAACATGGGATGCTAAATTCCTTGGTTTCAGCTAAGTGTCTCAGGAAAGGCAGAGTTTTTTGTGCTTGTTTTAACCTGATTTATCTTCATTGCTCATCTAGCTATTTAACTACTCTATTCACATTTAATGCAATTATGTCTTTCTTAAGGACAGCAATTTTTTGCCACAGCAACATTTTGGTACTTCAGCACTTCCCCACTACAAAAGATATACCATTTACTTTCAAGAGCAGAGTTTGAATAGTCAGATAAACTTGCATACAGCAGAGAATTCTGAGCATAACAAAGAGTTTAAAACATCTTTATTACCACAGCTTCAGTGTCATTGAAAACAAGGTCTGCATTTTATCTCTGTTTTCATAGTTTTCTTTCTATATTTATTTGGATTTATATTAAACAAGCTTTTTGCAGTTAGAATTGTAACTTATAACGATCAATTTTCTAGCAGTACCTTTTTGGAAAATCACTTCTATACATGTCATTCTAATTCAGGAGAAGATGGCTTTCAGAAAGCCTAAAAGTACAATTCACTTTTGCATTACTTGTGTATATTAGATGAATATTGTGGTATGAACATACTAAAAATGAGTGCAGAATAAATGCTACTGAACTCATGGGAGACTTGTAACTTTGCTACATCAGTATGAAGGACTCATATAAAAGTACTTTGCTAGATGTTTGAGAACTGAAATGTTGTTTGGAAGAAAACTGTATTCTGCTGCTTCTTGTGAAAAAGTGATTACAGTAATTTAAAAGTGGATTTCTCCCCTGTAGCTTGCAACTGTGGTAACGTTTCAGAATATAAAAGCATTTATTTATTAATGGAATAAACTGTTTTTAAAATTCTGGATCTTTTGTGTTCCCCTCCTGTAAAGATCATGGACTCCTGTAGTTAAACTTTCGGAGCTACTGAAGCAAAATGAAAGTTCCAAACAGTTTATGTTTTCCTGCAGACAGAGAGAAAAGTGAAGAAAGAGAACTCACCTAGAAACAATGTCATCTTAAATCTTTTTATCCTTTTGGATTCTGAATTCCTGAGCAAATCCAAAATTAAAAAAAAAAAAAAGCAAAAAAAAAAAAAAAAAAGCAATTATTTGGAAGTATCTGTTGATAAAGATGCTCTAACTAAATTTTGGTTCAGAGAAAGTGTCCAAGGACATTAAGATTATTTCATACTGTATTTTAGAAAAGGCTAGCAGACTGCTACAGAGAGCCAAGTGACACTATTCTCCCATTCTGTCCTTTGGGGAAAACACACAGAATCCATGCAGCTGACCCTGTTCAGCTTCACATCAGTGGTTACAAACACATATAATTGCTTTAAGTAGAAGAGCTCCTCAGTAAGTGCTATTCAAGTGCTGACTCCATCTGCTTTATATACTAGCGTAGGTACTACTATAGCAAGTAGAGTAAGACACAGGATTTTGGTATTACTCTAAAGGTTTTCAAAACTTTACTTGAGTGAAGGATGAATAGAAAACAGTAGGTGAAGTGAATTTCTCAGGGTAACTGTTTTCACAGACCACTTAAGTTATTAATAGCTAGATAAATAGACATTTAGAAATAAATGAATATATTAAACATAAACTTTAATTTTATTTTTTTCCTATATCTGTGAGGGAAAATAAAAAGGAAAAGCTTTCATCTGAACGATGTCCTGTGTCATGGCATTTCAGTGTGTCCTATACACACAACTTCTTGGACTATTATAATGAAATCTGGATGCTCCATATAAATATCCACAGTTGTGTTAGAATATTTCTCTGATATATTTTAAAAATCACTTTTTAAATAGTTTTAATTTATATATTTATTTAATATTGCATGTATGACTCAGATGTTTAGAAAGACTAGTAAGTAAAATTGAATTCTATACCTTTCAGTGCTTCCTCACTCAACAGACTGGCTTCAAATCATTTGCTTCTGATTACAAGTGTAACATATATCTCTGTATATATACATATATATGTATGCATATACATATAAATATATACATTCAGTTATTTCTTACAGCTTTGGAAAACTGTTTACTTCTAATTCAGAAATCTGTGAGACTGAACAACTGTCATGACCATGTTAGAAATTAGTTTCTACTTTTGTTCTTCATTTGTTTTGGTTATTGTTTAAGATTGATGCTAGTATTATTAGCTACAGCAGTAAGATTTTTGCAGAACTGCAGTACCACAGAGCTGATAATTTTTTGTCTCTTTTTTTTGGGCTGGACATCTGGTGGCCATTAACAACAAGCATTCTGATGTGTTATTCTTCTATGCTGATATTGCACAAAGGATTTTGCCACCTGTTCAATTTTTATTCACTGGTTTAAATATATATTTAGAAGGGAAGCTTTTACTCCTTTTGAGTAAAATTGAAGGACATAGTATGAGAATGTGTAGTTCAGAAGACAATGCTCGCAAAACATACTAAATACCACAACTTTGAATCTCAAGAAGTTTACTTCTTCAGTTAAGGTTTGCTTATAGTTATTTGGAACTACATATTTGTTTACAGACATTGATACTGCGTTGAGCAAGCCCGTCTCAGAAAATATAGCTGAAATTTTTCCCTGATATTTGAAAGCTTGCATTTTTAGAATAGGAAGGATTCCACACTCTAGCCCTACTTATTGATGATCTGCAACGTGGCACTAGTTATTCCTCATTAATCTAGGATCATGATTACAAACAGTCTGAACATAATGAAGGAACAAACCCACTGCCAAACTTTAAGGAAACAGGCTTAGAGAGCTGATCTCTCTTCAACCACTGTATGCCAAATGGAACAAGAAGAGGTCTTTTAAGACCTTTCAGGAATTTATAACAGAAATCTAGTCTACATAGCTCAAGTAAAGAAATGTCATTATAAATTTCAAGGATCCAGTGAAATTTGGTATTATATCCAAAATAATGCTGAAATATCCTAAGTAATTAACAGACGTGAATGCCTTTGAAAGGCATTCCAGAGGGTGCGCATGCCCAACTCAGTTTAGGTTTCTGAATTAAGGGGAGTAATCACACGTGAGGTAATGCTCCTTTCTGATCAATGCTAATCAAGAAAAGCCAGAAGAGGATTAAAATGCGTGAAGTCTAAAGTTTTAAAATGTACAAAGTCTAAAGGAGGTAACATATTTGATATTTCATGCACAAAAATAAGGTGTCATTGCTTTGCTCAAAGTCACGGCTATTTTGATGTGCTCAGCATCAGAAAGACTAATGTTTTGGGAGAAGGTAGGTTTTGTCATCCTGCTTTAAGAGGGAATAATATGTTGTATGTTGGGAATAACAATAGATTGTATGTGATACAATTGTACAAACTGTAGCTGACAGTGAGTTTTCTACAGTTGTAAATATGTTTGTTTATATGTGTAATCCTGAGATAGATGAAAACATTTCCTATGTATTTAAAAAACAGCAAACATCTCTGCCCTCTCCAAACTCTGGAATAACTGTAATTTCAGAAGACTAAAAATTTTGCACTAAGCTCTCATTTCAATTAAATATTCATATTAATAAATTTACTTTGGGCTTGTCTTTCGCTACAACATAAGGTGTAAGGACACTGAAAATCTCAGTTAGATACATAATTTCACTTAGGTCTTTGGGTATGTTCTCTCTTCATGCTTAAAAAATTCCTTACAGTAAAAAAACACTCTTTCTTGTAGAAAAATAACTGAAACCATTAGAGCCTATGGCAGTTAGGATTCTTTTACTCATTTTAAAAACTCTAATTTGCATTTAAATGTCAAAGAATCACAAAATCATCAACGTTGTAAGAGGTCTTTAAGGTCATCTAGTCCAACATCAACCTAACACTGCCATAATCACCCCTAAACCTATCCCCACACAGATGCAAAATAATAATGTTAAGCATTTTGTGCTTAAAAATCCCCACAAAAGTAAAAAAGTTATCTTACTCTATTAAGTCACCTATGCAATACAAATGACATTTTAACATTAGAATGGTTTCAGATGTTGTAAATTTGAAAGTTGTCTTCTAACCCTGGTTATATCCTCTGCTACTTACATACGTAAGGACAAAAAATAGTTCAAAAAGGGAAAAGAGGCACAGTAGATCATCTAGTCCAAACTTGTCTAACTTCAAAGCTAAATTAGATGCTCAAGGCCATAGCTACACAGAAAGTGACGCCAATGTTACATTCCTTTGATGTTTCTCTGTGCAAAATAAAACCCAAATCCATTACAAACTTTGTAAAATCTGTTTGCTGTTTTAAAAGTATTAAGAAAGCATGTTGTCTTCCTAAGGTTCTGGACAGTGTATCTCCAGAATGACTACATTCATGTTACAGTATATACAGTGGTATAAATCCAACCTCTGGGAAAATAAGTTTGAGTATCACACACTGAATTATCCCTTCCAGTTAAGATGTAATATTCCAAATCACGTCTATTGTTCCTGTAGTCAGTTGATGACTTTTTAAAAGAAAGATCTTGTGCCATCTTTTCTTAAGAATACCATCTTTTTTCAGATATCAAAACCTTTTATATACTAGTACTGCCTCTTCAAAGAAAAATGTTTTTATTATATCTTAGTCTGTTCCTTCATGTCTCATTTCACTTGCAAGGTAATTAAATATTATTTCAAGCAAAAGTTTTGTTTTGTCTTGTTTTGTTCTGTTTTGTTCCAGAGAGAGTAAAAGTAGGTACTGATTATGAAATGATCCAGCTTTGAATACCTTGCAACATCCTGCCTTCTCAGGCAGAATAAATAGGTAGTTTTCTCTGCAGGTTTCTGAGGAGAGAAAATTAAATCTAAAACTGGATTTAGATTTCAAAATACTTTGAAATGTATGACTGGTTACCAGTTCAAAATATTTTGTCTCATGCAGTTCTGTGGAGTAAATGTAGCTGTACTCTTGTTTCCTATTAATTATGTGGAAGAAAATGAGAACAGGGAGTGGTCCAGCCTTTCAAAGGATTTCTGCAATATTTGCAAGACAACACTTTAAATTTTACTGATCTTTATACCAAGCAGTAACAATATAATTTTGAAGTAACATTTGAAATTTAAAAGGTTAAAAAAGATCAGAGAAACTTTGTTTTTCCCCCTGAAATGGATATATATGATTTAATATAGGTTCCAGGAAGTGGGAGAAAACATCTAAAGAGCCTTATTAATATACTAGCAGAAGTGTTTGAAGGATAGTGTGACAGCATGGCAAGTTTTGTTGGACACCAGACACAAAGACTGAAAATCTGTTTTGTGTTAGAAGCTGATCAAGTGAATGCATTTGAGGCAGAAATACATTAAAGGTAATTCTGCACATAAACATCTATGTGAAAATCACGTCAGAGAAATAAAGTGTATCTGCTGGTGGAAAGACTTTGTACCTATATTCCTTGCAGTCTCTTCTCTACCTCATTCTTTAGTTAAAGAATGTTCTACTGTTTTAGATTTGCGCTGAGATGGTGGTTTTCCAACTTTAGGAAATGTCAAATGGTGATTTTTTTACCTATGGTGAAAGAAAGAGGATACATTCCTATTGTACTTTAGACTGAATTAAGCAAATTTGGTTTAGCTTGGTGAATTATACTTCTTATGGACTTTGTTGTGTGATCTAACATTTGCCTTAGAATGTTAATATTGAAAGATTGCTCTGGTTTTTTTCATAACAGTATGGTTCTGTCTTCATAAATCAAGAACTATTTTGTTTATTTGGCGGGATTTTGAACCACTTAGAGGGGAAAAAGATATAACCAACATGCTTTCTTCATACTTTTAAAACAACAAACAGATTTTGCAAAGTTTTTAATGAATTTGGGTTTTATTTTGTACATAGAAACATCAAAGAAACGTAACATTGGATTTACTTACAGCTACTTTGAAAGACAACAGTGGCACTGGCACATGCTTATCTGAGGCCCACGATTTTCAAGTCCATGCTCTTGATTTTGTGATTATTGGTATTTAAGTATCATATATTCATCAATTTTAGCAGTTATACTGAATTAATTGTGACCTCTGTGAACAAAATACATCTACCTTTAAAAAATTATTGGTCCTGGACCCAGAAGGTTAAGTATATTTTCTCAGCTCATTTATTCCTGCAAGGATTTTGACTCTGAACAGAATCAGTGAGGACTTCACTTGGAAAATATGAACTTCAGTAAAATATGTTCTGCAGATTTCACTAGCTTTATCCTGGATTTCATGCAAGGTTGTGTGAGTTCCCATGTGCTGAGTTTGGATGATAAAAGAACAGGCTGCATGAGACTGGGTCTCTTATTACAAGGCAACATGGATTCAGTGTCCCCATCAGTTTAGAAACAGCTGAATTCTACTTTTTGAAAAGTTATTTCAAAATTTTTGTAATATTTTCAGAAATTAATGGTTCATTTACAGGTGGGTAGTGTTTATTAAAACCTTCTTTGGCTACATGTGCCCCTCTGTGAGTTCAGTTTCTGAGCTGAGAGTGTCTAAAACATAAATTCATGCTCTACCTCTTCAGAAATCTGCATACATCTTCCTTTAAAGATTGTTGAGACTTACTGATGACAGATATAAATAAATATTTTATAATGGTACAAGTCAGAGCAAACATATTTTTATCCATAGGGAGATTCACAACATCTAGAATAATTTTTGAATCCATAGTACATCCCCAAAGGCCTCTTTCTCCATTTGACCTTAGCTTGTCATCACAGCTCCTCACTCCAGGACTGTTAAATCTGGTAAACACCACCTGAAATTTGGAATAGCTTTAAGAGGGGAACTGACCTGTTGCAGAGATTTGGGAGGAGACTGTAATTCATTCCTCATATGAAGAACAACAACCATGCTTTCGTGGAAAAACTCTAAGTCTCCTAAGTGTTTTTAGGCACTGAAAGGGCTATATTTTATAGGAATTATATTTCCTTAAACCATTCATGACTTAAACTAACATTTTTTTGTGGTTCTTCTTTTCAAAGGTTGTTTGTTACTGCCAGCTTTTCATCTACTAAAGAAATCAAATTTGTTCTGCTTTCATAACACTATATTATGAATACCACATGGTGTCTCTGGCATTTGCTATTTCGAAAATTAGTTTAGAAATACCTGTGGTGTTTCTTAGTGAAATTGTTGCCAATAAAAGAATTAACAGTATGACATTTAGATATTTATAGAACCCACTTCCTTTTAATAGATGTGATTACAGTAAAAAGAAACCCCCATGTATTAAACACAATGTGCAGCTGATCAGTTATGTGCTAAAATGTCCCATTATTTCACAATATATATTCTACTAGTAGGTCTTGTGTTACAAATCTATGACCAGCTGCCAAAGCATTTCATTAACTAAATGAACCATAATAGAGACTAGGTGATGTGCATGTGTTGGTAATCATTTATGTAGTTTGAAGTGAGACATGTTCCAGAATGACTATGTTGTTACGTGACTTTTCCTTATCACTTCTGATCTTGCTGAAAGCTGTTGAAAAAATTCATCACTCTTGGTAATAGCTTGGTTATTTTCAGTGTGTGTGGGGCATCAATTAGTGTTCCACTTCTAATGAAAAGGGGGTGGATGAGCATGGGGTTCTGTTGTAACTCTGCTTAGGGCATTTTATCTCCTGCTCTGGAGGCTGCACTCAAAAGTAGATCAACTCTGAATCTGTGAGGCATAGAGATGAAGCTCCCTGGCCCTCAGTGGAAGCAGTGGATAATCTGCCCTATCAAACCATAGAAGCACAGCCTAAGTTATTCTTCCCAGATACACGAACTTCTAGAGCTGAGCAGGGACTAGGGACAGGAACACAATGAAGTCATGGTCAGAGCTGAAGTAGTAATCTCAGAGAAAGAATCAATAGAAAACTGTCAATATTGAATAGCAAAGATGACAGGACATCTATATAACTCTAGACACTGAGATTTAGTTATACTTTACTATCCTAATCTATGTCAATGCAAACATTCGCTAGTCTTCTGTTGTCAGTTTAAGGGGCAGTTTAGTTAACTGATGCACCTTGCTCAGATTTGAAAGATACTGTTGCAGTCTACCTTCTTCAGTCTTAATAAGTTCTCAGGTGTTGTATTACATTCATGAGAAGTTTATATGAACAACATTTAGGTACTATGGGGGTGTTTTCTTTCCCCTCTGAACTGATGGAAAGATCTTAGTTTTAATAGATGCTTAACATGCAAAAATTTTGATAAAGTTTTTTATTTGCTGTTGATTATATTTCTAATTATTACAATAGGAAAACAACTCCTGGGTTGGTGTTTGTTTCTTGCATGACCATTTCTAAAATATTGAAGTGTATATAAGTAGTTTAAAGTCTGTTTATCTATGGATATCTGTTTTCAGTTAGTTATAACTTTGTCAAAGTTTAATCAATTTAAGAGGATATTTTCAAGAAGATATTTCTGGCATTTGCAGAACTTTTTAAGGAATAGTTCAGACTAAAATAATTGACAATTCTTAGATGCAGGTTAGGGGAAAAGTATTCTTATATCCATGATAGAAAACAAATAATTCAATGTTACATTTAAAAGTTGTTTGTTTTTCTAATTCAAAATTATATAGTGTTTTTAATAGCAATAATGGGACATAGAGAGCTTTAGTCATGTTTTAAAAAGTACAAAATTGTTATCCATCGAGAGATGCTTTTATATCTTATATCTTACCTAAATTACAAGAAAATATAATTTTTCAAGCGTTGATACGATTGTATCATGCATGTACTTCCAGGCTTTTCTGCTCCTGCCCTTTCCTGTTAGTTCTTCCTCTAACCTGTTATTGTCTAAATTTGGGAATAAAAGAGCTGAAAAGACTTGATAAGAGTCTGTCTTCATTAATCATCACGTCTGCTGTTGGTAGCTAACAAGCATGAAGAATAAGAGAATGGATGTGATAGAAAAGGTGAGAATGGAGTAATGGACAGATATGGGAGAAAAAGGGAGAAAAAGTTACAAGGACAAGATTTGGGAAGTGAGTGTAAATGGTGGAGCATGCTGCAAATCAGTGTAAGGCTGAGAACTGACAAGACCTAAAGTCAAGAAGATTAGGAACGTTGGGCAGGATTGTAGGAGGAGGTAAGCAAGTATGCCATGTGAGGGCAAGAGCTAGAGACAGAACAGGGAGAAAGGGCAAGGTAGAAGGCTGTGGGATAGGCTGAAATATTGTTGATCACTGCATAAAATTTGCCTTCAAACCCCGCAAGATCTACACTTGCTGCTGCTACCATTGAATGAAAGAAGACAAGTAACAAGTGTGCAAAATAAGGTGTCAGGCTACAGTTGCAAATTGTATGAATTTAACAGTTCTAAACACATCAGTTCTTAACAATTCTTAACTAAGGTCTGAATATTGAACCTTACATTCTTTTTTTTTAACCTTTTTACCCATTATTAGTATTATTGCAAAATACAGAATCTTATTTTGGCCATGCAGAATCACACTCTGAAATTTCTGTCTCTTGCAGTTCCTATGACAACACACCCAGCTCACTGTTTCTGTCATTTTCTCTTCTGGTCAGTAGGTTCTTTTTCTTCCTTTTGTGGTTTACCTGTTACACAGTAAGCTGACATTTACAGATAACTAGCAGAGACTGTTCACTTCTTCAACGTAGAACTCATAGCATCAACTAGAAATATTAAATTATGTAGCTGTAAGAGTCCATTTCAGTGTCATGGATGTACAAGGATACCAGTATCAAACCATTCTTGTACAGAAAGTGCGTTCCCCCCGTCACTCTGATCAGTGAGAGCAGTAGATTGTATTGACTTAATGTATAGCATCTTATTTGATACTTCTCTGAAAAAATGCAGTAGTTCTACTCAGTTGAGGCCACCTGATGTTTCAGAATTGAAATCTTGGCTGATTTTACTATTTCAGTTTGAGAAATTAGGAACAGTAACACCTGCCGTGATAAAACAATCATTAATTAAATAACAACAGAATGACACAGCAACAAAGAAGTATATAAAAACATCTCATAGATCAATAAGGCTTCTGTAATTGATTTTTACAGGGAAGAAATAGAGACAGTTCACCTGTAATCTTTTTACAGAAAAAGAATTGCAATAAAAAAAAGCTGTACTGGAGAAACTGACATTATAGCACCCTGGCATGCAATCTTGAAACTTCTTTCTCTCTTGCTTCCTAAGTTCAGGGTCTTATTCTATAGTGGCTTAAACTGTGTTACATACTTAATGGATGCTGTTATTTAATTTTACAATAGAAAATATCATTAAAAATTTGATTGTCCTGATTTTTACAGAATACAGGCCAGAATAAAGGACTGGCTTTCTGCACAGAACAATTCATATTTAGCCATGAGGATTTTTTTCTGTGCAAGATCTATCTGAAGAAATAATTCTTCCTCCAACCTTTTATTTATTTGTATCTCCTAGAAATGGAAGTTATCGCGGGGGGGGGTTTGTCCCCCGTGAAGAGACCCTCAGGGCACACTTTGGATAGGAGACAGTCACACACGGATGACCCCAAAATGGCTGTTTATTAGAACAAA
>JAYRBT010000082.1:96223809-96235724 GCA_036023395.1 Myiotriccus ornatus
AAAGGGAGTTCTACAGAGTCTGTAAGGCTGTGCCTATTATGCAGCTGTCAGAGGACTTGCAGATGGATTTCTTCCTCAGAGACTTCCTTGCAGCTCTGTTGCATCTTTCTCCATTCTCTGTAGGCTTCTGCTGGCCCACCTCCGACAGGAAGTGAATATCATCTGATAGAGGAAAAAATCTGTGCACTATGAGGACCTCTGTTTTAAGAGTTTCATCTTCCTCTTTCAGGAACAGTGCATGTTTTCCTCAAAAACTCGTGGGACAGAAGGCCCATTTCTAGCTGGATTTCTTAAAGACAGAGTTCTGCCAAAATGCTGTATAAAAAGCACTTTCTGATGAGCACTGAATGGGTCTGGTCCTGTTCGTCACAATCCTGAAAGCCCTACCCAGTGACAGATAATTTTTTGACTCTAATGAGTTACTTCAGGTTCATGAAGCTTCTCTTTGTTTCCTGCACCATCTGTGTCAACACCTTTTAAAATTCAGTATTTTCCCTATCCTCTTGCTGCTATTAAAACTTTAATCTTTTTCCTCCTTTGCATATTTTTGTTGATTCCTCTTCCACCAGAAAATAGATGAAAACTCTAAATAGTAAACTCATAAAAACCTCAGGACTTAGACATGTCTTTACCTTTTTTCTTCCTTTTTCTTTTTTTCTGTAGTGGGGATATTAAAAATCTCATTTTCTACATAGATCAGGACA
The DNA here is from genome assembly GCA_036023395.1 of Myiotriccus ornatus. NCBI lineage: Eukaryota > Metazoa > Chordata > Aves > Passeriformes > Tyrannidae > Myiotriccus > Myiotriccus ornatus. Next base: position 96,224,514 of record JAYRBT010000082.1, read on the forward strand.
TAACTCGGGTGTCTCATAAGCTTTCCCATAATTTTTATTTGTTGCATCAAGACTTATTTTCATTTTTCTTATTGTATTCTTTGTTACCTGGTTTGTGAAGAAAATGAAGACTGTGTAGATATTTACCTTCTCCCAAATGACATCGCTGTAATAGGTATTGTTTTCTGACTGACAAAAGACTAACTACAAGAGTGCTGAGAAATGGAAGTTACCCTCTAATCCAAGCTATCTTTTCTGATGCTGTATTAATGATGTAAGATAATGTTCTTCCCGTCACCTTAAGTTATGGAAGTATCTCTATTTATCACTTTTAAAAATACAACAGTTATCATGCTGCGACTTATCTAGGCCAGAGACTACCTGCATTACTTTTTCATTTGTAGGATTTTACTTTATCACTTACAAATAGCTTCTATGTCTGTGTTAGTTACACATAGAGATGTTATTACACTATCTCTCAAAAAAACCTGAGTGCTAGTTGGAGAACACATCCTAATACCAGTCATCCTTGTAATTTGCATATCACACATCCCCTTTTCATCTGTTACTGTCTCATCCTGGGTTATTATTAGCCATTATCACTTTTGCCTTAAACATAGAATAATAGGCTGCAAATGTGTGTTGTCAGCTGCTGAGAAAGAAAAATATAGTTTGAATCTGTTTGGTTTTACTAAATGAGAAACAGCCTCAACTAAGTTTTGACTAACTTTTTTCTATATCTGTGTTAATTTAAAAGTTATTACTGGCAGAATAATGACTTAGATATATCAGGGTAATTATCCCCTGCTTTGGCATATTCAGCTTTCCATTGTTCTAATTGAAAGGTATATAGAAGTATTTAATGTGTGCTAAAGAATGCATCATAAAAAAGCCATTACATGTTCTAACATCTGTTGATATCTAAAAATCTCATTTTTTACCACCTTCAGGGCAGTTCCATTTCACTTTTTCTAGTGCTAATATAGCCTAGAAATATTGTTTGACCGAGATCTTTAGCTTGTTGATTGTATTGTCTTAAATCTTCATTAGGCACTTGAGGTTCTTATCTTTAGACGTACTGCAAACAAAGCAGTCTCATCTCACTTAAGTCACAATTGCAACTAATTTGTGCCCTGTATTGAGTTCCTCCTTTTTATGTCTACATTTTAGAGATATCAATCCTAGTTTTTGTTATGTGCCATGTTGTTGTAAGCTAGCTGCTTCTGGAATGCACCAACCAACATCTGTTCCCTGGGGGACACACCCCAATGGTACCTATTTCATTACTGGTTTAAAACAAAATAACTGCATAGTTTTAACCCAAAATATTGTAGTGAAGTGGTTAATATATGAACTATACAGAATGGGATTGCCATCTGCAACGTCTATGAACCTGCCACAAACCTTTCCAGCCTCCACCTCATGTGACTGTGAACTAGATATGATTTTAGTTGTGTCTCATTCTTCAAGACCTTCAAGTAAGATGAGCCACTATTGAATGACCAGATCCTTCATGCTGGTAGCAACGGTAATCTAGAACTTCCAGGATATGGAAATACATTTCACAGATATGAACCCATCTGTTTGCAGATCATAATGGATTGCATTTGAAATCATGTCTGTAGGGAGGATATTTCGGATCTTGAAAAGTACTGATTTAAAATAAGTTCATATTAATTCATATCCGTGCTATGGCAGTCATCTGGATATGTAGATGAAGAGAAGCATTTGAAATCTTTCTGCATGTGTTATTCAACACAGGTATACCCTGTCACTGCAGAGTCTGTCCTAGTAGCAGGAGCATAGGTTGGTACAAGAAAGTCCACTATAAGCATGACTGTGTTTTCCTCACACACAATTTATGCCTCCTGGATTGATGACAACAGATATAAGCAGCTGGGGCCCTAAAATGGGGAATTGTGATATGAATACAGTGGAAAAATAGCTATTAAAGAAAAAGTAAGATAAAAAATGCTGCAAGACTTGGCATCAGTTCTGGCTTGTAGATATTTATACAATTATACTTTCTTTATGAGAACCTGCACTTTTTCCCCTTCAAAAACACTATGGATAACTGACATTTCTCAAAGTAAAAAGAGGGATTCACATCCCAAAGTACATTTACTCTATATTAAAGTAATTTTGTGGTTTAGTAGTTGCAGATGCTTTCCTGTTCTATACAATTGGTTTTCCAAGTATATAGTTTTCCATGGTCTTTTATCTTCTACTCTATACCTACTGTTTCCTCGGATTTTCTATTAAGTGCACCCTCCAGCAAGATGAATAATAATGACTGAGTGTCATCATTGATGTGAGATCATGTGAAATTTAGAAGGAATTCAACACTGGTCTAGTAATTTATATTTTCATTAAAACATTTGAAAAAAAAATGTATATTCAGTGTAATGTAAGAATGATAAAAAGCTTCATACATTCACAAATAATATTGCAAATAGTATCGCCAGATGAAGAGTAAACATACATATAGGAAGCGAGTGTGTCAAAACTAGATGGTTTCCAAGGCAATAAAGGAAAAATTAACATATGATCTGAATTTTGATATTGAAACATAGTGTGGGGAAGAAAGGTTCATACTTCGTTTAAGTAGAAAACTCACAGCACATCTGTGAACAACCATTGTAAGTGAAAAGAAAATTGCTGTATATCAGAAGACTAAGAGGCATACATTATGAAACTCTGGAGTGCACAGAATGGTTTTCATGATGTTTCTCTAACAGTAACTATTTCTTTGCAGTGGTGTTTTGGATTAAGATGTTTCTGAAAACAAATAGATTCAGATTTTATTATCATATTTTTAATAATTTGTGATGTACACTTTTGTATTTTCCTTGATTAGCAAGCTTAGTATGTAGAAACACAGGCTTTCAAGATACATGCAATGAAGTTTAGAGGAAATGTTTTGAATCTTTATTGTGTTTGTGACCTACTTAATTCAGTATTGTGTAGTTGCCATTCATGCTGTATTTTTAACAACTTTTTAGTTCTTTGCCTGGATGAGTCAATATCTTCAAATATGACGATAACAAATAATGTCTATATGATTCATAATTTCTGAAATCTGAAACTTTGCTGACCTACTAACACTTACTAGAATGCTAAGAAATCAACCAGAAAAGAATCACTGCCACTATAGGTAAGAGTAATATTCTGAATTATAAGAGTTTTCTGAGGTGAGAAAACTGACAATTCTAGTAATTGTAAAAGAACCAAAAAAATGCTGGAGATGAATGATAGGACTGGAGGAAATCAAAGTATAATTAATTGCCATTTTATAGCCTCTTTTTTTTTTTTATGGAAAAAAATATACTTTCGATTTTGGCACTAGATTAAAATTATAATTAGTAACACTTTTTTAAGGAAAAGTAAACCTTAATTATGTTTCCCATCTTGTAACTTCATGGATAAACTCCACAAAATGACAGCAATCTGAAAGAATGTACCATAAAACAACAGAAATTATCCACATATTAACATACAACACGTTTTTTGACTTTTGCTGCTTCACTAATTTGTTATTGTTCTCTGATTATACTATTGCATATATTTTTTCTTTCTTAAATATCAGTCTACTGAAGGGAATTCTGGGGTTCAGTGTATGTGGTAGTAGATGACATGAATAGCAATTGCAACACACAATATATAGTCAAATGTGTTCTTGTGATAAGACAGACTTTTAACATCAGTGTTCCCTTTCCATAGATCTGAATTTAGCAATGTTGAAAAGAAAACATATGCTTAAATTTGGAAGAAACTATAGAATGGAAAAGAAGTTATGTTATGAAATATGATATATGGTACTGGATAATTTATATTTTATTTAACCAAAGAATATTTAGCATTTTGATTCTGCTGATTTTCTTCCTCTGAGCTTGTCTGTATTTGTCTGTAAAAAATCCTACAGATCTTAAATTATGGGCATTACTATAAAATATTGAGTAAGAGAATTAAATCTAGACTAGACCCCAGAACCATCATTTCCCTTTTCCCTGGTTAAGAGGCCATCTTTCACTTTAATGATGAGGAAAACAAATGTTTCTGTTAATGAATAAGAAAACAACATGAATAGGATATGGAAAGACACAGGGCGGCTTATAATCTCATCGCTGGTGTACGGTACTGAAATAGGATACAGCAAGCCAATATCAGAAAACCCTTGGACATGTTGCTCTAGACCATTAACACATAGTCACACTTCTAATGAGTTATTCTCTCCAGAAAAGTGTGTGATGAATATCAGTACTGAAAATCTAACTCACAATCTCCTTTGACATGAGATTGTTTTTTATTGCTGGATTTAATCTATGCCTCTTTCTCAGAATGTGTAACATAATGTGCAACAGTTCAGATTTTGGGGCCTGAGTCTGTTAGGGAAAAATCATCCCTATATCTTGGATGGAATGAGTAAGGGACATTGTTTTACACAAGCTGAGTATTTGACCTGGAGTTGACTTTGTTAAGATTGTTTTTGGAAATTAAAGAGAATTGTTAATTTTATTTTCTTTAATTGAACTTTTAAGAGTACTGGATCTTGATGAAACCCCTATGTACTTTGTGCATTTGAAAGTCCAAATACGTCAAAAATTTTTTGTACTGCGTCTGGCTGGGATGGAGTAGATTTTCTTCATAGCAGTCCATAGGGTGCTGTGTTTTTGATTTGTGACTAATAACACACTGCTGTTTTGGCTCTTGCTGAATAGCGCTTGCACAGCATCAAGGTGGTGGGCTTTTTCGGGTGGGGATTTGTTTGGTTTGAGTTTTTTTGCTTTGCTTTGGTTTCATTTTTTCCTACTCTGTCCCACCATCAAGTAGGCTGGAATTTTGCCTTCAGGACAGCCAGCCTGAACTGACCAGAGTGATATTCCATGCCATATATTGTTGTGTTCCATGACAGAAGATTGGGCAAAGGAAGGGGAAGTTGATTCATTTTCAGCTACGGAGCTTGGCTGTTTTCAGGAATGTGTCAGGAATGAGCAGAAGCTTTATTATATTTGTCCAAATACCTTATAATTAAGTTCTTCAAATACAGAAGATATTGTTTTTCAAAAAATAACAAAAAAACAGATCATGGTGTTGTACTTATTGATATACATATTTAAACAATTCAACTGGGGAATTAAAAAAAAACCAAACCAACATGAAATTTCTTAACATCTGATAAACTGGGCTGTGAAAATGAGAAATAGATGCCATTTTACCAATCTTAACAGATTTTAGAAAGTTGATGTTATTAACAGTGAAAAAACTGTAATAGGAGATGTATTATACAAAATTGCTGATATGATTTTCTGTTGTGTTCAATTTTAAAAAATAATTCCCTCTTTTTTTCTTCTAAAAGCCATTTTTGTCCTTGTAGTAAGAATAGGAATCATTTGATTTTCTTTCTAGTTATCTATCTATCCTTTTTTAATTCCTTAATTTCTTTTATTACCAGTTATGTGTGACCTGGCATCACAGAAGAGCAGAGGTCAACTCCATCAGGATGCTCAAGGTTGTATCCAGACAGGTTTTTAATTATCCCCAGGAATGGAAATGATACAACTTCTTTGGGCAACCTGTTCCAGTATTTGACTGGCCTCATAGTGAAGGAAAGTTTCTTCTTATTTTAAAATGAAAATTCCTGTATTTCAGATTGTGCCTGTTGTCTCTTGCCTTGTCTTTGGGCACCACTGAGAAGAGTTTGGCTTGGTTTTTTTTTTGGGGTTTTTTTTTTTTTTTACCTCATTCTATCAGGTATTTATATATTTTAATAAGATCACTCCTGAGAATCCTCTTCTCTGGCTGAACAGTCCCAGATCCCTCAGCCACTCCTCATATGACAGATGCTCCAATCTCTTACTCATTGAGTAGCTAGCTAGTGAGAAGCAAATCTAAACAGTTGTCATGTCTCCAACAAATACGAAAAGAACAAGGTAATCTCTCTGTGCAACAAGTTTTGAGCCTCCATTTTGAGAACTAAAATAATAGAAAATATTATTCACGTAGTGATTGCTGAAAATATGGTCAGCACTTGCATGATATAAAGAGTATAGATAATGCAAATTAATTAACTCAATAGTTTAAGGCAGGATAAATGTTCATAGATCATCTATGCAAACCTGTGTATTGTGTATTCCAAAAACTGCAGTGAAGAGAATTCCACAACTTCTCTATTATTTTTTCTTACTTAATAGTTAGGAAGTTATTATAATATCTGGTGAAATCTTTAACATTTATTTTTGTGAATTTAGTTTACTACTGGACATAGAGATATCAAACAAAATTAACAACTTTTTCTATCCACTATTTTTTTTGTGAAATCATATTTCTTTCCTTTTTTTTTTTTTTGGATTGTGAGAATCCAATAGTATGCTTATACATTTGTCACTTACATTTTTGCTGCACGTTTAGATTTTTATCACCTCCTTTTAATCTTCCTTTAAGTGGATGTCCCAGACTTGGTGTAGTTCTCATGTTAGAGTTTTAATTAGCAGGTTTAGAACAGGTGAGAGTAATGACTTTCCCTTGTCTGTTGTTCATTACATCAACAGATTGTTTCCTGCTGTGCTGATTCCTCTGTATCCGTGCTTTGGTTTTCACCTACCTCAGGTAAAATACAGTACATTTCATCAAAGATTATCTCATTGATCACTGTACTGTGTATCAAGACCACTTTGAATTCTGATGCTGTCGTACTAGCCGACACTTTATTCAATTATCTCAGTTGTTAATAAGTCACTAAACAGAACTGGTCCAAGGTAGATTGTATATGACAGTTCTTAATTTAAGGTTTTGAAGTCAGTTGAGATTCTTCCTTCATGCAAGTAAAACAGTTATCACTTTGAAACTAAAGCTCCAAGTATCTTTGGTTTGGTCTTGTTTCTAATGAAGAACCAAAGCCTTAAATTGGAGTTGGTATTGGCCTTTTCTGCTTCATGAGGAAATTAAATATAAGATTGAAAATTTTCACCTTTGATGGACTTAATCTTAAAACAATATATCATCAGTGCAACTGTGAAGTATAAATTCAAAGGTATGGCAGTTGTTCCAAAGTGATTCATTACAATGGACATTGTATTTACCTGTGAACAATATTACAACAAATACAGAAACAGGCTTTCTATTTTTGCTCAACATGTGCAGAAATCAGTATGTCAGGGGCTGAATATGAATGCACTGCCTGTTTCTTCCACTGAAATGGTTGACTAAAAAGCATAGTTCTATCTCACTGGACCCTGAATATAATTTTCCAACTGAATAGCTTTGGGAAGAGATTGTTTACATCCACAAGAAATTTATAGTAAAATGCCTGGTAGATGATTTGTATGTGACATCATGGCCTTATAGGACTTATTTTTCTTTCCGCTTTGGTCTAAGTGGTCCACATTTTCAACAAATTACTTCGATTTTATTTTACCTTTAATGAGATTTAATGCCATCTGCTACAGATGAGAAGTAGTAATACAACACAAAATCAATTTATTGCTCTCTTAGGCATTTAGAACATAAAATGCCAAAGGTGTTAAGGTGTTTGGAAAATGTCTACATGTTTCTCTACTGACAAAGTGCAACAAAAATTCTTGTTTCTGTTTTTTTCTCATACATTATTTTTGTCATCTTCTCCAATGTTAGACTTTTTTTAGCTCTTTTAAGTCTTCTGAAGATCCTAACATGTCACGATAGATATTTACTCATCCAACAGAAATTAAGGCTTTTTATTATTTTAGTGTTTGTACAAAAACATTTTAATAACAATTGAATAAGAAATAAAACCAACCAGGTTGCAAAAAATCAATTTGTATACACCCCCACAAACATTCTGACAGTAAAATCTGACAACTGTAGTGACTAGTAGATTCATCTTCTCACTGCAGAAAAGCTCTACTTTTCTGTTCTCTGTTACTTCTTATAAAGTCCTCTATAAAACTGAGGCACTTATTTGCACTTTTCCCTGTGCAGTTTTCTTCCAATTCATATCTCGAATTACCAAAGGGAAATGAATGATGGATAGATAACCAGGATACTTATAAAAATCTGGCTCTAAAAACTTTGCAGTGCCAAGCCTCTATTATACAGCAACAAGCACAGATTACCATAGTCACTATCCTCTGTTAGACTGTTAACGTTGTAAAATCACAAATCAGGAATCTTAGATGAGAGTGACATAAATATAGTTCTTTTGTGTCTGTAACCATGGTCTCAATTTGTAAATAAAACTTTGATGGGGACCCTGATCAGCAGAGTAGGATTACCTTCATCTTTTTAGCAAAAGAAAACAGATGGTTTTGTCAATGACACAAGTAGGTACTTCACAACGAAGTTATTGCTGTCAAGTGGATGGCAATAACTTGTCTGCTCCTCTGTCCAAGAAAGTAAATGCTTCAGTGTGAAAAACACAAAGGTAGCTAGTATGATGGCAGGATATCTAGATTAGGCATTAATTTCCTAAAAGAAATAGGGAGATATGGAATTATAGTGGTATACTTCATGGACCAGTTTCCAAGTATTTGATATTATGTCATCATTTGAAAAATGACACATGAGAAAGAGATTAAAATCAAAAGTATCCATTAATATGTGCTAATTTAAATAATCTGAAATGTTTTTCAAAATTTAGACCAATTTAGACCATTTTTCTTCCCAGTGCACAAGTATTTTAGGGGTTCAAGTTCAGAATTCTCAGCATACAGAAGCATACAATTCCCAGGCATCCAGGGAAAATTTGATTTTAGATGATTTTTTTTTTCTCCAATAACAAAGCGTATCTAAGCGGCAGATTTAAAGAAAAACGTGCAATTTTTCAGGACAGCACTTAACTTACCAATGTGTATGACTATGGCTTCTTGTAATTCCTTCTTCATTCCATATGCTCTTGCCACATTCAGTGACATATTGTTCCACCCCAAAGCACAGTCCAATCTAAGTGTTGAATCAAGGAGCAATCACTGCTTTGGGAAAATTAGTATGCGAGCACATAAAACCTGAAAGAGTATCAGATACAGTACACTTAATTTTGATTGCATAGGAAATGCATTGAGCATACATTTCTAATTCTTGATTCACTTAAATAGCTGCTTTTAAAAATTTCCCCTGAAACACTGTGTCTGGAATGAAATATTATGCCTAGTCTTTGCCTTTGGTTTTTATGTACAAAATCAGTTTCACATCTTGTTGTACTCTCCTTGGCACACACGCAGCCAAGCACAATTTCCTTGATGAAAACATTTAAAAAGAATTAGTTTCTTGCCATTTCCCCCTTCGTTATTTCCTTATGGTGTAATTCTACTACTAGGCAATAGTTTAAATCAGCTTGATTAGCAAACCAATAGATTTTACAAGCCATTACAAAGAAATTTTATAGTCACAAAAGAATGAATCACAGCAAGCCAAGGGGCTAAAAGGGCTGCTCATGAACTCACCATAACCATACATTCCTTTCACTGATTTCATGGAACATGTCTAAAATGACTGTAGTAGCACAGCAGGAAACACTGAGCACCATCAGTGAAGGAATTACATGGAACAAATCACATTAATTGATTAAACATTAATTTTTACTTGCCTAGTGTTTCAAAATAATGTTAGACTAGCTCAACCTGATACTGTTTAGTATATATAGAAGATACAGGCAATTTTTATTTTTCTTCCCATTTTTGGATAGTGCAATATTTTGGAATACAATAATAAAATTTGATTTCAAAGAATATTGATTAATCTGAAATTTCACAGCAAAACAAAGGATTTTGAATGGCAACTTCAAATTTTTTCCCTCATAATTTGTTTGAATAAAATTTTATCTAAATATTGTCTCTGTTTTGAAAATCACAAGTTTAGAAGTTTAATAAGACTGTATTTCAATGTAGACTGTATTTACAAATGTACTGGCTGCCTGATATACAGAAGATTCACTGTTAATTTTTTGTCTGAATATTTTAACTCAAATGAAAATTCATTTTCCCTCCAGATGATGTGTCATCATGTTAACTGTTTTCATTTTATGTGGCAAGGTTTCAGTAGTGGGACGCTGCAGGAGTGGCTTCTATGAGAAGACACCAGGAGCTGCCCTCCCGTTGGACAGAGCGTGATCTAGTCAGCTCAAGCTCCAAGAGTGACTCAGCACAGGCCATATCAGTGATGGTGGTAGTGCCTTTGTGAAAACATATATAAGAAAGGATAAAAACTGCTGTAAAATAGAAACTGGGAGACAGGAGAGTATGAGAGAGAAATAACCCCGAAGACATCAAAGTCAGTGAAGCAGGAGGAGGAGGAGGAGCTCCAGGTGTTAGAGCAGAGATTCTCTGCAGCCTGTGGTGCAGAGCACGGTGAGACAGCTGTGCCCCTGCAGCCCACGGAGGTCCACAGGGGAGCAGAAATCCAACTGCAGCCCATGGAGGAACCCCAAACCAGAGCAGATGGTTGCTGGAAGGAGTCTGTGAACCTGTGGGAAGGCCATGCTGGAGCAGGGTCCAGGCCCAACCCATGGCCCTGTGGGGAGAGGAGCACACGATGGGGCAGGCTTGCTGGCAGTATTTGTGATCCTCTGGAAATTCTGGACATTCTGGAGCAGGCTGGACCTGAATGACTGTAACCTCCATGGGAGAAGTTTGTGAAGGACTGTGTCCTGTGGATGGGACCCCACAATAGAGCAGGGGAAGAATAGGAGGAGAAAGGAGAGGCAGAAAAAACATTATGAATGATCCCAACATCTGTTCCTCATCCCACTGCATTGCTGGGAGAGAAGAGGTAGGGAAGTTGGGAGTGAAGTTAAGCCTGGTCAGAAATGAAGAGAGGGGAGAAGGTGTTTTTAGATTTGATCTTAGTTCTTATTATCATACTCTGTTTAATTAGTAATCAATTACATTACTCTTATCATATAATCATAGAACTGTTTGTGTTGGAAGGGATCCCTACAATGAACAGGGATATCTTCAACTAGATCAGGTTGGTCAGAGCCCTGTCCAGCCTTTGACTGTTGCCAGGTCTGGTGCATCTACCATTTCCCTGAGCAACCAGTTGCAGTGTATCACCAAGTCTGCCCCAAGTCAAGACTATTTGGCCATGACAGTAACTGGTAAGGGCTCTCCATATCTTTATCTAAACCCATGAGCTTTATACAGTACTTTTCCCCCTGTCCTGTAGAGAAGGGGGTATGATAGAGTGTGTCGTGGTTTTGCCTTGGGTCAATTTGCTTTTACACCCCCCACACAATTACTATTAGTTGAGAGAAGGTTTATG
>JAYRBT010000082.1:96263464-96283674 GCA_036023395.1 Myiotriccus ornatus
TTTGTATCTTAAGTATCTTTGATGGCTCGGGGGGGAAGGGAGAAAATTCTGTTGCTCTCTAGCTAAAACCACGACATGCCTCTCTGAGCATCGTTGATTTTAATTCTCTCTTTTGCATAGTCTGAGGTTATCAACTAATGGTTGATAACAATTTATCACTAAGAGGACAATACTGGTATGTTGTTGAATGAAGAAGAGATTGCTTCTCCTACAAAAATCTGAGTGTGGGTTTTTTGTGTCCTCACGGAAAATTCAAGCATATTTGTACTTGTTTAGATTTTCATGTTATATGAAATGTTTTTCCCAGACAATAATCAGTAAGGGAAGAAATGTTTCAGTCAGAAAAAGCTACATATAATTTGATTTAGGTAATTATTCAGTGTTTGGTTGTATGGAGGGTTTTTTTTTGTTAGTTTTGTTTATTTTGAGTATGTGCACTTTGGTTTAGTGTAATTTCAGAAAGTATATTGAAAATCATTTAAATTCTGTCTATTTACTATTCTTCTCACATGAAACTGTGGAGAGGAAGTTTCTGTGCCCAGAAATAACGCTCCAAAAGACTTTTTTTGAGACTTGTTAAAAAGTTCACATGAAGTAGACATAGCTCTAAGGAGATGGATCAGTGGGCAGATTGAAGGTTAGGAGACACAATTTGTCTCATGGCTGTCCTTACTGTAGATGTATAAATAAAATGTATTCGCTGAGCATAATAAAATGCAGTCACCTTTGCAACATTCCTTAGGCAACAGCTGTTTAATTGTGCACAACAACATAGCAGTAATACTCAACTGCTTTAGCGGCAAAGTGTTCCCTTCGCTATTAGAAAATTATGCAAAGAGTTAATAATAAGGGGTACAATGCAATTAGGAACATTCTATTTGAGTACATGAACTACAGAGCATCCAACTGAAAATATGTTATGGGACATATAATGGCCATAATGGCCAGGACACCAATTTGTCTGAAAGAGCAGCCCTGAATGTGGTTTTCTTAGATAGTTTGAAGAACTCTTATAAAGGGTGGAATTCAGAGCACAAACACCCACATATTAAAAAAATAGGCAAAATGTTACATTGTGGAAATGTAGACCTTTCCTATACTTTTGTATGTATGCAACTAGAAAATTTTTTTTTTAACCATGCACTTTTATATGACATTTTAGTTATATAAAAAGAACTAGAAGCTCAAAGTCCCAGTGCAAAGCAGCTAAAAAAGATCAAAGTGTTTGAAGTTATGGAATAGCGAGGTTTGCAAAATTAAGTAGCAGTTTGAACTTTGACAGCTTAAATTTTCAAATCAGCCTAAACTTCAAAGGATTTATCTTCTTTCAGAAATATATTTGAGGGGGAAAAAAAATGCATAGGCTGACATATACTTATTGTCCCCATACTGGAAATTCTTGTCCTTTGACACAGCTTGTCTCTGAGGCTTGGATTTACAAGCAACTAGACACTGTTACACAGCAATTTTCAAACGCATAAAACTTCCTTTGAGGACAAACGACTATGTTAGCCTAAGGTTTGTGCTTTCAAATGGACTTTCATCTTCAGCTGTTTCTTTTCATCATTTGAGGGCTAGCGCTTGACCTTGCTTTTCTGGAATGTGAATCAGGGCTATATTTATACAAATTGTTCAGGAGGTAATTGCCCAATTCATCATTAAGAACACAATTAGAAAATAAAACTGCTGTCCTAGAGTGTAAAATAAGCAAGTGTTATCAGTGTTAAAAGTCAATCAGTATGGAAATGGCTTTGCATTTGTATCACTGGAACAAACTAGGCTTGGGGGGGTGGAGGGGGAGGAGGTATTCTCATATGATTCTAGAGAGCATCCTGTATCCACAAAACCTTGAGGGCAAAAAGTTGGTTTTGAAAAATGTTAAATAAAGGCTTTCAAGTAGGCAGAAGGCACTTAAGAACATTGAAATTGGAGCTATTACTTACATTTATTTACAAAAAGTAAAATGAAATATTCTGCTTATAGTGTCACCAGCTTTTATGGCTGCGTCACCTCTTTGCTTAGATACCACTTCATCATGACCTCTACATTCTTTAGCATCCTGAAAACATTATCTTTTCATGGGTTTAATTTGTATTTTTTGAAGCCTAGCTAGAAGTAAGTTGCAAAAAATGAGTTGATTAAGCTTTCAAAAGGAAAAGTAATTGAAAGACTGGAGATTTCTGTCTGTGGAAAAGCTAGTAATCTCTTAAGCTTAATGCCAACAGAAAAAGTATGGGTTTACGTGGTGTCAGTGTAGGTTTATTTTTGTTTGCTATATCTGTAATGTGTAAACTTGGATTTTAGTGTTCAGTGTTAATTAGAAACTAAAAGCCTCAAGAAATTCTCATAGTGGATGGCAGAGATAAGACATTGTTTTTAAGAATGAAAGAAAGGGATATTTGTGACTCTGGCTGCATCCTTATAATAAATATTGTGGAGTAATAGGGGCAAAACTGTAGAGTGAAACAGTGTTTAGGATCCAAAATCCACTGTGCCTGTTGGGGATTTTACTTCAGAGTAGACCTAGCATAACTATATAAATATATAATATAAAAGAATAAATTCCTTGGATTTACCAGCAGTTGAAGCACATTGACTTCATTTCTATACTATATGTTCCAGTATAGCTTGGTCTGAAAGGAGACATGTTTATATGTCTCCCGATTCTGTGATGTGAACCAGAGAGTCAGAGTAGGAAAATTCAGCATTCAGTTCAAGAGTGCATTTCTGATCTGAAATAAAATGTTTGGGCAGACACAGACTTAGAGTAGCATTTGATTTCCAATCAGCTAGTGCTACAGCCTACTTTTCTAGATGTGGACTGGCAGGACTGTGGGATTATAGAATCATTTAGTTTGGAAAAGACCTTTAAAATCATCAAGTCTAATCGTTAATCCAGCACTGCCAAGTCCACCAGGAAATCACGTTCCTAAGTACCCAACAGTAAACCAAATGAAGTTCCACTCTCCTTCTTCCCCACATGCACACAGGACAGTTGAGTATGTAATTTATGCTGTCTGCAATGAACAGCATAATTATGGGTAGAATTTTAAAGAAACTCTAGCCATAAAAATAAGTTTTAGGCTTAAGTTTTGGATCTTTGCACAAAAACACCCTGTAGGAAAAAACATCTCTTAATTTCTACTTATTTACAAGGAGATTTAATATGTCCTTTCTAATGCAGTCTCATGATCACTGAGCAAAAGTCCCAAAATGTTTCCACCTCATATGAGTAGTTAAATATTCAGAACAACATCTATCGGGACGCAGTTGTTGCTTGGTTTGGATTAAAGTACAAATTCTCTTCATTTTCCCCCTTTGTTTTTCTGTCATCGCAAAGACCTTAATAATGTTTGATTTACTTATTTTCCATGAAAAGTTAAATTATTTTCATGGAAAAAAAATCAAATTTTAACCAGAAATCATGGCTTTCTTCCACATAAGTTGCTTATTGTTCCTTGAATTTGTAACAAAGGCATTTAAGAGTTTTTAAATTTAGTTTTAGCTGAAATGCCCTTTTGTATGTACACTGAATTAAGTGGACTCCTGCAGTGTGTCTTCCAGTTTCATTTTATCCATAAGGAATCCAGTTCACATCACAAACCAATAGACATCAAGGCAAAGATGTTTGCAAAATGATTCAAAAATGCAGTCCAAACTAGAACACTGATGGAGTAGCCTCTCTTATGTCCATAACTTTATGAATTAAAAACAAACATAATTTCTGATTGTAAACAAATTTAATGTCTATATAGAATCACACTAGCTGCATTAGATAAATGATGAAGCCTTGTACCTTGCCATTTGTTTCCCACAGATATTGTTGTATTTTCCAAAATATCACATTCAAAAGATTGGCTAACAGGCCTATCCCGTTTATCAAATTATAATAATTACAGTATCTTTAATATAATTCCTTCATCAGATAAAATGAAGGCAGAATTGGGTCTGTTGGTTTCAAGTTGAGAGGAATGTTAGAAAAATAAGAATATTTTAAAGGTACCTGCTCTCTACACAAGCTTTGGATTTTTCTTTTTGTTGTGTGAGCAATTTTTATGGCTTTCATACTCTGTGGTGAAGGCATCAGGGATTAAAATCAGAAATTACTTTTGTAATCTGTATAAATTTTCAATTCTGCAATTTTGTCATGCATGATTTATCACTATATATTCCAATTTGCATTAAAAAGTAAATTTCTTATATCAGTACAGAAGTAGGATTTCAGTTAGATTGTGATGAATTATTGTTCAGTTCCACTAACCCAGCTTCAAAACATATACAAATATATAATTAATCTCTAAATTTAATTTAAATTTTTAATATTGTTTTTATCAGAAAAACCCCAGTTTATTAATTATTTTAAACTCCTAAAGAAGAAAAGAGGTTTCTCTTATAATCAAAGATATCAAATGTGTTCTTCACCCTGTAAACTGGTTGCATGGATGTATGTTTAACTTTCATTTCAAGTATCTCTCATCTAAGAACAAAGTCAGTAATTTTTTTCAGATGATCAGATTTGACTTACTTACTTTATTCTTCAGCTCTCAGTTAATATGTGTGACCTGAGCATAAATATTTACTAGCCAATTTCCAGACATTAGCTGGAAATTCTGTTCACTCCAGGAAAATTTTCATGTCAGCCTTGACTGAGGACTTTGATACAGGAATACTAAAAATAGATTTCTAAATAAAACACCATATAATGATGAAAGGATCTTGTATCTAATTTGTATCGTAAACTTAGCTTTTATTCTATTTCTACTATTCACAAATAAACTTAGATTGATTCAAAGTATTTTTCAGATAAGAAACCAAACCCAAAAATTTTAATCCGAAATATACCTAGTTGATGAAAATCAGCATGATCACTTTTTAAAATAAAGTATCCATGCTAAAAGACAGATAACACCAAAATTCAAACTCTTTTTTTTTTTTTCTTTGATAACCTACAGAGGTTTGACAATTTTTATTGTGCAATTTTAAATTTCAATTTTGTACTAAACATGAACATTCTAGATATAAACCTTAGGGCAATATTAAAATAGAATACATTATGGTTTACAGTCCCCTAAGTCTTGATTTCAGATGGCTTTTTTTGTCATCCTTTCTCATCATTATTATCACTTTGTAAGATTAAAATTATCTCTCAGAAGTCCCAAGGGCTTTACTGAGGACTTTTTCCCTCTTCATGACTATTTTCCACAATTTTTAAAACCGTCTTGTCAAATTGGAACTGGCACAAGAAAGCCCATATTAATTTAGGAAATTGTTTATTTGGGGCCTGAAATAATTTAATAAAAAAAAAAAAAGAAATAATATGTGTGTGTAGACTAAGCCTGTCTCTTTCACTCTTGGCTGGAATACGGCCTTGGAAAAAGCATATCATGCCTTGTGTATAACCTCAGAATTTTTCTGCAGTCTCTGGCAAGTAGTAGGTCTAAGTTGTGATTATAAACTTTCATGAACCTTTAGACAGCTCTATAGTGTGATAAAATACTGAAAAGGAAGAGCTGAGAGGAACAATAATATTAAAGTGTGCTATTCTGCACTGAATATTTTAAGTCCTCTTTCTTAATTGTTTCTCAAAGTGCCTACTGATGGAATTACTCAGAGTACCATTGCAATTCCAATTTACTTATATTTCAGTCAAGCTACTCAAACATAGTAAGACTTTATTTTCTTTGATTAGCTTATTTGGTGCTTAAATCAATGGTTTTCCTCTGAAACAAAATGGAAAACGCAAAAGTAGATTTTTTAAAAAATCCAGAAAGGAAAAAGAGGTCCTTTACCATAAATAAAATTACTGATTAATTGACATTCAAGTATTTGAAAATAAGCCAGCAAGAATATTTAGAATATTTTATCATAAATACAACTTTTTAAGGAGCAAGTGTCATGGAAAAGATAATCTCACCTAATTATGGACAATCGCTCCCAGTGAAACGTACTCCTCATTAGTCACACTGTATGTGACATTGCTGATCATGTTAATGTGTATCAGTCCTACCCTATGACATTGCCTGAAACTCAGCCAATGAGCACGATGCAGTCAACCTGATAGTGCTATTTCATATATATATATGTAAAGCACGTCTTAACTATCATCTATTAAATGATTTGTGCCATCAGCAGCCGTTTTATCGCTCTTTTGACTATAATTTAAAATCTAATGATGATGAGCGATGATAGATTTACAGCTTCATTGTGCAGTTTCTTGCTCTGGTACTGAATAATCAAAATAAAATCTTTTACTTTCTGATCTTTATGTATGCTTATGACAAAAATTATACATCACTATTAACACTTGTTATCAAGACAGCAGGAAAAATAATTTTCTCTCAGTAAGAACTTTATACAATGAATAATAAACAGTTTCTTCTTTGTATAAGTTAAGTTAAAGAGATCTGTCTGTATATGAGTTAAATAGATCTGTCTACCTTATACTCAATAATTTTTTTTAAATTCAGGATCATACTGGAGTTTCAAAGTTAGGTCTTGTCCAAATGTTCTATAAATTTGGAAATTAAATATATTCTCTGGAATGACTATTCTTAAAAAAAAAACAAAAACCAAAAAAACCTGATAAATGTCAGTAACACCAGTACATGGCCCTGGACAAAATGCAAATTAAACACACTAAAGTTCTCAATTCAGAGAGATCATGAAGAGACACCACAGTTTTGTCATTCAACTTTTGTTAATTGCTTCAGACAAACTTACTCTGCATTGAAAAAATACTCTTTTCTTCTTAAATAATATATATTATTTGCTGGCACAAAAAATTCTGTTTGACTCACATCATATGAAGGACCAAGTGTAAAAATAAATGATGCATTACCTCATGCTGACACACTTTTCAATATACAGCATCGTATTCTGAAACCGAAGATACTTGTAGACAGGAGATATTACCTGGGAGCATTGAGTAAGCAAATAGCTTCCCATTTCTTCTTGAAGATGATGCTAAAAATAATGTTATATTTTTGTGTATTTGTACTTAAAGTCCATTATGCAAACAAGGGAAGACAGTCCAAAGGGGCATTAACTTTGGTAGAGATGTTATTGTAAGGCTGGCTTAGTTAAGTTTTTTTCAGATCTTACCTGTGTTATAAGAAACATTCATCTGAACTTTTTCTGTCATTAAAGTGTAGCATTTTTTTTTTTTTAAGGTGAATTGATTCCCTATATTACCTAATAAGAGAGTATGAGAGACACGCAGTCATTCTGGTCTTCCTTTCAAGTACACGCTGTATTAGCCTTTCTTAATTTTACATTTATGCTCACTCTTTTTTTCACCAAAATGTGGATATTAAATACAGATTAAATGATAAAGCAATCGTAAAATATTTTTTCAGTCTTAGAATCACACACATCTATTCCATTAATGAATAAATTAGCTTCCTTAACAGACTTATATTTGAATAGCTTCTGCAACATTAGTAAAACATAAAATTATAATGTTGTTCTTTTTGTATGAAATGTTTTCATAATTTAAAAGTACTGCATTGCTTCAAGCGTTAAACTATTCCCAGGCATTTTTTGTGATGAACCACAAGACTTGACCTCTAGAGGATATAGGTTTCTAGACTCTTAGCCAATTTAGAGTAGTTTTGCAATATACTAATATACTTCCTGAATACTTTTGACTTTCTCGTACAGTGTATGGGAAATGGGAAATCAGAAGGGATTTCAGCCCTGAAACTGATTGACTGAATAATTTCAAGCAGCAAGGCAGCAGCTTATTTTTCTTCCATAACATAGGTTCAATAATAACCCTGCTTCTAATTTCATTAAAATACCTAAAGGAGCTTAAGGTTCTCTTTGCATGGTATAACTCTATCAGCAGAATTTGTACATGAGCCTTGGAAAAATTTCTACTACCAGTAGACGGAAGTAATGAGGAGCGTTGTCACTTCCTATGTATTTTCCATCTTAGAGGGAAGATAACAAACAAACAAACTGTAAGATACTTTTTGTTTGTGACGAAAACCTGCATTGTTGTTTTTGCTGTGTTTTGGGCTAACTTAAAAAAAATTAGTTGAACATAATTTATTTTTGAAACTGTAAAATTTTGAGAGAATTTCCCCACAGCTATACTTCAGTTTCCTGGTATTGTATTTATTTAGAAATGTGGGGGAATTTTTTGTAGTTTTGCATCAGTGATACCATTTTATTTCCCAAAAAATGCTACTAATTTCCCCAAATCCATCTCCGCCTTTAAATTGAGAATATGGAATCAAGTAGGCTTTCAAGAGAGGGATTGTCTAGTTTAAAATGAATATTTCAATAAAGGTGCTATCAGTCCATAATTAGTAAAAGATATATATATATTAAAAAATCTACTGAATGAAATTATTCCCCTGCCTTGCTGTTTTGGGTTTGTGTGGCAAGGTTATGGTAGCAGAGGAGAGGCTACAGGGGTGATTTCTACGAGAAGCTGCCAGAAGCTTC
Organism: Myiotriccus ornatus; assembly: GCA_036023395.1. Classification (NCBI taxonomy): domain Eukaryota; kingdom Metazoa; phylum Chordata; class Aves; order Passeriformes; family Tyrannidae; genus Myiotriccus; species Myiotriccus ornatus. The sequence continues at coordinate 96,271,916 of JAYRBT010000082.1, forward strand.
CCCATGTCCAGCAGAGCTGGTGCCAATCAACTCCAAGATGGAACTGCTGCTGGCCAAAACTGGCCACATCAGGGGCAGTGGCATAACACATCTGGGATCATGTATTTAAAAAGCAGAAAAAAACTACTGTGCAACAGTAACAGCAGACAGAGAATATGGAGAGGAGAGAGAATACGTGAGAGAAACAGGAGGAGGAGGAGGAGGTGCTTCTGGCAGCCCATGGTGCAGCCCATGATGATGTGCCCCTGCAACCCATGAAGGTTCACAGTGGAGCAGAAGTCCATCTGCAGCCCATGGAGCACATGGATGCTGGAAGGAGGCTGTGACCCAGTGCAAAGCCTATGCTGGAGCAGGCTTGCTGGCAGGATTTGTGATCCCATGGAAAGAACCCACCCTGGAGTGCTTAGTGAAGAACTGTATCCCATGGGAAGAACTCATATTGAAGAAGTTCATGGAGAACTGTCTTCTGTGGGAGGGACGCCACGCTGGAGCAGGGGAATAATTGGACATTGCCAACCATTCACTTGAGAGCTGGACTCAGTGATCTTGTGGGTGCTGGAATTTAGAACTCAGAATATTCTGTGATTCTATATAAAATGAAAGCTGTCTCCTGAAGAGATGAAGACAGGTGGGTTACTTGGTCAGAAGGTTTTGTGTGATTAATAGCACTCAGTGGAAAAACTATTATAAAATGGAGTAAGTATCTGAAGGAACCATCAGCTGGAATGATAGGAGGTGATGTGGTTAACTTTTGACTAATGTTCATTTACAGCATGAATCTGGCTTCTGACTGTCATTAGGAAAATGAAAATTAATTACATTTTTAGATTCTTTTCACTAAATTGATTCTAGGCTTTTTTTTTTTTTTTCTTTTTTTTTCTTGATGGATCATGAATTCTAGCCATGTGAGCTACCTAGGAGGAAGAAGAGCTAGATGGAAAGATGATTTGTTTAGTTAAGAGGAATTTGTTTTTCTGGCTTTCAGGAGCTAGTAAGGTGTATGCAGTCAATGAGGAGTTGAATGCTTAGTTATCCCTTTGAAATCATGGAACCATATTTTCTAGGTCAAATAAACAGTAAATCAAAGAGGAGTGCTTTAAGCGATAAAGACAAAAGGAACAGCATTGTTTGATCTTGTACACAGCCCGGTCAGAGCATTTCAGCCCATAATTTCTATTTCTATGTTTACCTATGTCTTTAAAAAGGCATTTAGATATGATCAAAATGCTGATTTCTGCTTTAATGCCTGACTGACGTGTCGAATGCTTTACTAGCACAAACTTACCACAAAATGAAAAAAGTGAGCTAAGCCTAGATCAAAAAAAGTCTGACGCCTAGAAGGCAAGTACTGCAGCAAATAAATTTTGGATATTTTGACTTTGAACCCATGTACAGAATTCTGCATAGTGAACCTCAACTCTTTAAGTAGTTTGATTGGCAGAATGTTGAGCTGAGTAGTGCAAAACTCAGTAGAAATTGTGAATAGGCTTATATCTTAAGATTCATCCTTCTTTAAATTGTAGATGCTCAGTGGATTTCAGAAAATACTTTTATCCATTTGAGATCTTAACCTGAATGCAGAAAGTTACGTCAATTGAAAGGGTGAGCAAATATCACCTCTTCCAAACTGGAGAAAACAGAACTCTGAGTTAGGAAGTTCACACTCTCTGCTGATTATGACTGGAATAGAGTTAATTTTCTTCACAGTAGCTAGTACGGGGTTGTGTTTTGTGTTTATGCTGAAAACAGTGTTGATAGCACAGAAATGTTTTCATTGTTGCTGAACAATCTGATGTAGAATCAAGGTCTTTTTTGCTCCTCATCCCACCCCACCAGAGAGGAGGCTGGGGATGCACAAGCACTTGGGAGGGGACACAGTCAGGACAGCTGACCCCAACTGACTAGAAGGATATTCCGTACCATATGGTGTCATGCTCAACATATAGACCTAGGGGAAGAAGAAAGAATCACATTTGGAGGGATATGGCATTTGGCTTCCCTAGTTGTTGTTATGCATGATGGAACCCTGCTTTCCTGGAGGTGGCCAAACACCTACTTGGCAATTGGAAGTGTTGAATTAATTCCTCGTGTTGGTTTGCTTGTGTGTGGCTTTTGCTTTATCTATTAAACTGTCTTTATCTTAACTCATGAATTTTACTTCCTCCCCCCAGCAATTCTCCCTCCCATCCCACTGGAGGTGGGGAGCGAGTGAGCAGCTGTGTAGTGCCAGGGTTCAAGTGAAAACAGGATAAAACATAACTGTAACTATGAGACACCGTTTTAGCCATACGTCCTGATATAGAGACAGCATCGATATTTTCCCTTATCTAACAAAATATTGTAATCACAGACTTTCAGAATCACACTATTCTCTGTACTGCTTCAGTGTCTTAATTTCTGAATGAGGTTTCCAACTGAAAAATTAGTTTTAAACAGATGAAGTCTCAGTTCATCCTGTTGGAGACGGTCTATTTTCTAAACTTCTAGTATTTCTAATATTTGTAGTATTTCTACATTTCTAATGTTTCTATAAATATTAACTATTAGAGGATTTGAGACATTTCCTAAGGAAGTTGCAATGATACACAAATAGCATTTTTTAACTATACACCAAATCTTTGCAAATTTATGGTGTTGCAACTATTTTAATAGAGAAAGAAGAGAGATGCGTAGTTTCAAAATCCAGTGTTGGTTTCATCTCCTGAAGCATAAGAAAATGTTCAAATAAATTGTCAAGACAATGTATACCCCACCTTTTCTTAATTAACTCTTTAGGAGGACAGGGAAGATTTAACATTTGATAACACTGCTGTAAACATTTAATATTAATTTTTCCTGAAAAGGTGAGAAAACTCTAGGGAAAACTAAAGATACTAATTTCATCCTTCCTCATGGAACTTACATGTGGAATTTTGTTCTTCTTGTTTTTGTTTTCTCTGAGAATAAATTCTTGAGAATAAATTTTCTATTAGAAGGCAGGAGAGAAGCATGTCATTTGATGTGCCAAACTCATGCAGCCCTATATTATCTTTCTTCATTCTTGGATGTAACTATGTGATAAGATTTTTTTTTAGGCGGCTTTTACTGTCAGCATCCTTCTGAACAAGTTATGGACTATAAAAAACTCTTTTTGTTGTTACTGGTTAAAAATCACATTGATAAAATAATGTAATAAAATCCTACTCTATATATTAAAAAATAGAAATTTTAGCATATATTTTTCAAAATCTTCTTTTCCAAGGTAGTAGTTTTGTGCATACATACATACATATATCTGTAATGCATAGTACCTAGAGCTAAAAGTCTGACTGTGAGAAAGGATTTGACTTTTTGGCTGGAATCTGTATCCTTATTGTGGGCTTGTCAGCTTCTGAGAGTCTATATAGGAACTGACTATACTGACCTTTCAGCATGTGGTCTAAAACCTCTATCAAATATAGGCCTGACAGGCTTACATTTACCTGTAAATATATTCCCTTTCTCTATAATGCTGAAAAGGTCTCATTTCTTTATTATTTTTTTCTTTTCAGGGTGCTGTTTTAAAAAAAATTGGTGCCATGACGATTGCTCTGTTTTTTCACTACCTAGACTGGTACTAGGAGACCCTCATTTTCCTGCTGTGGGGAATCAACATCTCTTCTCTTCAAATTTTGCCCAAGCTACAGGGCTGGAAACTCTTGCAAATGGGGATATTCAGTAACCCTGCTTCTTCATCTCTTTGACTACAGGGAGAACAGTTGAGTGGTGAGTGGGCATAGTGAGTAGCTGATGTTTGTTTAAGGGTCAGGCTAGTTGCCTAAACCCAACAAACATGGATGTTTTTTCCTCTGTTGGCTTCCTGATTTTTCACCAGTGTTTAATTTGAACAGGGAGACTATACCTGCAGTTGCCCTCATTTCTCCTGACTTCATTGTCTTTCCCAGACTTTCCCTTTTCACTAGAGGGAGAGAATTCCTCCCTCTGAGACATGAACCTTTCCTGAGTCTGTGTGATACCAGCTTGATTCACAGCTTCTGAAGCATTGTCCTGAAGGTAAATTTGGGGACACTGAAGAATGAAAAAGCTTATTGAGGCACTTCGGAGGCTCCTTTAAGTAAAGCATGACTGCTCAGACCACATCTATATGCTACTTGCATGCCACTCTGTAAGTCTATGTGCTTAACTTCATTATACAGTGTTTCTCATTAGTATATTTGTATTATGATATAATACTTAAGATTTCAGTATTGTGATATTTTATTTTCATCCCTGCAAGGAAAATCAGGCCATGATGTTTTTGTTACACAGACGTATGCTAAGACTATTGTAACATTGAAGTTAGGAGAAGGCTAAAGAAACAGCTTCTTCACAAGCACCAAAATTATGAAAGAACGTTCTAATTCATGAATATTCTGTTTCTGCTGTACTCTTTTAGTAAACTTAGTAAATTCAAAGTATTTTACAAGTTCACTGTGATGCAGCATACATTACATAGTAAAGCAGTAGTAGTCATTTCATGTTATCTTTTTGTTATTGGAGACCTTTTAGGGAGCAAGATCACCTTCAAGTGTTGAAGGAGTTGGTATTTTAATGCAAAGAGAAAAAGATAATGATAATAAAGAAATACTCAACAGTTTTCAGGTTGATGCATGAAAATTGTTTGATGTATCAATCTGTATAGTTTTTTGTTTAGCTGATGAACCACATCTCTCCAACATTTAACACACATGTATGACAATGGGTTTTTATATTTTCTTTTTCATAGGAACAATTTCATTCCTCAATTATGCACCACAGAAAAATATTTTCCTTCTTCCCAGTGATTTTTCATTTTCAAGTGCTGGTTTAGTTTCAAGTCTGTAAGGTATTGTTGCAACTCGGGACTTTCCTGTTCAAAAGTTCCTTGCTACACTGGCAGATTGCCTGCTATAAATCACATCTGAATAGATAGTCTCCAAGTAATTTTTCTTAAATTTGCTAAGAGACACCTGATAGGAATGATTTTCAGTTTTCATAAAGTCAGGAATCCATTGCCACTATTGCCATTACTTTCTATACAGATATCGAACACAAACACACTGATGATACAAAGGGCTCCGGAGACCATTCTGAAGACTGAAGTGTCTGAATGCAAAACAAGTCTGGGGTTTGTCTTTTATTTTTTTTTTTGGTACCTCTGTGACTATTCTTACAAGGCTAATTTGAATACTTTGGGAAACTGTTTTATTGTTTCCTCTCATTCAAAAATTTAAACCCAGGGTTCAGCATAATCCTTTAGATATTCCACACAGCCTATATATAGTTACTGTAGAGGTTTAATAAAACCTCTAAAAGATTGAAGGTGCAAAATTAAGATATATTAGGAATGCAGCAACAGACATCTATGCAAACTTAACATTTTAAATTTGATAGGATAATTTTATTAAGTATCTTAAAGCTTTTGCTAAAGATTTGGATGGAGAATTTTCCACCAAAACTGAGCTAATGCAAAAATAACATGCTTAACAAATTAGTTTGTTGTTTGCTGAGGTATCTACTTGGAGAAATTGCATAACTTAAATGGAAACACTTTATTTAAAATTTCCATTTGAAGTTATTTTTGGTAGCTACAAAAAAAAGATCACTTTACACATATGTAAAAGGAAATGTTTTATTCAGTGAAGAATTTTTAAATATCTTCCTTCATAAAAAGCTTAATAACTTTGTTTTTTTTTCAAAATTAGAACAAAGAAACAACTTTGATCCATGAAGCTCTTTGAAGAATTGAACTTTTAATCTGCTTGATTTGGTTAGAAGTTCTTAATTATTCTAAGATTTTATTTAAAACATTGCAAAATATCACTTTTAGGGATAAGGAAAATGAAATCTAAAAAATGTCTTCTAATATGCTACTTAATTCTTCCTTTATATAGAAATGTGAAGAAACTAGATTTCATCCAGATTTGAATTATATTCAAACAGAAAGATGAATAGAAGTGTGTAAATTCATACAGCATAAGTTTAACTACTCCAAAAATAAGGTTGTGATACTTGCAATGATTTCAAACCCCACCCAGCAATCCCCTTCATCATAATTAACTTGATTGAGGTTGATTTCCTTGTAATTGCAGGGTCCAAGAAATTTGAGATTTCTGCTCTGTTAACTATCATTCATATGTGTAATGAAAAGATGATCTTTGCCTCAAACAGCATAACATAGTCACATAAACATAATGCAAGAACTGCTGAAGGAGGCTGGTGGAGATGCAGAGAAACAGTGAGACCATATTGATCAGCACAGTCTTCAGTATAATCCTGGGTTAACCACAGCTGAACAATCTGATCACTTTTTTAAAGCACTGCTTAGAGGAGAGGGACAATGAAAGGAGAAAACAAAACTTTTTAAAGTGACATATCTTGGCTAAAGTCAATGACAAGCTGAAAACAGAAATCTGTTCGTAAATTTTATGGTATAGTAGAATTCACTGTGTATGAGATGCCTGCGTTTTCTTACAGTTTTCAATCATCTTGTAATGAAACTAATGCCTTTCTGTAGCGTTTTGGTATAGTAAAACTAAAAATAAATTAACACAAAGCAGTATTACATTAGACTTACTTTCAAGTATTATCCAAGTTTTGGGGTTCTTTTTAATCATCCTCAGTATAACTCAGTTCACTCTGAGTGTGGAAAATGGGAAATTTTCTTAGTTGTGGTTTTAATGCTGTAAACCTTAAAACTTTCCCGGAGAACTGAAATAGTTTAGTAGATTTCCTTGGACATGTAACTTTGAATGGAGTTACTTATTGACATACATGTGAAATAAGAGCACTACTCTTGCCATTTAATATACAGGCATAGAAAAATTTAGAGCCAAAGAATTTAGTCACTACGGAAACTTTAATGATTAAAAATGTTTCCAAGTTTTTGAGTGCCTGAAGCATCAGAATAACTATATTTTAGAACTAAACATCCAAGTCTAACAAAATTTTTTCTCCACAATTTAGTCCTTTTTTGGGTCTGGGCCTATGAGAATTGTCTGTGAGCACTGCAAGGTTTCCTTTCATCACCTAAATCTTGGTAAATTTAGACTTCTTTTACCACATGATCATTGATTTAATTGATCGACAAGGAGATGGCTGGGCTGTCTTTCACATAACTATTATTCAAATTTGGATCTGAAACAGCAGAGAAAAGGTATAAAAGTTTATTCCTGACTCTGCTGTGACATGAATGACTCTGATACCCATACGTATTTTGATGACTGGGTTTCAAGTGAAGCCACCTAAATAGTTGCATTGGCACAGCTGAAAAGCAATTGGCTCCAGGCAAGAAAAGAAGTGGGAATGAGTGGTTGGGAGTGGTTGCCAAACCAGCTTTTTTATAGAACAAAAGTTCATGTGGCAGCTCAAGTTATTCAGTACTCACAGGACTTGATAACATTTTTCTTTCACATATGTGAAAGTAAATGTCAGCCTGGAAATGAGGCGGCTTCGGGGTGATGTAATTGCAGCTTTCTAGTATCTAAAGGAAGCCTACAAGAAAAATGGAGAGGCACTTTTTGTAAGAGTATGTAGTGACAGAACAAGGGGGAATGGCATCAAACTGAGATTAGGTTTAGATTAGGTATTAGGAAGACATTTTTACTGTGAAAACGGTGAGACACTGAAACAGGTTGCCTGGAGAAGTTGTGGATGCCCCATCCCTGGGAGTGGTCAAGGCCAGGCTTGAAAGGTGTCCCTGTCCATGGCAGAGGGGTTAGAGCTGGATGATCATTAAGGTCCCTTCCAACACAGGCCATTCTATGATTTCCTTTATGGAAAATAGGTCTTACAGTGAGAGTTTAGGATTTGGACTTCTAAGTAAGGAAATTACTAGCATGTGAATTAATCTGAATGTTTGGCAATGAATACAAAAGAAATTTAATCTTTCCAAAGATGAGAAATTTGTATAGTTTAATGGAGTATGATGCTGTAGACACTTTAGATGGTTTTCTATTCCTTTCTTTTTCTTTCCTTTTTGTAGACTTTTTTTGTCTGAAGTGGTCCAAGCTCTACCTATTGTTAAATCTACTCTCTAACTTGTTAAAAAAAAAAAAAAAAGCAGCATATGTACTTCTTTTTCCATTTTGTCATTTTCCTGAATTGAGAGCAACTGTAAGTCAGTCATCCCACTACCAGCAACCATCTTAAGTCACATATTTCTATTAGCTATTTCTATTAGCTTTAAGATTGGGGATGCATTAGAACTGGATAACCTGTGACTCACTTGGTGCTGTATGTCATCAAAAAGAGTCTGTTCATTAACTGGAAAGAAATTGTTAGAGAATGAGTTCTCAGGCCAAAGTGAACAAGATATCATTCTTCTCAAGTCAATGACAATTTTCTTTGAAAAAAAGGAATGCACCATTATTGCTTTGGTTTTGCTCTCTTTATTTATTTCTTAGTATAGTTTTTGATATATTTTTCCTGTCTTTCCAAAACCTTAAATAAATATTGGACCAGTAAAATTAGAAATAAATAACTTCCTAAGGAATGGTAAGGACAATACAACTGCAAGCAAATTCAGGACCACATGTCTAAAACCAAAGGAAAAAAAGCCATCAAAATGACCGCACTCAAACCTGAGAACAAAATTTTGCTCAGAAGATGGGAGTTTCTTATCTGAAGTCAACAGGCATAATTTAAAGAAGATACTCCCTTGTATAAAGAGGGCTAGGTTAGTCAACTAATATTATTTTTTTGTTTGACTGTGCCTGAAAGCAGACTGCACGTACCATATGCTAACACATGCCATTTGTAAAATGATGTGTGATACATTCACGTAGTAAAAAGGTTTTATTCCACACCATGCCCGGTTAAATATATGCATGTAGTAAAAGTGATAATGATTTCACAACAAAGACCCCTATGATGCAAATCAGACACCTGAAGTTCAAGGAGCTACTACATAAAAACTGATATAATAGGTTGGTAATTATATCATATCTCTGTGATCTGGATGAGACTTTGTTTCAGAATAAATTAACAAATGTCATACATGCTATGGAGTGGAATATGCAGCTGAAAATTAATAAGAGAAAAAAATGTATCTACTGATGGTTTGACCTGGAAATGCATGAAAGCAGCCTGTTTAAAGAGAAATAAATGCTGAAACATCTGCTGTCTTTGTAATTTAGTAGATACTTTTGTTTTGTAGATCATTCAAATTCTTTCTGATTATTTTAGTCTTCTCTAATGTATTCCAGAAGCTGAAACAGTGAATAAGTGTTTGTAAAATGCCAGCTTGTTTTCTATTTAAAAGAAGAATCCTTTTATGTTTCCTCAGCTGCTGCTAGATTTAATAACTCTACCAGATGTCACATTTAAATTGTGTTTTGCATTTAAGGCTTTGAAAGGCATCAGAATGGAGACAGCCTTTAGAATTTCAGCAGCTACACCACAGTTTCTTAGAGTTCTCAAACTTCATAATTATATGAAAAAAAAATCCTTAAAGCTGAAAAAAATGTGAGTCATAAATAAAATGTAAATACGCAGCAGCATAATAGATAAACCCATGAAACATTCTTTGTTACAGATATGCAAAGCATTGTTAGTTGAATTAGTTTCCTGAACAACAGAGTTGCCCCTTTCTCTGTCACTTTGGTAGTGGCAGCAAGGCCAAACACCATTAAAATAAAATATAGCTAGTTTAAGGCATTGGTAGTATACAGAAGGGTGTGCACTTGGTGTGAGAAGACATCACTCTCAAAGTCATTAGCAGTTGGCTACCATTCAAAGTCCCACTTAATATAATGGGGAAAGGATCTGGACACCAACTTATCCCACAAAACTTTATTAAATAAAGTCTCCGAACTTCAAATTTATTAACAAATACAAGAAAAAAAATAGACTTCTTGATTTTGATTAGAGAAAGTTTGTGTTGTCTTTCTTTTGGTCAATTGTACACATTCACATGTACTAAGAAATAAAGCACACACAATCCTGTAATCTATTACTTTTTTTTTCATGTATCATATCAACATAATGTTGAAATATTTTTTTATTGTTTTTTGGTTTCTTTTGTGGTGGTTCTGTGTGTGTGTGTTTTTTGGGTTGTTTTTTCCTAATGCACCACCTATCAAGATCAGCTGTTGAAACCTCATCAGGGTTACAATAGGCCTGCACTGTCCGTGTTAGCATTTTAAATAGTTATAAGAAGTAATTTTTTCTCCTGTTGTTAAGCAGTAAGTTCAAAGCAACAAGTTCTTGTCTGCTAGGGAGTTATTGAATCTTAAAACATCTCTGATATTATCTCTTATATTATCATGTGTTAGTTTTCTCGTTGTAATAATAGGGCAAACAACTCCATGAGGTAATAAGACAGCTTGTTCAGCTTCTCATAGTACTAATTTTAAAGCAGTACAAGAAATATTTTGCTTGATATTAAAATATTTCTGATTAAAGAAAAGTATTTTTGATTACAGGTTACTTCTTACTAGGAGAAAATCAAAACTGTATTAAGGCTATGACAGGAATTTGGTATTAAGCTGAAAATATGTTACTTATTACACTTGCAATTTTAATTTTAGTTGCATGTGACCCTGAAGGGAACACTACAGGAAAGACTTTAAATAAATAGTATGAATATAAATATGTTTAAATTGTCTTTTCATTTTTTTATTTCTTCTATTCTTTTTTTATACTTTCCCTTGTTCTTCAAAGTAGTTGCACTGTATGGTTGGTGATGAGAGAACTTTTCCAAGTGTGAAATAACGGTGTCACAGTACTACAAGTGGAATGTTTACTGTTTATGGTATGTGTTGCAATGTTTCTGGGTCTCAGGTTGATGTTAAGCTTTGCGTAAGATTGCACTGTGGTAGAAAGATGAGGTCCATTTCTCGCAGCCCGGCTGTCTGTTATCTCCTCTCACACTCAATTGGATGAGTGAACTAGTTAAGCCTACTGAAAACTTTATATGTATATTAAAATATTTTAAATCTATGAAGATGGCTGTTTATTTTACTTTGTGTGTGCTGGATTATAGCTGGACAAGTAACTTCATCTCATGTACACTGGGACATCACAGCTCACAGTGCTGAAGAAAAGGAGGGTGACCTGTCCTTCAGATCCTCTTGAGCAATCTGGAATCAGTGTTAGCCAACAGGGAGACTGTACCATGGGGAAAAGAAAATTATTCTAAAAACAGAATGAAAAAAAGCTCTCTTTTTATATCTCAGCACTATAAATGCCATCTCTGCCAGAGGAGAGACAAATGGTAAGTTTGAATCTTTGTTCTGGATAAGCTGGCTGAAAGACCTCTCTGTGGAAGTCCATTAAATTGACAAAGCTCTGAATAGATGTCTAATTTAGTCTATGCCATTTTCAGTGCAGAATTAAAGTTTAATCTTTAAAATATAGCAAGTGATACACCTGGAGCATGAAACTCTGGCTACATTTTACTTGAACTTTACCACTACCATCAACAAAGAAAGAATATTGTCCTGTCCCTCTGTTTTTAAACTCTCTTGTTTATTGGCAGAAACAAGATCTACACATGAAATAATATCTATTTATATGATGAGTCAGAGGAGTTAAGTCTCCCTCTGGTTATTTTGAAACCCAGAACCTTTTGAATTTCCCACTGAATTTCAAATTTGGGAAAGAATTACTAAGTTGTGTGGGGTTGGTTTGTTTGGTTTGTTTTTTTGTTTATGTTTTTGGTTTTGTGGGTTTATGTTTTGTTTGGGTTTTTTTTGTTTTTTTTTTTTTTTTTTTTTTTTTTTTTTTTTTTTTTTTTTTTTTTTTTTTTTTTTTTTTTTTTT
>JAYRBT010000082.1:96287941-96322246 GCA_036023395.1 Myiotriccus ornatus
TCCCTGGCTCTCCTGCTTCACGACATGTGCTTTCCACAATCCATAGGAGGTTCCTTCCAGGTCACTCCCAACAATTTCACATTTCAATTTTTACCATTAACATTAGGGAGTTATTGTATTTCAAGTTTTCATTTAGATAGAATATGAACAATTACATCTTTACCAGTTGAAAAATATTCTGTGGTTTGTATTCCTGAACTGAAAAACGAGTGGCATATGCTATGGTATCTGTAGTTTAATTAAAGCTTTTACTAGCAGTGGTGCTGTAAGCATAGCAATGAAATACAATTAGGCGTTTAAGAAGTCTCGTGAAAATCTCTGCTTGTTAATGTCTACTTTAATCAGTAACAAGTGGCATCAGCATTTAAGTTATTATGACAAAAAAATCACACCCATTTTATTTGATAGTCTAATTTCGGTATCAATAATAGATATATTTTGAATTAGTTCACCTTATAAAATATATATAAATTTTATAATATATTAATAACCACAATTATTTTCAAAGTTGTGCATTTTTGGGGACAGGGCTTGAGGGGGATTGTTTGGATTTTTTCTTCCTGGATCATCCCTAGTCAGAAGCTTCTTGAGAGATGGTTTGGGAATTTGCATGGAGGAATAGGAAACTTAAATTTAGTGGTCACAACTACTATCTAGAATTCAGTGTATTAATGTATTTGGTTCTTAATTCAAGCGAAGGGTGTTTTTTTCCTGTTTGTTCTTTCTCCTGTGCAGCTTTTCGCATACTTTCATTATTCAGGTACTAGTAATAATGAACAAGTGTCTTTGTCAGTATTTTGAAGACACCCAAGGTGCAAATCACCTTTGGCCTCTCTCCTGCTCATTCTGTGATAGTGAAATAGTGGTTAATGTCTGCCATTCATCTCCCACAAGCTTCATTACAAGGTGTAAAACACCCTGACATCTTAATGGATGTTAAAAAAAAAGTTAAGATAAAGGAGAAATATCCCAAATGTTTAACACTGTTGACTTACTATAACTGATCAAAAAAAGGATATATCAACACTTCCTGGTTGGATTTGCTTCTTATTTCTTGTCCATATGCGTTCAAATTTGATTGTGACTCAGCTGTAAATTCAATTTCACCTTTAAAGGCACACTTCTACAAACCTTTGTCTCAGAAAAACTTGGTTATTTGACTGATTATGTTTTGGATTGCACAGCTACTTTATACCTTAAGTTAAATACTAATTCATTTTCATTTCTCTTTTACATTTTATGTTGTCACTTCAATTTCCTCCCCTTCTTTTTCCCCAGCTGTTATATTCACTTTATTCCAGTGCTCTTCAAACTTCAGAAAAAATGCATAATACTGAGTGGGTTACTAATTCAATAAGCAATCACAGAATCACAGAATATTCTGAGTTGAAAGGGATCCAAAGTCCAGCTCCTGGCCCTGCACAGGACAGCCCCAAGAATCACACCATGGACATGAGGGTATTCCCCAAATTCTTCTTCAACTCTGTCAGGCTTGGTGCTGTGACCACTTGCCTGAGGAACCTGTTCCAGTGCCCAGCCACACTCTGGATGAAGAGCCTTTTTCTAATATGCAACCTAAACCTTCCCTGACTCAACTTCAGGACATTTCCTCAGGTCCTGTCACTGGTCACCACAGAGAAGAGATCAGTGCCTGTCCCTCCACTTCCCTCATGAAGCAGTTGTAGACTGCAATGAGGTCTCCCCTCAGTTTCTTCTTGTCTAGGCTGAACAGACTAAGTGACCTCAGCTGCTCCTCATACGGCTCCCCCTCAAGGCCCTTCACCATCTCTGTTGCCCTCCTTTGGAACACTCTAAAAGCTTATTATATTTCCTATACTGTGGTGACCAAAACTGCACACAATATTCACGGTGAGGCTGCCCCAGCGCAGAGCAGAGCGGGACAATCCTCTTCCTTGACTGGCTGGCGATGCTTTGCCTGATGCCCCCCAGGACACAGTTGGCCTCCTGGCTGCCAGGGCACTGCTGACTCATATTCAACTTGCCATTGACCAGGACCCCCAGGTCCCTTTCTGTGGCACTGCTTTCCAGCATCTCATTCCGCAGTCTGTATGTACATCAAGAGTTGTCCCATCCCAGCTGCAGAATCCAGCACTTCCCCTTGTTGAACTTCATAGAGCTGGTGATTACCCAGTCCTCTAATTTGTCAAGGTCTCTCTGCAGGGCCTCTCTGCCTTCAAGGAAGTCAACAACCCATTGATTGCTTCTGTATATGCTCAAATACAAGGAAAAGAACTTACTTATTGAGATGGGTGCAATAAATTTTAAAATGTAGACTGAAGTGATATAAATCAAGTAATAAATTAACAGATTATCTATCCTTACTGGGAGAAGAAATATGTTGTCAGCTACGGGAAATAGATTGTTCTCCTAATAATCTTATATTACAAGAAATGGAAAAACAAACTAACTAACAAAAAAACAAACAAAAAAGCAGTGCCACCCCACAAAATAATAAATGGAAATTTTTACTTTAATGAAGTTACATAAACATCAAAGTGAGATTACTGCTACATAGTGTGTCCTATGGTGCATCCTAGTTAGTCACAGTTAAATAAGAACCTGAACAAAAGTGAAGTAGATACCATCTTTTCCAGATGGTATCTGCTATCTTGGCCTAATCTTACACTTATGAGGTGTTACTGTGTAAGGAATATATATTTGCCCATCTCTTTTTCAGACAGACACATCCCAGAGAATGATGAAATTAGGAGCATTTTGTTGGTTTATCACATGATGTCACAGCAGTTTCTGTGCTGTGAGCAAATAAAGTAATAGAAAACGTTTGCATTTGCATTGACTATGAATAATGTGAACAATCTGTAAGAAACTGATGAAGAGAGAAAGGATCCTTGTTTCACTTGTTGTAGAGGCAGCAAAGAATGACAGCTGAAAATTGTGCTGCAGTGTTTTCTGGGCAGTGGTATATTTTTTGTTTTGTGTTTTTAGTTAGAATTTATTTTTGTCATCAAGACTAGAGATACATGCAAATGGAATGCTCACAAAATTAAGTTCCTTAAGGAGGAATTAAAAATGTACCTAGAATACCTAGTTCTCATGTTCACATTATTTAATCTAGCATTAGGTGATTTCGAGTTACATTGCTTCTTAGAATCAAAATAAAAATTACTGTTCATAATATGCCACATATTCTCTAAAACACTGATTTTTACAACAGGTGCTCCTTCTGACTGGATTCATTTACAATCAGTGCCGATCATTTATGTCACTGTTATCCATCTCATTATCAGAAGTTAAATCTACTGATATAGTATCAGAAAGCCTTTGATCTGTGTTTTCACTGCCTCCTTGGAGTACATTTGAGACAGCTTTTATGATATATCTTTTCTTTTGACCACATGTGGCTCCCTTAATCTTTTTTCAACTCAAATTACACATATTCTACTTGTGTGCTGAAGGTTTGAAGCTTAGAGCCCAGCAGGAGCAGATTTCTCTCATTGCAAGCAAATTGAAGGTTTCATCTGCCTCTGAGTTGAGTTTGGTAGAGTTTAGCAGCTCAAGTACCTGCTGAAAAGGCATACATGCCAAGCATTCATTAAATTAGAAAAAACACCTTGCTGTTTGTAAAGGAGTGGGGAAGGGCATATTGATATTATAACCTTTCAAATTAAGAACTGGAAAGAGGAATATGGTCCTGGCAGCTGACCCAGAGTTTCTCAATGTGTCAGTGTCGCTCTTTGGAGGCAGAGATCTCTGAAGGAAGCAATTCTCTAACAGAAGTGGAGAAACAGTCCTGCCCTTCTAATGCAGGCTGCTTCACATTTCCCTGTCGTCATCAACATTTCTGGAGAGCAGGAGGTGTTAATAAAGGTATTGTCTGCTACCAAAAGTTTTGTATTCACAAGCCTGAAAAAAATTCTAAGAAAATCTTTGTATGTTGTTGCTTGATGTGCTGGGAAGCTACTTTTCTTAGAGTTCATATCCAAACTGCTGCTTCTGTCCATGTTCATCTTATGTTTCGAAAGTCAGATAATTGCTTGAGTAACTTCAATAATAATAAAATCATTAAGATATTACATTAAGGATTAATTTAACCCATCATCTCCACTCCAAAGAATACACAGGCACATGTCCTGAAACTGCATTCTCTAATTGTGTTTTGCTTTCCTTATATGTGTGTTGCTCAGTAAATAGTTTATAAGTTAACATGGTCTTTCAGCTCTGTGTATTTCATAGTCCCTTCCATTTCCTCATCATAGATGAACATGCTGTCAACACATTATATGAACATTTAAAACACTAAAATTAATTTTCTTTGAGTATTTTTCTAAAAAGCATAAAACGTGAAAGTATAGAGGCTTTATTGGAAGGGAACACAGCACAGTTACTAAGTATTAGTCTAACAATTATATTTAAATCAATCCAAAGGTGACAGTTCATTATAAGGCTGATTTAATTTTAACACTGCTACATGCTGGAGGTCATCAGGATATTGCTAACTGCATTGACTAATGCTCCAATTAGTTTTTGGGTTTTTTAGATGGAAAAGATTTTGGCTTTGTTTGTTTTATGTTCTCTGCACAAAAATAAGAAAAATAAACAGTAGGAGAAAAAAAATCTCAATATAAGCACTTAAAATTTTCTTAGATCTCACATTCAATCCACTCTGAAAGGTGATACAATATGGGTGTGTTCATATATGTATATTTTATTGTAATATTCTTTAATAAGGATATTAGTTAACTCCCTCCACTGATTATACCTCCTTCTATCTCTGATGGTAGAAATCTGTGAGCGTAAATGCCAATATGGAGACTATTGGGGTGTGAACAAAAGTCTTCAGAGTTCTTTGTAGGTCTCTCATCAGTTTCTGTTTCTTAGCTCTACTCTGCTCATTTCAGGCACATTTTTTCCTGTATCCTGGTGGCTTGAATCAGGTTTGCATTTAGTTTAGCAGAAAATTCAGTTAAAGATGGGTGTTAGAAGGTACCAATTCTGCTTCTTTTTTTCTAGTGTTTTATGGTAACAACATGATTGACTTGGTGCTGATGTGCTTTCTGCTTGGAGCTCTGGCTCAGAAAAATGAAGGTATTTAATCTGGATAAGGAACTAATATAATTCTTAGTCAGTAATAAAAAGGCAAAAAAAAAGAAATAAAATATCAACCATTTTATAGTCAGTGTTTTATCTTTCTTAGAGTGGCAGTATATTGTTCCTTAAAGTATACACTCTATTAATTTCATTTTCTTGTAAATATATGGAGCCTACCTGATGCTGGCATACTTTACATAGTAAAAGAGTTTAATTTATTCCTACAGAGTCATGAACATATACATTTATTACTCTGAGAGGAAGATATTTGATCTGTTGGTGGAACAGGTGATATAAATGATTTTCCAGGATTTCCCAACTAGTGTTCCTGATGTCCCTTTTTTTGCCTCCTTTCTTTCCCCAGTATTTGAAGTTACTGAAAGCTAAGGGGGTGGACAGAATGGTACATTTTATATACCGTTATATCATGCAATTTTGAATATGTTTTTATATACCCAACACTGAGTTGGGTATATAAAGACATATTAAGACATATAAATTGGCTTCTGAGTAGAACAGATGATTGTAGGGTTTACTACAGTATCATATAATGAGAGAGTGCTGCTTGTATAGTCTTCTTAACCAAGCTCCTTGATTGTGAGGTTCACACAGTTTATAATGTTCAAGTTAATAATTTGTCTAGTAAACATAATTTTTGCCATTTTTTCAGTGTCTAGAGCCTTATACAAAATATGAACTTTAAGGAACTCTACTTATAAGTTAGTTTACTCAAGTTACAGAAATTTATATTATATATTCTTATATAAACAATTGTGCTTTAACATAAAATGATAGATTATTATAATGCAGCATGTAGTTCTGCAGTTACAATTCTCAGTGAACAATAATGTATCTTGAATGAATTTCTAAAGTCATTAATATTTTAAGCCATATAAACCATCAAAACCTATATGCAAATAAAGCTGTACTTTACAGTGTGACCTAGATTTCTGTTTGCATAAAGAATCCAAACACCTTGCTTATTCAGTCTTTAAGAAAGTTTGTTTTGACCTTGTTGTTTTGGGTTTTTTACTGGTCTTTTTCCACTTGATTTGTGTGATGCTGGAAATACATGCAGATTTTATGAGAATTTAAAGAAAGCAACTTAATTTTTTAAGTTACTTTCTATGACAGCATTTAGTAATGTAGTATACAGAACTGAAGAGCAAATGAACATTTGGCTGAGAGCATGTGTAGTTATTTGTATAATGATTGACATTTGTGCTAGTGTCTCTATCTCTGTAAATGGATCAAATACAAATACTTCAATCAAAATAGGGAGCAAAGTCTAATACTCCCCAGCTTTATGCATAAAAACCAGAAATTTATGGGAAGTAGAGAAAGTGACTATTAGAATAACTGGGCTTTGTGCTGCAGTGCAATAGTGCCTTTGTTTTGCTTTCACACTCATCACACATTTGATCTCTTTTTGTATTTTGAAAATTTTGTGTCAGTTTTCAGAATAGCAGATGCTTACTCCTTCACTTGAATGCAAATGTTTTGTCTTATGACAGCATTGTTGGTAAGTGTAACGAAAAACAGGAGTTTTCCTTTCCGCTGTTAAAACAGGGAAGTTTAACCTAATTTCTTATATCACTTACATTTCCACCTCAGTGTGAGGTTTTACTGGAATCTTAGCACTTCTCTTTTATCAAAAAGAATTAGCTAATGCTCTTCTATATTTGACATATTCTCATTCACTTCAGAATTAATGCTCTGAAGTGCTTTAAGTAAAACTCCTCATTAGGGTTATGCTCATATCTGGCACACTGATTGTGCAGTACCTAGTGATGGCATAAAAAATGTAACAGGTTTTTCAGTGAAAAGATTTGTCTTAAAAAAATAGAGATTCTTAGAGCTGGGATTTTTTTTTCTTTTTGCGTGTATGTATTTTGTGGATCAGAATACATTGACCTTTCTCTGCAGCATGATGTGCCTGTTTCTGTACTTGACGTTAAAGAAAAACTAAGAGAGAAGGAGAGGGACCTCAAAATTGCCATGGCATAAAAAGTTGCTCTAGTTAACAGATTTATCAAAAAACTTTAATTGTGACTTAAATACTTTTTCTGTTGTAAAAACCCAGATCTCAAAATCAAGAGGCACTGTACTATTGTATTCTTTTCTTAAGATAAAGTCTTGGTTTACATGTTTTCTTTTTACTTTTCCTCAGATGAATGAAAAATAGTTTAGCCCAAAAAATATAGGATTGGAAACGATTTCCCATGAGCTGAAGTCTAGCCATGGGCTGTCATGAGAATCACCTTGGGTAATACACAACATTGTTCTATCAACTTCCATTTAGAGGTCCAGTTTTTTGTCATACTTTTACCCTCTCTTCTGTCTTTTGTAAGACTGTAAGAGGTCTGTTGTCAGCTTAAATTTATTTATGGTCAATCTGTACTCATTTGTTTCTGTGCCAGTATTGTTGTCTAGTTAAATAGTTTATCTTCCCTGCAGCCCTTGTGTGTTCTCAGCTGATGCACTTATAAAACTGTAATTATATTCCCTCTCATTCATCTTTTTGCTGAACTAAGCAAGAGCTTTTGCTACATTGAGAGAGTAGATTCCTTACTCTTCTTATCATTACTAACCCTTCACTGGTGCTTTAAAAAAATATTTATATAACCATGGTCAAAGGGGTTTGTTTTGGCTTTGGTTTACATGTGATAGATGAATAATATTGAACAGGATATGAACTATAAAAGGGAAAAGTGCATTTGGATTATAACCACTATGCACAGATTTTTCATCTGGGTGTTTGAGGACAACTGCTCATCTGTTTGCATTTATCCCTCTCTCATTTTTTCCTTTCCTTTTGTAGCTGCTTAGACCACAGACCTCTGAATGGCATCACGGTGCAGTTCCATAAGGATTTCACCTCCCCCTCACCCCTCTTTTTCCCCTCTTTTCAGGAACATGATCACTGGTGGAGTGCTGGTCAACACTCATAGTGCTCCCTTTCCCTGCAGCTAAGGCATATTGAAAGCTGTTAGTGGTACATGTTGTTGACAAAAATCATACTGTCAAACAGTTGTAATATTCTGAGGGTTTTTGTTTGTTTGTTTGTTTGTTTGTTTGTTTGTTTGTTTTAATTGGATAGAGATCACTTAAAAAGAAAGTATTTCTTGTATTGTCTTCGTTTTTCTGTGTGGGATTTTTTCCTAGCATATGATAGTGGAAGGTCAAATTAATTGTGAACTATAACCACATTTTTTATAAGCTTTTATTTTGAAAATAAACTTTCTGGTTTTCACAACAAGCCACAAACCTGCATCCTTGGTGAAATACAGAATTAGATATGGTAAAGGAACCTAAAGGAAAATGTTATAATTTTAGTACAATATCTTCTTTGGTTATAAATAAGATAACTGGTAGATAAGTATCACAACTGTGTGTCTTGTGAGACTTGATGGTCCCTGCTGGTTTATAATTATACAGTCAGAAGTTAATGCAAGAAGGTGCCATAATAGCACATTTTATCAAGGAAAGGAGGAAGTTGATCTGCAAAATATTTATAATAAAATCTTTCTTTTTTCAAAAGGCAGAAAATTTATATTCATGACTAAATTAGTTTCTAATAAATTATGTATAGCCTTTATGAAGTTAAGTGAAATCATGAGCCATACTGCTACAGTGCAGCAGTTTCCACAAAACACTGTTTTTGTTTCCTTTGATACAGTTAACAGAAGCATTTATTTGTATTCTAAATTATTTCTTTCTCAATTTTATCTTAATATTTTTAATATCTTAATTCAAATTCTTTTCTTCCCTTTTGTGTTTCATTTGAGAGTAAGACTTTCAAACATTCAATTCCAAGATGTTTTTTAATACATCTTTTAAATTAATTTGATCAGCCTTTAAAAAAAAAAAAACAAAACCAAAACCAAACAATATCAGTTTGGTTTAACAATACCTCTTACAATATCAGTGTTTGTTTGTTTAGGTTTTTTATGGTTAAGTGCTTTCTCTTCAGGGTTGTGTAAGTATTTATTCATTAATTAGATACTGGTGTCTATTCTTTATATCACTAACTTCGAGCATATCTGTCCCCTCTAATTACCTCAATGGTGTGCAAAAAATCCAGTTACACTCTGCACAGATCCCAAAGTTTTCTGGGGAAATGGTCATGGCTCTACCCACTAATGGTGGTCACATTTACAGCATGACCACCTCTTGAGTGATGAGAATGGCTCAGAATACTAAGATGCATGAAATAGGTCTTTGCAATAAGATTTATATTTTATCACTAGGTAAAAGTTTGCTTTTTTTTTTTTTGTAATTTCTTAAAAATAGTGTTTATGACATGAAGAAAAGCTCTAATTTAGACTCTAAAGTGAGGGGCTTTGGCTCTTCCACTATTGAATTATAAGAATTCATTCTGTACTAATATTTATGTATTATTTAAAAATAGTCTGGGAAGATTGTGGGAATAAAATTACTGCCTATTCAGAATTTTATATTTAATTAACTTCCTTTTGCTGTGGCTATGTAATGCTGCACTTTCATTTAAACACAAATAAATACCAGTTATGCAAGTAAACATAAAAATGAGAGATATATTGAACAATAAGTTTGTCTAAACATTGCTAAGGAAAAACAAAGAAAGGACTTGGGGATGGGAAGAAAATATTTACTAATTAGGATTTAGTAAGAAAATATCTGTAAGGGGGTGAAAAATGCCAGCATCTACCAAACTGAAGGGACTGTAGGATGCTTACTCTGATTTTTCAGCAAGGCTTTAGACAGAACATTATGCAGCACATAACTGTGTCTCTGTTTTAATGTGGTTGATCTTTGACACTTCCAGTGATAATGTTAGTAACTCAAAATAACCATACTTCACTGCCTGCTCTAATAGCAGTTTAGGTGTATTATGGAGCATGTTTCATATAACAAACAGAACTATTATTTCCCCCAATAGAAACAACAAAATAGAAACAAGCAGCTACGTTTTGTTTAAAGATACTCTGTTTAACTTCATACCTGTTCTTGCTTTCACTGCATTATTTGCAGTGACACTAAGAAAAAGAATGTAAGATGTATTATTTTCTGCAACTAGACAACTAGTGAGCCAAAGTCAGTGAAAGATTTGGAATTCAGAATTTGGTTTGGAAAGGATAAAATCTTCTAATGAATTTTGGTGAAAGAGGGAATTGATTTAGGTAGTATCATGTAGAATCAACATCAAAAGATTTTGATGCCTTTCCTATGTAAATGTAAGTAAATTTAGAAGCAATGTAGTTTGAAGCACAAATGAGTGTAAATACCACGGTGTTTTCAAGACGGTATTTTTCAACTATATTTCTTGTAATAGATCTTTATTTGCCTCTTTTACTCTTCTACTGATTCAAGGGAACCTTCATGTACACTTTGTTAAATGGGATCTTAATGTATGAAAGTAAAAGTCTTAGAATCAAATTTCTAACCTTGATAATTTTAATATTTTGGAGAGAAGGAAAAAATAAGTTCAACCTGAAAGCATTCCTTTTGATGTCTGGGCATAACTGAGAAAGATGATCTATTTTTACTGAAATAGGATTCACATTAGAACAATTTATGAATTTTCAGTTTCTGAATTTTATGTGATATTGATTAGTAGGATAAAGATGTATAGCAAGTTATCTGTAAGAGTGAGTGCACTATGGTAAAGGAAATATAATCCCTTAGGAATGACAAACATAATCTTGTTCAGATAGTAGGTGAACTCACGATGGAAGCACAAGAAAACTTGCATAACATTGCTTAATCTTACAAGTCAACATACTCGATCAATTCTAAACCAGCAGGCTAGTGTGGTGAGTATGCAGATTAGACCAAAATTGAAAGTTATGAAGCAGAGAGTAATTGAATTTTTCTTCTTATTTCTATTCTTCTCCAATACCAATATAAGAATGATTTTTCTGGGTGTCACTGTTCATGGGATTTTTGTTTGAGTTTTTGTTTGTTTCGTTTGGTTGGGGTTTTTTAACTCTTGATGTAGAGATTTGTCTAGTCTATGGATTGAAAAACACAGGAAAAGCAAGTAAAGACAATCTTTTACTAGAGTGGTGCACAACTTTTGTGAACAGAGATTAAGAACCAGAACTATTTATTAAGTCAAAGAAAGACTAAGGCAAAGATGAAAACCTCATTGATACTGGTAAGAGAATTATCTCCTTACATAGTTGGACTTTGTTGTTGTTTATGTGGTGTTACTTGCTTATACGATATTGTTTTCCCTGACCCTTCATAAACAAGGGAGATAGCTGGAGTTACAGCCAACATAAGGATGAGCTGGTCTTAATACTTAATCAGGCCAGTAATTGGAGATGTCTGTATCTAGACAGACATCTATCACTTCAGATACACAGTATTCAAATGAAAAATTAAATGATGAAATAATGATGATGATGCAGTGCTATACAGAGGGATTTCTTCCCTCTCCCCTCCCGCCAATACCCCCCACCCCTGAAAAACCTTTTGCTATTTCATTCTGCACTTGCCCTGGTAATTATCTGAATTAATGCAAAGCATGCTCTGCTTGTAGACTGAAGCATCTCTAATGAGCCTTCTAGTTAGTACTCCGTTTGCTTAAAATGAGTTAGTGCAATATAAAAATTGCTGCTGTGCAGAAAGCATAGATTGGTACTCATAGGCACACAACTGGGTACACACAACAAAATATGTCTCAAAGTTGCTGTTATTCAATAGTTTGAATTTCTACAAAAAAAAGTAAATTAACCCAGAGATAAAAATGAATGCTCCCCAGTGGAATCTAGTCTACCCTTATTCATACTGTTTGAATTAAAGTAACTTCATTAAAGACTAAAGTTACACCAGTATGAAACTCATGTCAGTAAGCTGAGGTTAACCAGCTTAATATGTACTTCTGAGCGAAAGGCACTCTGTGCTTACAAATGTTGGGTAGGCTCATTTGTCAGAGAAAGGGAAATGTAGGGGAGAGTCTCATCCTTAGAAGTTACTTCTTTCTCCCTGCTAATTACAATTATTAGTTGGTTATACTTTGTGAAAAGCACCAAGTTTTCAAAAAATTAAGGTCATGTGAAAAGTGTTTTGGGGGAATTTGGGGGTTTCTTTTTTGGAGTTTTGTGGGTTTGGTTTTTTTTTGTTTGTTTGTTTGAGGATTTGGGGGGGGGGGCTTGATAGCTGTGATTTTTCACACATTGAAAATTCCCTTATAGTTTTCCTGTCACAACAAGGAGACTAGTCTCTGAGGTGACCTTCTCCTGACTAGATTGAGCAGAGAATATAAATTGCATATAATATATGACAGGACTCTTCAAGTGACACATTATGATACATTTGGTATTTTAATGTACTTATGTTGAAGCCCGTCACTTAAAATTCAGTCCTAATTGTCACCTCTTTATCTGGATCAGTCTGATTTGGGGGATTTAAAGCTCTATATTTCAAAGATGTTGTGTCACAAGTAACGAAGAATATAGAAAGAAAGAAAATTATATCTAGGATTAAACATATTTACATGTGATTTTTAGTGATTAACAACTATTATTGGATTTTCATTATACTAGTTATAGAATATTTAAAATTAAGCTACTGGTTACTTTTTTTTTTGTAATAATACTCATAATCTAATGTAGAATTTAACAAGCAGTGAGACATACCACAAGAAGGAAACTGATTTTTTTTGAAAGCAAAAAATTTAACTCGTAGCATAAGTTATAAATTGTATTCAACTTTAATAGTTGAACTAATAAGCTGCAAAAAATGAACTCAAGATTCACAAAAAATGGAAAATTAGGTGCACTGTTTATAAAGAATGAACAATTTGCTGTGAAATTCTTGAGCAAAAAATATAATTAAAACAAGGCTTGATTTACTGTCTTTAAAGATTTAAGATAATGCAAATGAGCACTTTCAATAAATAATGAGAATCAGCAGCATGACATTCAATTACCTAAAATGTTACAAGCATTATGTAGGAATCACATATTTTTTGTTACATGAGTTTAGTTTCTTCAACATAGTATTGTAGTAATAGTAAAAATTTATATTCTGTGAATGTAATTAATGTAATATTTAAATTCAGTTTCATGATCCAGTGGGAGAAGGGTTTTTATTCAGCTAATATTTTTAAGTTTTATTTTTACAATTTAAAAAAAAACAGTATCTGACAACACATGTGCAATTACAATTGATTGTGCTGTTAAACAATGCTTAGACTTTCAAATAAAATACCAAGGACTTTCTTCTAAAATAAAAAATAATAATAGTAGTAAATATCAGTTAATGAATGGTAAGCAAAGAGTTTTTTTGTGTAAAAAGCTGAATTTGGGGTTTTGAAACAACCTAGCAATTGCTCTTAAGAAATGTGTATAATTTGTCAAATAACCTCTCAGACAAGACTTCAGTGACAGAACACTGAAAAATATCTAAACCATAGAAGAAACAATAAACCAAAATACATGGAGAAACATGCAGCTGGTATGTAAGAGAGAGAATAAATTATGACACCAAATTTTAATGAAAGTTAAGTTAAAGGTATTGATTCAGAATTATTTTTTTTGTTTAAAATTTAAACTGAATAAAAAATGGTATCTCAAAGTATCTAGTTTTTATCAAACACATGCAAAGTGAATTAAATTATCAGCAATAATACAATGTTTAAATTTCAGAGATCATTTACCACAGGTTTCACACAAAAAAGAGATTTTTATAAAGGAAATAGTTCACATTGATATGAAGATCTGTAAGAAGTCCTAAAGAAAATAAATTTGAACATAGCAAACTCAATTTTTTTATCTGAACGTCACAGGCTGTCACTTACTATATATATATATATCTGCATATAATTTATACATATATAAAACTCAAAATGATTTCTTACTGCAGTAACTTAATAATTTCTAAGTTTAAATCAAAATAGCATATTTTGTGATCATATTATCCCTTGGATACTATAGTATAAAAGGTCTAGAGTAATTCACAGAAGGAATCAACTTTTTAATAGAAATTGAAAATTTGTTTAACTCAAACTTTTGTGATTAAATTTGGTATGTACTTGACAAGCAGGAGAAGTGCAATCCACCAGACTGGAGACTTAGTCAGATGGAATGTGTCTGTCTCTCCATGCTTCACCAGCATTTTGGGTATCATTTATAATGCTCAGCCACAGAATGCAAGCTCCTTTGGGATTTGCTGTAAATTATGAATGCCTGTACACAGATTGATAGTGAGCTCTTGCAGAGCAGAATAGAAGTGAATGTGCAAAAACTTTTTTTTTTCCATTGTGAAGAAAATCATGGAACGCAGTCTCATTTTTGGCATCTGTTTTTATTTTATCACTGCTGTAGTAGCAGAAAGACAATCAGTTTTCTTCACATATTTCTTTCTAAGTATCTTCAGTGTGTGTTAATGAAGGGACTTAAGATAATGAAATTACTTATGTAACCTGCACAACGCCTTTATCTGGAAGCTGTGCTCAAACAAGTGGAGTCCTGATTAATGTGATGCTAGAAAATAATATTTCCCATATAAATTGTGACGTCAGCATTACGCTGCATGAGTGCTGTGAAAATTTCTTGCTGAAAACTTGCAAAACTGTAAAACTAAATGATAATGGCAACCTTACCTGAATTCTTGAAAGACCTTCTTATATATGAGCATGGCTACTATAGATAGATATATCATTAGGAGCAGAAAAAAACCAGCATTATTGGAACAAAGAATAAAAATATTATTACTTAGAGTAAATTACAAGAATGTGGGTGCATGCATCTTTTAGTGATGTTATATTTTTGTTATCATTCCCAGTACGATCAACTAAGGAAGTATATTTGCATTTGTAGCCTGTGGAGGGCTAAGTACAGACAGAAGATAAGCCCACATACAGAGCTGTGTACTAAGTCCCTCCAAGACTGGGATGGAGGGGAGTATAGGAAGTACAAAACCAAGAAAATTTGTGGGTCAGGGTAAGGGGAGTTAAATCTGAGAAGGAAGGAAAAAGAATTGGTGCAAGGGCAATCCCTCACTGTCTCCCACATGCAGAGGAATGACCAGTCAGTCTCTGAGAAGTAGCCACTTTGGAAGGCACTCCTGTTACAGTTTGAGGGGTTTCTGGAGGGTCACTACCGACCGCTCTGTGAAAGTTTTCGGGGCTGAGATCACCCCCCCGCCACCCGTCCCTCGTGGTAGGGGCAGGCGGCGGAGGCACCTATGCCAGGAGACAGAGACCACGCAGCATGCAGGGAATCCAGCAGCGAAGAGACCTTTATTCAAATCTCCCTCAGCTTATAAGGGCTGCTGGAGAAAGGAGTGGATTGGTCATTTTGCTAGCCAATGCAAGAAGACAATATAATAACTATGGCAACACAGAAACCAATGATAGGCAAGTGAGTTAACAACTTCAAAACCCCGGCACACTCCCTGCTCTGTTTTAATTTCTTTACTTATTTAACTTCTGAGCATGATGTGTGGAACATCACTTTGGCTAATTCAGGTCAGGTGTCCTGTCTGTGTTCCCTCTCAAACACTTGCCCACCCACAGCCTACTTGCTGGGCAGGAGGGAAGAGTGAGAAAAAGAGAAAGGCTTGTTGTTGAGCAAGCACTGATCAGCAGTAGTGCGTCATCAGTGTTATGTTAGCCACAAATCCAAACACAGCACCTTGTGGATTGCCATGAAGAAAATGAATGCCATGAAGAAAGTCACACCCAGTACATAATTTAAGAACCCTAGTATTTAAATGCTGTTGATGGAGGGATCCTATCCATGGTCACACCTGATTTGGATGCCAAATATCATATTTCCAAATAATGAAAAATAATTTTATGGCAATTATAAATAAAGCATCTGAAAACGCTGTTAAAATTTATTTGGCTTCAAGATGTTAAGAAGCAAAGAAAGGGAAAGAAGACAGTGCTCCTGGGTAAAAGTGGAAGGTTGGTACTTCTGGTTAGAGAAATTGCAGTTTATGACATCAAAACTTAATTAAAACACTCTTTCTTCTGAATACACGCCTAAGCTTGCAGGACCATCGTCTCCAGGTATGTTATACCCTTTTTCTAAGAAAAGCACTTTGGGAAAATGAAACTTGTGCATTGGATTCTAAGGGAAATGGGAAACCTTCCCGAGAGCTGGGAAGCAAAGTCAGAAATGACTTTAGGAAATAATTATGTCAAGCCCTGGAGTGCAAATTGATAAGCAACATGAGTACTGGGCCTAAGAGTATTTTTCCCTACAGTAACCTCTTGCAAATTAATCATACTTTGCTTTCAGGAAGCTGACACTTGTTACCTGTCCTTTCCCAAGGAGGACGATTGCCTTTTCAGCACCTCCTGAAGCAGTGCTGGCTCTCTCATAGAACCTGAAGAAGGGCTGATTGAGGGAGTGCAAGTCTTGCTATATGTAAGTGGAAACTCCATGATAATACTTTAAACCAGAAGAGACTGTCTGAAGGGACTGAAAGTTCCAATTTATGATGACTACCTTTTGCTAAATAATTTTAAAATTATTCTGTCCTGAATCTAACATATCTTTATCTCTGAAAATGGTATATTTGCTGCCTAGTATTTTTAAACTACTTGAGGTTAGACAGATATACTTGAATAGTTTTCAGTAGTGGTTTAATCTCAGTTTGCCTTAAAGGAGCTCCTACAGAATTGTGCTCAGGTTGCTTTCTGATGGATTTACCATGTGAATGAGAAGTCAGTAGCCTTTCTCCTGTCTTGATGACCTAGATTAGGAAAAAAAGATACTGTTTCTGTGATACCAGTTGGGAATGGTGGCTTTTTACTAGTGATTGTTCTGGAAAACATTTGAGCTTGCAGATAATTTACCGAGCTGTCCTTCTTTTTTCAGTCTTTGTTAATCTTTTATAAAGATATGTGCTGTGAATGGGTAATTTACCTCAGACCATTTAAGAAGTACTTATTTATCCAATATGTATTTTTACATATTGATGTAGCTTTTTATTTTTTCTCTCCTTGTATTTTTATTTAGCTTCTTTTTTTTTTTTTTAATCACATGCTCAGAAATGTTATTTGTCTTTGTTTTTGCTGGTTTAGTTTGATTATTTAAAAGCTAAATTTTAATCCAAGTGTTTGAAGCCTCCAGAGGTTGGATTTTTAGCTAATAGCATGTTTTGTGTTAATGGGGTAGTGGTGGAGAGTCAGTTTTCAGTTTGACTGAAATATTCTATTCTTGTTTGCACCCTGTTGCTCCTTTAGAGATAGCCATAATTTAAATAATTGATTTGATGAAAAAAATCCATCACTGTAAAGCTTAACAGTCTATTCCAAAAAGGTCAGATACCAATTACTGTAATTTTGCATAAAATGAAATCAGACAGTCTGCCCCTTTCACTTCCAGGGAAAAAAAATGTTAGAATAATCAGAATTGTCATGGGGCTTTTTCAATCAATAAATGTTTCAGTGAGTGATTGCAGTGCTGAGATTGAAAAGCATTGTTCTCGGTGCTGCAATTACTTTAATAACCCCCTCCCTTGATCTGGTTGGGAGGGGTGGAAGAAGAGATGGGCAGTAAAAGAGAGGAACGAAGAGCAGAAATAGTTTGTCTGGTTACCCCTAAAAAAGATTGGGGATTTCTGTTGTCAACAATGCTAGTAATTTTGATTTTTTTAACATTGTGTTATAGCTGCTTTTAACCTTTTCAGTTCATTCCTCTATGTATTTGTGGTTTCACTTTTTCAAAATTTCTTTTTATGGTTTGACAGGCAATCTTTACCTAGTTCTGGTACCTGAAACACAAACAGCAGATGATATGTTTTGTAAATTTTATTTTAATCCTTCATGCCATTCAAGTCCAACTACACATTACAAGGCAGTGCCATTTCGAGATAGCAGAGCAAGTTGTGAGCCAACTCATTTTAGTATCAGTAGTAGTCTAGCCATGCTAGGGTGGCATTCTGCCTGCGTTCATTAGCCTGCTGAGTAGTGAAGTGTGTTGATCAGGTGAAGAACTGTGCCAGTATAACTGCACTTCTTTCAGCATGCAGAGCATTTTCAGCATTTCAGTGCAACGCAGCATTATGACATTAACATGTTCTGTACTGATCCTCTAAGTGGGGAGAGCCTCCATCAACTCACATCGTAAATCTTGACCTCTGGTAATATATTCACCTGGTTCAGAAATCCTATCAGGTAGGAAGCTGAATTTGGTCATCTTTTGCTTTGGCTCCTTAAGAGCATCTGAAATTTATCTGTATCCCACAGACCCCCAGCTCAAGAAGCTCACTTGTAGCCTTCCTACTGTTTCTTCTTCCTGGCTGCCACATCCGCTGTTTCCACTCTCTTTCTAGAAACCTGCAAAAAAGTTTGGGTAATTAATGTACAGGTCTATTTCCTTTGAAAATAAGATGTATTGGTAGACAGATTTATCAGAGACAGCTACATAAAGTACAGCTAAAGAAGATCTCATAGGTAGTTTTGGGCTAACCGATGGTAAACTAAATATCTAAATAAAGAGTATTTTTCTTTGTGCACCTGTCCTGTCTACTTGCTTTCAAGTTCTGTTTTTCAAGTTGTTTTTTCAAAGTTGATTGTCCTACGTGCTGCACACTGTTTGTTGCTGAGAGCTGCCAGGACCTCTGACTCTAGCATGACAATGTGGGTGAGAACATTTTGTGGACAGTTTCTTTTCAGCTGAAGATTACATGGAAAAAGCATGTGGTCTTAAACAAAAGCCCTTGTAAGGCCAAAGAAATCCTATCAATAATTAACATGTTGCAAAACATTTGATCAAATCATTACAGTATGACAACTCATAGACTGCCTTACAAAATTAGTAATTCTTTTTCCTGCCCTACAAATTATTTGACTTTTGTCACCTTTGTGGAGTCTTTTTTACAAGGCCACTGTTAGAGAGTCATGGAATCTCTCAAGTTGGAAGGGACCCATAAGGATAACTGAATCCAACTCCTAGTTGGACTCTCAGTCCAGTCCTCATAGAACTACTTAAAACTAAATCATATGGCTAAGAGCATCATTTGGATACTCCTTGAACTCTGACAGATTTGATGCCATGACCACATTCCTAGGGAGCCTGTTCTAGTGACTGAAGACCTTCTTGGTGAAGAATCTTTTCCTAATATCCAGTCTGAATTTTCCCTGTCACAGCTTCATTCCACTTCCTCATGGCCTGTCAATCCTACTGCAATGGAATTTGATCCTAAAAAAATTGGTGATTTTTAAAAAAATATTATTAGTATTATTTTTTTCCTGCGTAATAGTGATACTGCTTGGTCTGAATTATCTTCAATACAGTATGTCATGTTTTGAAAACCATGCCTTAATTGAAATTCCTTTGATCTCAAAAAAACTACTGAAAGTTATCTGGAATGACCTGATAAATCGTGTCTCCTAATTATTTTATAAGGGCTTTTTTTTTTTTCTGGTCTGTTTGTTTTTTTAGGTGCTTATTTGCCTTCATCTTTTACTGGAATGCAGATTTGAGAAAGAAATAAGGAGAAAATTATTTATTCAACAGTTTTAGCAAGGCTTATTGAATGTGTGGATTCTTATGGGTCCATCAATGAAACTTCTAATTTACACATAATTTATATTTAAATGAAAAAATTTGTGTAGTCTATTCAGCCAACAATTTCTAGTCATTTCTGATAATACAATTTTTCCCCTCTTTTCATAACTCCACTTCTAATGTACTCATATATTTCTTCTATACTGATTAGATAAAGTACATTTTTCTTCCCTTTTTCATTACTTCTGGTTAGCTAACATCTCTGCTTAAAAATCCCAAAATTAGATTGTCTGACAATATCTATTATTAGTAATCCACTGATGTCAGGAAATATTATGGAAACTAGTGAGGCAATACCCATTTACAATTGCTGTGTCTCATTAAACTTGTTTAACATGGGTTTTCCTTTCATTTCTTATTTTGTGAAATCACATCAGTGTCAATGGTAGCAGAATGTGAAAAATGGTTTTGAGTATTAATTTTCAAACTGGGAAAAATGTAATTCTTAAAGTAAAACAAAATTACAGTAAATATCTCATCAAAAATACTTCTCTAAGTTATACATTTTTCAAAAAAATTGAAATATTGAACCAGAGTCACTGGGTGAAGACTTCAAATTAGTAATGTGGTATCTGTGCCTCAATTAATTAAACAAATGTCCCTACAGCTGGCCTCTAAGTGCATCCTTTTATCTGCAAGTAGTTCTGCCTGAAGGGATTTTTGTGTTTCTTCTCCTTAACTTGCAGTGACACTGTTCAGAGTTTCATTCGACTGCCTTTTTTTCACCTTTGTTTCTACCTAGATCTTTGAAACTTTTTTGATATGCTTAGTTTTGTTATTGATACCCATAGCATTTCTTATTGCAGGAAACACCTTGCTGCAGTTTGTGGGTGAATGGAAGGACACCCCACAGTGGGTAGTGATAGGAAAAAGAATAGAATTAAAATGTCATTTAAAAGAGTGTTAAAGCACAAGCACATGAGTTTTGTGTCTCCCAGTAGAATGATTCTGTAGGGTTTGACTTAATTCTTATAAGTGAATTCTTGAGAATTCCTTTATCTTCTAATAAGTACATTTGGACAAACTGATTAATTATATTAAAGCCAAGCTTTGTTAACTGCTTCCTGAGCATCACTTTCTCACTTCCTATCCCTACAAAATATTATTGTTTTTCTAAATTTTTCATACAAATAGAAAAGTAGATTTTTTTTTTTTAAAGAACCTGTAAGTAAAACCAAAATTTAAAAGGATTTAACGGTGATCAGGACAGATAAAATTAGTCATTCTCACCAGGGACAATTCTGAATATAATTGAAACACACACACTGCCGGAAAGAGGGGAGTTGAATACCTGATAAGCCTCATTATTTTAGCTGGAGGTGAGCTGTTTTATCTTATAAGTAATACAGCAACAATAAGTTATATTAAAAAGCAATCAAAACCAAAAATCAGACAGCTGCAAATTTCTATTGCCAGTTTTGTAACCAAATTCTCCCAGTTCATCAATGTTTTCAGTCACTAGCCTTGCAAGCTCTTAAAAGGACAGGATAGTCAGATGCAATTCCTTCTTTCTTAGACACCATCATAAATTCAAAGTACTAGTTCCACTCCTGTTTTTTACTTTTACTTATTTGACTTACTGGTGGACTCTTCAGGCTTTATACGGCTAGAGAAAGAAAAAGTGTGAAATGTCACAGAAATCGTTAATTATGTTAAACAATGAGTTCCTTGGATTCTGGTGCAGTCTTATTAGCATGTTTAAACTGCTGTGAAGACCTAAATAGTTTTTGGGTTTTGATTATGAATGTCTCTCTGGCTGCCTGGGGGATTATTCCTCTGTGTTTCAGTGACAGGGAGGCATATCTCAGGACAGCAAGTTGTGAAGACCAATTACATTATAGATGCCACAGAGTACTAGATGTTAAGCATATTAGGAGACAGGCCTCTAGTGATTTTGAAACTCATATGTGATACTGCAGAATTTTGAGATGACACACTCTGCAGCTTGGCAGGATACTGTTGTTGTACTTTGATTTCTTAATCTTGCTTTGCTTAAAATGTTATCACTTATCATGAGGCTGTACATACCAGCCCGAGATGCCCTGCCAAGATAAAATCCTGCTCAAGCCTGTGCAGGTAGATAGGGACAAAAGACATTCTGTATAATCTGCAGAGCTAGCTATTTTTAGAAGCTCTTTCTTTCTGTCATCCAGAAAGTTTCTAATTAACATCACAGTACGTGCTGCATTGCAGCCTTACATGTTGTAGGGGTTATGAGTTTCCCCAAAACAATGAAGTATGCTGCTTCTCCAAGAAAGATCTGCAAAAGCAATGCAATTACAGGTGAGATACCAGGTAGAATTTTACCTGCTACAAAAAAAAAAAAAAAAAAAAAAAAAAGTGTTTTGTTTAGTTGTTTGGTTTTTCAGTCCTAGACGTCCTTCTTAGGATGTTGGGGGTCTACCCACAGTGTAGCAGCTTCCAGGTTATACAGCTTTATGTACTGGAACAGATGTCATTGTCTGGGAAAACAGAATCATAGAATGGGGTATCTGTTCCTAAGTAATGAATAACACCTATTTTATTTTACCTGTTTTGTTTTATTTATGTTCAGGATAAGAAGATCTTGCATCTGGTTATTTGCATCCCTAATTCTTGTGTACTTGAAGATTCTGCTTTTACTTATATATAAGTGAGCAATAGCATATACCAGGCAGTGTCTTGTTCATAATTAACTGTAAAAATGTCTTTTTGCTTCTTCTGACCATTTGAAATCCAACAGAAAAAGTAGCAAACTATTCCAGAATCTTCTGCTTATGTAGTTTGAAAGGAACATAGAAGCCTTTGTACTCTCTTCTATTTCTAAATAGAAAGCAGCACTTTCAGTGAGAGTAAATAGCGTTTTTGTCCTCCAACAACATTGGGTGTTCAAGATTCTGTGCTCTTTGCTTTTTGTGATTCAGCAGGACATGCAGAATCGTGATGGATGGCTGAAGCACTGTTTACTCTTTCCTCTATATGTCTTGTTGATTGCACTGAGGTTCAGTTAGCACAGTCAAGAACTAGATATATAATACACTAGCGTTCAGCTGAACATATAGCTATAATGATGAATAGCTGTTTTTAACTTCCCCTAATAAGATAAATGAGTGGAATCTTCCTGGGTTGTACCTATTAATTGACATTTTTTGATCCAGTACAAAAGACTGCATTGCATGTGGTCTTTCCAACAACAGTTTGATTTGTCTTATTTGTCAGAAAAGTGATACAGTGAACTCCTACGATGTAGAAAAATGACTGGCCAGGAATGAACTCTAAGCACTCTGCACAGGCAATATTAATATATGAATGAAATTGTATCCCGATACTATGGGAACTCCACTCTTCAGTTTAATTAAAAAAAAAAAAAAATTGCACCAGTGACAGTGGTCTTCTGCTTAGATTGTAGTTATTAATTTTAGGTTTTTTTTGTTAATCGGAATAGTCCAAGCTAATAAAACTTTTTTGGTGGTGAGGCAACATAAGGCAAACACTCAACACTATATTTTTTGAACTCTTAAGTTTTTAATGAGAAATGAAATTTATATTGTGCATTTTGTTTGTTTGTTTGTTTGGGGTTTTTTGTTCTTAATTCTACTCAAGTAAAACTCAGGAACTTCACTCATTGCCAAGACTAAACAGCTGCAATTCACAGAATCACAGAATATTCTGAGTTGGGAGAACCCACAAGAATCAATGAGTTCAACTCCTAGCCCTGCACAAGACAGCCCCAAGAATCCCACCATGTGCCTGAGAGTATTGCCCAAATTCTTCTTCAACTCTGTCAGGTTTGGTGCTATAACTACTTCCCTGGGGAGCCTGTTCCAGTGCCCAACCACCCTCTGGGTGAAGAACCTTTTCCTAATATCCAGCCTAAACCTCCCCTGACTCAACTTCAGGACATTTCCTCAGGTCCTATCACTGGTCACAACAGAGATCAGTGCCTAACCCTTCACTTGCCTCATGAAGAAGTTGTAGACTGCAATGAGGTCTCCCCTCAGTCTCCTCCAGGCTGAACAGATTAAGTGACCTCAGCTGCTCCTTGTATGGTTTCCCCTCAAGGCCCTTTACCATCTCTGTTGTCTTCCTTTGGATGCTCTCAAATAGCTTCATATCCTTCTTATACTGTGGTACCCAGAACTGTACACAACATTCAGGGTGAGGTCATCCCAGTGCAGAGCAGAGTAGAACAATCACCTCCCTTGACTGATTGTCAGTGCTTTGCCTGATGCCCCCCAGGACACAGCTGGCCTCCTGGCTGCCAGGGCGCTGCTGACTCATATTCAACTTGCCATTGACCAGGACCCCCAGGTCCCTTTCTGTGGCACTGCTTTCCAGCATCTCATTCCCCAGTCTGTATGTACATCCAGGGTTGCCCCATGCCAGGTGCAGAATCCTGCACTTTCATATGGTTAAACTTCATATGGTTGGTGATTGCCTAGCTCTCTAATTTGTCAAGGTCTTGCTGCAGGGACTCTGCCACTGAGGAAGTCAACAGCTCTTTCCAATTTTGTATCATCTGCAAACTTGCTTAGTATCCCTTTTAGTCCTGAGTCCAAGTTGTTTATGAAAAAGTTGAAGAACACAAGGCCTAAGGCAGAGCCCTGTGGAACCCCACTAGTGACAGGTTGATAGTCTGATCTTACACCATTCACTATCACCCTCTGTGCTTGACCCATGAGCCAATTGCTCACCCTCCCCATGATATGTTTATTCAGCTGTGGGCAGGACATTTTGTCCAGAAGGACACTGTGAGAGACAGTATAGAAAACTTTGCTGAAATCCAAACAGATTACATCAACTGGATTCCCTTGATCAGCTAGGTGGGTTACCTTGTCATAATAGGAAATCAAATTTGATAAGCAGGACTTTCTCTCATGAGGCCTTACTGGCTGTGACCAATGGTTGTGTTTTCCTTCAGATGTTTTTCAGTACCTCCCAGAATAGTCTCTATAACTTTACCAGGCACTGAAGTGACACTGACAGGCCTGTATTTTCCAGGATCATCATTCTTACCCTTTTCAAAAATCAGAACATTATCCAGCTTCCAGTCAACTGGGACCTCTCCAGATTCCCAAGACCACTCAAAAATCACTGAGAGAGGCCTTGCGATGACATTAGCCAGCTCTATAACTGTTCTTGGAAGAATCCCATCAGGTCCCACAGGTTTACAGGGATCCAGGTGGAGTAGCAGATTGCTCACAGCTTCAGGGCCACCTGGGAGTTGATCATTCTCACAGCCAAGGTCCCCCAGTTCAGGGCACTGAAACCTCCTTAGTCCGTCACTGCTGTTGAAGACAGAGGCAAAGAAAGCGTTAAACATCTCTGTCTTGTCTACGTTCCTCTTTGTAATTTGACCATCTTTGTCCTGCGATGGGTTTATGTAATTTCTGCACTTCTTGTGTCGTTAATGTATTTAAAGAAATGCTTTTTGTTGTCTCCCACATTCCTGGCCAGCTTCAACTCCATTTGAGCTTTAGCTGAATGAATTTTCTCCCTACAGTGAGGAGCAGCATCTCTTTATTCCTCCCACATCACTTGACCTTGCTTCCACTGAGCATACACCTTCTTTTTTTGCCTTACCTCCTAAAGCAGATTCCTCTTCAGTTCAATCCATTGGATTAGCTCTGCAGGAGTTGATCACTATTTGTCTGCAAGATGTAGACTTGTCAGCTGAACAAACCTTAAATTATTTTCCATGACTGCTTTTTGTGAATAGCTCCTAATCCTTGACCTCATCCTTGAGGTAGAGAGATTAGTACCTCTTGTCCTGTCTGGTTTGGTCTTATCTATTTCTCTGAAACTAAAAGAAAAAACAAAATAAACAGAAAATCAGAGGCAGGGTGATCCCTCTGACTGAGGGAGGAAAGAAAAATAATTCTTTTTTTTTCCACAACTCCTCTAAACTAAAAAATTCTCATAATGTTTTAAGGGCTCTCACATTTTGAAAGGAGCAGCTGCCTGTGTCTTAGCCCATTGGTAGATCAGGTAAAATGGCTGAGAGTAAGTGAAATTTCTGGAGTAAAAAACGCTACTCCTGGGTAAATGAGGTATTAACATTAACTACTCAACTCCTGTGTCTTCACAGCCAACCTCTTTTTTCCATGCTGCACGGAAGCTTGTGCTCTTTTCTGCGCAGTTGCTTCATTTCCACGAGGGCAATGGAGCATGACTCTTACTCAAATTTGACTTGGTGTTTAGGGAACTGTTGTCAAAGGCATGAAGGATTTCAGATGAAAAGAGATTTGAAACAGAGCTCTTCACCTCTGGGATAAATTTTCTGACAGGTTCATCCTCCATGTTTTCATGAGTTACATTTGGAAGACAAAAAAATTTAGAAGTTTGCTAAGAAAAACATGAAACTCAAAAGATCTTACAAGGAAGCAAGTCATCCTACCTCTGTGCAAATAATAAATAATGTGGTAATTTAAAAAACAAACAAACCCAACAAATTCTACATAAATTTTACCATATAAATCCTTAAATAAGGTGGAAATATTTTTTTTATGACCAATTTAAAAAGAATGTTATCCCTGTATTGTCTGGCATGTCTCATCATTATTTCATAACATTTACATCAGTAGTTACAATACCAGATTGCAACTGAAATGTAGGCAATAAATTCTTAGATATGAGAACAGAAAAGAAAAACACATGGTTTTTTTGCTGATCTTTGTTCCTTATACTAAGTAAATTTACACTTTTTTTCAAATGGGTGTAATACTTTCTTTCATTAGTATACTAAACCTTGAAATGCAACACTTGCTAGGAGCTTTTCAAAACCAGAGTAAGGACTACCAGCTGATGATTTGGAGTTGTTTTATATCATTGTTGAGTCTGGAAAACATTTTTTTTTCTTATTTTTGTTTTTTTCCTGTGTGTTTAGGCTCTATTTCTAGTTCCACTGGAGTGTGAAATATTCTCCACTTAAAAAATTGTTACAGTTCTGCTGTTTGTGTTTGTACCCTCCTGAAACACCCTGAAAGATAGAGACTTAAAACAAAGATTTCATCAATCCTACATGTATCTCTTTATATAAATCTAACCACACTATATAATAATTCAAAAAGTTATTATCAAGTTTATTTCTTAGGGGAATTTATGTGGAAAGAGTAAGAACTGTGCAATTTCTGGAACTTGTTCTTTCAATAGTGGGTTTGTGTTAATCAAGAAATATTAATTCAGTCAGATACATATACTAAGACAATACAGTATTGTAAATCTGAATTCATAATTACAAACCCTTTAAAATAAATTTCAGCTCCAAATTGCTGCATCAATATTGCTTGTCTAAAGGGTTTGTTTATGAAAATGCTGCTCATTTTTGTAAATTGAACTGTAGATGACATAGGTTCCATTAAAATCACTTTAATAGTTACTTTTAGACCACTTTTAGTGTAAAAAATTCTGACACTGTTTTATAGTGAAAATAGAGATTTGCTATGAACTGATGCTTACTTCATTTGAAGATAGAGGGTTTTTATTTTTCTAATTACAATTTAGTTGAAAGATGTGTTTTTCTAATACTATAGTCAAGATTAATATTAACTTTCTATGTAAGCAACATTTCAGTTGAAGCTTGAGGGTTTTAAAATTTCAGATTCCAATTTTTAAAGACTAAACCCCAGAAGATTTGACAGTAAAATTACAGCAACAAAAATTAATCATGGTATTTAAAGTCTTTGAAGAAATTGACAAATTTGATATTGGATTTTCAAGGACAATGAGAATCCTAAAGCCACAGTGAATCGCTAAATACCTGTGAAAGTTAATATTAGATTCTGCCGCGCTCATACAAAATCTTACCCAAACAATATTCAAGTAACTAGAGAAGACAGATTTCTATGGATTCAATAGCTGTGGATTTCTTTTTTTTGTTTGGACTTCAGCTGGTTCTTTTTTTTGATCTATTCCTTGTAAGTGCACAGTTTATTTCCCCCAAAAGACATCTGCTTAAGCAGAGGTGTGTTATAATGTGGGGGCTGGAGGGTGGAAATAAGGTGTGTAGAACTGACTTTTTCTGAAGTTTTTTCAAAAGCCATTTCTAATTTTTATGTTAGGTTCTGCTTACAAAATGGAGAATGTTATCTTGATGTTCACCCTTATGTGCTTCAGCTCAGTAGATAACCCCCTGGAGGATGGGATGGTAAGTGCAAGTCCATGGTATATGGGGGGACTTTTTCTATTCATTCTTTCTATAAGATTCACAGTGAGGATTTAAATTGCTATGTGAAGATCTCATCCACTGAATTTGAGATCCATGAAGTCTCTATAAGTTTTTCCAAATAGGTGATCTACTTTTCATAAGATTACTTTGAGACTCACATACAAATCTGTACTTTATGGACCCATAGAATATAATGCATTGCTGCTGACATGGTTGTGAATATGTTTTTGAGCTGAAAATTGGTAGTGAATTCATTTAAATCACTAAAAAACGGGTCAGAGGAGCTGGCTTAAGAGAAATCCCCTGAATGCTTGTTATCCTCATACTTTTTACATGTACTGAATTTAGAGGGAGCGTGTCATGATGAGTGGAATGGAGAACATCTCCCTTTGTCTATTGACGTGAATGAAGTACAGTTGCATGAAATACTTGATAATGGATTGTTACAGAATACTGAAACAAAGAAGTGTGACTGATGAGTGATTTCTCTTATAGCAAGGAACATCTATGATCAAGCCTACAATTGCTGCAGTGCAACTCAATTGATTTTCTCTATCTCTAGAAAGCTAAAGGAGAAGATCAAATAAAGGACACTGCATTAGTTTGCTTAACTGCCAGCTAATTTCTTCCTAGAGGCAATTAGACACAGAAAATGTGTTTATAGCAGTTGTGGAAGCTGTTCCCAAATGAGCATGAACACCAGATTTTCCTATATTCTGTGCTGGATGACCTCAGTGAAGGGTCAAATTGCATCAGATTTTGTGCAGCCCAGTGTGTGTGTACAGAAGCTCTGACAGGTTCAAGATGGTTCAGAGTAACTCAGCCAAAATGGTTGGACAGTAGACAGACACCAGCACCTTGGATATACCTGATGTATTTGTACATGGCCAAGCAAGGATATGAGTGAACCAGAGCCCTGGGAAGCCACCGCCTTTTCTCTGCCTTGGGGCAGTAACAGTTTGATAGAGATCATGTAGAGAAATGCTCCAAAGAAATACCTTTTCAATATGGTGGTGTTACACACTTTGGCAAGCAGCGAGGAAAGCTCTTCAAAGTGGTAGCCACATCACTCATAACCTGTGGATTTATAAGGGATTTAAGCTATTGTCAAGTTTGTAACTTTTACACTACTGAACTGACGCTTGAGATGCCTTAAACTATGTCTGTCACTGCAGGTAGAAAGAAAAATAACCTCAAGCATCTGCATCTACTTATTTTTACTTAAGTTTACTGTTACTTGTTGGCCTGAAAAAGTATTTTTAGTGCTTCTGAATCACTGACAGACATAATATCTATTGTCTTCAACGTAGTAAAAAAAATCAATAGAAGTATATCTGTACAATATTCTTAGAAGCTTTAATAAGAAATCAGTATCCTGCAGTCCAAAGAATCTCTCCAAAGCCAAAGGAGAGGTGAAATACCTTTTAATATACCTCCTGAATAAAATGTGTATGAGTTGAGCTTTTCCCTTTTTCCTAGTGGAGTTCCTTGCTTTGCGTTAGGAAACTAAGTAGCTTTTAGTGTTGAAAAGACATAAATGAACTCAGTGAGTACTCGAATACCAGTCAATTATTTGGTGTTTTATTTCGCTACTTTTTTCATTAAGTCGTCTTTGGTAAGTGGTAGTCTTTTACAGTCAAATTGAATTTTTTATAGCATAACATCAATAACTCAGTACTTTTAAAAGGGGAAAAATAATCTAAACAATTCCTACTGTGTATGTCAGTCTTTCTTAGTGCCTTTTTTCTTTTTTTTCCCCTGGGATTGTAAAACACAATGGCTACTCTGTCTGTTTGTTGTTCTTAAGGAGCAAGCAGTGCATGCACTGACAAGTCCCTAATCATCTCTGAGAGATGGTTTGAATTTCAGGAGTATATTGAAACCATGCAATGAGGAGTCACTGCCAACATCTTGGTCTGTAAACTGTATAACCGGTTGAGAGATAGGAGTTTGGAAAAGATTCTAGTATCTCCAAGTGTAAACAAGAAAAATGGATCTATCTAAAATGGAGGAAAAAAAAAAAATTAGTTTTAGTCCACCCAGCCCTCCAGGTAGTAATGTGAAGTACTATCCCACCTGGGTGCTATAGGTGAGGCAGTTTGGGGTTTTAGTGGTTCACGTTGCATTGTAATTTTGGACATCTGGACAAAAACTTTCATTGTGGAGTCAAATCTGCATGATTTTAGTCCACAACAATAAAAAAGTACCATTGGATAATCTGAATATATATTTTCAATTGACAAAGCAAGGCAGTATTTAGAGTGTTCTTTCTAACAGTTTCAAGAAGCTGTTTTCATAGTCTCTTAGAAGTGTCACAGTAATACTTAGTGAATGCCAATGTAAGCAGATTACTCTTTGTGGGTGTTAACCTGATGAATGTTGCCCTTAACTAATTAATCCATAGGCACCCTAAAAGTCTGTGGGAGCAAAGTTAATTACCCAAGTGGAATTGATGGGTTTGGTACCCAAAGATTTGAATCATACTGGCATGATCAGTGGATCAGCTGATACACTGTAAGATAGCATCATCCTACATTTCTGTAAATTGTCTGTGAGCTTCTTTTAAGGAGAAAAATAAATGAGAAAATACTTCATAATTTCTTCTTCTTCTCATAGAGGCAGACTTTATATTAGTGTAGAATGTACATGAAACTGATCTAGATTGCTGTGCTTGGAGTAATAGAACTAGTACTTTGCATTAGCAGCGTGGAAGATAAAATGGAATTTACACCAGATACTGTGGGTATGATCACTTCAACAATGACACTGGCAGAGGACAATATGAATATCTGAGAAAAGTCTATAATTACAAATATAATTTTAAGTGTATTTGGAACGGAAAAGTTTTCAAATGCATTTTTGAATCCTAGGTCTTCGACATTCAACTTCCTGTACTGATTAAATTTATGGTGTCCTAATTGCCCGTCATCACTTTCCCTTGTATAAAGTTCTTCATTACTTTTCATAACTGTAACACGGATTTAAAAAAACCCAAAACTAAAAAATCCAGCTAAAAAACTTACCCAAAAGGACCCTTTAAACCAGGATTTTGAAGCATTTTGAGCGCAAATTATGAAAGACTTATGAAAGCACATAATGTACTTATGCAGATTAAACCAGTTCTCAAAGGGATTCTTACAAGTTAAAAGAACATGTAGAGATAAAATTTAAAAGGCTCTGCAGTCCATTTTAAATTAAATTTGAATTGCTTTCAGATTTTTAAAACCCCTCCTTTATTTCATTTTCTGAAGTCTAGTTATCTCATATACTGTTTAAATTGCATACTTTTCCTTCAAGATATAGTATATTAAGAATCTGCCTCTTTTCAGGTGAAATGACCTTTGGATTTGCATTGTCTCCGAAGAGGAATGACCTTTGATACTTGTTTTCATTGATTCATTCTAACCACAGTATGGGCAGGTATTCAACCTATTCCTGTTGCAGATCTCTCTCTCACTTTCCATACTAATCTAACAATATGTAAGGAGGCCTACACTGCAGTAAAATATTGAAATAAAATATTACTGTTTCTGTAGCTAAAGGAAGGTGCCATATTTTGCCCTTGACTGCCCATAAATATGTAGATAAACAGAAATCCGGGGTTGAGCTTTGATTTTATACAAATATTTATTGTAAACTGAGGAAAAAAATAACCCCAACTTGTAGATAATTGATTTATTCTGAAGTGTTGAAGACTGTTTATGGGATTTATTATAAGTAGTAGTAGTAGCACAGACTGTTTAACAATTGTTCAAATGAAATACCTGAGTGACTTAGAGGATGCCCAAAACAAAGTCCCCTCATAGAAGAGTGTGGTTTTGTTTTTTTTTTTAATGAAGAATGAAACATTTTCTTGAATGTATGAAGATTTAAAAAGAGATGTAAGAGTTTTCATGCGTGGTCAGATTGTGTTTCATTCAGTATGATATAATCCTGTGCAGTCTGACTTTTTTTTTGAGCTAGATTCACAATTTAAAAAAGGTATAATTTATTTTCTAGACTCGATTTTTTCAATATCTTTACCTTGAATTTCCCATGGAAACAGATTAATTTCAAATATTTTTCCTTCTGCATCAAAAGGGAGAGATTTCCTTAATCACATGTATACAGTTATTAGCCTTATTAATGTGCTTTATGATATTCATTATTATACAATTAATGAATTAAATATATCTATCTGAGGTGTAAGTATGTGCACAATATTAATTGCTAACTTTGTAAAAATATTAAGAGTCCTCTTATCTGCCACTGAAGAGTATCCAGCTCTTTGACTTGTGACAATTAGATAATTAGAGGTGAGTAGATTCTATAAACTTTTTTATTTTAATTTCTTCTCTACACTCTCACCCAGCTGTTTATACTGATTCTGCTTACCCTTTTTGGGGTGGTACTGAGGTCACCCTACTGGAATAACTCCCAGGCTTAGACTCACTGATTGGTGCAATCATGCACTATCTACTGTCATTATTAATCTTTGAGGGTTTTTTTGTGAGTTGCCCATTGCTTTTCTTCTTTTGCAAATGAATCACATACGAAAAGTTTTAGGCAGCTGACAGAGATGTGCAGAATAATAGATACTAACGTGAAAAATGAGCTCACTGCACTGAACACCTATCAAGGAAAGATGAAAAAGGAAATAGAGACCTTTGATTTTAAATCTGTATCTTTCAGAAATAAGGACATAAGTCAATTCTTAAGGCCTTGTTTCTGACCTTTTGATTATTACAGTTTTTCTTTTATTTATTCCTTACGCTCTAAATACTCAGTTAATGCTGTTTTCACATTACTCAGTCTTGGTGAGTTGTCTTTCACCCTTCTTTGACAGTAACATGGATTGCATGTATACAAGTGACTTTTGTATGCAAGACACTGTCTATTTTCTTCATGAATTTCAATAAGTTTGGAAGAAGAGGAGGCATTGAAGTGATGATTCTCTTGCCCTCAGCTTCATACACCATCTGCATTTACCCACTCTGAGATGTGTTTAGTTCTGCTAAGCAGAATATGGAGCTTATCTTCTGCCTCAGAAGATGTGCTAAATGCACATATGATTTTTGTTTCACTATGCTGCACTTCAGAGCATATATTATGCTTTTGTTAATCTATGATGTTATTTCTTCTTCAAGAAGAAAAAGAAAGAAGAAAATTCCCTGTTGTGTATTCTTTAACTGTGAAGCTCTGTTGAAAGACTCTATGTGAAGGTCTGTGTCAGTGCATTTTATATAATTG
The DNA here is from genome assembly GCA_036023395.1 of Myiotriccus ornatus. Taxonomy (NCBI): domain Eukaryota; kingdom Metazoa; phylum Chordata; class Aves; order Passeriformes; family Tyrannidae; genus Myiotriccus; species Myiotriccus ornatus. The sequence continues at coordinate 96,320,903 of JAYRBT010000082.1, forward strand.
CATTCCTTCTTGGAACTAATGTAAAAGTTTCTATATCAGGGGTATAATTTACTATCCTTTCTACACTGGGTGAGAAGTTACCATGTGTTTGCTTACTGTATTCTTAATGTTTTAAGATGGGTAGCAAGAAATTTAGGGTTGATATAAGCCTCGTAGGTCTGTGCTTTAGTTAAAATTATCACTAGAGGAAAAATATTATCATACACCAAACAAACAGTAAACCAGTTGTATCTAGGGTCATATTCACAACCCAATGGATGAGATAACTCTTCTGAAATTGGTAGAACAAGGTGATTTATATTAGCTGAGAATCTGACTGCTTTGCCCCTGATTTAATTTACTTTGACTGCATTTTGAGAGTGTATTATTTTCTCTTTATGTACAGAATGCTTGCATGTATGAAAATGCAGATGAACCTGACGTCATGTATGAATATTAAAAAAAAAATATATATATTTTAAATATATATAGGTATATCTATGTGTGTACATATGTATTTTCCTCCAAAAATATTGTACATGAAAATGTCTTTGGCTGCACAAGAAGAAGAGAAAATTAAGAGTTTTACTTCAATGAACTTTTACTAAGGGGGAAAAAAATCTGTGCAAAAACACTAAGATGGTTAAAAAACACAAGTCTCAAAGTCTTCTTAATAACGTGTTAGGACTTCTCCTTTCAAGGATGGCACATAACTAAGATCATTACTGGAATTCTGCAGTCATGCATACATAAGAGTTGGAATAATGTTCAGTTGCCCTGGAATGCATTAACTCATCCAAGTTTTTATGGGGTAACCAGAAACCTGTGCTACATCACAGGAGACCTATCCATGGGGTGTTAGATCCACCAGGAATTGGATTGAAATAGGAATTGTTGTATACTGAACCCTGTAGGGAAAGTACAGTAATGTTGTCCCAGGTCTCCTCTGCTACACTAAACTCTTTGTTTACCCTTACCCCAACCCGTCTTCTAAAAGGGCTAGTTGAGTGTCAGACAGGCACAGTATCGTTCAAGACTTCCTAGGGTAATGAGGGAGCTGGCAGAAGAGCTTGCCAAGCCGCTCTCCATCATCTTCCAACAGTCGGCTCACTGGGGAGGTCCCAGACGATTGGAAGTTGGCAAATATCACCCCAATCCATAAAAAAGGCTGCAAGGCTGACCCTGGTAACTACAGGCCTGCCAGCCTGACCTCGGTGCCTGGCACAGTTATGGAGCAGATCATCCTGAGTGCAATCACACAGCAGCTACAGGATGGACAAGGGATCAAAGCCAGCCAGCACGGGTTTAGGAGGGGCAGGTCCTGTCTGACCAACCTGATCTCCTTTTACGATCAGGTGACCCGCC
>JAYRBT010000082.1:96331334-96366200 GCA_036023395.1 Myiotriccus ornatus
GACATCCGCCAGCTGCTTGTAGAATAATTCATCCCCTTCGTCATCCTGGTAGGGCAGTCTGTAACAGACACCCATGATGATGTCGGCCTTGTTCGTCTCTAATATTGTCACATTATTATTTTTTACTTGAAGATGGAAACTTTCTTAAGGGACCATAGCAGTTTTATTTTTTATTCTGTAACTGGAACTCAGTGTAGTTAAACTAGCGTATCAAGGTTTGACACATACTATTTTTATGGGAAATAAACACTCAAAAGTCCTTTGGGAGATTGATCGTAAATTAACCTGTGATATCAGAAAAAAAAATGAAGGTTGTTTATATGCCTGCAAAAATTCATTTCTTTTAAATAGAATAAAACTATTTTTTCTCATTAAAAAAAAAAGATCTACACATTAAATTTCAGTATTAAGGCAGCAATACACCCTCAAATGGGGTCTCTTTCTCTACAGCAGAACTCAATCACTTCTGCAATCTAATATCCCATCCCTATTACATTAGAAATTGAGTTTTAGACAAGAAAATATCTCATTCATTGCTGATAGTATGCAGTACAAACAAACTGCTGAAGACTGAATTCATATTCATTTTATACCCAGGATCAAAGCTAACACTCTTCATAAAAGTCTGCATGTGTGGCTTTAAAATAATGACTGCTGTGATATATCCAAGGTTTTAATGTAACTTTATGGTTTAGATAGTGATGAGACGTGGAGGTGACATGTAAGGAAATAAATGTTTCTCTTTTTTCTAATTTGTAGAAGATCTTTGAAGTTCTGATGCACTTAATTGTCATTTACATTTTATGAAATAATGCAAATAGATGACTGATGTAAAATCGAGTACACTTATACAATTTTTTTCATGCAACTCTTGTCAGTTGTTTAAGGACTTCATCTCTTTACCATAAGAGTTATATCACCTTAGTTAGTTTCATAGATAGCAATTGTGATCTTGTGTTTATGCTGCTGTCATTCCTCCTGAGAAAGACAATTGATAAAATCTGTGCTGGGAGGGGAGTTCAGTTTTACTGACAAACTTAGCATTTGTTACAAGATCTGGTGGCAGGTTTTGGGCTGTGTGTTTCATTTCCATAGAGACACACTGTTCATCTGCAAAAAAATCTGATGGCAAAAGGTTTGGTGACTGCTCTTCGTGCTAGTGTTTACTTTTCACATGACTCTGGTTGTTTCAAGGATTATGTGATTTCTAGTCCTGTCTCCAGTCCCCAGCTCTTCATGACTCATTCTCCGCTCTAGATAATGGAGATCCTATTGTTGCATTAATAAATACTGTAATTCGTTGCCAAAAAGCATAATCAACAGACATTTCTTTGTCGAGGTGAATTTTTCTGGAGACTGATAGATACAGTATAATATAGGGAAACCCGGCATATTTTCGGATCCCATGGTTTTTATTTAACTTCGGAAATAGTCTTAGGTGGTGAGAACAAGGATATGTCTACATTCAAATTACTAAAACCATATCAATATTACTATAAACTGTCACATAGTAAATAGCTTCAGTTGAAAGTTCTACAAAATTTTCTTCGAGCCTTGGATATAAGGGAAAGTCTGAAGCATCAGTATATTGGGCTGTAGTACACATATTTGGGGCATCTTTTGTGCTATATCTTTTTCTGATGGACTTTTCCCAGTTGATACAATTAGAATAAGTCCTGTTGTTAGCGGAATACTTATTTGCTGTGGGGCATCCTACAGAGTAGATACTGCTTATATTTATTTGTTCTTTAGTGTTTCTTTTTTTTTTTTCTCTGCTCATTTACTTGCCAAAGTGTCTGAGCACAAAACTAATAGCTTTTGTTACTGCTTGAATTGAAGTGCAACATTGGTTTAGAAGCCTTTTCATTAATATTTTATTATAAATCGCTAGCAGGGTTTCATAGAACTGAAAACAAACTTGCTTTTGTAAGATCAGGAACACTTCTGTATGGTTATGTATCAGCTTGAGACAGATAGATTTAGGATGGTAATTAAACTACATAAGACACAGGCAATTAGAAATAGGATTCATTTTTATTTGAGCAAATTATCATGTTTTTTGACTTTTTATAATGTCATTACATAAGAACAAAATCAATTATCTGATTACTGGGCAATTATTTTGATTGAAATCCTCTTACCAGAAGTCCCTATCTTGAGGCAAAGCAACTCTAAATCAAACAGAGGATCTCTTCATTAAGCAGAGCAGAGCCTTAGCAGAATTCTTAAAACCTGTAACACACATGTGCCATAAGCAGGAAGAAATCAATATTAACCCTGCATTTGGACAACAATTACAATTTGCTAAGATTGGCTGCTTTAACAGTTTGGCAGTTCTACACTGTAAGAGAAAAATAGTTTCCAGAATTTGTCAAGTAACTTGCATCTCTGATCAGGAGTTGTTGGTGATGAGTTCAGTGCAACAGAACAGAGAACAGAGCAGCAGCTTCTTCTCTAGAACCTGACTTATTTGGTATCTAGATCTATGAAAGGGCCTGAAGTTCCTCGTTATAACTGAAATGGCTCATTCTGTTCTTTCTTTCACCTTTTCCATCTCCCAGAAACGTCTAAGATCATACTGTTCTTTAGATACTGGGAGCTGAAGAATAGTAATAATATTTGTATTTCAGTGCAATGACAAATTGTGACCTTGAAGAGTTACTTATTGTATTGCTTATTGTGATAGCTGAGTTGTGTTTAAAAACATACAAGCAGCAGAATGATTTATGTCTCAAAGGCAGAGGATAGAGGCATTTTGCAATACACTTCATTCTCGATGGTAGACACATCTTCTCTCATCCACAGCCTTATCATCTACTACACTACAGAGTCAAGCTGGTTTTTCCCATGTGCAAATCAATCCTAAGAGAATATCCTCTTTGTGAGTCATTTCTTGAATTTGTAAACTTGAATGTGAACTGTCTATCTACAAGTGGTAATTCATATGATTGCTTATGCAGAAATAGAGTGCAAGCAGTAACATGCTACAAATAAATTCTCTTCACTGCAGTTACAGTAGCTGCCTTAATGAACTTTTATCTGTATTACTTCTTACCTTTCGAAGACTGAAAGTGTGGATTATGTTTACTTATTTATTTTTGTAATGAAAATTGTTCTGGACTTCATGTAGTCCATTTATAGAGAATTGCTGGGTCAGAATAATGAATACCATAATTCAGTAGATGGAGTCAAACTAAATGTCAGTGAGAACGTTCCAGAAAGATTATTAATTTTTCATTCATAAAAAGATTGCATTTTTCTTTGGAAAGGGTGATATATTTGGTTCTCATTATTTTTCTCAGGATGTAATATGACACAATTCTAAGAATAAAACTGCAGGTGGCACTTGCTAAGGTAACAGTCCATGCGATGGAAAGATGAACTTGAATATGTTACTTCCTGGAATTTGTTCTGAATTTCTCCTACCAAAGGTGACTGTTTAAAAGAAAAACAAAACAAAACATAACAAACAAACAAAAAACCCCACAAAAAAACAAACCACAAAAAACCACCTCAGATTATTCTTCAGCCACTTCTACAATAAGTACGCTACAATGTTGTTATTTTTTTAATAAGAAAACTTACAATACTTTCTTCACCTAGTATAATGCTGGTAATTAAATGTCACTTGCACAGCAGTGAACACATCCAATCTTTTTGCAGCTCTAAGGATAAACATAATGATCTATGAAACAGATACCATACAGTCGATTCTGTCAGGAATCTCAAGAGAACAACCCAGCAGCACTTGCTTTTGTAGAATGATCCTAGTCTCCTCCAGTTTTATCAGCTCTTGGTATTCTGGCATATATCAAATTAACACCAATTTAAAGACTCTTTAGTTGACAGTACAACAATTAGTGTCAAAAGAATAGGTAAAATAGAAGACTTGATTACTGTCAGTGTTGTTAAGATTCCTATAAATGCTATCCAAGACAAGTAATCTTGATTTTTTTTTTTCAAAAATATAATTTCAGAAATTTAAAATCACCAGAAAGGTCTCTATGGGGCATTTTTTTCCTAGATTTCAAAGAAATGTCAAAATTATTGAATCACAGTTTGCCAAAAAAGTACTTCGGGAAAAAAAAAAAGATTTTGAAAGGCTAGTCTTGGTGAGTAAACACTGTATTTGTTGTTTTTTACTGCCACAGAAACAATCACAGGAAACTTCAAAGCAACCAAAATTTTTACTGAAGATTATTTTATATTACAAAAATCTAGTAATTTGTGTGCAAAGAACATTACTATTTGAAGTATCATAGAACCTCTTTCAAAATTGTTTACATCTTACATAAGAAAAGTATTTTGAACAAAAGGGGAAAAAAACCTCAAAAGATCTGAGGTGGAATAGAGAGCTGGAAATATTTTCAACCTTAGCATCACAGAGTTATTGATCAATATAATCAATTATACTGAAGTGCACTTGTCACTTTCTGGAACTGTGTGATTGAGTAAAAAGTGAAAATTCTCATCTAGAGCTTATGTCAATAATGGGATCAGAATTGTCTTTATCCCTTTTTTTAATATTCTTTTAAAATTCTGAGGGGTTTTTGCCATTTTTGTAATTTCTCTGTTTGTGTATGCATATATTTACATATAATAATCTTAGAGCAGATTTTCTTTCTAATTCATACATTTTTCATGATGAAACATATTTTTTGGTGTTAAGACAGGCAGAAGTTACATTGCAAATTGTAACAAAACAGAAAGAAACCCAAACCAAACAAAAAAACCCCAAAAGACAAAACCCCACCAAACCAAACCAACAAACAATAAACCACAAACAAACAAACCCAAAACCGGTTTGTAAAACCTTTTAAATTCAAAGAAAACCACACAGACATAACACCAGTTACATTGGTGTTTATTGTGAGGCTGAATAACAGTGGAATATTTACTACTTTTTCCAATATATTCTGGAAAAGTGGTGTTAATAGATCTTATGGTTTTATATGCATCTTTAAAACAGAAGAATGAAGCCATGACCCATCTGAAATAAAGAAAACAATGCCATGGATATACTTTTATTATCAATGAATTTTGAGTATATTCCTCTAAAAACAATATAGTGGATTCTCTCTTTCATTAAAATACTTCTTGTTTTTGCACAAATAATTTAAATTTCATTCTGGTAATGTATAACTTAAAGCAGGATATTTAGACATTTTATATGATTAGGGGAGAGGTCTTCTTTTTTTTTTTTTTCTTCCCAGAAACAATTTAATCTGGAATCTCAGAACAGAAGCGGTTATTTCGCCTGCTCAGCTGCTTATCAGAAAACAAAGAATTTTTTTTTTAAGAGGGAAATGTACCAAAATAATTTCTTGGTCTCGGTTTATATTAAAAGAGCTTTTGAATGTAGTAAGCTCTTCACACAACATACTTGTATTCTCAGATTTTAAGACTTTTATTATGATGATGAATAAATAGGAACAATTAGGAAGATGCACCCCAAGGTTGTCATGATTCCTTCTTTTTTCTTTGTAAGAAACATGCAGGGCAATTGTAAAGCTGCATTAGCATAGGAGTGAGGCTAAAGGCAGTGCTTCATCTCGTCTGAAGAATACAAATAAAAGTACAGTCATTGTATCTAAGCAACAGTCCTGCCTGATGCTGAGAAGAAGATCATCTCTCATGCCTAACTATTCTTTTAACATGAATGAACCCCTGGAGGCACTTAGATGAAGACTTGCCGGTGCTCAGGGGCTGCGATACTGCAAAATTTCAAATACAGTGCCTTATTTCCTGGGTTTAACACAATTCTCTGAGCAATCACAGGAGAATTGAACTAGCTCAATAAATGACTGCATTCTCATCAGTTGTTTAGATTGATACTACATCAACCCCTACTTCAGTCAAAACAGCTGTGAGTTTTTCTGAAGTCAGTGTAGAAATCATGACAACCAAGTGTGATTGCTACCATACAGACTTCTCTGCTGAGAACCAAAACTAAATCAGTCTAAAGGATGTAGAAAACTCTGCAGCTCTGCAGATGTTTACTGAGTGCAGTGGATTGTTTCCCAACATCAGTACTGAACATTTTAATAAATTATTGAGATTTCTTCATGAGAAAATAGAAATAAAACCAGAACACTGAAACAAGGCAACTTTGTAATTTTTCTACTTTTTACAGTTTTGAAGATCAAGAAAATGATGCATCAGTGCATTTTCTAATCAGCATTTCCCCTGTTCCTATGAGTTTAAGATGGACTAAATACTGTTCCCTATTTTGTAAGAATCATAGAATGGAGATAAAACTGATTAAGACATGCTACAAGTATTGTCATGGACTCATAAAGGGGTGTTTATGAAAAGTGAAGTGTCAGCTGTGCCGTAGTAGTTGCCAACTGAGAGAACACATAACTGTGTTATGTGGATCTATGCATTGACAAAGCGTTCTTTAGGATTACAATGCTTTCAGTTCTAAAAGCAGTAGTCATTGTGCTCTTCCATGTTGTCTCTTCAAGGTCATAAAACACTAATTTGGAAAAAAAATTTTGTATTAAATTTCAAAGGTCCTTTTACATTAAGACCAAATTAAAAATTGGTGAAATGTGTTATAGAGACTTAGTGGCAGAAATAGGTAAAAAATGTTCTCATTTACAATTTTTCTAGCTTTACTTTCTGTTCTGAACATAACTGTAGCGAGTATATGAGAATTTAATCGATAGTGTAGGCAGATACTTGCCATTTTCCTTATTTGTGTTTTGAGAGGGCAGGCTACTAGAAACTCTCACTGATCAAAGCCATGTTACCTAGCCTGTGTATTATGTCAAGGACAAGCTCTGCTAAGTCCTAGAATGTATATTTATCGGATTTTTTTCTTTAATATCTGAAGAGTAATTACATTAAGTGCAATGCTCTTGAAGCAAGAAAGGTGTCTTGCATCCAAACCATTGTCTGAATGAGAACAAGCTGAGGAGCAGATGTCTTGTTTGTATATGATTTCCCCAGCAACAAGTTTTATGTAGTACTGTTAATTAAACCACAAATGTCTGTAATTTTCTAAAGAGTTAATGGATCTCTCTTTAAGAGCTATATAATCGAGGATAAAATCAGGATCTGTGAGATGTAATGATCTTCCTTTTCATTTTTGTACTACAACAGTATCTTGGGAGAACAGCAGTCTTGATAAGTCTGACAGATAAGGAGGTGGTTTGCTTTCTCTGGTTGCTGAGCCAGTCTGAACACCTGCTCTGCTCCTGTGTAATTTCTCTGCACACAGCTTCAAATACTGTTTGATGATCACCCACAGCATTTGTAATAAAAACTGAATAAGAGCTTCATGCAGAAAAAATAAATTCATCTCCAGTGAGCTTGAGTGTTGACTTGAGATATAGAAGAAAATATAGTTCTTCAATATTAAATAAGACTTTATCACTGAACTAGAGTTCTTCATCGATCTTCAGTCCTGCAGTCAAAGAAGAAATACAGCAAAGACTGTTTTTATTTTGCTGGGACGAGCAAAGGAAATTTAATTCAAGAACAAACAACAGTCACAGAAAAGCAAAGCAAACGAGTAAAATCTTTTTGATTTAGCAAAAAGACTGTATCATGCTATTCTCTATGTGGACCTTGCATTGACAATCTGGGCTTTGCAGTCCCAGAGCTCAAATGTCACAAGTGCCAGGCTCTAAAAACAGCTAATTCCTGATGTGAAGAGTCCAGGAGGAGTACTAGCACAGAGAGGGTGACCTACCTCCCTTGTGCCAGTTTGTGCACCGGCATAAAACTGAATGATTCTGCTGATTTCAATACAGCAATGTCGTTAACAGCACCGGGACCCTGTGCTTTATTTGAACCGTCAGTCAGTTCCTGCAATACAATTCAAAGGTTTTGTTTGAATCTTATGTTTACTTCACAGTCACCTGAGAAAATGGATGATTTTTTTTTTCAGTGATTGGCTTTAAATAGTAATGGGGTGTTAGGGTGTACTTTTCCCATGAGTAATTCAGGGGTGAGGGAATACTGTTGTCTTGTAGTTCTCTTCAAAATCGTTTTATCTTGTTGAGTTTGCCTGTCTTGGTTTTGTATCACAAAACAGTTGCCTAGGTATCTCATAAATATTTAGAGTGCTTAGCAGTGGTTTGAGCAAAATATTTTTAAAGCAAAATATTTTAAAACAAAATATCTCAAGTCTCACAGTCAAACCCAGTTTAATTTCTAAATTTTAAAATAGTAATAATACTATGCTACCAGTATTTATTTAGTCCTAATTGTAACACTCAGTGCCTGCCAGTATAAATAATGGATCATATATTGAGAATTAGGTGAGAAAGGAGAGTCTATTCCTATATCTAATTCAATCCAATGGCATTTAAAAGCTTTAAGTATCTTTCTTTCTTTAATAAAAGAGTCTGGCTTTTTTCTTTAATCAGAATTTGCTGAAGACAATTGTCTCAAATAAAAAGACTATCTGCAACCAACTATGTTTGATTTTTGCTGATGACCTTTATGAGAAAAGCCTCCCAGCAACAACAAAACAAACAAAAAGCACCAAAGATTTTGTTTATAAAAGAAAACTATGGCTGTTATAAATCTGTTCTGGGTCTGATAATATGTATTTCAAATCCCATTAGTTAAATGTATTCAGTAAAACCAATTTGCCTCACTGGATTTTTTACTAGTCTATCTTAAATGTCACCAACATACAGAAGAGACCTCTGTGCTTTTTGTGTTGCTGCAGCACACAGATTGTGCAGTGTATCGTGGAAGGGCATCATCTCACCACAGTACCATCTGCTTGAAAGTGCAGAGGGAAATGCTGAACACTTTTCCAAATTTCCTGTCATAAACACAGTGAATAGGAGCTCATTAGCCTACAGCAGCTCCCATTGTAATCACATTATATCCATGCAGAGAAAATTGCCTGCCTGAAAAGTAAGTCCTTCGTATTGTTTAACTGGTTGGATGCTTTCTGCCATTTCTGCAACACAGACTGCTTCCACTGTTTTCACCACAGGATAAATATTTTGTGGATTTTCCACTCAACCAACATTCTGCAATGTCTAATGGAAGTTAGCATTTTATAGAGCAACAATCTGAATTGGAGTGGAGGGATTTTTGATTTCTCACATTATCCTACTTAAGATAAAAGGTAAATAATCCTGACAAAAAGAAAAAAGCAGTAGTTCAGACACCAAAAAGACAATCTTGAATTCTTTAAGGGGTAGTTAAGTAGACTACAAGCTCTCTGAAATATTGCTCCAATACTTTCCACTCCAACGAGTTGGATATTCCTTGAATTTTAAAAACTTTTTGAATTTTGATAAATTGTATGAAAAGAAGTAAGCAAAATTGGCTCTGTAACACTGGAGTTTCATTCTGATGATGGTTAAACAGCAGTGGCAGGTGGAGAGAACCTTTTACTCTTCAGTGGTTTCCACTGTTGTCCATAGGGCTGTGCTGCATCGCTGTAGTTACAAACCTCGCACGGAATTATGGTACTGCTTCTGTAGGGTTAGGTTTGAAAAGCAACCCAATCTATTGCCCTTCTAGCAGTATATGCCAGTGAATGAAAAATGAAAACAGTCAAATATAATAACATTTTCTCTTTTTTTTCTTTTTTCCATTTAAAACTGTGGGGGAGCCCAGCTGTCTCTGGGCTCTCTGTAAGCTGGTATCCCTGAACACTGTGTCGTCTTCCTGCCTCGACCGACGACATAAAACCTTAGCATTTCTACTTCTTTTGCTGTGCTGTGTGTGAAGCATATTTTGCTGTAACATGTTTTGCTGCATGTATGCTAGTATGTTTCATAGAGGTAAACTTGGTTGTGGATGTCACTATTCCATGCTGTCTCTACTTCTATGCACTCTTTTGTGAATTCGGTTAGTGCAAACAGTTAGTGGCTTGCACATTTTGTTTAAATGAGGTCAGCAAGAGGCAAATACATAGAATGCTTCACAGACCCTGAGCTCTTTCACATTTGTAATGAAAAATAATTAACATGCAACATGCACTCAGGGTTACCAAACAGAAAGGTTAAACTATTTCATTGTTTTGTATTTTCCACCATTCCTCTTTGTATCTCAGTTATGACTAAACTGAAATAGAAGAAAGATCCTCTGTAACCTTGAAAAATCAAACAAGATAGTGGTCTCAAATGTGGTGTTTCTGGTGATGATTTCTATGAAAATATTGATATTTTCATTTTGTGTGCCAATATGCTCATCCTCAACACCATGCTCAGGTTCAACATCAGTCTTCCTCAGTGAAACTAGTTACACAGAGAGCATTTTGGGCCTTACTCAAGTGAAAGAGAGTTTTTATAGCTCTTCATTTGAGACAGAGATTGAATGTCAATAATCTGATTTTTATGTAACTTTGCTTATTTTTAGAGTTTTGGTATAACTTAATGAATATGAAGAGGTAGAAAATATATTAAACAGCCTTTGGCCTAGGTATTGTACTTATCCTGAGTTATAGGTGAATTCCAAAACTTTATCCTTTTGTTGTGCTGTAATGAGAATCCAAGGGGAACTCTTTGACCCATGTATTTTTACCCTGGGCTTTGTGTTCTGATTTGTCACTTTCTAACCTGTCTTCCCATCATTTTCCTTTTTATTAATGTTATATCCATCCAGTTCCTCCCAACAAACATTTCAGATTGTTTGGCAACAACCTTGGAGCTTCATTTGGGCATGTTGCACCCCAGCTGGGAAACTGGTGAATATGGGGATGCCATTCATTACTTAAGTGGAGCACTGGAGCAGGGCAGAAATGGAAAACATTTTATTTCCATTAAAAACTAGTGTGATTTTTTTAAAAATTATTTTTATTTGAAGTAAAAGCTAATGGGACTCATCTACTCCTTGAATTTGAATTTTACATGAAAGTTTGGCATCTAAGAAACAAGTTCAATAGAAAGACATTTTCTCTTCTTAAACTTCCCAATATTATCACATAATACCAAAATTAGCCTACTTTAGCCCATGTTTTCTGTGGGGAAAAACTCAGAGGTTCCTTAATTTTTTCAGATTTTTTTTAAAATATTTTTAAAATCTGCTTCATCTCCATTATGTGATTAAACTGCAAAGCCCAAATTCATGCTTTCCTGGAATTCTGGATTGTTAGAGTATATTTGTGAGTAATTTTAGATGTTAAAATACTTTTATTAGTTATTTTCTTATTTGCTTTCGAGGAAAATAAACTGTAGTTGCTGATAAAGTTAATCTCAATCATTATTGTAGAAAAATTAAAGGTAAATAACATTTAAATTCCTAAGTACTCCATTAATTTTATTTTAGCAAAAATGCTTGTTTTCACAGCACTTTGTCTAACAGAATTCTTTACAGTCTGAGTTGTCTAATTACAATTTAAAAATGTTATTTGCTGTGGTAAGGACAGAGAAATTTACAAATAGTTAAATGTTTGGATCTAACACGCTGCTTTTTTTTTTTTTTTTAAATTAAATCTGTGAAATTACTGTAGTCATCATTTGTGGGCATACATGTTAATCTTGATTATAAAATAAACGGGGATGTGTTTTTTAATCACCATATAATTAAGGAAACAATCATAATCTCATGAAAGATAGCAAATACAAATTAAATTCTTGAAGTCTTAATTATAAAGTGCTAATGGACTAAAATGTGATTTAAGTAGAGAAAAACTAGAGATTTCTGAGACTGTATTTTTGAAGGCTGAGGATTTTCCCAGTACGGATTCAATACAAGTTGCCTCAGTTATTCAACAAACACTGTACTAGTTTTCACACATTTCAGTGGTGTTTCAGTGGACTTTCTAGGGAAATCTATGGAACAGATATATTCAAGGAGAATAGATGTCTTAAAAGATAACTCTTATTTTAGATAAATCTCACAATTATGTTGTTGGTGTTGTCGGATTACGTGAACAAATATCACAAAAGTAGGGGCTCCTAGTCTCTCGAAAACATTATAAAGTGTGTGGTGTCTTTTTTTTCATGTCATTTTTCCATGCATATTTCTACCAGAGGTTTGGATTTGTAATGTGACATGGAAAGATGGCTCTGAGGATCTTTGAGATTTATTCACTGTAGAAGTCTACATTTACTTCAGTTTCATGCTGCCTTTTGAGATCTCACAGATTCAACAATAAAATTTCAAATTTCCCTCTTGTTCGCCATGCTGTTTTTACTTCTTTTAATTTTAGTGACCTCAAAAAACTTTCAGAGAACATTCCTTATTCTGTCACTTGCACCACCAATTTATGAGGCAGCAATGGCATTGGGGTTGCTCAGGCTGACCTTCTGCAGAGCTCTCCTGAATTGATGGCCCAGCTGACAATTGTTTGTGTTTGGTTTGTTTTGGTTTTGCTTTAATAAACGTCTTTACATTGTCTATGTGATAACTTAGGTAGGTCTTTACTGATTACCTTCAAACATGACTGAGACAGTGACAAAGTATTATGGAAAAAAGACATATGACTGCTTGGTAGGAGATCCTCCTCCCCACCTTCCTTCCATTCCCTTCGTTTTTTGTTTTTTTTTTTTTGTGGCTAGTTCTTGGTGTATTCATTGGTAAGAATTTTGAAGTGCAAATATATTGTTGCTTTCTTTAAGTATTTGTCCTTCAGATTACTGTTCACTTAAAACCTTTAATATTTTGGGTTTGTCTTGTCTGTTAAGCTAATTTGTTATTTCATAAGCAGAAAACTGATCTTTTTATTTATTTTCTTCATTCCTTTCTCTTTTCAAGCACTATCATAAAGAATCTTTTTCAGTGTTTCTTTTGTTTTACAAAGCAAATTTTATTTGCTCTACGCAAGTTGGTTCATTTCTGCCTCTAGCAACGAATTAGTTTTGCAGAGCCATCTCTAAATTGAATTAGTTTGCAGATGGTCCTCTTATCTGTATGCTTTAGAGGGATTAAAACCTCAGGGTTCAGAGTATGGACTGACCTCTGCAACTTTAAATTTTTTCTTCTTCTTTGTTTTAAAGCAATTTATTTATCAGTTCTAATGTCCAGGGTTTTATCCATGAAGCTTTTAAGCTTATTAGGAACCTGCCATCTGGAACAGTATATTAGGAAAAGCTTCTCAGAAGGATTTGTTATAATTACAACATATTTCTTTAGATGTGTCTACTTAAAATTATATTTCTTCTCATCAAGGTTTAGAAGTCAACTGCAACTGATCTTTCAGTCAAATATGCACATACAGTGAATTAAAATTTGAGATGGCAGGATACATAATGTAAATGAAAGCAGGTGAGATATTAGGAGGGTAAATGTTGATCTTGATTTCTATGAACAGATAGCAAAACACAAGCTCAGCATTATGTATATTTCACTGAGTGACTTCGTTAAATAATAAGCATAGATGATTAAGTTTAATAAAACTGTACTATTCTTCAAGGTAAGATTACTCTTATTTATCATAATCCATGTAACATTGCTTATCATGCCTATCACATTATTAATCCAAACCAATAGTTTTTTGATGATAGAGCTAATTTTAACAATTTTCTAAATTTAAAAGAAAACTACAAGTATAATATTTTCTAATTTTTAATTTCTTCAATTATTTATTTGAAAAAAGGATATTGGTTTACTGTTCAAAATATATTTATCAAAACGGTTATGTTATAAATGTCAAACACACAGAAGAATGAAAGGAAATGGTAAATAATATACAATATATGATATACAGTTTCCTTCCAACAGATGCAATAACATACAGAAATACCCAGATTTGTTTGTAGTAATGTTGGTACATGTACATATATTAGGGTGGCAGTGCTCTGATATGATAATCCCACAGCTTGGAAATCAAGTAACAAAGTTTATGTGGAACTGAAGCCAGGTATGTTGAAATGATTCTTCTGGCTCTGGAATGATCTTGAAACACTTCATACTGTGTAAAGTCGACTTATCATTTATGTCTTCAAACTACTGTAACTTAGATCAGTGACAAAGGGAGTCATCTGGGGTCAGTGTTGCCTGTTACTCTTTCTCTCCTGAGTCTGACCACAACTCAGAATGTTTATTCTGGGCTGCTGGGAATCTTCCATGTTAAAACTTTGCATTTTCAAGACTGCATTTTTATCACTACTGGAGGATTTTAAAACTCACAGATCTTATTAATGACTTAATTCCTTTTTTTACGGATTGCAGGAAGACCACCTTATATTTATGTCTAAGTATTTTATTTAAGGCTCAGCTTTATGGTTAAGAAAACTCTGGTCTTTGTATATGCAGTCCATGAGAAAAAAAAATAAAAACTAGGGAAAACTTTTTATATCCAGGTTCAATTTATAAGTTAATTATTTTGAGCATGATGCTTAATCTTTAGTGATACTGTGAGTTAAGCAGGACTTTAATCATTATTTCAATACTGTCTATTTGATTTATTTGTATGAGTATTTGGAGAATATTCTATTAATCAATTTTATAGCTTGTTTTATGATGCTAGATATCCCATATTCATCTTTTAATCATTTGCTAATTACTGTATTTGGAGTTGAAATACCTGTTTCTTGGCTAATATTTGCATTATTTTTCTGTTGGGAACCTTGTTTTCAAAACACTCTCTTTAGTAGTCTTTCAACACAAATTGATCATTGGTGTTCTGCATGAACAAGCTTGATAAAAATCTAGAACTGTTTCATAGCTCAGGGATCCCTTTTTTTGGCTAGAAAGCTGTTAGCGTAAATTTAGAGGATGGGGAGGTGGTTGTAAGCTAGTTTCTAGTGATGTCTGAAGTAGTCCCCAAATTCATTTATGTTAAAGACAGCTTCTAGAAATTCTTCCAGCTTCTAACAAACTTGGACACTCCTTCCAGTCCTCTCTGGATGAGTGAGAGCATAGAAAGTACATCGCTGAGCTCTGTGTTATTGCAGGATTTCTCCATCCCTGAGGAAGTCGCCACAGGAGAATTCAGTGTAACTGATGCCAGCGCTCTGGTGGATGAAAGCCATTCAGATAAATTCAGCTTTTCAGATCATACGGGTGATTACCACTTGCATGTAGACAGAATTCGTGTTAAAACATTTAAAGAATTTTGAAAATCTACATTTCTTTTTTTTATGACAAACAGTGAAATTAATTTTTTTCCTCATCTCAGGATCCCTTAGGTTGTTCAGATCATACTGGAGAGCCCAAACTGTGAAGTAAGTGTAAGCTTTCTAGCAGTATGACAGTGCTCCCCCCCAAAAAAAAAAAAAAAAAAAGAATTGAGGGAAGCATGTGAAAGTCATGTTTTGTATTAAGAAACATACATTTTCTTATGATCATAAGGATATGAGGACACATCTGGAGTGCTGTGTCCAGTTGTGGGCTCCTCAGTACAAGAAAGACAAGGAGCTACTAGACAGGGTCCAGCAGAGGGCTACAAAGATGATGAGAGGTCTGGAGCATCTCTGTCATGAGAGACTGTGGGATCTGGGCCTGTTTAGTCCAGAAAAGAGAAGATTGAGAGATACATATATATATCTCTAAGGCAGGGGCCAAAAGGGATGGTGCCAGCCCTTTCAGTGGTGCTTAGTGATAGGACAAGGAGCTATGGCCACACACTAAAACACAAGAAGTTTCATCTCAACATGAGGAAGAACTTCTTTACATTGAAGACTGTAGAGAGCAGGAACAGGCTGCCCAGGGAGGTCATGGAGTCTTCCTCTCTGGAGACATTTGAAACCCATTGAGACACATTCCTTTGTCACCTGCTCTAGATGACCCTGCCTTGGCAGGACTAGATGATCCCCAGAGGTCCATTCCAACACCAACATTTCTGTGATTCTGTGAAATTAGTGTGTTGTGTGTATAATGCCTGAATGTAAAGAGAGACTTCATCTTCTTTCTTAATTTCTAGGGTCTTCTTTTTATATGTGCTAATCTTCTGAGTTACATTTGTCACTTAAATATTTAGGGAAAAAAAGGGGGAAGAGAGGTAGGCTTTCAGTGCAGTTTTTCTCCAAATTTAAGCATGATGTGAGTCACAAGTATGAAACAGCAAGAATTGAGCCCTTTAATTATGGTATGGAACTACACCATCTTTAGGCTTTTTTCATGAAGTTTAAGGCAAAGAAGAAGCATGATGTCATGATGACATGACCTTTTGTGATTGCAGACCTTTAATTTTCATCTACAGTCAAACTGGACCATGCCTTTAATATTTTATGTCATAAAATTTTTGTTTAATGAGATAAGGAATCTGGCTTTCCACTTAGCAGCAGTTCCAGTGATTAAGCATTCACAATGGTAATACAAAACCCCCAATGTATTTACTAAAAAAAAGAAATGGATAGCAATTGCTATCAGTTCTACAAATGGAAATGGAATTTATTTCTAGGTTTACTAGGAATAAAAAAAATCAATAATGAAGAATTAAAATAAAAATTATATTAATGATTGAAAGACAAGAAAACCTTTGAGAGGAATAAATAATTTTTCATCCAAAACTATAAAGAAGGCTAAAAAATGTTTATTAGAACATTATAAAGCTAGGAGTAGTCCAGGTTGTCATAACTCCCTTACTGAGATTCTTTTTTTGTATCATTCAGTGAACATAGGATTTTCAGAAGCATATCTTGTCTTAAAAATTTCAATATTTACTACTTCTTCTTGTTATTTACTTTGAATTATTATTTTACAGGAAATCCTGAAATATTTTTAAAAATAAGAATTAAAAAATTTGTTGTCCACTGGAATTCTTTGATCATAATCAGTTATGCTCAATATCAATAAGTTCTGAATTATCAAAAATCCTAAAATAAAAAATACAAAATCTCTAATAAAAAAACAATGCTACTAACTTTCTTACACACCACTTACTGTAGCTTTATAAGTTGGTCATAGTAAAGATAATAAAATTGTACTAGGCAATGTACCTGTGCAGAATTTCATTTAATGTGGCAATTTATTTTACTCTTTTTTTACTGGCAGTGTCCTTGTTTTAATTTTAGTTGCCTGTTTGTATTTTTTTGGCTTTCTGACCATTAATCTCCCTCTCCTTCTGAAACAGTTTCTTAACAGCTCTCACTGAAAGAAATTTCTCTGTATAAACCCTCATACATGCTAACAGATTCTTCATCACATATAATCTGTTCAGTGCTCTAATTATTACTTTTTTTTTTTATTGAATCCTCCGAGCAGCTTGAAGACAAGTTCAGCAGCGCTCATAATCACCACAGTGACTATGATAACCAACCTATGAAAATATGAAAAAAAAAACCACACCAAATTGAAGTTGTTTGGAATAGATGTAGTCACAGCAATTAAAAGGATCCACTCCTAGCCTCTTAAATTTGTCTAACTTTACAACACAGGCAACCCTTGTTTTTCACTTTGTCCTTTTCAGACATAATATTTAGCATCTGGCAATGTTTGTTAGTTGAAATGTTAGTCAAGTACAGTGATGAAATTTAGTTACGCTGTTGAATAAAAGATATCTGTCAATCATAAAATATATAAAATTTACAGAAATTGTTCTTCTGATAAAAAATTTTTTTACAAGCTACATGCATGTTATTGAAACTAAGTTTGCTTATAACAGAGGGTAACATCACAGATGGTCTCAATCAGCTTCACAAATCAGGCAACTGCTTCTTACACAAAATCATCTGCAGTAGTGTGATATTTGCCCAAAGTACAGAAAGGATTTCATACTGATAACAAGTACAATTCTTCTGAAAAGTACTATATGCCAGAGTTCAGTAACTGTCCTCCACCATTACAGTGAAATGAGTTTGGTTTTTTTTTTTTTTTTTTTGGTTCAGAGGTGGCTATCAGTGGTAAATTGAATGCAGATGAGACAGATTTTAATTAAAGTCAGTTCTTCACTCTGTGAAGCCTGCCATCTATTTTTTTTTTTTTTTCTGGACCCACACCCATTTTCAGAGAAGGTGTTTGTGCCAAGTGAATCTTTTTGAAAGTGCATCTGCAATTACATGTTTTTAACCCTGCTGTCAGAGTTTCCCAGAAACTTCACTGAAACGAAATGAGCCTTTTCATGCAGTGAGAATGGAACAGAGCTCTCTCTTCACCTAGACACAAACATCTGTCAATGACCAACCTCATTAAACACTGATCCTTTAAGTTTCCCTTAGTATAGGAAAGTATTAGATAGCCAAGACCATGAAAAAAGCAGTTTATAAATATATATGTACACACATGTATGTATCATTGCCATGTATAGCTATTTAGATTTCTACAGCTGGAAATTATTTGTGGAAATAAAAAATGCAGAAATCTGGCTTACAGAAGACACAAAAAAATGAGGACCATTACTTTGTGCCTTTGTAGTGACTCGGACTTCCTCTTGCCATATCAATTCAGATATACATCACCTGAGGCATCCAGCCAGGTGGGAGCCTCTTTGTGACCAGCTGGACAGATATAAACAGGAAGCTATGTAGGCAGTAAAGAGAAGGGCTGAAGGGATTGGACACTTAGGCTTCAAAGCAAGTCTCACATTTCTACATGTAATCACAGTAAGTCTGATTGCCCTCATCACATGACCTAGGAGCACATGTGGAAATGCAAAAGGCAAGAAAGACTGGGACAACTTGTCAGTCAAAGAGTATTTGACTGATTTTTTTTTTTTTAATGTCTGTATTCTGCAGTCAGTTGTCTTTAGCTAA
The DNA here is from genome assembly GCA_036023395.1 of Myiotriccus ornatus. Classification (NCBI taxonomy): domain Eukaryota; kingdom Metazoa; phylum Chordata; class Aves; order Passeriformes; family Tyrannidae; genus Myiotriccus; species Myiotriccus ornatus. Next base: position 96,349,892 of record JAYRBT010000082.1, read on the forward strand.
GTATTCAAGGACCTTTTGAAACTACTCTTTTCAATGTCTTGATTTCATAATTTTCAATTTTCCATACCAGGTCTAATAAAGAACTATTAAATTTGTCTATTTTTATTTGAATCCAAAAGTAACCACAAAACACAAATTTCTTCATATTGACTGGATGCAGTGGGATCTAGTGTTTTACCTTCGAGTTTGTGGAAAAAAAAAATCAAAGCTTTGGATTGATCTGGAAATAAGTTCAACCTATTAAATAGATAAAACCATAATGTTAATAAAAATAATATCAAAACTTTTAGGTCAGCCAAGAATTATGCTATAGCTTATATTTTTGATGGAATTGAAATGAAAGTTGAATGCAAAACCAAAACAGTTTAATGCTTCTTGCTTTTAATGGACTATAAAATTTAATTTATGCTCTTTTAAAGGCACTCTCCTCTGTTATATTGACCATAACATGAACACTGAGATGTCCATTTATCCTAGAGTTTAAAAGAAGTTTGGATTCACTACTCATTTAGAATCACAGAATTACAGAATATTCTGAGTTGGAGGGGAGCCACAAGGATCATCAAGTCCAGCTCTTAAGTGAATGGCCTGTACAGGGATCAAACCCGCAACTTTGGAGTTATTGGCACTATGTTCTAACCAACACCTTGTTCAATACCAACGTTTCTTTTTACCCAAAGAATTACGATGATTTATGTGTAGTACTTTTCTTGGAAAATCTACAGTTCACTAGAGACTTGGTTGAGCTCAAAAAAGTACATTTAATTTAGGACTGCAGGTTTCACTTGAATAAGATTGATGTAGCCCAACATCCACTAAATATGAACTGAGAGAACAAAACCTATTTTCTTCAAAAGTATTAGAAACACACTAGGGAACATTAAACGCAGAACTTGTCCTGGTGTGACAGATAATATTCTCTACCAACAGAAGGGAAAGCACAGAGGTTGTCCTACTGTACTTACAGATGCATCCTTGATAGTGGCAGGTTAACATTTAGCAGGTCAGTTTGGATGTCCAGTTTGCTATGTTGTTTATGCACTAACTGCCTTCAGAAAAGGTATATTTTTGTCCCTTAGAAACAATTGTACTAGAAATGAGGTACCAATAAAAACCTCTTCTTGAGTAGCCTATTAAACTTGAGACGTCTCCTCCAAAGTTAACATATGAGAGATTTTATTTGGAAATAGTTCCTCTAGCTGTGACTCACAATTTCTTTTTACATAGGTATTGAGCCCTGCTTAACAGTGAGCATAGATCATATGGTGATTTCCACCTGAAATGCCTGTGACAAGAGCATTTGCTCTCCACAGATAACAGGGAAAGGAAGAAAAAATGGAGGAACATATCCTTTTGATGCTGGTATAGAGAGAGAAATCCATGGCAGAATGTACTGTAGTGTAAAAGCTACTTTTTCCATTCCTGTTCATTGTGTACATTCCTATTAATAGTCTTTCGTGCTCTGAGTCAGCACTGCTCCAGGAGTGTAGCTAAAGCTGAAGTAAGGAAGAGAGCAACTTGTGTAAGCCTTGTAGGGTCCTCCCATCACCATGTGCACATCCAGTATCCTGTCCATGTGTGTGCCGTAAGCTGCCTTCACAAATACAAGTGCAGGTGTGGCCAAAGTGTCCTCTATTGGTTTTTGCTAGTAAATGCATTGAAGATAAATTCTATGTATTTTCATAATTCCAAAAGGAAAACTGTCAGGTTCTATTAGGAAAGAGAAAAGCATCTTAGCCTGTGACTGCTGCAAAAATCACTAGAAATACCTTCCTAGATGTAAATTACCCTCCATTTCAATGAGATAATTTCTCTATCTAGGTTTCTGGAAAAAAACCCCAAGGTAATAAAATATAAAATTTACATGGAAAATCTTAAGCCACACTATATCAAATGGATGTTGGGTGTATTTTGAGGTATTTGAGGTGATGTTAATAAATTCTGGCTCCATTTGCCACAGGACTTTGATGTAAAAACAAGCAGATTGGTTTTGGTTGGAAACAATTATATTAAATATAAGTATAAATTTCCACTTGTTTTGGACTTTGTGAGGCAAAAAATACAATCAATGAGAGTCATTAGCAGCCCTGTAAATACACAGTGCAGAACTGGATGGTTAGTAGTGGTGTTCAATTAGATTCAGAAGATGAGAAATGATGACAGTTCAAAATTTCACAGTTGAATTCAGCTAGTATATCTTGAAAGAGCCTTTGCTTTTGATAAGAAGGACAACATTAAAGAGTTGCTTCAAGCATTTTAGAGGGGATTTTTTTTTTAACGTATGAAGTTAAACCAGATATGCAACACTTTTCTCTGCTGCTGAGTTCTTGGATAAAATAGGGACATCAATGCTGAAGAGCAATTTATATTTAAGGACTATAAAAAAAAAATTGGGGGGAGTGGTGTCCCTTACACAGCTAACCCTTCAAATGAGTTAATATGGATCCCAGTTTGAGGGAAAAATTTATCTCTATACCAGACTAAATAATAAAAATCTTGGTTTACTTTGATTCATAGCATCTCTGTCTCAGACAAGTCTGCTGCTCCTGCTCAGAGTGATACTTTCTCTTTGGAACTGTAAACTCCTCCTATACATTTACATACAATTTCAATGCCCCTTCAGGAGTCTGTTACAGGATTGGAGACTCTGCATGCTTGGGGGCATGCTGAAGTCCCTTAAAAGTCAGGAGCCCAACCTTTAGATTCAGCATGGTGTGTACATGTCCTCCCCATGTCAGTGTTAAGACCCGGTGCTCCCCTGCATCCCGTTTTTCCCAAAGAGAGCTGTGGCTCCATGCTGCTGGTTGCCTGCTAGGCAGAGCTGGATCAGAGGCTGTGAAGTGTTCAGTTCAGTGCAGCAGCCTGCAGCCTGTATGGTGTAGCCTCTTCTAGCCATTTCAGCTCACAAATGAAACAACAAACATTGCAGTGTCACTTCATGTCAGCAAGAAATCAGGACCTATTTGCATATCCTCCCTTTGCAATGAAACTGAACTTTCTGAAACACTTTTAGGCTTTTTTTCTATTTTTTCCAAATAAGCAGGTATTGAATGGCTTTCCAAGTATTTTGCATTTATTCAATTAGTCAGATGGATTGTTTTGTTGGTTTGTTTTTCAGTCTTGTAGTGCAGCTGGCTGGTTTCCTCAGAGGCTGTCTGCTAGCAGACTGGTGGTGATGCTGCTTTAGCCAGGTGCTGGCTGATGTTGCCAACTGGAGCATCTCAGGGATAAAGGTATGCTTTTCAGAAGTGCATTCTAAATTTTGACTTCTGAGAATGTTCCCTGGGAGGCTTTGGCACTCTTCTTTCTCTATGAGCTTGTTGGCCCAGATACAAATTCTCCCATTCTTTGGTCAGTGTGATCTGAGAAATAGCATTTTCATTATCCTCCTTTCTCTTATCTGTGTGTAATGATTTGGGTATTATAGTTTTCCCCAGTCAGCCTACAGGACATATGATTGTGACATTGCTGTGGTATGATGACTATTATGGGTTTCCAGCTGTAACAGTTTTTGAGGTAAATTGTCAGCACAAATTGGTGGGTTTTCATGTTTGTGCTTGATGCAATTTCTTGTACATGCAATATTCTTACCTAAGTATTATTTTGTCAGGTTTTAACTTTTCAAGTTTGATATGTAAGATGCACAAATATATTTTTATAACTCAGGATACCAAAGTCTCTCTTTAAATGAAATAGCTTGGTCTGGGAATTAATCTCTCCTGTAAATATTGAAACAAATTATGACCCACTTATTGAGAGTAGCTAATGAGCTTTTGGTCTTTTATATTGTATAATCTGCATATCTCCTCTTAGGTGCACTTTATAACATGTACTGAACTTTTGAAACACTGTAAACCAGAAAGCAGCTTTATTTTCTCAGCTTCTTTCAAACAAAAATAACTACAAAAAAAAAAAAAAGTGCAACCTCAACCTCATTTTAATTCATCTTCTCATGTTGTCTGAAAACCAGCCTAAGCTATTTATTGAGACAAACAAGGTCTTTCCTGCTCTGTTAAAACATTCTTTACATAGCACATTTCAATGCTTTGTAATTCTTCTCTTCTATGAAATAGTTCAGATGTGGAACAGCAGGCTAAGAACACATTGAAATATGTTACACATCTAACATTTGGTTTTCTCACAGGTATCTCCCATCACAGAAATGGCATCACGTCACAATACTCATCAAATATATGTTTGAATCAAGAAGCCTAGTGCCCTAGTTTTAGGGCATAGTTCAGATATGAACTGTGAACTCTTTGCATGCAAGAGTGCCTCTTTGAATCAATATGCAACATGTTTCTTTGAATCAAAAAGCCTAGTGTCTTACTCTTACATTATTCTTCCTGTATTTTTGAAGTGCATTGGTCCCATTTATTCTGTCTGTTCATCCCTACTGAGCAGGTTGAACTGAACTTCATAATTTGCAGCAGATTGATTTCTAGATTATACCAGCGTAGTCAACATAGAAAATCTATATTTTACTTAGTTTGTAGTAGCCAGGAGGGGGCATGGCTAGGACCTGGAGGTTATTCTTTATCACCTCATGTCATCGGTGGAAACGGGGAAGGGCTCGCTTTCGGGTCAGGGGAGCATGTCGCAGATGGGTCAGGCTCCGTGGTAAACATTTTACATGTGAATCACTCACTTCTCTCTTGTATACTTTTGTTATTAAGATTATAGCTGTTACTGTTTGTTTTCTTATCTCATTGAAGTTTCCAATAAATTGCCCTTATCTCTATCTGTGATCTTTGCTTTTTGTGCCTCCAGTTCTTGTCTTTAGGCATCTGCCGGTGAGGGAGGAGAGGGAGGAGTAAGAGAGCGGCACACAGTTTCAGTGGGAGCACTAAATGGGAAAATACCATTCCTACACTGCAGCCAGACGTAGAAGTGTTCTGTATGTGCTAATGATATTGGTGAGTTTGATTCAAAGTATTTGTCCAAGCTGAAGTGTCTTTCCTCAAAAACCTCTTCACACCCTTTTCCATCCTAGAGTGTGGTCAAGCAAACACTGTATTTCTTTGCTTTCCAAGACAGTATCAAGCATAACCAACTAGCTCTAGCAGACATTTGTTAAAATTCATCAAATAATTAAACCATTACATGCCCACCTTCAGTCACCATTACCAGAAGAATGTTGTTCAGTCTGTTCACAAGTGTCACTTAATGAATTTAATAAACTCTTCTGGCCAAGGCAGTTGATCACTGCCTGGATTCCGTGGCTGTGAATTTGCTGTGTGCTGCTAGGAAAATTACATTAAAAAAAGTGCCTGCAGTAAGTCACTGATGTCTTCCATATCTCTGTTTATGGAACTTGGGTTCTGGAATGCATGAATAATTAAACTATTTTAGGATCTGTGCTATGAGATGAGAATTTTCTTATGTTATTGAGAACTTTTAAGAAATCAGGTGGCTCAAATGCATAGCTGTGTTCAGTGATTTTACCATAAATTCCTCTATGTCTGCTCCTGATATATTAAATAGGCTAATAATCCCCTGATTTTTGCCTCAATGGGAATTGTAGTGATGAATGATGTGATAGGAAAACCATGTAGAAGCCTATGACAAAATAAATATAATTTGGATAATGAGCAATAAATAATGCATTGATTGACAGAGTGAATGATAAAAACCCCAACCAATACTAACAAAAAAACCTCCCAAAACCCAGCACTGAATAGCTCCACAGTAAATGTCATCCGTCTCAGGAACTGAATTGTTAGGGGCAGCATGTTGATGACAGAGTTCAATTTGTGATGTGAAACTTGCACTGTAAAACAAAAAGTACTTGAAGGTGGACTGTAATTTTGGCCTTTTCTGCCTCTCGACTTCTCAGAGTTAATTATGAATTTTAATGTAGTTTTCATATGCATATAAAAAGAAGATTCTTATGTTCTAGTTATATTCAATTACATGTTCAGGAATGGAAGCAGATTACCACAGTAATCAAACACACATTCCAATTCTAAAAAGAGATAATACAATATGTTCTTAACTCAGTGGATCACATCTAATGTCATGGTAAGACTTTCCAAATAGATTTATAGTGAAGAAAATTAGGTGAGGCATCAAGGTACTCTTAGAAGTTACTAATGCTTTATGATTCAGTATTCTTTGCTTCAAAGCCATGAAACATCCTTTCAAAAGTTACAAGGAAGTAATTCTTTTGGAGTATCATTTTAAACAATAGCTCACTTAGCAAGCACATTTTCATCTACAAAGATGTTATTAAGTAGAATTTCATATAACTAGATGACAAGTTTTTGTGTCTGAAAAAGTTTACTTTGTGTAAAAATATATTGATGTATGGAATAATGCATCTGAAGGATGTAATTACACTCACTTATTGCTTGGACAAAAGGGGGATCAACTGATACAGAAATCCCTCAATACCTGAATGAGGATGGAGAAGAGATAAAGTCTGTGTGTCAAGTTGTGGTCCTTTGCTGGAGCTGGTGGTGCACTGGAAAGCAGAAAATAAATTTTAGTAGGAATTTAATTGTGTTCAAGGAGGCTTGGTGCAGGTCCAAGTTTGACATACTGCCTGTCAACTCCTATCCCTTGAAACCATTACCTATGACAGTAGACTGGAATATAACATGTCATGACTATTATAACCTCTGTGACAGCATGGACATTTTGGTAGTGTGTTTTTTGTCTAAGTAGTTTTGAGACACAGGCATAGCCTACAGAAATTTCTCCATTTCAACCCTTTCAAATACAAGTAAAGCTTTCCAAGCAGTTTCCCGATACTGTTAAATGTACTTTTTTATTTTTTCTCGCAACAGCTAAAAATTCTTTTAATGTGGAATTGTTTTAAACTTGCAGCATATATTTTGGAAACAATGTTGTTTGTTCTGCATCTCCTATGCTACATGGAATAATAATGGTTATCCTCATATTCTAATTAATTCTTTAAATGGCAGGACATTTTTAAACAATGATGAGGAATGTTGCAGCAGTTCTAAATAGAAATTATAAATTTGGATATGGTTTGGGCCTAAAGAGTTATTTTACCTTCTGGGGTCTTTCAGTGCATATAAATTGATGAATTACATTTTTGACATTTCTAATTTACAGCAGTGCAGGTAGAGAGACACAGAATTTGAATGTCTCTTTCTTCCTACTCTTGAATCTACATGGAGATTAATCTCCTATCTAAGTAATGCTGAGTTATCAATCATTCATGCTGCAAAATGTCAAAGGCAAATAACACACTGTGCAGTAAGAGTGAAATCTTGTTTTAAAGAAAAAATATTCTGTTTCTTCAAGAGAAGGAAAAAGATGCTTTAATTTTTAAATCATATTTAGTCGAAAAATGCTAAGGCCGGAAGTTTCCCTAGATAGTTACAATCCATGCTGTGTTGTTGAAAAAGCTTACTTTAAAGAAAGACTGAACTGATTTCAGTTGTACTCTTAGTCTGACAAGGAGGAAAACAGTCTACTACCTAATGAGAGATGAGCATTAACATAGGAGACTACTAAGAGTCGACTCAAAGAGGTTGTCGGTGAGATAAGAGCAGAAGAGGCAGAAGGGTGTAAGGCCAGAGGATAAAATACTTCAAGTTTTCTTTAGCCGTAAAACATTCAAAGATTTTGGAAACTTTCATTCCCCCCTTCCACTCCCTCTGAGCATGCTGGTGTGCCTGATTAATGCAACTAATACAGCGTTTAATGCTTAAAATAAATGCTCTTAGGCAATTGTGCTTCCTGTTGGCCAGGAGCTAGTGGAAACATTAACTGAATTACATATAGAACTAGAAAGAGAAGGAAGACTCTGAAAAGCATAGTGCTTTCTTGGTACCACTGACAAAATACCGCTATTTCTCTTTCTTTATGGTTTTGTTTCTTGTTTTCACCATCTCCTGTGTCTTGCTACTGCTAAAATCCCTCTGCAAGAGAGCTCAAAATAACAGAAAAATACTTTCAAGTATAGAAAGTTCAGGTAATTTTATGACCCTTCTGTGGTTTACATATGATAAGATGTTTTTCTATTTCAGAAATAATAGAAAAATGAATCTTTCTTCAGCCCAAAAAGTATTTTAAGGTTATGACATTTTAAAATTTTGCAACTTGAGCAAAATATTAAAAACATTTTTTGTCCTAGATGTCTTTGTTTGTTTGTTTGTTTGAGGTTTTGTGTATGTGTGTGTGTGCGACATATTTACTTGCAGTGCTGGGAGATATTCCTTGATTGTTATCGTTCTCTCTCATATATTCTTCTTTGAGCTCATCTCAAAGAAAAGGTATTGTGGGACCATGTCAAGAGGAAAATCATTTCTTTCTTTCAAGATAGGTAATACTTCAACATTGTACTATTATACTAGCTATAAAACAGAAACAGGTTTTAGAGAATTTAATTATTGTTATAAAGAAAATATTTTATTATTATTATATTTAATTATTATTATAAAGAAAGAAAGGGCTAAACATTTCAAAAGCTCAATTAGAAATCTATATACTCATTCTGAAGCTAATTTTATGTAGCAGAACACTTTTATCAAAAGTATAGATTAGTCACTGTATATACATCTCACAACTTTGTGTACAACTGCGGCAAGTAGAAATACACGTGCGGCTTTATGTTCTCTTACTTGCAGAAAGATAAAATTATTTACCTTAATTCTTATAACAACACCAAAGTGTTTACCAGAGTTGGGTTTTTTTGCAAGAAATGACTCTTGGGAAGGGTCCTGTGCAGGGCCAGGAATTGGACTCGATGATCCTTGTGGGGCCCTTCTGATTCCACATATTCTGTGGCTCTGTGATATTCTGAGAAAGTACATCTTCACGCTAATATTTGCTTTTTTTTTTGGTATGTCTGGGATGTTAGGAACAGTCATTATGGTGTTACTTGGAGTCATCAAATTAACTGCACTGTATTAAGTGACGTTGGAAGCATAGCCACCCCTCCCCACCCCACTCCCTGGCCACCAATACTCTCCAGGTTCACAAGTGCATGCACACACACACACACACACATGCACAACACACACACATACACACATCCCCCCAGTACTATCACGGGCTCTCTGTCTGCCCAGTGCACCTGCCCAGATCCTGGTCCCCTTACCTGCTTCATGGTTCCTGGCTCCTCAGATGGTCCAGCTTGATGTTCACTGACAAACTTATCTGTCATGCACCTCACATTAAAAGTCCTCTGAAGAACAGAGACCCGATGTCGACCCAATGCCCTGGCCCATACCCCCCTGAATATCCCTTATTTGACATGGAGTACAGTTTAAAGTTTGGAAGGAAGTTAATTATCTGTGCATAAGCCACACACAAGTGCACACTCACCTGGCTGCGGAAGATGCAGACACTTGTCAACCCCCAGCAGCTGGAAGCAGGAGCACAGGCTGTGACACATGGTCCCGTTCCAGCTGTCCATGCAGAGACTCTCACTCATGTCAGTCCCCCCTGTAGTAGGTTTTGGGAACACACCCACCCACACATACCCACACACACTCCCCATTCCAGCCCCTACAGCTGGAAGCTAAAGACCCCAACTCACTTCAGTAGCTGAGAGCTAAGACCCCATTGCTTCAGTAGCAGACACCATGGGCCAGGGGTGCCTACATCCCCAGCCTGAGTCCAGTAGCTCACATCCAATCCACTGAGGCTCACCCCCCAGGTAACTGGCACTGAGTGCATGCATGACACACATACACATGGGGTAGAAAGTGAGATCATACAGTGAGTTGAGAAAAGACTTAATGATATGAAAGGGCAAACTGGTAATCAGGCATAGGGCTGTCAGACACGCTTACTGACTGGCCCCTTTTACATACAACTGGCCACTGTTATACCCTTTTCTCTCTATTCCCCCTTCCAGATCCCCTTCACTTGCTAATTGTCTCATCAGTTGGCATAACCCCCCGGCCTTGCATCCACAACATCCTGGACCCTCATGTTTGCATCCTTACCAGTTGCAAAGACCTGGTTTGCCTGTAATTTTTTGGTAGCCTGACAATTATTGTGGTGGGTCAGGTTCATTTCTGATTATTGTCTTCACTAAGGCTAATTGTTCAGGTTTTATATCTTTGTCTGTTTGTCCCCCTCCCTTATCATCACAATTTTGCAAGGTTGTTAGTCAGACAATCATACTGAAGAAAACCAAAACTTTCTCACCTCCACATATCCTTACCAATTACTGCATCTATCTGGGTTTATTCTTATCATGACTTCCCTTATCAGTTGTCAGTCAGGTTTGCCCCTGTATGCTCTTGTTTATGGCTCCTTTGACCAGATATCCTTAAAAGAGCAGACACTTTGCTTTCACATATTCTTGAAATGTGTTTTGTTAATTAGTGAAATGATTTTACTCATAAATTTTAATTTACTGCAAACTTTTATGGCAATGAGTTAGTGATGCCTAAGATGCTCTCCCTTTGGACCTCAAGACTTGGTTTGTTCAGTGCGTCTAGTCAGAATGGACATTAACCTGAAATACTATATTCTTTGCAACCATTTTGGGGATATACATAAACATATAATTAATTTCAAATGTTGTCAGTGATATACTGATTATGGGAATACAGATCACTCCAGCTTATATTTTCCTTTTTGCTGTGGGATAAATCAAGAACAATTTTTCTAGAATTACTCGATATTATCAAATATTTCTGAAACCAGACTATGCCCAGTGTTTTTGACCATAGTTACCGAAAATTGCAAATTTTGCAAATTTGTACTACATTTAGAAAACAAGGAGACTATACTTTCATCCCTAAGACAGTTGTTTTATTGTAGGCTACAAGACTGATGGGTGCAAAAATGTTGTGGAAGACTATTCAGAATCCATTTTGTGGGCTAAGACTGAGGGAAAACACTGAGTGAGAAAATAAAAAGATCACTCATGCTGGTAATGCTAGATTTAATTTCAGCTTTTGAAAATGTCACAAATACTGTCAGACTGAAAAGGTTGACTGACAATACAATCAATGATATCTGAAGTACTAAGATGAATTTTTTTGTCTGCAGTTCAAGAAAGTATTTGCAATTAGAAAAGTATTTATCTTGCTGAGGTAACAAGAAAGACTTGGATAAGATTAGATCTCAAGTTATTATAAACAAAATGAGACAAAACACCTCCCCACCCCTTCCAAAGAAAGAACTCCTTAAAAAAAAATAGACACAAAACTCCAGAAAGACAGAAGTTTAAAAAAAAAAAACAAAAACGTTTTAGAGCTTGTAGAAGCAAAGACACATAATGATGAATTCCCTGTTCCTCAGAAGTCAAAGATAAAATCATCACTTTCTTTATTTAGACTTTTATCTCCTCTCACTTGAATTTATCCTGCTTTTTTGTCCTGTTCACAGTGTAGAGGCAGTAAATAGAAAGCACAGACACATCCCAACTTGCCGTAAAGTCTTCCTGCTTTGCACATATCTTTGTTCATTTCCACGATCTGCGTGAGCCTGAACCATGCATTTTTCCTTCCATCTGTTCTCTCGCTGATGCCTTTGCCTGATGTTCGCAAAAGCAGTATATGATGACCTACGCAAGACATGAACAGGAATTACCTGCTTATATCCAAACAGTTCTACTCACTTGCCATGTTCTGTGTGCTCTTTTCTTTCACTGACTCTATTTATGATATGGAATAAAGGAAGCAGAATTCTCTTCCAGAGCAAGATACCAAGTGTTTTTATGTAGTAATCCAATTTCTATGACTAAGTAAAATCTAAGACCAAATCCATTGGCCCCAAGTGCACCACAGATAGATGTTTCAGACCTTGGATTGCAGCTCAGAAGAGGTAATTTAATCACTGGAGTCCCGGACATAGATTACAGATGGAGCTTCGTGATCATCTAGTTGCCAAAAAAAGAAAGTCGTTTTGCCTTTCAGTGGGCAAAAATGGTTTTTACAAATAAAGGTCCTTTGGTTTCATGGAATTTCTCATCTCATGTTGCACTTTGTTTTGTTTTGTTTCCATTTAGCTAATTAGGACAATGAAAGAGGCGAGATATAGAATTTGTAGGGTAAAAATGATTAGCAACATATTGGTAAAATTCTTCGGTGTTATATCCAAAACAAATTTTCTCTGTGGATTCCTTTTTGTCTAAAGGAAATGAAGCCTAGAGACATGAGGATTTTTCAATATTCTTCAGTGAATCACTTAATTTTATCAGGTTTTCATATTGCCACTAATAACTTCATCTGAAAAAAATGCCTTTTCCTTTCAGAAAGATTGGAAAGGCATAGGTAGGTGGTAGTTACAATGTTATTTGCCTAAGTTAATAAAAAACAAAGGAACAAAACATGGTGGTAACTACTTTAGCTAGTGAAAAAGCAATGTATTGTGCTAATGTTTCACAAACAATATTCTGTTCAAAGAGCTTTCTCTATTATTTTTCTGGCTCTGTAGAACAACTAATAAGTTCTGTCTAATGTTTCACTTCTCTGTTGTGAGATAAGAGAAAAAAAGCCTATAGGTGAGAATTAGATATTAAAAGTTGTTTACCTTGACTTTAGCAATGTTTTGGACATGGGATCCCACAGCAGTCTGTGTTGAAAAGTAACAATCTGGAAGGGAGTAATACAGAATGGGTGAAAAAATGGTTGCACAGTCAGGAGGAAGCAGAACCTACCCTTTCCAAGTCTAAGGATGACAACAAACTAGAGGCAGCACCTGACAACTCCGGAGGTAGGGCTGCTGTGCAGGTCCTGGGCTGGCTGGAGAAATGGGCCAACAGAGACCTTGCAAATGTGAGCAAGAACAAGCACTGCCCTGGGACACAGGGGGCCCTCTGATGGCACAAACTGTGGACAGACAATCTGGGAGCAGCCCGGAGGGAAAGTCTCTGTGGCCTCGTGGACAGTGAGCTGAGCCCCAGATAGCAGCAATCCAGGCTGTATGAGCAGGAGCACAGGCAGTCAGCCGGGTGGGAACAATTATTCCCTTCTGCTCAGTGTTTGCTGGACCTCACATGGAGTGCTGTGCCCAGGACTGTGCTCCCTGGGAAAAACAAAATATTATCACTGTGGAGCAAGTTCTCTAGGGCGAATGCTCAGGGAGTGGGTGCGTGTTCCCCATGAGGGGAAGCTGAGGGGATAGGGCTTGTTCAGCCTGCATGATCTCGAGCTTAAAATACGAACTTCAATTCTTTACAATAGGTCAGAAGTTTATTTCTGTGGGGACTTTTATGCTGTGCTAAATTTCACCTATATTATCATCTTCCTTTTTCTTTCATGTACATCACAACAAATCTTAAGATGTGTGAGAATTTGTGTCTGAATTTGCACTGTTTAATTTACTCTATATGTGCTATTTTTCCTCTGCTGGCCGTTAACCTCAATTGAAGAATGAGGAAACTTTTTTTAATAATTTAAAATACGAACCTATTAGTAGAGGTATTTTAATTATGTGGGGGTATTTCATGACAAGGTACTTTTTTCCTCTATCTTAAAAAAGGCCAACTCTTCTCCTTAATGATGACAAAAACATGATTGATTTCTGACAAAAGAGAAAAAATTATCTGTAATATTATGTATGACTTTCACTGCAAAAGAGTTTTCCTTTGAACTAGAAACTTCTTTAATATAGATGAGAACTATTCTACTGAAGCTTTTAGATAATAACTCTAATTAAGGTTCATTTGAATTTTTTGTGCCTACAGTTTGAATAATGATGTAAATGAAAGGAGTATTTGTCCTATTTTTCAAGGGTGCAAGTATGTGTGTGACCAAAAAAGAATATTTTCCTTATTTAAGGACTGTGCCTTTTTTTTTTTTTTTAAGTGATTTAGGTTAGTTTGAAAGTATTTAAATGTAGTGCTGTTTTAATAATTTCAGAAACATACCTTTCATATTAGTCCTACAGCACAATATGTCATTAAAAAAAAAAAAGGAGTAGTATGATACTCAGTATTGGTGCACATGACACTTAAAACTGATCATAAAAATTAGAATAGAAAATGTATTGATCTGGTTGTGATTCAGCTATGTGGGTGTTTCAGTTCACTGTAAAACAACAGTGTAAGTATGTGGAGATCTTGTCCATCTTTCCTTGAAAAAAAAAGTTACACCACTTGATAATTAATGGTATGAAATAGTTTGTGTTTAGTGAAAAAATCAAGTAATTTAAAAATTAAAATTGCAATGAACATTTTCAAAGGTCAGTTTATCAAGTACTGAATTAACCAGTACACTGTGTTGCCAAAGGCTTTTGCTCATATTCAGGAGTAGAACGCCTGAAAAAAATACAGTATTTCCATTATGTAATCCTTTCACTTTGCTCTGATTTTTCATGATTGGCATATGCCAATATATTAATGAACTGCTGCTACAAAGATCTGTTCACCCTTGTGTTCTCACTCCTTTCTCCCTCTCCTTTTCTTCCTCATGCCCATCCCTCTCTTTCTCTCTCCTCTCACTTTCAGGTGTGAGCTCACACTCAGTCTTGTGTCAACCCCAGCAATTGTGTAGCCATCTGAGATCAGCTTATTGATCATTTCTGATGGAAATGAATATTACTTTCTGGTACTGCTATGGCTTTAAGGGGAGTAGGACAGTATAGATCTATCACGGCTTACACTATCCATGGTCTCTCTTCCCGGAATAATTAAGTAGGAACAAGTGTTATCTTAGAAACAAGGATTTTCACCACATCATTATCAGCATGACACAAGGACTGCCTTCAAAAAAAAAAAAAAAAAAAGGGAGAGCTACAGAGGTACCTTTTTTTTCAATCCAGATGTTGTACTCTGTCAGAAAGATAAACAAAATACACACACACACAGAGGGAAGCAGCAGTATGTTAGATATGTTAGCACTGAGTGTAAAATGTTTGCTACTCTGGGTGAGCATCAGTACTACTGCCCAATGCAGATCTTTGGATCGTGGATCTCATTAAAGCAGTATAATTTATTTACATACTCTTATGTTACAAAAATTTGGCTTTATTTGGGAGAATATTGTCAGTTTACATTAAAGTGCATTTATTAGAGGAACATGCTTGAGGATTAAGGATGTTAGTTAATGCTGCTGCAAGTCAGATAATGGTTGTTGACTGAGAAGACACAATTTTGTATTGTATATATAAACAACTCATGTTCCTGATGAGAAACTCTCTTATCTCAAAATAGGATATTAAAAAAAAACCAAAGAAACAAAAACAATCTGATAAACTGTAACTCTGCCACATACCAATTTAATTAAATTATAATCCTCTTTATTTTTAATCTAATTCTGTTATGAACTCCCACTTCATTTCTGATGATTTGAAGTAGATATTTTTTCTTTTCTTTGTCCCTTTCTCTGTACTACTTCCATTTTTTTCCTAAATACTGAGGAATTTTTTTAGTGACTGTTGCATTGCTAGAAAAGTGTTCCAACTGGTCTAATTAGTGTCCAATATAATGCAATAAAATTTAGCTTTCAGTTAGTCATCAGGGTCAAACACTGTCCTCTTGAGCGTGAAGAATAAAAATTCAATACTTTAATCTCTTTATTAGAAGAGACTCGTGGGTTACAGAAGCAGATTAAAAATTATGCTATTAAAGATGGTGAGTCTGCCAAATGGGCCTCTGTAGCTAACTCTAAAAGGCTGGGAATATTTTCAACATGTTAGGGAATAAAATGAAAGGTGGAGAATATCTTCACTGGAAAACTGCATGATCTGTCATTACTGCAAATGGAAAACATCCTCATTTCCCTCTAGAAAGATTCCTTTGTATATCAAATTTGTTTTCAGTGTATTTTTAAAAATACTATTGTAAAAATTGTTTGTTTTACTCGCATCTGGTCCTTAATACACATTAATTAGATATATATTTGATGGTAATTAAAGAAAAATTGTTGTCATATTCACTGTCTAGTATCAAAATGCAAGACTGTCATATCAGGATATTCTTATACTGGATCTAGCACTATGCAGGCTATGCTTTAGCATCCAAAACAACCCAACAAAATCCCCCTAAAAATACAACCATATCAAAAGCCACAAAAAGCTTAGTGGTGGATCAGTTATTCATTGCATTTTGCTGCATATAGTTGAATTTCACACCCCTTTCTTTACTCAGTATGTTTAGCTTTTTCTATGATTTGGTTTCTTCATTCTAATCTTATATACCATATTATTTTCTTTCTTCCTTCCTTTCTTTCTTCTCTCTCTCTCTCTTTTCTTCTCTCTCTCTCTTTCTTTCTCCGTTTCTCTCTCCCTCTTTCTCTCTCTCCCTCCTTCTCTCCCTCTCTCCATCTTTTTCTTTCTTTCTTTCTTTCTTTCTTTTTCTTTCTTTCTTTCTTCCTTTCTTCCTTTCTTTCTTTCTTTCTTTCTTTCTTTCTTTCTTTCTTTCTTTCTTTCT
>JAYRBT010000082.1:96366300-96387908 GCA_036023395.1 Myiotriccus ornatus
GCGTTCTGTCTTTCTTTTTTCTTTCTTTCTTTCTTTCTTTTTTCTTTCTTTCTTTCCTTCTTTCTTTCTTTCTTTCTTCCTTTCTTTCTTATCTCTTTCTTTCTTTCTTATCTCTTTCTTTCTTTCTTATCTCTTTCTTTCTTTCTTATCTCTTTCTCTCTCTGTTTGTTGGATTTGATGATTTGATTTTTTCCCCAATCAGATCTGTCAGCATGGCAAGTCAAAGTCTTCATGAGATACTTGCTAGATAGTAGAGAACAGAGTGGGTTTTGGTCCACAGTTTTTAAAATCAAATAGCTATGGGCATCCAGTTTCTCTACACATTACTGACCATCTAGTCTTTATTTCCATAGGTGAACTAATGCAATCATAGAATAGGAAAGTGTAAAATATTCCTACTTTGAGTACAACAATAATGTAAAAATAGTCTTTTTTAATTGCACACTTATGAATGTTTATTTGCACATATTTAAATATCTACATTATTGTCATAAACTATGTGTAGATACCATGTTTAAGATATGTATGTAATCTTAATTTAAATGCCTCTTTTAATATCTTTTAGGTCCTTGTAAAAGCAACTCCTTTTTTTTTTTTTGTGGATGCAGAGTCTCACTGTATATTTGTCATATTTATTTTCATGTAAGGGTCTTCATCTTGTTTTTTTAGGGCTCTACAGGGGGAAGATTTCCACCTTTTTCTTTCTTATGTATAACATCACTGTTGGCAAAGGTAGGAAATCCTTGGGAAAGGAGATATGCTGGGTTATCCTAGATAGGAAAAAATCACTGTTGAATAAACCTTTCGTTTCTGTTTTGTAGTAAACATAACAATATTTTTATCTTCTGAAATGACTGTGAGGTTGTCCTGGTTGAGAGAGAGTAGTTATGGCTACACATAATATTAAGTTAGTAATATATTTTGGCTACATTGTCAGTTTCATAACCAATGTAGAGTGTATAAAGAACCATGAGAGGTAATTTTTATTTTGTGCTTATATAGGTTTCTCTTCTTCTTTTTCCCAAAGGGGAATATTAAGTCTTTCTTATTGTTGCCTGTAGAAATCATAAGATAAAATCATTAAGTCTTTCATCAGAAGGAGTGGTAGTGGTGAGATACTAACTAGAAGATGACTACGTCTCAGGAGAAGCTTTTCATATGGCGTATTTTGCAATCAAAAATAGTTTGTAGGATCCGTTGTCATGAAGTTTTAGAAAAAAAAAGGTTTAATGAAATTTCAAATTGTTTGAATATTTATTAGAACTTTGTTTTATACACTGTGGAAAGATATAGAAAGATTCACTATATGAATTGTTTGTTTTAAAAGTTTAGAGATTTTTGGCAATACTTCCTGAAATTAGATTTTTGTTAGTATAGTGCGTGTATCCAGATTTAATATTTTTTCTACCATCAGTGGGTACTGTATTCTGCAACAGATCAATGCAAGAAGAGCACTTTTTGCTGATAATTTTAGCTGGATGTGATTTCATACTTCTTTTAAGAGTAGGAAGTGTGAGCTGTAAATACTTTTTTTGGCTCTGCCCAATTTGCAGATGTTTTAAAGTCTTGGAGTTTGTCAATGAGGTCAAATACAAAAATTATAAACTCCTGTGCAACAGCAGAATGTGGAATACCATTGCAGCTTTTGTTCTTTCCCTTCACATAACCTTTTTGCTCTCTGAATGTGTTATCCCTTTTTATTTTTGTACTACAGAAATATTTACTATCAGAGAAAAATTCTGCCTTCAGATATGTGCAGAAAGTCTCATTCACATCAAAGATGTTTCTCTCTCTGTCTGTGGTAATCTCATGGTCCTCATTCTGGAGAAAAATAGTGAAATGTAGCATAGTGATATGCATTTGTTTTAAACATGGCAAATAGGTGTCCTGAGTAGCAAGTTTGAGCAAGCTCTTAAAATATCACTGCAAAAAGGTTTTAATATATTATAGTTTTGCAAATCTCAACACAAAATTTTGATCATTTTGCATTTAATGGCAGCATATATAAGATTTAGGGGTAAAACCAATTCTTTCTATATAAAGTTGTTCTATGAAATGGAAGTACTTTGATGGTGAGATAGCTGGCAGAAACAGAGGCATAAGTAAGCAGAAGAGAAAATTACGAGTATATAGGATTTCTCAATTAATTTATGTGATTTTGTAGTCCCACTTAGACCGAATTGATTAGCAATAGTAAATGCACCAATACTGCTTTTAGCTTTCTGTTACCTCAAGCTGTTTTGACATATCTAAATAAAACAAGGTGGGAGACCATACCATAGCTTTGAGACCAGACTATATTACTTACCTATGGATTTTCTCTTGGCTGTTTGGTATAACAGTTGCCTTAAGATGTATGAATATAATTTTTATTTATATTCTTTTCCCTTTTCAGAGTACCTAAAATGTGTGAAGATGGAATCACAGGCTACTTTCATACCAAAAAATGGATGGTACATACCGAAATCCCTGATGTGTGTCAATTGAGCAAACACAGCTCAGAGCAAGTGATGTAGAAGCCCAGAAATTCTTGAGTAAATTTGAGTTTTATTGAGCAGAGAAGTTTAAAACACATAGAAAGTTGCAGTTATTTGTGCAGTCTGTTGTTTATTATGTCTCACTTGATGACTCATGTGACAGAGATTGAGATCTGAGCTTGTGAAAGCACCTTTCCTACTTCCTGACACCATCTGATCCTCGCAGAGCTTTTGTTAGTTTTCTTGTTATTAAGCTTCCGTTAGCTTCATCTCTGAGAATAAAACTTCTATTTAAATAGAAGTCGTGAGAAACAAAACAACAAAAAGCTATTATGGATTTTTAATGATGCTTGTAAGCCCTCTGTGAGACTGTACGAAGGTTATGATACTTATGTACATCCTTATTTACAACAGCTCTGTACCCACAGAAACAATTCCTATGTGTATGGATTTTTCAACAACAGGCTTATTCAATCAGGTCTGAGTCACTGAATTTAAAGCATGCAATATCTTTTTCCCTGCTAGTCTGAATGAAAATGAACAGAGATATTACTTTCAAAAATATTAACTGAATCCTCCATCCTTCTCAGAAAAAAAAGTATAATTTATTATTCTTTTACATGGTCATTTTATCTCAGTCATATAAGATTTTTTTAAAAAAAGTTTTTTCTATCCCTACATTTTTTTTGCTAGATTTCTAATTTTCACAAAGCCCTAAAAATAAAGTAAAAATAAATTTAGTAGGAAAGATTAGGAAATCCACTAAAATATTTAACTGAGCTATATAAAATTATTCTGCCAAAAAGAAGGTGACTCTCTAAGGAAGCAGATAGCAATTATTTTTTTATAAACTAACATCAAGAATTCTTCTCTAATATAATCCTATCTAACCTAATTATTTCAAAATGTATTGCTCTGAAGATCTCCCCATCACTGTGCTTATGTATTCTTCCATCCAGTCTTCTACATTACAAATGTCTAGGTCTCCAAAATCAAGAGTTTTAGAAAAACTGTAATTCAGGCAACACAATATGATGCATACAAAAATGTGAAAGGATAGAGGACCTGCAAAAATGAAGCTTCATTTTTAAAGTGAAGGAATGATAACCATCCAAAAGGAGATAAAAGTGGATTTAAAGCTCCAATTCCTTCTGCAAATCCTTGATTTTTGCCCTCATTTAAGTATGAAGGATGAAAACACAGTATAGCTTCATAATTGTTGTTAAATCACAAGACAGTATAGACTGTTCACTGATCAATATTAATGTTGAAATTAATGTGCTGATATTAAGCTAACTGAACCAAACCTGAATGTTCAATAGAATTTAGTGTTTGAATATCATTTTTCTACCAGTTCTTTGGCTGCAAAACTTATCTTTTTGTACATATTTACCAAAAACTACTTAGGAAGTCGTTGTGAAGAAGGATCATCACTTGCTGATTGTCTATATCAGAATTATTGCAGGAGAAAGGACTCCCTATCTGGGACCTCTAAAAGCAGGAAGACAATTATTCACTTCTGAGGACAAGGGTTTTTTCACCAAAGCAAATGCAAAAGTCTTCTTTCCCTTCTCAAGTCCTTTGTTTCACAGCTTTTCCTCTGGATATATTTTAGGCATTTGGGGGGATTTTAGGCATTTTAGGCATTTTGCTTGACATTGAAAACAAAGTAACTTTTGGGAACACAATTAGGGCAAACCAGCTTATTAGTTTTTAGGATATCCAGACCTTTCCTCTGTATTATGTACTGTGAGTTGTAACTAACTTCTGGTTAAAGTTATTGTTAAAGTTAAAGTTAAAGTTGTTAAAGTTAAAGTTATTAAAGTAAAGAAAGTTATTGGTTATGAAGAGAAGTACTTCACTGAGGTTATTTTGAGTATCTGGTTCCAGTGTTCTGAAGTATGCTTTCCTCTGCACATATCATCTCCCCCACCTAAGAAGAGCTGATTAAAAATCAAACTAAACAACCAAACCAATAAAACCCCCCCACAAAAAAACCAAACAAACAACAAAAAACAAACAAAACAAAAACCAAACCAAAACAAAAAAAGAAACTAGCAAAATTCAAAACTAAAACTAAACCAAACCAAACCAAACAAACCCCACATCCATCCTGGAATGTGGTCAAGCAACTCGATAGGACAATGCCCTATTTGCAAACCTATCAGTGACGTGTTGAGAGAGGGCCAGGTGATGCTAAAACCGGTCTGGCTCATGAACCCCAAATCAACATACTGGTAGTGAGGAAAGGATGTGGCACATAAACTGGTAAACTGACCTGGAGATGTGACTGTCAGTCAATTGGTTTATACTAAAGTCCAGTCCTCTTTCATATGGTCAAATTCTTCTAACATACCCCCTCTTGGAGTGTGTGGAGATTTTCCCTTTAAGTAGTGTAGGCCCTTCAAGGATACTCCTCGAGGTTAAGAGAAAGATCTGCCCACAAGCTTTGGTATGGTGAGTTACAACAATCTCTAAATAATAATTGTTTCTTTTTGCTAGCTTTAATATAATTGCTTTGATAAAATTCCTTTGATATAGTGAACTATACTATACACTACTAGCAGTTTTTAGTTTTTATTTTGTGTAGTAAATACTTCTGATTAAGATCCTTTGTCTAACCATTTGTTGTAATAGATAATTCATTTTATATAAATATTCCTGGTTTGCCATTTTTAAGCCTGCAGGACGAAGTTGTACTTAAACAGTTGACAAAGTCTGGGGCTAAGCTGGATCTAGTCACACCTAGGCTCCTCTCTGAGAAAGAGTTTGGGAAGCAAAGGGGTCCTTTTGGCAGCTTGTGACTCAACAGGAGGGCTTCTCTAATAAACTTTGTCTAATGCCTCCACTCTCACCCACAAGAGTCAACTAACCAATATATAAACTATAAAAAGGTACATAGTTGAAGCCCTAGCTATAAACTCTCTTTTTCTGGGTGTTTGGAAACTGTGCAGGCCCTGCAGTATCGGGAAGAGGAGTGTGCACTCTGTTCCACCAATTTAAAAACATGGAGGTATTACTGATTTATTTTTTATAGTAAAAGCCTGTGAAAGTCATGTTATATTGATGTGTATTTCGCAGAGTGATCACCTGAAAGGTTTAAACTAGTTTTACTTCTATACTGGGATCAGTTCTGTGATGTAGATCCATTAGTCTTTTTTTCATATATGTATTGCATTTCTTTTTTATTACTGTTAGGAAAATTTAGCCATACAAGAAACAATGTTTCCTCTCCTCAGAAACATGGTAGGAGCACTTTATCTGTCAAATTATATTTTCGTATGGATTCTTCTTTTCCGAACAGCTTGACATGAGAAGATTAGAGTATGAAATCTCCTTTATCTCTCATCTCTGAGAAATGTCATTGCTTGCACTTGCCAGAAATATTTCCAATACTGCAGTTGCTATATTTACCAAACCTGACGTAAAAAATATATAACAAAAATCCAGAAATTACATCTTTGTTAACAAGCTATTTTTTTGTGGTGTTGTGACTTACATACTTTTTGTATACATACATACATATCTGTCTATGTATGTAATCAGCCACAATAATGCTAAGCTTAAAAGAGATCAACAGCTCCAGCATTCGACTTGATGTGTGAGGGCCATATATTGATGACCAAAACATCTGGAAGATTAAAACATTTCAGTCAAAGATGAATAAAGAACTTCAAAATCATAGAAGCATAGAATGGTTTGGGTTAGAAAGAACCTTCAAGATCATTTAGTTCCAACCCTCCTGCTGTGGGCAGAGGTGCCACCTACTAGATCAGGTTGCTCAGGGCCCCATCCCACCTGGCCTTGAACACTTCCAGGGGTGAAACATCCACAATTTACCTGAGCAGTCTGTTCCAGTGTCTCAACATCTTTGGTAACATAGTTCTATAAAATGTTGAATTGAATAACCATGGAAAAGGAGAAATATCACGTAATATTTCTCAGAAGATAAGAACCAGTACCATCAAATGAAGGGATCCAGCCATACTTTTTTTTACAGTGTGTAGCTCTTGAGTCATTACCAGATTTCTACCTATTTTCTGGTAATAGTTCATAGAAATTCATATGGAAGAAAAGAAGACCAAAGAACAGTAAACCTGAAAATACAATGCAGGAAGCCATGAAGTACAAAGTACTGCGAGATCGTGGAATATGCCAATGAAGCTAGAAGAATAGACTGGGGGAAGGACTACCGAAATAGTTTCCTCCCACACACTCCACCAGCATACCTTAACAAAACCAGAACAAAATATTTTAGTTCTTTTTTCTGATGCAATATCTCTATTCTAATTTTTCCTCAAAGTGCTAAATCCTCCCTTCTCTTTCTTATTTCACTTATTTGAAACTGTGCTTTTTCACCCTGAACTCCTACTACTGTTTTTCTGTTTCACTCTCTGCCCTACCTCATCTATCATCACAGTTTATTACCACTGATCAATATCCTCTCCCAAGAAATCTCCTTTCCCTCCTAAGGCATTCGTCGCTCTGCTTTAATCTTCTCCATCTATCCACACATCTATTCAAAAGGCTTATGAAGAGTACTGGCATTTCTTATTTCCTGCATCTACTTTACTCTGAGCAACACCATGTAGGTAGAGTATGGATGAAAAGTGGGACAACAGCATGCTGATGTGCTGTGATGTGTCACTGAGCAAGCTGTTATCATCTTGTCCTTTCTTTTTCATTTCAGCTGGCCCAAACAGACCAAAATCCATCAAGGCTAGATACACAAGATAAAGCATCATCTAAAAGATCTGTCATTGGACCTGACCTGCTCAGAAGTTAGATAACATAAGAGTGCTTTGCTAGCATTCCGTCTCTAGATGGCACAGTATATGCCACACAACAAAGCTGTACTGTAAACATCTGCTTAAAACACTTTCTGTATAATGAATGGAGTCTCAGCTATGCATTAAGTTTAAAATATTTTAAGATATCTCGATTGTAATGGTCTTTCTTAACTTCTTAACATAGGATGTTGCCATTCTATAATGGTTTAGGAAATATTCAAAGTACATCTAATGTAGAGAGCTCTTTCAAACAGTTGATCTCTCCAAGGATTTCCAAATTCCTCAAAGCTGATGTAGAAAGTAGTTAAGACATTGTCAGTACTCAGTGATAGTTTGCATATTAGTGTTCATGAAACTCCACTGTACACTTTCTTAAACACATTTCTTCTATACCACATTGCTTTAATCACATAATTATTTCCAGAGCCAACATCTGCAGTCTAAAGGCACTCATCAGGCGCTCACTAGCCAGTACATATTACCTTAAAATACAGATACATACGTGTTTCCTTTCAGCTACCAAAGCTATAGTAATTAGTGGTTACTCATAATTAAAAATTATTCTGAGCATCTAGAAAGGAGAATGAAGAAACACCTTTTAACCTTTTAGTTCTTAAAGTCACTTTTCCTGTGAATCTTATATTACTGTTAGGCTTGTCACCATTTATTTTGACTGAGATATGTTATATAGCCTTTTTAAATGAGAAGAAATAAATCCTCCTGTCTGCATCTCTTTCTACCCCACTGTGAGAGAAATGGTGCTGTAGGTTTCATTATACGGACAGAGAAGTTGATCTTTAAGAGATTAGACAGTCTCTGCAGAGCAATGCTATACAACTTTTGCTCTATTTTACTCTCCTTTTGGTAAATCTAATTTTAGATGTGAAGTTTCAGGTCAAGAAATAGTCATATGGTGAAACATAGACTGTAAAAATGTATAGTATTCATCATAAAATTTTAGTGGGTTTTTGTATATACTTCTTTTTCCCCCTACTGGTCAGATATAAGAGACCAAATGAAGAACAGCATGAGTCGAAAAAAAGGTGAAGTGTTGAGTGAAAACAGCTGTTAATTAAGCCGGATTATTTCAGGTGAACTTTTCTATTTTCCTTTATTTCCTTTTTCCTTTTTCTTTTTATAATTTTTTCCTTCCCCTCCCCGCCCCCCCCTTTAAAACATTGTAATAAACTAATACATTTTAAATGTGTTTGTCTACTGGGAAAGTTCTTGTTTGCTAGACTATGATTTATATAGTTACAGTCAGCTTGAAGTGAATCTTACACAAAAAAGTAGTTTTTCAGAGATGACACTTAGGAAATGGATGGTCTTAAGTGTTGTGCACTTTTATTCTTTACACATGAAAGACTCAAAGAAATTGGGAAATAGCTTGAGGACACAATCCAGATGATGATACATACACACAGAAAGTTAACATGTAAAAATGGGAGTTCATATCAAACATTGATATATACAGCATGCCATAAATCACAGAAATTTATGTGACCTTTTTTGCCCAGAGCATCTCTTATGAGCATCTCTTACTGAACACCACTCAATATCTTACAAGAAACCTTGGATCTTTAATATAGGGGTGGGTGAATTAAACACATTATCTACTTTTGTTGGGTTCCTTTGTTCATGTAGTCCTTACAGTAATGTTAAAGAGACCTAAATATTGCCATAGGGAGACGCTATAGGTGCATCATGAGCTTAAAAGTAACACCTTTTATGTTAGAAAAATACAATTACTGTACAATTACTTCAAGAGACTATGTGGAAGTAATCATCAGGCAAAAGTTATAATATTAATTCCAGATTCTGAAGATATAATATCAAAACCCAAATGAGCTAGACATGAGAAAGCTTTTTTATTAACATCTTGCTGATATCACACTAAAAGTGAACACTTGCTTAGAACAGGAAAAAAAATGGTTTGTGAGATGACTGAGAATACACTTTTTTCTTTTTTGTGGCTACTGTTATTTGCATTTGCCCTCATAAAAAATGTGTTTGTCTTTTTTAATGTATGTGTGAAGAAAAGTAGTATCATTACTCATAATTCTAAAAGTTTTTCAAACAACATATTTCTTTTAGTTGAACAACGCAAAAATTTTTAAAAACATGACAGTCATCTAGATCCCAGTGAAAATTATTTGGTGTGCTCTTCTGTGGTATCAAAATGATGTGTAGATGCAGATTTTCTTCATTTGTCATCTATATTAATTAATTCTTCAGGAAAAAAAACCTCAGAACATTCCTCAAAATCTCTTATTGATGAAAATAAAAAGCATGTTGCCTTGTGTAATAGTGTGATTCCTAGTGTTATAATTAAATTATCATCATATTTAATATACTTAATGTTTACATATAATAACAATATTTTTTACCAATACCCAAGTATATCTATAGATGTGTGTTTGCCACAGTTTCTGAGCTGAGGGTTTAATTGTAATCCCCCTCCCCCCCAACCTTTACGATTCTTTATTTTGATCTCAGTTTTGATCTAAGATGCATTCTGGATAATAGAAATATTTTCCTTGAACAATCTCCTGTAATAGCCTTACAGATATGTACAGTATCTCTTTTTTCACTCACCTGAGAAAATAAGAAATATTTTAATAGTAAGTCCACTTTTAATACCCTAACATTTCTCAATACATATCACACAACACTGTTTTCACTAAAGGATAACCATTATAGTCTGCTACACATTCAGATGAGTTAATGTAGAGCACAACAATACACTTGATGGTATTGTTTCTTAACTATTGATTTTGTAAAAATTTTGAGTTCCACAATAACTATAGCTGCAATATGTATCTATATCACAACATTTAGTATCAATTTGGTCAGGTAGAGTGCTCTATTTTTTTTTCTTCTTTTTTTTTCCTAACAAAAGAAATTCTCTAAGTACATTTGATACTCTAGAATTCAGGATACAAACTGTAAAAGCATTATGAAATGTAAAGTGTAATAAAAAACCCAAATGATCAAAAAGCCAACAGGTCAATTCCAGTCATGTTGAAAATTTTACCAACAGTACTCTCAAATATGGTGATGAGATCAGAAAGTAATATAGACAAAATTACGTTACAGCTAATAAAAAGAAGTTCCTTGAATTTCTAAATGTACTTATGGCATTACATGTTCAGGCTTGTTTGTTTGTTGGTTTTGGTTTTTGGTTTGGTTTCTTTTTGTTGGTTTATTTGTGGTTTTGTTTTTCTGTGTGTGGGTTTGTTTGGTTTTTTTTGGTTGGTTGGTTAGGTTATTTTTTAAAAAAACTACAATAGATTTTTTTCTCTTTTTACAACTTGCCCATAGGTTATCAAAATAGCTAGACTACTTTGTGACAGCCCATAGCACACTCATGTCAGGCAGTGTTGTTTTAATCTAAGTCCAGAAGTACAGTAGCTTGCATAATTTGGCTTAGACAATAAACCATAATTAGAACAGTCCAAGTTGGAAGTGACCTTGAAATTCTCATGAATACTTTTGGATCAAAACTGAGTTCACACAGTCAGTTGAAATAATTCTGCCTTGTGTTTTACAGGACTACTATTTCTGAAACAAATAAGCCTTTAGGAACTTCGTGTCTGAGTTTGCTTGTTTTGTAAAATGAAGATAGTGCACTTCCAGCCTCATAGTCTTATGGACCTGTTGGTGTTTATAAAAAAATGGGCAAATTTGTTGAGATCATCATTAAAATTACCTAAGGGGAAAGTAACAATTTATGTTCGGTACTTGGTTAGAATTATATATATTTTGTAAAACAAAATACGAAAATGATTCCAGGAAGAAAAAACTAAACATTTATTATTTTGAAGGAGTCTTCAAAGTACTTCAAAATTCAAAATTTTGAAGGGACTTCACTTTAAATTACCATACTGAGAGTGGGATTGTAATGAAGATGCGCAAGGGACATCAGTTACAGTACACAAGAAATTCTAAAAACAGGATCTGTAGATCATATAAATGTAGTGTGATAGCACTGAAGTCCACAAGGTTACATGAGTTGATAGCATTTTAGAATTTTTAAGTTACAGCAACATATAACAGGTGTGAAAGAAACCTAAGTCTATAATTATAACAGTACTGTCAGTAGGCTGATGGAAAAGATAACTTGGTTAGCATATAGTTAGCTATGATTCCTTATTTTTTGTACTCTTATCTGTAAGCAACTGGCAAAAAGTTGCCTAGTTCTTTATTAACTCACTTGAACGGATTTCTGGTCCAGATGCACCCCAGAACACTTTTTTTCGCACTATCATTCTTGTAACTATCCTATGAGAAAAAAAAAGGAATGTATTCATCATAGAAATTCTCCATATATTTCTAGGTGACAATTTCTTTTTTCCTTACCTTCCCCCCACCTCTTTAAGCTTTGATACATCTTGTTATTTGTAAATCTAATAAAATGTCTTTGCTGAAGGTGTAGTTATGATTATATAGGAGAAACTTAGAGAAATTAAACTCCTAGTTCAAATAGTGGAATGATTTTGTTTGTTCAGTGTTGCATTTCTGTACTCTATATTACTTTGTTTTCTTTCCTTTTCTACTTGTGCTTTAGCTACTGTTCCATTTCCTATGTAATTTATTTTCTTTTATTTTGTATTCTACGTGTCACCACTGCTTAAAGTGTATCTATGTAAATGTCTTAGATGAGACCAGAGTTGTACATGTGGAATAGATATCCCAATAATTCCACTTAACTCTCTTTGGTTTACAGCTTGATAGACTGGAGTAGTCTTGAAGAGTGAAAAGTAGATTTTTTTTCAAGACGAAATTTAACAAAAATGTATTCCAGGAGGTGATAGACATTTTAAGTCATGGAACTAGACTAAAGTTATTCTAGTCTCTGAAATGTGTGTGGTGTGAATTAAGTATCATCAGCTCCATACGCTTTATTCCAGAAATCTGCTCCAAATTGGCTGCACCCTTATGGAAGCAGACTTAACCTTAGTCTCTTGAAAACTCTTGTTATTTAATGAAAAATAGTGCTCCCTTCCCTTCACCAGTTTAACTAGCTTTTGTCAAATAAACCATGACTATGAGGATGGAGGAAAATTGAGAATTTGAAGAGATATGATAAAAAGACGCTTTTGGATTCTGCCCAGGTAGATATTTCCTTTAAAGGTTTTTATTTATATTCGAGTTTCCTGCTTATTTCTCAGTGCTGCCTCCTCTACAAGAGAGAGATTATTTGTTATTTCATCCAAATACAACACACATCTCAGGTGTATTTTCTTTTTTTAGTTTCTTTTTTGGTGTTATTAGGTGCTGTTGCAGGTGGTCCTGATTCAGCTATCAATCAGTTCAAGTGTCTACAGAATAACACTGAAGCTGGTGACACGTATATGTGTGTTTTAAGAAAAGTCCACATGGGGAAATCCAAGAATCTCTATGGAAAAAATGGCTAGATGGGAAGGGTTAAGGTGATAGAAATCTCGAATAGTGCTAACTGGGAGAAAACTTTTAGGACCTTCTTTTATTTTGTAATGAAACATAATGGTAGTGTGCCATTTTTGAAAGAAATTATTAATTTGCCCATTCTATCAGGAATGGAGAACATAAATTAAAAGCTTCCTACCTTCTATCCACTGAGTGAAGGAGGTGTTTTGTTTCCATTTCCATTCCAGCTCTCATAGTAATATTGGTATATGTGTCTTCATTTCTCATGGAACAGATATAAATTCATGGACAATTGAATCAAATTTCTAAAGTGGTTTCTAAATTGATCTGTAATGTCCAAATATTATTATGAATTGATTTTTATATTTACTCTAGAAACCATGCTGCAATGACTTATTTGCTGCTAATTATTATTTGCAATTCTGACTTGCACAGTTATATCCCTTTATCAAATAATAATACTATAGTTTCCTTTCTTCTTCTATTTACTGTGCAAACTCATGCATAGTGGTTATCAGGTCTTTTTCTAGAAATTTATTCCTCTTCATCTAATTTATTTCTTATTGAGTGACTGAGAACATTTTTTTCTGTAATCCCTGTTAAATATGAGCAATGCCTATCTGAAGGGTTGCGGGAACAAATAGCAGAGTGAATAGGAACAGAGATATTGATTTCTCAGGTGGCGCAGGAATATGCAGACAGCACCACCCATGAAGAGACTGGCTCCAGTGCTTTCCTGCTCCAGCCTTGGGTAGCTTTAGGATACAAACAGCAGCCAGTGGCTAAAAATTTGGCTTAGTGTGATGGAGTCGTCAGTAGGCAAAGCCAGATATTTTTGTCTTTGAACTTCTTTGAATGAAGAACCTTGAGGAATCAAAATCAGCTTGTCTAATGTCTGGATGGGGACAGCTCTCTCTGATTGAGGTTTTATTTGATGGTAGTTGCTCTATTTTAACTATGCATAAATCTGTTACAGGAGAGCAACATCCCTGTGCATGCAAAGATTCCGGAGGAATTATATGTGGAAACTGAATTGAAGACCTCTGGATCATAAAACATAAGGTTTTTCTAGTGAAAGCACCATTTAGGTCAGGATAGCATGTCTGCTATTACCATCATGTACAGAGGCTCTCTGCTGGTGGGGGATGACAAAGCTACATGTTGTTTTGTGGAGTGCACAGCTGCCCTTAAGCATATGGTCTTCTGCCAGTGTTTAAGGAAGCTCTGCTGGACAGATAATTAGAAACTTTGTGATGAAGTCTCTGCTCTTCAGGCAAAATAATCATAAAAGTGCTGAATTAACTCCTGCAGCAGAACATCTGGGAGAAAATAATATTTAATCTTCAGAAACAGTCTACTCTGCATTAAAGTGAGTGTTAACAGTGAAATAATATATTCTTTGCCAAGAAATACTGTAGTACTACCATTTTTCATGCCACAGAAAGGGAGAAATGTGCATCTCTCCTTTGAAAAAAATTAGTTCTCCACTTATTGGGATAATAGTGTTTGTGAAAAGTTGGTATCAGCAGTGCCAAGTAGACAGAGATATTCCAAGTTTGCTCATGATGCATGGTTTGTCAAATATTTGCTGTTGTTTACAGGATTGAATTCAGAGTCTTAAATCTTAGGCATATATGTTTCTTTCTCTGCTTCTTAAAAGGAAAGGACAAGAGACCGTAAACTGTCAATTACTTAATGAGTACTAATGAGTAAATGGGTGCTCTTGTCATCAATACTGTAACCATACTCTAAAACTCTGTGTGCACCACTGATAACTGAGGTTACTCGTTACTGTTGCTTTCTAATGAAAAGTGTCTTCAGTTTCTTACTATGTCATTAGAAGGAAAGAAATGTTGCTACAGTGTCTAATAATAGGAATTATCTATTCTTTTCCTAAGAACAGAAATAAGGAATTTGGGAAACATTTGCCTTTCTGAAGATTTATTTCTTGCAATTGTATGCAAATGAAATTCGGAACACACTAGTTGCAATAAGCTGACCACCACTGCATCTGTGGTTGCAGTTCACACCACCCTTTTGCTTGAGCATGTTCTAGTTTAAATGAAGCATCCATCTGCATGGGATGGTTACACCTGGGCTTGTATATAAGGAACTTGGGTGTCTCTGTGTCACTGGTATCATTACTCCCACCACACTGCTTGAAAGCAAAGAGGAGGGAAAACAACTTCCCTTAAGAAGTGTGGTTGGAAAAAACAAAATTTTAAGAGATGGATGTGGGAGTGGATACTATGAGAGAAACCTTAATGGGGTAAAATGAAAGTAAACAGTGAATGATGAGAAAAGGAGAATATGTCCTTACTGCTTTTCATACGCATCTCCTCTCCCTGTAAGAGATAGTTAACTGATGAGCAAGAGGGAGGACAGTAACTGTCTGTGACTAAGGCTATGATAATAAATGCAAAGGAAAACACTTTAAGAAAGATGGCAAGTGTTTACTATGCCTCGAATAAATAAGCCCTAGTCTACTTTTTAAATAGCTGCTTGTTAAGTGAATTTTTCTCATTTTATGACTTCAGCAAATTGGGATTCCTGCTGGCAGAGACATGAGAAACAGTGAATTTAATTACAAGGTTTAAGGAACAGGTCTTATCTCCTTCATATAGAAGTATTTTAAGTGCTGGATGTGATATGTTGCCTCAGTTCCTCTAGAGAAAATGTAAAAAACCTGAAACTCAGAAAAAGATAGAATAGGAATTAAAATTTGAATTCACAGAGAACATTATTTTTATTATTATTTTTATAGGGTGAAAGTTTAGGAAATCACTGGAGAAAAGTGGACTTATATGCAACTTCTGCTCCTTTTATATTTAATGAAATAGTTCAACATAATTAGTCTTTATAAATTGCAAAATGAGCTTTGATATTTCTCTGTTAAAATATTTTACGTTGATTCCTTGTAGGATGGAAGTTTCTCCTCAGATTTCATTAAATACTCACTGATTTCAGAGATTCCTAATGTGGTCCATCTTATAGTGCATTTTCCTGAGTGTTTGCATGTGTAATCTGAG
Organism: Myiotriccus ornatus; assembly: GCA_036023395.1. Lineage (NCBI taxonomy): Eukaryota > Metazoa > Chordata > Aves > Passeriformes > Tyrannidae > Myiotriccus > Myiotriccus ornatus. The sequence continues at coordinate 96,382,006 of JAYRBT010000082.1, forward strand.
TAAAAAATGGGATAATTAAACCACAGTTGTGATTCAGGATGATTTGAAAACAAGCTAGGTTCTTGTTTTCCCCTTCACTTGTTAATGTCAGAAGATTAAGCTTTTATTATATCTGCTTGTTTTTTATTTTGTTCTCATCATTTTTCCCATTTGTGCTGTGTTTTAAAATGTTTATTTATTAACTGTATTTGTTGCTCACAAACACCTTTTCGGACACTTGTATTTTTCTCTCGTACTTGTCTCCTCTCTGACACTCTCTCCAGGATTTTCTTTCCAGTTCACAGTATTCTTTCCATTAATTCATAATGTCTCTATTGCATAAAATGCCAGGATAGTGATGGTAAATTTTGCTTCCACAAGCAATCTTTTAAAGGAAAAGAGTGGGTGTTTCAGGGAATGAAGATCAGACCCGAGCTGGGGGTTTTGTGAAATACTAAGAGAAGGGGCAGGATGGGGATTGCGTTGCTAGATGAGAAAAATTCTTTGTGTTCTTAAAAATCCACTCAACTACCAAAACTCAGTAGCAGAAAATGAACTATTACAAATTAGAAATATAAAATGAACCAAGCACACAGAATAGGGTCTCTGTGAAGTAATTGCTCAGCTATTCAGGCAGTGAAGCTACTTTCCATTGCCAATGAATGGCCCACGGAGGCAGATGCTGCCAGTGCCTCTGGTGCTCAGAGATTCAAATTGACTGTCCTCTTGCCCCCTCTTCTCAGGGTCCCTACAGACACTGCTCATGAAAGTCTTCCTGAAAGTTGGCCTTAAGTGCAGCCTTTGTAAATCTCCGTCTTCTACTCTGTAGCTGCACCACAGGTACTCGAGGGGTGGGTAAGAGCTTCTGGTGAACAGCTTTGAGTGAGAGGCAATCAGCAGCATTGCCAAATGGCACAGGTGACACCAGGCTGAACCCATCACATTTATAAAGGGCTGCTCTTGGCAGGAGCAGGTGCTGCGCTGGCAGGGACTCCGTGTTGAATTTAATTCACTGGATGATCTGGCTCAGCAAACATTCAGTATGGATGCTTGCTTCTGCTTAATGTTAAGTAGCTGAGTAAATGCAACAGAGATTCCCCACAAGTGTTAAACAGCTGCTGAAAAACACAATTTCTTCAAATGTCCAAGTGAACAAGAAGTATTTTTACTCATTTGACTGCTATTATGTCTAATCTATACATGATGTCAAAGCACTATTATTTCCAGATTACTCAGGGTTTCTCAAGGTCTTTTTATGTATTCCCCAAAAGTCAGTTAGTATAGAAAATTCTGTGTGAACCTCAAAAGCCAGCAGTTCGGAACAATGTTTCAAAGACTTCCAAGTTACTACTTTCCAGGAGATGCTCTCTTACTCAAAAGCAAAATCTGCCCCAAGCGTCCTAAAAGTTAATTTTATTGAAACGTTGTCTTATTTTTTTTTTTATTATTTCTAAACATGTCTTTCCTCCTCCAGTTGTATTTTCAGTAAAATGGACACTGATATGAGAGATAAGTGTCAAGTACCATTGTTAAATAATACTAATGCTTTGAAGAGAATTTTAGAATTGTGAAGGGGATACAAGATTACAACAGTTCTTGTTCTAAACAGTTAAGCTTGACAGGCTTCTTAATTGCATTCTCCCTCTCTTATCTGTCATTTTTGAAGAGTGACATTTAAGTATGAGCTACCTGTATTATTAGAAAATATTGATTTGTGTTTTATCACCTGGATGTAGCTATTGTGTGAGTAGAGTATTCCATCTATTATACCAGTGGAGGAAACTTTCAGTGTCATAGATTGTTATGTAATAATCTACATTTGTCAGATAATTGCAATGAAGATATTTAAAATGTGTCACAATGTCAATAAAGGCATTTTTAGACTCTGTGTTACAACCAAAATATCATTTTTTCCTGGATCCAGCTATTGTAATACTTTTTAATGACATAGGCCTTGAATAGTTGAAGTGGTGTTTTTGGCAGTTCACGTATTCTCTCCCATTCTCCTCTAGAATAAAAACAATAACATCAATAATTTAAACACTTATTTTATACTTTTTATTGCTTTTTAACACCTTGAAAAGAAAATTTGGAGAGGTACAATTTAATATCACAAATATTTTACATTAATAATTTGTGGTTAGATATCTGCCATTCTGCTATGGATAATCAGAAAATTAAATGCTGTAACTATTGAAGTTAACAACTGGATGACATTTCTTTCCAGCACACATGTGACATTTCATGAAGAGGAGGCTGAGAATCAAGTTGTTATATCATGCTACTATTCCCTGAAAGATAACAGAGTTAGGTTGTTTTAAGTCTGCCTTTATTTTTGTTAAAGTAGATCCTCAGTTCATTGTCCATCATATTAATCTAACTTTTGCCTGCAGCATAACTTTTGGTCCTATTATCCACTACACATCCATTTAACAATTAAGATACTCCCAGTCAAGTATAATTGACAAAATTATTTCTTTTACTGCTGTCCCCTTTGCATTCATGCTTCTGATGGCCTGTAATAAATGTCTGTTGAAATTTTAATAGTCAAGTTATCAGCTTATTCAATCCATATGGAATGATTACCACAGTTTGTATTAAGAAACAAAAGCTAATTTTTAGACTTGTTACTAGTTTCAACTGCAGCATTAACAAGTAAAACAGCTCTACAAAGTTAAATAAAAAATCAATAATAGAATTTACTTTGCATGTCCATGTAATTCTATGTCACATTTAAGGTTTTTTTTTCACTACTATATAAAATGCAAAACTGTTGCAAATTTCTGCTTTGTCAGAACTTTCTCTGGTTAACTATTTAGAATTACACTTGAAGTAATATCTGCATGTCTTCCTGTAATTATTTTCCAATATGCTGCTTTTGTGTGTGCTGCCTTTTTTTCTTTCTTTTGTTGTTTGTTTTGATTTGCTTTGGAAAAATCACTGGGCAAAAGTTGTTGAAATGTAAGACTGGCTACTTCAAAAAATCTTGCACTTGACCTTCAGCAGAAGAGTTGACCTGTGTCATGAGGAATAAATTCAAAAATAATCTTTCATGAATTCCTTAGTAGAGTATGTCACTGGTGGGTAGCTGCCTTTGCTGTTTTCAATAGGTAACTCTTATACACTCAGATTTGCTTTATATAAAAGTCCCTTCCTTCTAAAATTCTGCCATTGGACCTTGACACACTTTCAAGTGCAACATAAATCATTCAAATCTTCATGAAAATATCATTGTGCCTGACTGGGACTGGGAGGAAGATATCATTCGTGGTATGTATTGGTGAGAAAGCTGGAAATAGGTTGTTTATTGTTTTAGAAGGTCAGAAGGCACTTATTTTCAAGAGTTTAAAATTCATGGTAAAAAAGAAACCTAAATCTTCTGGCTTTATACAAAATATTTCAAGAAAATCCTACTGCTCTTTACAAGTTCATGATAGAATTATAAAACAGGGATTTCTGTTTCTCAACAGCAAAATCTGTTTTAATTTTTTTTTCTTCAAAGACAAAACAAACATAGATTCATTTTTCAACGATCTGAAAACATGCTACCTTTTAGGCTAAACTGGCAACCCCTGGTACCAGTACAGGCTGGTGGATAAACAGATGGAGAGCAACTCTGCAAAGAAGGACATGGGGGTGCTGGTGGATGATGGGCTGGGCATGACCCAGCGATGTGTGTTTGTAGCCCAGAAACCCAACTATATCCTTGGCTGCATCCAAAGAAGTGCGGCCAGCAGGTCGAGGGAGGGGATTCTGTGCCTCTACTCCACTCTGGTGAGACCCCACCTGGAGTAGTGCATTCAGCCATGGTGTCCCCAACATAAGAAGGACGTTGATCTGGTGGAGCGAGTTCAGACGCGGCATGGAGAGAATCAAAGGGCTGGGGCACCTTTGCAATGAAGACTGGCTGAGAGACCTGGGGTTGTTCATCTTGAAGAAGAAAAATCTCTTAAGAGAATTTACAGAAGCCTTCCAGTACCTAAAAAGAGCCTACAAGAAATACAGGGACAACAGGATGTGCTGATAGGATGAGGGGTAATGGCTTTAATTAAAAGAGTTTAGATTAGATACAAGAAATGTGTTTTGTACAATGAGGATGGTGAAACACTGGAACAGGTTGCCCAGAGAGGTGATGGATGCCCCATCCCTGGAAACATTCAATGTCAGGTTGGCTGCGGCTCTGAGTAATTTGATCTAGTTGAAGATATCCTTGCTCGCTGCAGGGACACTGGACATTTAAAAGGGGTCCCTTCCAAAACAAAACATTCTATAATTCCATTATTCTATGATTATTATAGCATTTAAAGTTTAAAATAGTATTAACCCTATGCTACAACCAGGATGAAGAAGAAATACAGAAATAGTAATATTGTGGCTCTGAAATCTTAAACTTCATAGTCCTGAGTCTTGAAGAAAATATTTAATCAGCTAACTACTTAGATTAACTCTTGAGATAGTTTGGTTAGTTAGTTGTAGTGGTTGATAGCTTATTCTAACCAAAGTTTCTTGCAGCAGGCCTTGACACTGAATGACATTTATCAATCTGGATTCTTATTGTAGCCCTACATATGAAAGCAAAGCGAATCTAAAGATGTACCCTGATGGACCAATAGATATCCTTTATCCTGATGGGTCTGAACCTGGTCTGCAATCATCATGCAGCAGAACTGAGAGAGGAATTATTTACTGGGCCAGTATTATAGTCTTTACTGTGAAATCTCCTTGGAAAAATGAAAAAAAAACCAAAAAAACCAAAAACCTCTGTTCTCATGTTTGGACAGTTGCCTGTTGTGCTCCTCATAACTGCTGTAGAACTGTCTATTTCCACTGCTTTGTTGTTCTTGTTTCCTTTTTCATGTATTCTATTGTTACAGCATGCTGTACAAAACTTGTAGCTTACTAAAAATGTGTTACACATTATTAACATAAAGAGGTTATTTTAAAACACCTGGAAAACTGAAGATCTTGCATCTACCAGGCAAACAGTTGAAACATTCTGTTGGAAAGATTTTTTAAAATAAAATTCAGTCCTGGTTTCAGCTGGAATAGAGTTATTTTTCCTCCTAATAGTTGGTACAGTGTTGTGTTTTGAATTCAGTGTGAGATTGATGTTGGTAACACGCTGATTTTCTGATCAACGCTAAGTGGTGCTTAACCTACTTCAAGGGCTTTTCAGTGTCTCATGCTTTACCAGCAAGGTGGTGGAAGGAAACATAATTGAGACAGCTGGTCCCAACTGGCAAAAGGGATATTCCATACCATAGAATGTCATGCTGAGTATGTAAATTGTGGGGAGTTAGCCAGGATCTGCCAATTGCTACTCAGGAACAGGCTGGGCATCAGTCCTCTGACTGGGTGCATGAGCAATTGTTCTATGCATCCCTTGTTTCCCCTTGATTTTATTTCTCTCTCCGTCACTTCATTATTATTATGGCTAGGATTATATTTTATTTTGTTTCAATTATTAAGCTGTTCTTATCTCAACTCATGAGTTTTACTTTTTTTTTTCTTTTTTTTTCTTTTTTTTCTTTTATTCTCTTTCCCATTGCAGTGGAGGAGTGAGTGAGAAGCTGCAGCGTACTAAGTTTCCGGCTGGGGTTAAACCACAAGAAACTTCCTCTTTGTCATGCAGCTTGAGAAGCTTCCCTAGGGAAACTGACTTCAAGTAAATTGTCAATGCACTGCAGATATTCTTACACATGACTACGCAAGGTTCGTAGACGTTTTGAGAGATTAAATTCTTTTAATGTGATCTAAAATGTCAGAGGAGTGAATAATCAAATAAATCAAAATCTTGCACTCAGATGAAGGAATATTTAGTCACATTTTGTTTTCTGTTTATTAAACTTTTTATATGGCTAAAATTTTGTCAACATTATTATACGAAAAGTTTGTGTAGCTAGTTTAAAAAGAAAGATTAAAGA
>JAYRBT010000082.1:96388008-96411240 GCA_036023395.1 Myiotriccus ornatus
TTTTTATATGGCTAAAATTTTGTCAACATTATTATACGAAAAGTTTGTGTAGCTAGTTTAAAAAGAAAGATTAAAGACTGCTGTAAGAACCTGAGACCAAAGTCTGTGATACTTGGTAGTTCATTTATTACCACTGTGTGTTATTAAGGCTTGATGTGTTTTCTGATAAGCTGTACAGAAACTGGTTCTCTTGTTTGTATTAGTTTGCATTACGGTAACAGAGTCAGTCAACTTTGTGAGGTAATGGAGAAGAGTGATAAGGGATCAAAGCTCTTTTTTGTTTTCAGCTTCTTATCTTCTGTAAAATCTTTCACCTCTACTGCTTCTCTGGGCTCTCTTTGCCTTCCTAGAGGAAAGATGTTAGTGTAGGTGTAAGATAAACTGACGCACTTTCTTCACTCCCTTCCCTCCTTTCCTAAGACAGAAGCTACAGAGTGAAGCTCTCTTGATATTCTGGAATGGAAATGTGTTGTTATGGAGAGACAAAGAGTTGCATCCTTTCTTCTACAGTGCTCTCAAAGATATTGTAAGGAAGCCAGATGGAAAGACAAAGCTTTGTTTACATGTCTGGGTTTTCCAGAGGAGCTCCAGACTGTTGTAGAGTTCATTGTCAAAACCTACACAGCACGGTCCTATTTTACAAGTGATATATTATCTGATTCTCAGGGTTTCTCAGCTCAGTCACACTGGAAGAGTTGTCTTTCAAGGCTTTCCAGAGAATGTGATATTATGTAATTATTTTTTTTCTTTTTGTTTCTCAGGTTTCTTACTATCCGTATACCTGATTAATTTTGGGGGTGGAAATGCCATACTAATCTCTATGCTTTCCCAAATTGTTTCAAACTACTAAGAAGCTTCTGGATAGACATCACACTTAAATACAGATGTATGTATCTGCATCTCTAAAAGCAAGAGTAAAAATTATTTTGGGTTGAAGAAACAAACAAAAGAAAATTTATGATTGATCCCAGTTAATGGCAACTTCTAGCTATATGTGTTGAATTCTGAGATTATATTCATGCATTTGTGGTCTAAGTTTCATTGAAAGTTTAAATGAAAGTATATTTTTAACTTCAGTTTTAAAAGGTATTTTTGCCTTCTTTTTTTTAAAGCAGTTTCCAGTGGCAGTATCCCTCAAAAAATATTCTGACAAAATTTAGTTAACTAAATATTCCCATTTCTGGGATTGGTCTATTTCTGCAGTTTTTCCAAAAATAAAAGCAGCTGAAGAGAAAGTTTTAAAAAGGAAAAGCTTACAAATTATTTCACTTGGGGAAATCCTTAAAGAAACTTTGTCTAAATTTCTTTCTTGAGCAATATATATATTAGAATTACAGCTGTTTTATCTGATATGACAAGTGATGGACTATTTAAAGGGAAGAACTTCCTCTAAAATGACTTCTCACACAGTTTTCTTTCTACTGTATAATAGTATACCAAAATTTCATGAGCAGATCCTAATACAAGGCCAAAGGAAACATTTAAGAAAAGTAGCAAATCTGTATATTAAATAAGAGATATTTGTTCACTAATAATGCAGAATATTAGTGACAAATATTAGGAGAAAAACCCCTAGGAGTTACAAAGTTAATTTGGTTTGCTTGGGTTTTTTTGTCTCATTGTCAAGACTACTTTCTGTTGAAATATGAAGATTCAGGAAGCTACAATGTCAATTATTGACATTTATTAAATTAAGTAACAAGGTCAAAAAGTAAGAGGAGAATGTCCAGATGTCCTGGTAGTAACATGCAGTAGTCAGGAGGAAACTCTTTCATTACAGGCATTAGAACTCTGGCATGCATGCCTTCAGCAAACATTCAATTTTGGGGAAAAAGATCTGAAACCACAATTTTATATTCTTCTTTCCTTGTTTTCTGTTTTCACATGACCTATGATTATCCAAGATTAACACCCTATGTCACTGCTAGAGGATAATGAGTTCCTACGGGAACCAGACTTGGACTCATGTAAACCAATGCCCTAACTGCTTGTGTTTTACACACAAGACAAAATAGAATCAACCTTATGTGTTTGTCAAATATGGGGCTGCTAAGTACTTACAAAGCAGAAGTTGCAATTAAATCTATTTATCAAAATCAGGCTTGTTACAACTCATGGATTTGTTTTGAATTGTGTTATTGACATTAATTTTTGCATAACTGTACTTCCAATTTCCTTTCTAATTAGCTCCCATTTTCAAAAAGCAATCACTTATGCTAAGAGACGAAACCCTTGTTTTTATAAAAACCTTCTGTTAGTAGAGTTGACTTCCTGAATATAATGTACAGAGTAATTTCATTGCCTTTAATAACTGTTCTCATAGAAAATAATTGCATTGACTCAGGAAATCCAGGCAGCACCCTAATTGTTGAAAATGGGAAATGACGGATTGCTAACCTTGGGACACAGGCATGGAAGAGCAGATAGGACACTAACATAAGAAGCCTGGATTTTATTCTCAGTTGGGGTACATTTCTCCCATTTTCTTCTCTCTGCTGTTCGTTTGTGTAAAATCTAATTTTTCTGGTATGATGTAACACTTATCACTTAGAGGACTTTCTCAATATTTTTGTTGAGAACCTTTAGATTCTACCACTGTTGATTGTGTCCTTTTCCCCCTCTATATTAATTTAAAAAAATCTTAATAAATGTCTTGTGTAACTAAATGTTAGTGCTTTCTATTTAGAAAATAATTATTTTATTTCTTTATTTTGATGTGTATGTTTATCACTTGGTGCTTTTCCATATATCCTAGCAAGGTGTATGTGGAGTTGTATGTATTTTCTTTTTGTGCAAAACAATGATGTTATCATACTTCAGTTAATGAACTCTAAAGTCTCTTTTATGCTGCTGCTTATTCATATTTTTGGAGTCTGCCTTTGGATGATGAGAAACAGCTTGTTTGACATGATTTGTTCTCAACTGTAAATAGTCAGGAGGAAAATAGCCATGCATTTTAATAACTCTTCTCTCCAGCAACAGGTGAAGTACTTGGAGTTCATCAGAATTTGAACTCATCTCTTTGAGCTGTGTTTTTTATTTACACTCAGTAATTTTACTGAGAAAGAGTGAAGAGATTTTAAAACAAACAAACAAAACAGTATTTATTCAATTTGGCTTTGGTAGGGGTGGGATCCAACCTTTGACATACCATTATTCTTTAAGACTGTTTCATTTTGCTTTGTTCAAATTTAGTTTTCCTTTTTGAATTTGACATCTCTGTGACCTATGTATTCTTTTCTCTGTATGACTGTATATCAGACCATTTTACAAAAATGAAAGCAGAGTATTTTATCCCCATCAAGAAAAAATCAGTATTTCGCTTCAGATTCCTAAATTGGTAGTATTTTCCTCTTTCATTGTAATACTTCTTTTCCCACAGCAAATAGTTTGCTTTCATATCAATAAAAGGAGGAAGAGAGAAGAAAGAAGCAAGAAGAGGAAGTTTTAATTTAATTTAATTTAAGCTATATATGTTATATGTTGATAATAACTTTATGTAAAGCCTTTTCTGGTTTAGTGCACTAAATTATTCACCTCAAATATACAATTACAGTTTTAGTTTCAAGAAATAATCACTATCAGTATTATTCAATATCAAGAATACCATTAGTATCAGATATTTCATTCTTACTTTGAACATGTGATTTGTGATTCAAATGTGAGACTTCCATAGATCACCTTTCTACTTCTAGCTGTAGTTCAGAAATTCTCTATGATTTTAAGCAAGCATTACAACCTTGCCATAACTCCTCTTTTTTTTTTTTTTCATACTGTAAAATAGTTTAAATAACTAGGGATTAAATAAATTTGCCAAACCTATGCTATTTACAAAAGTTGTAGGAGCTTCTAATTTTTCCAGGCTTTCACGAAAATTGATCCATCTGGATTTCTCCCCAAACACTACAGGATTAAAAGATGCTTGAAATTACACTTTAACCCTGCACTTCCTGAGTATCTGTCAGCTCTGATTCAAGTGTACCTAAAGAAGAGGAAGCTACACAAAGAAGTGAGCACTAACAAAGAGAAAATTAGGAACCTGTCTCAGCCTCAGGTAGAAATACTGAGTTTAAAACATAATAATTGCCTTTTTCCTATTGTTGTTCATGTAAATATATTCATATGTATATACATATGTTTATAGACATAAAATACAAGCTTAGAATGCAAATACGATACTTTAAGGAATCTATACTGGTATTGCTCATTATGATCAGTTAAATAGCAACTGTTATGAACACTAGTACTGTTCAGAGAATTTTTTTACCCTGCTATACTATTGTGACAGCTAAATTTTTAATTTCACTGTGGATTGTCTTCCAGTGCTTTCTGTCACTAAATATGTAAGTTGTGCATTTGCAAGTTAGTTATTTTTTTCTCGCAGACTTCACATTCCTGGACCTTTTTTTTTTTATTATTTTTAACAAAGGTATGAAGAGTTAGTAGGATAACTCTTTTCAGGGTAAAAGAGAACATGAAGGATTTTTATTTTCATATTATGTTAGTAGACCAAATCTTAAAGGGTAGACATATTTCTTTCAGAATTCGCTTTGTCATACCAGGCCTTCTCTGTCCCTTTTGCTGACATCCTACCTCCACAGAATATTAATTGTTAAAATACCACCCACAGGGAAAAAGTGCTTTGTAGGTATTGTTTTTAGTGAGTTTAAATTTTTATGTCATGAATATCTATCACAAAGAAATGTGATTTATTTACAAGGCTATATCATTATCTGTTACAGTTAAGATGCTGATAAACGTTTTGGTAATCTGTTCTCTTACTCTGAAAAAAAAATTTTCTTCGTTTAAAGTGTATGTGCAATGTATGCACAAGTTTTGTTCATCAGCATCTAGTCCATAAAACATCAAAGAATCCTCAGTCCAAATAATTTTAATCAAATGGCCAAATCTGACGTACAGTTTGGCTATTTCAATTCACATTATCTTTCTATGAATATACTTTGGATAAGATAAGCTTCTCTCTAAACTTTGCATCCATATATGAAAACTGAAGTATAGAATCTATAATTTCAGTTGTCATCTTACCTATGAACAAGACTTATGACAGTAAAAGAAACCAATCATTAATGTTTCAGAGAAATATTTTTTAAATTCCTATGAACCAAATGGGAAAGTCAGGCCTGCTTCGGCTTTCTCAACTCTGCAGTGTTGAATTACAAAATTTTTCATGTCCAGTCTCCATTGTCCTACTTTACTTCATTCAGTGTTCCAGTCCCAAACACTTCATAATATTCTGTTTCAAAACAACTAGTCAAAATTCCTAGATCTTGGAATTCTTTTGGAAAATATAAGGCTGTTTTGGCCTACATTGGATAATGTTAGTTATAGACAATAATATCATTTTGCACTTTGTTATATGAAAACACAGTTATAAAAGAAGTTCTACAAAGCTTTTTTATTTTCTGTTTCACAGTTATATACCTTAAAACAACTGTTTATTAAGGTGACTTTTCTATGAGAATTATGCTTTTCCTATCAATGAGATTTTCTCCTTCCTGACCTACAGCCAGATGTCTCATAAAAATCTCTTTAAAAGTTTCAGTTAACTGCCAGCAGCCCCCAAACAACTCGCAAGCCTCTCAAGAAAACTGTTGCAATGTATTTCTCCTCTAATTTGAAGAAGAAAGGATTGTGTATAATTCTCTCTATCCTGCATGTAAACTAAGAAAGATGATGTGATTCTGCATCAGGGTTTCCTGTCACACTGAAGTATCTTGGGGCTAAATTCATCTACTGAGAGGCAGTTGCAGGCTGATGACCTGTTTAATTGCTCGTACGAAATAGCCAAATATAATACAGATTTAAGAGATTTTTCTGTAAAAGAAGCACATACAGAAGCTTTAGCAGAGTTTGTAAACAGTCACTATCAATTATTGAAAGTCCTTATTGATGAAGATTATGGATCTTTTTGAGGTAAGAGAACAGGGCTAAGCAGCTTTTACATGGCTTGCACAAAAGGCTACATGAAGGACTTTGCCACTGATTTTGAGAGCCTGAAGTATTGACTTGTGTGTATTTTACATCTTAATACTTCATTTGTCAAAGTCATTTAGAGTTGGAGAAGAGATGGTAATCCACACTCTTAATAATCTGCAAAAAAAATGCCAAAGAGGAAAGAAAGTTAATCTTACCTTTAAGATCAGAGACATGAGAATTCCCAAACTCATAGAATTACATTCATTTCTTCTCATTTATTTACTCATTATTCTTGTTCTAATCGTTGAAAAACTCAGTTATTTTTACTAAGTATCTTATATAATTTTTTTTTGTTTGGTACTAATGCATAAGACAGTTAATTTTCCACTTCATTAAAGAAGCCACGTCTAATGAAATCTGCTGGTGCATATATATATTGCATGGCTTTTCACAGGCTTAGGAATGTCTGTGAAGTCCAGCATTCCTCAGCACCTGTATAACACAATGGCAACCTGCTTTTCATGTTGTTCACCACAGATACAGTTAAAAATCTGTGGTGAGTTGACCCTGGCTGGACACTCCCTGGGCTGCAGAGGGATAATCTGCTTTACTATGGTCTTCACCACGGGCTGCTCTTGCACCTGGAGCACCTTCTCCCCCTTCTTCTTAGCTGATCTTGGTGTCTGCAGGCTGTTTCTCTCAAATATTCTCACTCCTCTCTCTCTGCAATTGCTGGGGTGAAGGTCTTTCTTTTCCTCTTCTTAACCACATTACCCCAGAGGTGCCACTACTGTTGTTGATGGGCTCGGCCTTGGCCAGTGACAGATCTCTCTTGGAGCCAGCTGGCATGGGCTCTGTTGGACATGGGGGAAACCTCTGGCAGTTTCTTGGAGAAGCCACCTTGTAGTCACCACTGCTATTAAAACCTTACCACACAAACCCAACACATAAACAAAACATTTTCAAGAAAAATTTTAAAAAAAGGTTTCCACTGCAGATGCAACTGGTTATAACTCTTATAATTTGCATTATTATTATGCAAAAGAAATAGTTTATTTGTCAGTGGGTTTGTCCCTGAAAACTGCCTGTTGCACAAAGAAAAAAAAATGATCTGAGTATCTTTGCCCAAATTAAAACTGTAATAAATGTTCTTATGTAAAATATTTTATTCTATATTTAATTTTTATATAAGATACTGTTGTTGAACAATTTATTGCCTTTCTGTAGGTACAAACATGGACCACTTCTTGTTTGTCACCTAAACTTCAGAATCTAGCTGTTCACCGGTGTTACCAGTTCTGCGCTTTCAAAATAATTTGCTTTTGCTAGGCACATATATTATACCGTATGTTTCCTTCACTTGTGCTGCTGTACCTTCCCTGATGTAGTCATGGAATTCATCATCTATCTCCATTCTGGACTTTTCATGTCATTGTATGTATGATAGTTTGAGGTGGTTTTATTTGGTAACTCACTGGTGTTTCAGTGAATGCACTGTGAATGTGTTTGGAGTAACTTTTAAAGAAAATTTTCTTTCAGGTTAGTGCAAGATTATTTTGATCCAAAATTTTAGTTTTTGTGAAGTGACTTTGGTGATCTACAGAGTTCAAATAGTCCATGTTTGTTTTTTTTCTTCTTATTAATGTTAAGAGAGAATTTCTGAAATTATTTAATTTGTACATCCTAGCACATTCCTCTTCTACTCTGTCTGCTTTCTAGATATATAAAGAAACATAATTCATTAGTGCTTAGTCTTTATTGGCAACTTCTGCTATTTTAATACCCCAGATAAACTACTAACTAATTTGAATTATTTTTTTTCTTTGTTATAATTAGTGATGATATAGTTATCAGTGCACTTCAAGAATGTTTGCACTCCTTTTCATTCCTCTTATACAAACCAAAAACTAGAGAAAGGAAGAAGAATTACACGTACTTCATACCTCAGTTATTAACATTAAGAAGGCTTGCAAGGCATGCTTTGTAATTCTGAGTTCTGATTTTCCAAGCATTTCTGGAACAGAAACTGATTATTGTGTCAAATGTGATAAGAACTTGCACAAATGCTGCAGTCTCTTCAAAGGTGTTTTGCATCACCTCATACAATTTTTTTTTTTGACAGTTGGTTAATTTAACTTATTTCAAGATGATTAATTGCTAAATGTATTAACACTCCAGTTGGTTCCCTGTTGCTGATGTGCAGATTTAGTTGCATACTTTTTCTTATTGATATGGTGATACAGTGATATATAGAGTCCTAGAATGACTGACAATTCCAATTTTCTGATAATATGATTCTGGTATATTTAGAGACCATCATATCATAGGTATGACTAAGCATAATAATTCAATTTGTTCTTATACACACATCTCTTTTTCTAATCTGGGAATGTTCAAACCCTACTAAAGATCTGAAAAAAAAAAAAAAGATTTTAAGAATTGTGTCTGCTTTGTGAGTAATCTCTGTGGGTCATAAATTACTTCACTGAAGCACTTGTTTTCTGTTAGGTAGAAACAAGAGTATTCAATGACACTTTTGTGCATATTTCTGTTTTTATCCTTAAGTGTGTGTAATCAAGGACAGATGTAAGTGAGTGTAATCAAGCACAGATGTACTGTCTCAAGCTTCTGAGAGTTGTGGTTCAAGTAACAGTGCTTACTTTTTTCTAGAGCTGCTTAACTCCTGTGCAAATCAAAGAATCATATTTCAAAATAGTTTTATTTAGTTCTATTTAGTTACTAAAAACAGTATTTATTTAATTTTTTCTGTTTTGTTTATAAATATTAGCTATAGAAAGCATGAGTGAATAACTTTGTCAAGGTGACAATAGAGGTGCTTTTCTTTTTTGACACCTGCTGATATAAGGCTTACTCAGAATCTAGTAAATTAGATATCAATTAAAAAAAAATTAAGTAAAGACAAGAATTCTTTCTGAAATACCTACAGATTTCAATGCATTTAGTCCATAACCATCCATTTGTCACATTTAAATAGCAACTGTTCTAATGCCTTTTAGCTAGTGGAGCTTTGCTTCCCTGCTACTCACAGTTAGCTAGAGTGCAGGTATAGGTTCTTTTTGTTCTGGGTGCACTTCATGCTACGGTGTATCCTCTTTCAGGGTGCTGCTGGTGTTGGTATATTGCCTCCTCAGTGAAACAGAGAAGCAGCACTAAGAAAGATTTTACTGATATTATACATTTCAGGGGGATGAACTCCCATATCCCTGAGGTGAGTGCCACTTTTAGAAAAACAGGCATGTCCTATTGAAAATTCTTTGATATTATAAACCAGCAGAGTACTAATCAATCAGTTTCTGGCAATAGGAATATTATGTCAAGTAAAAAGACAGCAACGCTGAATTTCTAAACCTTTCTGTTCATCCAAAGGAAAACCATTTTCCTTCTGCAACCGTTTCACTAATGGCTTATTTTAGTTCCATGGTTCCTGCTCTTAAATGCCTTTGTTTCAAGGAGCGGTTCTACATAGACAGCTCAAATTTTAACAGATGGTCTGATGATGTTTCTACTGAAAGTGCTGCTGCTCAAAATGCCTTCCTGCTTACGGTTCAGGGAAAGCTGGTACACAATACCTTGACTTCACTCTAAATCTGATTTCACACTCTCCAGTTCCTATTCATTGTTTTTCTTATTAACTTTAGATAAGATAAAAACACGAGCTGGAGGCACAGTATTTTCCCCAAGATTTTTCCCTCTGGATGTAATTTCCTAAGTTTAATAAAAGCTAAGTGGGAGAACAAATTATTGTATGCCTTTCTGTTATCGGGTCATCAGAAGTTTGTTAGAATTTAGCTTTTCCCCACTGTGTGCTTGATATACTTTTTCAAAATTTCTGTTCTCTCTATGATGCAGTGGGTTTGAACAGACCAGTAAAACCATGGAGATGGACCCTTAAGGGATGTTGATATCAGGAGGTAAAACTAAGCATGTCTCAGTGTTGCCAAGGAACAGCATAACACCTGCTTGTGCAGGAAGCTGATGCACTTGTATGCATTTCACAGAAAAGGGAGAACTTTGCTGCTCTACACAGGGTGTTGCGGGCAAATTATCACACTCTGAATTTACCCTGTGTGATGATCAAAGCAGGTCTCTGTTGTGCAGTTTTGCTCTTCTAGGGAAGCACTCTCTCAGGAATGCACAGAGCCAATGTCACCAACCTCCTTGCACTTCTGTTCCCTTATGCCTTGCTCATACTAATTTTTTCTAAGCTTCCTCTCAGTGACGGCTTCAAAGTCTAATTAGAAAGATACTGCCTGGTGTCCTGCTTTGAACTAATGTGGCTCAAAGACCATCCCCTTCCTCATTTTCTCATCTTCTAAAGTAAATCTAGGCCACCTCAAACACGGCTTGCAAAAATTACCTTCATAAAAACGTGTATTTTAAAATCCAGAAATAAAATCCCAAACATCTTTAAGTACTGCTTACTATCTGAACAACGGTCTCTATTCATGTTAGTCTCACAATACCTATCTATTTGACTATCTATCTTTCAAAAAAATCCTGTTGTCATGTGCATGTCCATCTTTGTCAAGGCTATCTTTTCGACCTTCCAGGAAGAAATGAAGACTCATGAAGAGTATCTTTGCAATAGTTAAGGAATTTCTATTTCACAGCCTCAGGTAGTCTCAACACAATTGGATTGAATACATGAACAACAAAAGATTTTGTGTTTTCTTGTTTTCCCTTTAGAGTGCACCAGTGCTTCTTTTCTAATGTGGTCTTTTATGTGCCTGTCAATATCTTAACAAAATGCTCTCTTTCTTTAGGAGGATTTTTGTTCAAATGATGCAAAAATCTTCATAGGAGTAATTTGTTTATTTATACCAAGCACTTAGTTTAATGCCTCTTCTATATTCAAATCTGACAAAAGGATTAGTTTTATGTGTTCCTGTTTTTATTAGATAGCTTTTTAAATCTTCTTTTTTTTTTTTTTTCTTATTTACACTTGCATTATACTTTATTATACTTGCAGCATTTATTTTCCTGGCTATTAGCTGAACACTTTTGTGCTGGCAGCCAAAGACTAGAGGATTATGGGAACATAGAAATGGAGAAAACCTTCTGAAGTTTTTAACAACAAAATTGTAATTACTTTTCATAAACTGAACAATTTTCAAATTGCAAATAGGCTTTTGGACTTACTCTTTCTGATGAGAAGATGGTGCAAAAACTCTCTATTAAACCAAACTTACTCATACCAATCCTGCCTTCAGGTGTAGTTTAGTGTTTCATACTCTTGTTTCCTGTTTCCCGATAAGGAATGATCATATCTCCTTTGAAAAACTCTGTTTATCTCCATGTGACAAATGCAGCTGTGTGTGAGGTAGCCTGATGCCAGTGACCTGTACCTATTACCTCTATCAGAGAGGACTACTAGCCTGACCACAAGAGAGATTACTTCCTATGTTGCACAAGCCTATACAGAAGTATCTGTGAGCATAGTTTGAGTCATTTTCAGCTGTCAGCATCTCTGATCCCTAAGTGCAAGCCTATTGCTGACTGCTCATTCCCTGTCTTATGTCAGCACAAGGGTTCTTAACGGACTTTTCCTACTTCCATGTGTTCAGTGGCCTCATTAACTCTTATGCCTCATCAAAAGAAACCAGAGCAAATAAGAAGGAAGAAAGGGTCAGTGGGAGAGGTTTATTGGCCTCATTGCCAGTTTATGCCAGGTTAAATTGGCTGTGAAGCTGTGACAGTAAGATTGAAATCAACTGAGACACAAAGATGGTATGATAGCAGCCTGCTGCCTTCTTTTTTTTTCACTGAGCAGTAGTGGCAATTGGGTCATTGTAACATCCTAAAAGTATGTGTTTGTTATTCTCCTTTGGGTATTCCAGGTGGAAAAATAAGGTTTTTCGGTAATTTAGTTGTATCTGATTTTGTCTGACAGTTCATTGTTCTCTTCTGTTAGCCAGAAGTGAAAATGAATCGCACAGAATCTTGTCATTTTTAAGTCAGTTTTTTATATTCAGTTGCTAGGGATTTCAAGCCCAGATGAGCTTAGAATCAGCAAAAATTAATCCAGATCTGGAAAATAGAATTGAAGCAATTATTTTGAAAAAAAAAATCTAATTTATTTTATGACATTAGGTAGATGTTTTTCTGTTTTCTGTCTGCATTAAAATAAGTTCAAAAACTCATGTATTCAAGCCTGACCTGTGTAAAACCTGACTGAAATGTTTTTCTTATTAGTTTTTTCAGCATATGAGTTCTAAAGAGTAGTAAAATATACAGTAAAGAGAAGAAAGTGAAAAGGGTCAGGGCCCTACTGCTCTGACAGTTCTGTTCTGCACTTTGTCCAAGACCCTGTCACTGTTTTTCATTTCCTTGCCTTAACTTTGTTGCAATTGAGTGCTTTAAGGTCACTTAAAGAATCACCGGCAGAGGTATTGGCAAAACCAGGCTTAATATAAAAGTGAAAGCATGACAAAATTCATTGACAAGGTTCAGTATACTACTTACTAGATGGTTAAAACAAACAGAGAAAAAGAAACAAAAATCCAAAATCAATCAAGCCAAACAGAAATAAATTCAACCTATCTATGTGGAGGCTGGCAGTGGAGAGGGGAGGGGGAAGAGGGTCAGGGAAGAGAAAAGGAATGCAGAAGATGCTCCTGTTGAGTCACAAGGTTCAGAGCAGATCTCCATGCTAAACTGAGCCCAGACTTGACCAACAGTTTATGAGTAATGGCCCAACAGCATTTAACTTATCTTAAACTTAACAGAAGTTCAACTTAACAGCACTCAAACAACTTTTAAGCTTAACAGTACTTAACTGATAACTGAAGCTAAACAGTTAAGCAAAAGTTTCATATAGAATTTACTATATAACAACAGTAACTCATGTACAGGCCTGACTTACTACAAATTTAAAGTACTTAAGAATCCGGGAGAACAACATTCCTAGTACATCTGCTATAGCAAATTCACACTCGCATACACACAAAAAGTCTGTACAAGGTATTCCTGTGAAAAGACTCCCCTTGAATTCAGTGAAGTACTCACTTCAGATGCCTTTGCATCTTCTCAGTGGGTTGAGCAGTTGGAGGTATCAGCCAAGGATCCATCGATGTCATTCGGCGATCCTCTGACTGCAGCAAACTTGCGAGTTCACTAGCTCTGAGAGGCATGCTACTCAGAGGGATGTTTATAGGGTCGCAAGAGAGTGGGCTTTGGTCATAGCAATTTTCCATGGTGGCTGCAACTCAGGTTGGTAACTTCCTTTGAAAGTTTGATAACAAAAACATTATTCCACTCAGGTTGTCATGCAGGCAAAAAAAAAAAAGTTTCAAAGGCTGTTCATTGTGAAACCAGGAGACTGTTAGACAGCACTACTTCCTGGAAGCAAACAGTGTTCCTGATAAGCTCAAGAGAAGCTTAGGCCAGGTGCTGTTCATCAAGGCTGAGGCCTAATGAGCCATTTTCAGATCAGTGTGGCCTACGGTGATGGTGGGGGATGAG
The DNA here is from genome assembly GCA_036023395.1 of Myiotriccus ornatus. Lineage (NCBI taxonomy): Eukaryota > Metazoa > Chordata > Aves > Passeriformes > Tyrannidae > Myiotriccus > Myiotriccus ornatus. Next base: position 96,401,428 of record JAYRBT010000082.1, read on the forward strand.
GGTGGGGAAATGAATCACCACAAGCTTCCTATGCATCATGTTACAATTTTAAAAATTTTTGGGTCAATTTCTCATTTGGGATTGCCTTTCCAGGGAACTTGTTACAAAGTTCTGAGTCTCACAACTTATGAAATGTGAATAACCATATCTAGGAAAACTTCATGTGAAAACAGGATCACTTAGAATCATAGAATCATAGAATATGCTGAGTTGGAAGAGACCCATCAGGATCATCAAGTCCAGCTCCTGATCCTGCTCAGGACACCCCAGGAATCACAGCCTGTGCCTGAGAGCGTTGTCTAAAAGCTTCTTGAATTCAGACAGGCTTGGTGCTCTGACCAATTCCCTGCGGAGTGTGTTCCAGTCCCCAGCCATGGTCTGCGTGAAAAACCTTTTCCTGATATTTAACCTAAACATCCCCTGTCTCAGCTTCATGCCGTTTCCTCAAGTCCTGTAACTGGTCATGAGAGTGAAGAGTTTGGTACTTGCTGCTCCGCTTCCCCTCATGATGATGTTGAAGACATATGGCTGTCTCACAGAGAAGAAAAAAAAAACAATTCCTTATTGAATATTTAAAACAGTGATTACCACAACAAAAAGGCTTGTGAAATTTTATAGCTGTCTTGAGTTTGAAAGGGAAAAAAATACATTATATAATTAAGACTGAAGCTAGACTAGCCACTACCATGAAGAGGCAGTTTATTTGTTTCAATCTCCTATCTAAAGAATAGCTAAAGCAACACTATTTCTTCCCTTCATGTTGGAAAGAAGACTGCATTACACAAGTGAAAAGTATATTGTGGAGGGGTTTTTAAGATTACTGTAAAATATTCTATCTCAACTGAAAAACAAACCCAAAAGAATTTTATAGACCATTTCTCTCCCCTTTTCCATGGGATAAAAGACCTTAAGGACATTGTGTTGGTACTTTCCATTAAGATGACAATCAATATAATTTGCTTATTTAGCAAGACTCAAGGTAAGACAGAAGACTTATTTCCTGTAGCACACTAGAGCATCAGTGAGATTGTGATAATTGCTATGAGATAAAGTGAGCCTAGTGGATTGTGTAAATTGGATGTGTTCATTTAAATTGTTTAGGAGTGACAGATTTGCTTAGATTTGCTGATTATTTAGATTGTTCCCTAATTTCCTTATGTACGTGGTGCCTTCATGTAAAATCTGGCATGCTGGTGTTTGCTTTTACGTTCTTGCTACTGCTTTGGTAGTTTTTTCCAGTATAGCTGCTCTATTATGAAAAAGCTGGACAATATGTCGTAATTGATTATACTTAATCATTAGCATATCACCTTGGACAGTAGGTTGTCTTTGCTACTATACTATAAATTTGATTACAAAATGGTGTTAGTAAAGTTTTCACCAGAAAGAGTATAGAGGTTGATAATGAAATGTAATAGAAACAAAATAATAATAATCATCATTGTCATCATCTTCTTTGCTGACTTTATAATACTTCAAAACAGGAAGACTGTTTAGAAATTATAGGAAAAACTACCTGTCTTCATGGAACAATCAGTAAAAGAGAAACTTCAAGATACTACTTTGTTAGGTTTCCTGACTACCTATGTGTAGCTAGTTTAGGTTTTAATTTCAAAATAAAATGAAAATTTACCAGTGTTCTTAAAATATATATATATATATACACTCCAAAAAAAAATCAAAACAACCTGAACTGCCAGATAAACTTGAGCTACTGCCCTCCCCCTGCAATACATGCCTACAATACTGCCCCAGGATGTCTTCTCATAACACTGGAGTTATCCAGATATGAAAAAATGGATTTATCTGTGTTTATATTTTGACCAGATTATCTGTTTGAAACTAATATTTTGATACTATGTGATATAAATTACTTTTGAACAGCACTTGCCTAAAAAATGTAGTTTGAGACAATACTTTTCTGGTGATATGTGCAATTTCTAAAGAAAGCTTTATCAGACCATCAACTCATCAACTTTTACAATAACAATTTTACATACAGGATACTTGCACAGAACTAACTTTTAGCCTCTTCATATATTGTGTTATTCATCAATTATGGAAACTATATCATTATAATACGTTGCCATTACAAAATGTGGGTATATTGTGAAATAGAATTCGACAATCAATGACATATACTGATTGTGAAATATAATTAGAATGCTTAATGCAGCTAGACCCTGCCACCAACAACCACGAACCACATTAATTTGTCACAATTTGTATTAATAAAGAGTGTTATTCTGTAAACTGTTAGAGTGAGTCCTTTAAAAAGTGTTGATAGGTTGCCAGCAGTGGAATAACATGTGGGAAGATCTGCTGAGGGGTGCCTCTCAAAAAGGGCAATTGAATTATCCTGAGCTTGTGAATCTGTCCAGTGGAGAATCCTCTTACAGGACACCTGACAGACTGGATCAGACACACATGGTTTCATTGTCCCTGGGGCACTAACAGACAAGTAAATCTCTGTGGGTCAAGAAAATCTCCCCTCTCTAAGGGTCAGTCATATTTTTACATGACTGTGACTTTTTGTGGAAAAAGATTTTTCCTCTTTGCTCTATATCCTTTTCAATAAAGTCCATTTTTTTTTCTCTAACCTGTCCTGTTGACTTAATATTGCATTGTGATATATTTGGTGGGGAAGTTCTAAGAACTGAAGTCCAGTTTTTTTCCTTGTGACTATAGGTGTCTGGTAGCACTTTGAGATTTAGGAAGTCTCATCACTCAAGAAACCAATTTTTGCCTCTGCAGCATCACATGATTGTTATAAGAACTAGAGCTCTAAACTTACTGATTTTTTTCATTATTAGTGGTAGATCACATTCAAGACCATTGGAGTTTTGCAGTAACTTGATCTTCTTTTGATACAAAGGGAAGTAAGGAAGAAATAAGTTCCACCTGGGTTGGAATTTTTGTTGTTGTTGTGGGGTTTTGTTAGTTTTTTTGTTTTAAATAATGGCAGTTGTTACAATACCTCATTAGCTGTCTGTGTTCTCACCTGTCATAGTATATTCTACCCTAGAGCATTTGAGAATTGAAGATGGAAGGACTAAGGTAGTTAGTAGAAAGCAGAGATAGAAGGTAGAATTTTTTGAGAAAATGGAGAAAACCCTAGAAGTTAGGGCCTGAAAGAGATCTGAAAAGAACATCTAATAAATTTCCCTCTGAACCTGTCAAAATGTGCTTAGAACTTCAACAGGAAGGCTCTCTCAGTAATTATTACAATGTAATTTATTACAATGGTTTTTTTTCCAAAAGTTAAAATATCTCCTTCCATATCATCTAACTTAAACTGCTTTTATGTTTAAACAAATGTGATGATTATGGGTACAACAATATTTTTACTTTTTCTTTGTATCAAATTTATCTGAAGACTGTTCTGTGTACAGCCTCTATCTTCTCAGAAGACCTTTTTCCAAAACTGCTTCTAATTGTATCCCTTGTGCTTTTCCCCAGACATTTATATTTTTATTGAAGTATAATGCCCCAAACTGGACACAGACAAATGCCGAGAACTTGTGCTTCATGAACAAAGTGAAGGAATTATTTCCAATGTGTATGAATGACAGTTATGAAAATCAATATCAACCACTATTTTGCAAAATCATTCTATTATATTAATAGTTGTCAATCAGTAGTGACTTCCTATTTTACATTTACACATTCATTTCTCAACTTTCCCTCTTCCCAAGGGCTTGATTTTATACAGAGTTTATCGTGTTGCTTGTTGGTTTGTTCTGTTTTGACCAGCCTTGCACCAGCTGGTGCAACGTAGCATGAAGAACTGAATCAGATGGAATCCCATGTACCTTCCTAAAATCTTGCTTTGCCATTCTGTTCCAATAGCAAAATGCAATGGCGTTGTAATGCAGATCTGATGTTATAAAAAATCGCCTTGTGAAACAATTTTCCACAGATTCTTGTTTGTTTGCTTGCTTTTATAACAAATGTTGAAATGCATTGTTATTATTTACCAGTACAAATTATCAGTTGAGGTCTTTGCCAACTGAGAAGCCTTAGAGCTGTTACTGGAACCAGGAGACTGATTCTAACACCAGCCTTTCCAAAATTACTGCATTTAATCCAGATCAGCTCACTACACAGTTCTACACCTAGCTCTGAAACTCATGTGGCGGAGCAACAGAGATTGAAACAAACAACTAGGGTTTAGTAATTGCTTAAAATGGCCCTTACAGAAATTTAGATTTAGATTAGATTTAGAATATTAGCCCAAGCTAATAAATCTGTGCTTGTCTTCTTTGATCTTGGAATGAAGAAATTTTTCTGAAACCAATACATTTTCAAGATCTTGAAATGTTCTACTTGTCACTCTCCAGAGGTACATGGAACATACCAGGAAATGCCAAGATCTGTTCTTCTTTTGTTATTTCACTTTCAATTTCACAGTGCATAGTATCTAATTTAATGAACAGTATAGTTGTTTTTTTTTTTTTAGAAACTCATTCCAATATGGCTCGATGGAGCTGCAAAAGCAGTTTTCCATTACCAGATGAAAGGAAAACCATTCTTCTTTATATCATTCTCTATTAACTACTATTAGAAAAGGGGCTGGGTAGATTTTTGATGTTATTTAAGGCTCTATTGGGAAAAAATATAGAAGTCTTGTGAAATGATCTCTCAAGAGTGACCTATTAGGGTTAAATTAATGCCAAAGGTATGTGGATATATTTATGTAAATAACCATCAGTGTCAAAGAGGAGCAAGAAAGCCCCACTTGCCGTTTTCAACACATCTCTTTAAAAGTTTCCTTGTAATATTTATGGATTGCCTAGCTTCTGAAAATAAATTAATTACATAGAATCAAGTACCTCTGAAAACTAATTGTAATGAAACACAATCGTGTCTGACTCCTCAGACTAAATGTGAGCTTCTGCCTCAAAATTACCTTTGTACCAAAGAAAAGATAGCAGACTCTGAAGCATAGCTACCAAAAATATCTAAATTTCAAACTTTTTTTTTTAAATGGAAATACTTTACTGAAGGCTGATATAAAGATGGAGAACAAATAACATCACAAATGCCCATGGAAGACGGGAGAAATGTCCTGGAGTAGGCACTGCCACCTATTGACTAAAGTGTAGAACAGCAAGAAAGGTGATTTTAACAAGGAAGTAGGCTGTACTAGGCAACAGCAAGAGATACAGATATTTAACTGTAGGTACTCAAAGAATGTGTCCTGTAAAATGTTGTTTGCTGTTTATCTGTTACTTTAAGAGGAACACAGCCTAAGTTTTTATGCTGATCAAGATGTTATTCGTTGATATGATTTTGTTGGTGTCTCATCTATTAGATTTCCTTACTTGTAGACTAGACATTCTAGAGAATTGTTTCTAAGATAATGGAAGCTATTGACTCTAGGACATCCATGGTGGAGCAAAGATCGACCTGCAGCCCATGGAGGACCCTACATGAGAGCAGACAGCTCCTCAAAAGAAGCAGTTATCCTGTGGGAAAGCTGCACTGGAGCAGGCTCCTTGCAGGACCTGTGACTCTGGGGAAGAAGGACCTGACACTGAAGCAGTCTTGCTGGCAAGACTTTTGACCCTACAGGAAACCCACACTGGAGCAGCCTGTTCCTGAAGGACTATGCTCAGTGGGAGGGACGCACAGTTCCCGCAGTTCGGGAAGAATTGCAGCCCATGGGAAGAACTCCTGTTGGAGAAGCTGGTGGAGGACTGTCCCCTCTGTGAGGAATCCCACACTGGGGTAGAGGAAGAGTGCAAGGAGCCCTTCCCCCAAGGAGAAAGGAGTGGCAATGTGTAATGAACTAACCCCAACCACCATTTCCCATCCCCCTTGACCACTGGAGGGGATGAGGTAGAGAATTCAGGAGCAAAGTTGAGCCCAGGAAGAATAGGTTTTATTTCTTATTACCCCTACTCTGATTTGATTAGTAATAAATCAAATAAATTTCTCCAAGATGAGTCTGTTTTGCTCATGACAGTAACAAGTGACTGATCCCTCCCTGTCCTTATCTTGACCCATGAGCCTTTTGTTACATTTTCTCTCCCCTGTCCGGCTGAGGAGCGGAGTGATTGAGTGGCTTTGGTGGACACTGGTCATCCAGCCAGGGTCAACCCACCACAACTATCTCATTAAAATCAGTGCAGGTGAAATGGGAAGAGGTGAGTTTGTTATAAGTTATAGATTTGAGTTCTGTGGATTCCTTCCTTCAGTCATTCCATGTCCCATGTGAGATTAAAAAAAGTAATTTACTGAGTAAAAATCGAATTCTGATTCTTTTGTACCTGCTCTGACAATGTTGAAGGTGGAACATAGCCTAAAGAAGCACAAGTGGAGAATTTGAATAGACATGTGAAAAGAGAAAAAGTAATTGCAAAAAACATGCATTGAACAGTGAGTGCCTTCAGAAAATACGCATTCTAAATGATCACTAAAAAAATATGATGATTTATGCCTTTTTACAAAAATGTTTTACAAAACATAAAGTCTATTTTTTTTCCTTTCAAATAAGTGCAGAGTTTCTTAAAGTCTTATAATTTTGATTTTTTTTTTTTTGATTTTCAAACAAGCAAACAGAACTTTCCTGTTTTATTTTGTTCACCATAAGTTTGTTGAATGTGGGAAGGGACCTATCTTTCTCGTTTAAATTTATGTCAAATACTGCCTAGCATCCTGACTGCCTGACACATCTTATTTCATAAGTCCTATATCCTAAAGAATGAGTAAATCTCTTCCATTTTATAAGATGAAAGAAAAGTGAAAAAAATGGGAATGTGTTCTGAAGTTAAAGCCCTGCAGATTTTAAGGTTCTTATATAAGGTATGTCCTCTAAGACTTTTGAAAAACAATGCCTAAATGTCAATATATATAAAGGACAAAAGTACTTATTACAAAAAGTGTGGTCAAATATGAAGTAGCCAAATCCACTTAATACAAGACAGAGAGGACAAAAGCCTTCTTAATAAATGTTTGTCATAGTAGTTGTCTACTTTTTTTTGTTTGTTTTTAAAGGTAGACCTAATTGTACCATTTGTTTGGATGCTGTTACAAAAACAGTAGAAAAACTTTCAACTGGTATGTTCCCGTTCAAACTGAAAGTGTATATTAAATTACTAAAGGATCATAATACGTCATTTCTTCATAAGCTTCTAGGTCTTATTGTGCCCTTAATAATAAAGTAGTGCCTTCTAAACATATCCTCAAAGATCTGGCTGATGTCATTGCAAAGCCTCTCTCAATGATTTTTGAGCGGCTTTGGGAATCCAGAAAGATCCCCATTGATTGAAGCTGGTGACCATTTTCCCGATTTTCAAGAAGGGCAAGGAGGACCCTGGAAGCTACAGGCCTGTCAATCTCACTTTAGCCCCTGGTAAAATCATGGAAAAGATTATTCTGGCAGGTATTAAAAAAGATCTGGAAGACAACAGAGTCATCAGTCACAGCCAGCAGGGGAAAGTCCTGCTTGTTGAACCTGATTTCCTCCTAGGATGGGGCAACCCACCTAGCTGATCTAGAAAAGCCAGTAGATGTAATCTTTTTGGACTTCAGCAAATTTTTTCATACTGTTTCTCACAGTATCCTTCTGGACAAATGTCCAACACACAGCTAGATAACCATGTTACATGATGGGTGAGCAACTGGGTCACAAGTTGAGCACAAAGAGTTGTAGAGAATGGGGTAACATCAGGCTGCCAACTGGTCACTAGTGGGATTCCAGAGGGCTTCATCTTAGGCCCAGTTCTCTTCAACATCTTTGTTAATTACCTGTATGTAAGATTCAAAGGAATACTAAGTAAGTTTGCCAATGACAATAAAGTGGGAGGAGCTGTTGACTCCCTCAAGGGTAGACAGTCCTTGCAGAGAGACCTTGACAAATTGGAGAGATGTGCAGTCACCAACCAAATGAACTTCAACAAGGGGAAGAGCCAGATTCTGCACCTGGGATGGGCAATCCTGGTTGTGTGTGTGGACTGGGGAACGAGTGGCTCGAGAGCAGTGTTGCAGAAAGGGACCTGGGGGTCCCGGTCAACGAAAAGTTGAACATGAGTCAGCAGTGCCCTGGTAGCCAGGAGGGCCAACCATGTCCTGGGGGGCATCAGGCAAAGCATCTCCAGCCAGTAAAAGGAGATGATTGTCCTGCTTTGCTCTGCACTGGTGCATCCTTGCCTTGAATATTGTGTGCAGTTTTGGGCACTGCAATATAAAAAAAAGACATTAAGCCATTAGAGAGCATTCAGAGGAAGACCATGGGGATGGTGAAGGATCAGGAGGAGCAGCTGAGGTCACTTGGCTTGCTCAGCCTAGAGAAGGGGAGATAGAGAGGACCTCACTGTGGTCTTCAACATCCCCATAAGGTGAAGGGAAGGGGCAGGTACCAATCTCTTCAGCAGTGACAGGACTCGAGGAAACGGCATGAAGCTGAGTCAGGGGAGGTTTAAGTTAGGTATCAAGAAAAGGTTTTTCACCCAAAGGGTGGTTGAGCACTGAAACAGGCTTCCCAGGGAAATGGTCACAGCATCAAGCCTGTCTGAATTCAAGAAGCATTTGGACAGCGCTCTCAGGCACGTGATGTGATTCTTGGGGTGTTCTGTGCTGGCCAGCAGGTCCTGATGGGACCACCTGATAGGTGCCTTCCAACCCATCATATTCTATGAGTCTATCATTTTTAATAATTTAAGCAAATTATTAAGGTTGAAGAAGCTGAAAAATCATGTGTTGTAGTAATCTTATTTAACATTTTGTTTCTAATTTTTATTTTTTTTTAAATAAATATCATCTAAGCACTTTTTGCCAGGTATAGATAAGCATTTTTGCACTGCCTTGGATGATAAGCTTTTTCACTGTTTCCAGTTTCACCATGTCCTTTTCTTAGTTTCTGGTTTAAAGCAATATAAATGGGAATGTTTTTTTTCTTTGCATTAACCCTGTATTTCTCTTCTGTGGAGAACGGCCTTCAAAAGGGATGTCTTTTTTTCACAGTGCATTATAGATTATAGTATCAGGAGTCTCTAAAACCTCATGTGGAGAACCATGTGGATGGCATTGACAGTTCTAGTATGTTATTGGACTGCCAGCTGCTCTGCGTGCCTTTCTTGCTGGCATGTTGTTTTACTCTCAGCAGGAAAGGACTTGAAGCAAGGAGCAAAGAAGTGTTTCAACCATGTTTTTTGAATTCATTCTAATAGGGTTTTTTAGTTCCTCAATTTAGATTTTTTTACTAGCTCACTTCTGGGAACAGCACTATAGTGGCAACTGTCTTCTGACTCTTTTCATCCTGCTGATATTATCCTGCTTTTTGTAATGCCTGCTATTAAGTTAGGTTCGATAATATGGCCATGTGTTGGGGCAAAAATGGGCCTTGACAAGATGCTTGTGATTTTGCTGACTAACTTCTTTATAGGATATGATTCTATGAATTTTATTGATAGAAAAATACAGTTTATGGTTTCCTCTTTCTTGTCACTCTTCCTGCAGACAAATTTGATATTTTTTGGCAAAAAAAAAATTAATTTAATCAAAACAAATCTTGGAAACTACAAAATATAGGATTTCCAAACAAGTGGCCATTCTGATGTGGAATTTCAAATGGAACTTCAATGTCTGTTTGTTTTTTTCATTGCTTTATTCATAAATTATGAAATGTGTTTATATGAAACAAATGCAATTTCAAGGTCATATATCATCACTATGTCACAAAAAAAGACTTTGTCCAGTATGACTTATATTATCAGCTTATACCAGAGAGCAGATGTTGGGAGTGACCTGGAAGGAACCTCCTATGGATTGTGGAAAGCACATGTCGTGAAGCAGGAGAGCCAGGGAAAA
>JAYRBT010000082.1:96417771-96431499 GCA_036023395.1 Myiotriccus ornatus
TCCGTTTCGCCTTGCCTTTGCTTTGCCTTGCCTTTGCGTTTCTTTTCCCTTTTCCCCCTCCCTCTCCATCTTCCTTTTTCTTTTCCTTTTCCTCTCCTTTTCCCTTTCTCTTCATTTTTTTTTTTAATATGAATCCAGAGCCAGACACTGCCAATGTCAGACCTCAGCTTTGATTACCCTTAAATCTTTTCCAACCAATTAATATATTCTTATGACAAAGTTGTTCCTTTCATCAGATTACAAATGCAGCAACTGTTGCCTAACCCCAACTCCAGTGATTTTAGTCAAACTGATTAGAGTCAAACAATAAATCAGTCTTACAGGATAAGCCCTGAAGGTGGGTATTTCACAAAGGGGTGAAGTGGTTACTGAGCCATTCAGTGCCAAAATACCACGATCAAATATTGTGTGTAAAACTTCTTGGGTTTTTTTCAGGAGTGTGAAGGAAAACAGAGAGGGTGTTATTGGCAGAATTCAGAATCCATTTTACATATTGGTTATCACGTATGAAATTACTCTGATCATTGATATTGGAAGTGACCTTGCTCAATGTTTAGTATTCAGTAAAGCAGCAACACATATACAGCTCATAGTGCAGTATGCAGAGCACATGCTAATATGCTTCTACATACAGCAAATCTTTGTATCCAGGATACTAGGCAAGTAGAACTCCCTAAATCTGGATACAATGAATAGTACCAAAGAGAAAATAATAAAACCCCAACCTATTTTGAAAGGAATATTAAGAACAATTAGAAATTGTGGAAGCAAAAATGGGATGCATACAAATAGGGCAAATATTTTATGAGTTTTTGGTTAGTATAATTTACCTTTCTTTACAATGAGTGTTTAAAAGACAGCAATACAAAATTAATAAAAAGGCTACAGCAGTGTTTACTTTAAAAATTATTTTATATATAGTGGTTTGACTATTAAATTCTTGAAATTGATAAATGTATCATTTTTTTAAAGCCAAGGTATTTATGAATTGTTGACACACAGAATATGCTGAGTTGGAAGGGATCCACAAGGATCATCAAGCCCAACCCTTAGCCCTGCACGAGACCACCCCCAAAAGTCTTATGCACCTGAGAGTATCATCCAAATACATCTTGAACTCTGTCAGGCTTGGTGCTTTGATTTTGCCATAATTTAAAATGGTTTGGTTAATTTTATCAGAAAAAAAAGCTCCCTATATGTCCACCTTTTTTTTAGACTTGTGCAGATTCACTCTTTTTTCAAAATTTTTTAGAGCGGTGATGATAGAGCTATATTTTCGCAAAGTAGGCAACACTCTGAATAGATTATTTTTGGGATCTCTATGCTTAGTGCTATAAAATGGGGATATACTTATTAAAATTGCTCATGCTTAGTCTCAAAATTAGTAGCTTGCATATAGGATGGGAAGAGTACGAGCAGCAAGCAGATTTACATTTCTGGGAACTGTGGCTGTGTGAAGTGAATGGAAAGAGGCTGTGAAGAGGATAAAAACATATTAGCACACTGGGCTTTGGTCACAACACCCCCTTATTTAGCTTTTGTTAACTGAATAGAATCTTAACAAGTGTTTAAATATACTGGTTAATTGGCCTGACATGTTTACATTTCATGATGATGTACTAGTAATGTGGCAGAATCTTACTAGTTGTTTCTAAATTTTATACTGCTCTGATTTAGGTAAGACACTTCTACTGCAGCTCTGATGGTGTGATAATGTAGAAGTGGTGGCAATTGTAGCGTAGAAGTTCTAGAATAAGTTATTCCAATTGGACTGTGGAAGAACTCAACTTCCAAACTTTCCCCAACATGTATAGCTTTTCACATGAGTTTGGTCATCACGTTCTGCAAAGATAATACTCTGAGTGAATGAGACCTGAAAAAATCACAGCAAGCTTTAGCTTTGCAGGAATATTTCTGTTATAATAATAAAAATATAAAATATTCTTTGCTCACTCGGTTTCTGTTAAATATTCCCATGAATGTGGTGGTGTTTTCTGAGCACCTCAGCTATCACTTATTCAGTTCTACTGTGAACCAGCCCAGGAGGCTAAATAGTAAAAGGAAACAAAAATGAAAAACTGAGTAATTTTCTGCTGTGCCTGTTTTCTAACAGCAATCAGATGTGCACCAGTGCAAAGGAAAGGATGAGACCATATCTCATAGTAATTCTAGACCAATAGACCAATTCTCATAGTAATTCTAATGTGACTGTTCAGTCAAACATAGCTAAAGTAATAAGCATTAAATGGACCTTAAGCATTCTGATGCCCAACTGCTTAAACTTTTTTGGGTTAGATTGATTGATGAGTTTTTAAAAGTGAACTGCTTCATGTAACATCAAGAAAAATATTTATGTTGCCCATTTTATTTACCTAGGGTTTAAAGTACTGCACTGTTTTTGGGTTAATATTAAACAAAGTATAACTCTTAGTATGGATTCCTAGTAGAGCAAAAGGAATTATAGTATAAGAATAAAAAAATCTCTAGGAGAGAAACAGTTTGGGTAAAAAGAAAAGTACAAAAATCAATATGGAAAACTTGTTTCACTGCAAAATAAAATAAACCAAATAATTTATTTTTTTTTCACAACAGTAGCAAGATTACATGGCTACATTTTTTAAATTCTTTTTTTATTATTTTCCCTTTTAGTGATATCAAGTTAACTACTACTGGAAGAAGGCACATCAAGTTTCTTTCTTTTCTTTGATATTTTTCCATTATAGGAGCTTAAAATAAGTTTCAGGTTAATGGCTTTCTTATGTGTCTGAACTTTAAAGCTGTAATTTTTAAAAATATCATCATAGTTAGAAACTATTAAATTAACTGGGTATTGAACTTTAACTAGTCTTGTGTTAGGTCTTCTCATAAAACAAGCTGGACATTTAGAATTGTGTATTAGTGTCTCCCCCTTCTGAGTGATGCACGGCCTCAGATGGGCGGACTCTTCCCTATTTTAGGTAAAATTACACTGGGCTTGAATTTGCACACATTTTTACCTTAAACTATTTACTGTTGAAGGCTCACTGGCTTTGATATACTAGGCCAGTGGATTGATGGTTGTCTGTTTCCATAATTCCCTGTACTGTACATGTACAATGTAAGATTAATCTAAAAGTAAATGAAATATGGATATTCTTAAAACAAACAAAAAAATAAACACATATGATTTTAAAGTAGTGTAATTAAATTTTTTTACTCTACAATTGCCACTGCAAAATAATTATCAAAATTCTGACTGACAGCCTGTGCACATCTTTTAGAGGGATGAGGACTGAAAACAAGTGGTTAATACATTTTAGATGCTCAGACATTTTATTGCTTATTTATATAGCCATCTAGACTTGCTTCCACATAAAAGAATGCCAACTGATGTCTATTTTTGTTTCAATTTGATGGTGAGGGTAAAGGATCAGTTATTCAATCCTAAGTTACCCATATTCTCAGGCTTCAGGCATACACTTAGAAAGAATAGGGGGAAAATATGATTAAAAACAATTGCACAGCTCTCTGCAGTACATTAACTTAAAAGGGACAGATGTGCTGTCCTTCAGAGTTAACAGTGATTAAGGCCTTCCAGTCTTTCTTGCTACAGATAGCTCTTCTTCCTGCTTACCATTTTCTTTGTTCTCACAAATAAATATACACATGGAAAAACTGAAAATGTTGTTGTGTTGGTAACTATTTCTTATCATGGCTACTGTTTCCTGGCAGATGCTTTTTAAAAGGAATTTTGTAGTCACTAGCTGAAACTCTCTTTGGATAACAACAATAGTCATGGACGTCACTTAATAAAGACCATGCTTGCTTAAAGTAACATTACAACCTGTCATGGTATCAACTGGAATGACAAAAAATGACCCAGTGCATTCCTTCCTTTACAGGAAATCCCAGCTAATTTGTTCATGCTCTACTGCGGAATGGCAAGTATAGAATTCCTGGTTTTCAGCAGTCAAAGGATGAATTACAGGTAGTAAACTACAGGCAGACCGGTACACTCAAGATTCCTAAATTTTTCTAATATGAGCAAGAGAACTGTGTGAAATTTTTGACTCCTGTGTGTGAAATTAAGGAAACCCACCATATGGAGGAACTTGGAACAGCACCAAAAGGCTGGAGGCTTTCACCTGAAATTATTTATGTACACTTACTTAATTTACTCTCACTAACTAGGAGTAGCAAAAGATTTCTATCCCCCATTATGTTACCTAAATCAATACAAGTCATTATATTCCAGTGTTACAGGTATCATAAGATGGTGCCAAAGCAATTATAAATAGCAAAACTGAGATATTCATTTATCCCTCATGTCTAGTCCCTTCCTGCAGAGAAGAAAAATCCCAGCCAGAATAAGTGTTTGCAAACCAGTAGCAAATTGTGTGGCTGCCATGAGAAGCATCTTCCCTAAACGACAGCAATACTTAACAGTCCTGTGAGCTGCTTTCCTTTTGACATAGATTTACAGGGTTTTTTCCTTTATCTCTCCACAATATTTTTGACAGACTCAGCTCTTTTTATCTTTTAAAGCCTTTTACTGTGCCTTTGTTCAAATATAACTGCTCAAGCTGTTGGAGCAATTCAGTTTCAGGAGACTTCCTTTCCTCTCCATATAATTTATAAATGCAATAAATTCACCAAATAAAGATCTTAGAGCCTATAAATGTTAGAGCTTCATTAAGCTGCATTTTTGAAGCCGGGAAAAGCTACTAAGCAGTAAACAGAAAGTGCCATGTTTCCTGTGACATCTCTCAAGCCTATCAAAGGATTTGAAAATGAAATGGTAGGATAGATAAGTTGTGTTTCATAAAGCTCTATTTTCTTCATCTTTCATGTATTCTTAATACCCAACAGCACATAAAATCCAAAGTTTTCTTGTTTTGTTTTGTGGCATTTTTTTCCTCTGTGTTGCAGTAGGCTTTTAGGTATAAGAGAAAACAGAGGTTTTTAATGTTAAGTGAACATGTTTCCAAAATGGCTTTTGTGGCTTTTGCAAACTCACCTTCTTCTTCCCAGGAGTCTCAGTCTTATCTCTACTTTGGAATGTCCTGAGAGACACCTGAAAGTCTCCCTATTGGTAGTCAACCCTTTCTTGTAATTGGTTGGTTTGTAAGACCCCCTGGACTCCCAGTGGTCACTTTGTAATCCCCCCAAGAGCTATTTAGGTTGCTACCCAAAACAATAAACTCTCTCTGCCTCTCTCCTTGTTGCTCGTGTCCTGTGGTCTCTGCAGGGGCCATGGAGACCTCGTCGTGGGGGGAGGGGGAGGGCACCTTCCCCTCCAGGACTAGAGGTAAAGGGAAAAGACCTCTAGCCTGGAGTGCCTCTCCCTATCCAACCCTCAACGTTCGTCACCTCTGGACAGGACAATACATGAACAGATATATGCAAAAGCTTTGGACAAATCATTTGATAGACATAAGTTTTGTAGAATACTCTGCCTATCATTTGTTAAACATGTCTTTCTGTCTGTCTATACAAACACATACCTAAACCCACTATCACCATCTGTGAGTCCAGATTCTTTTTTAGCCACTCACATGAGTTCTGGCTGGGACACATACATATCTTTTGCCTGGCTTTTGTTGTTTCACTAAGGAGGTTTTTTAAGTCAATTATTCCTTCAGTTGTATATTGTAGTGCTTAATAAAATAAAATGCCACTAAAATAAAATAGATTTTTGTCATTGTTTAGATATGGATTTGTAATATTTCTAACTGGAGCTGTTGTGAACTGCACTCTTTACTTGAGGTTTTGTTTTGATTCTTCTTCTTTAATTGCAGACAAACTCTGAGTATAACAACAGATAACATAAAATCAATAGAGTAAATGTATTTGATTGATGGTGGTATTGAAAGCACTTCATGCCAGTTCTGCACAGTATTTCAAATCTATACTTCTTACAGATATAATACACAATAAAAAAAACCAAACAAAAACAAAACATCCTATCTTTTTCTCTAGAGGAGGTCTATTGTTCTTAGCTTTTAGCAGTTAAAATATTTCAACTAGAAAAATGTTAGTGTTAACTGTTTAGATGATTTTCTGCTCTAAATAATAATTCCTAGGAATGGTGAATAAATGGTGAACAGATATATACACAGTATGTATATATATATTTACTTATATGTGGTACATGTGTATATATATATATATACCATGTAAGTCCTACCATATGTTTTATACACTAGAATTAATACTGATAACAGTTTGCAATTCAGTATTTCTGCTGCATGAAACCATTATATTCACACTTTGATTATCCAAGATAAGGAAAAATACATGTGGACTGCATAGATTTACAAATAATTGCAAATTTTATGTAAAGAAACTTTTCTGCATGTCTTCCAGCAGAGATTTCTGTTTTTAACTCGAATTGCTACTGGAATTGTGTGGTCAGCTGATGTATGGTACAGTAAAAGAAAAATGATGGTTACCAATTCACATCTAAAACTGTCTGGAAGTTTCAAGGGTCCTTAATCCTAAATTTTTTTAGTTTGTTTTTAGGGAGGTTTTTGTTTGTTTGTTTTGTTATTAGTAAGTAAGGTAGACAATGAATTTGATGGGGAGAAAAGAAAATGAAAGTACAACATGCCTTACAACTTAAGGGCAAGCTGTCATGCAGAGTAATGTATAATTCTCATTTTAAGGTATTAGTCTTGACAGGGTTTTTCTTTCTATCTCATTAGAGACAGAGCAAACCTGCTGAGATGCAGGATTTCACTTCTTATAATTCTGTCCTACAGGGAAGGAATGAAAAAGATCTCATCAAAATGAAGATCCCCTGAAAATCAGTTCTGTGAAACTGGTCTCCCTGCTGCTAATAGGGAGTGCTAGCAGCAATGTCATGTTACTGTATTTGCTTTTCTTTAAATGAAAGGCCTCTTGTATTCCCTAAGGAGGCAGTGGTGTTAGAAAGCTCCACCTATCTCAGTGCTTCTCAGACAGCCCTACTTTCAGTGCATAGACACAACCTTCTCTGCCAACATGACTGTCTTCTTTCTCCTCTCTCTCCCTCAGTTTTACTCCATTCTTCCATCTATCTTTCTAAAGTGCCTGCAGCTTAGGTCTGTTCTTGGTACACATTTAGCCCAATTAAAAATTAAATATGTTGGCCATTTGCTAGACACTAGAACAATATTTGCTGATACTGAGAAATTAGCATTGATGTGTACAGTAAGGGCTTGGACTGAATGTTTGTCACAGACTTGGCTTACACAACTACAAGACAAAATAAGAATTTTAAATTACTGTGCTCTCTGAGCTCCCTGTTCTCATCTGTTGCCCCAGAAAGTAGCTGAGCCTCATATCTAGGGGTGACAGAGCAGATAGGGAACAATTTTATATATATGTATGTACACATGTGTATATAAAACATCTATAAATGTGCTTTACATATGTATTTATATATATGTGTGTGTGTGTGCATGTTTATAAAATATATTTTTACATGTTACATATTTATATATTTGTTTTATATAAAGCATATATATATATGTATGTATGTTTGTATGTATGTTTTAAGGATCCTTGGTAGAATGAGGACTGACCACAGGGGTGCAGTTATAATTTGAGATTTATTATTAAATAAATATTTTAACAATCACCATAGATGATTTTTTTTATCTACAGTTTCTAGCAGTTAGTTTAGATTACTGTTACACAAACTTCTATCAACTGCCATAGCTCTCAGTTAAGCAGAATTTCTAGTTATCTAGTTTCTTAGTCACCTGGACGCTCTATAGATGAGATCAAATTCTTAATAATCAGCCTGTAATGCAATAAACACAATTAAGACTCAAAATATTCTGAGTAGACCATGAGTCACTCATTCATTCCTCAGAGACTTCCATTTTGGTGCCAGCCTACCAAGTGAACTTTGTGTACTAAGATTTGCTGGTAGGAAACCATGAAGATTTCCTTGAAAAAATGAGTTTTACAACATGATGCTGTGGAATTTTAGGAATTCATGACTTCCAGTAAAATATCATGTCCTCACATGGTCATGTCCTCACATAAACATTCTCTCAACTTCCCATATACACCTGTATTTTTTAAAAAATAAGTGTTTTTGTAGTTGCTACCAGTGGTGTTCAGTTAGTGGTGATATGTGAGGGGTTCCTGGAATACTTTAATATATATGCATGTAATTTCTTTTGTTGTGCTTCTTGGATGATAAGTTTGTATTTGAACAATTTCAATGCATCTCTTTTATAGAGATATTTCATAATGTGTCTTTTGTTTTCAGAACATTTTTCTTGGGACCAATCAATGATTAAAATATAAAGACTATTTCCAGAAAAATAAGTGTTCATGTAACTGAATCATAGAAGCTTCAAGTATATTCTGGGTTACATGCATGTTCTGAAATCATTTCGTTATTTATGTGTATTTTTTTCTCTGATGTATTAGGTTGTGGTTTTTTCCACTTTGATTTGTATTGTTTTTTTATTAAGATGCTGGGGACTAGATCTTTTTAAAGTTTTAAAAGCAACCCCAGTCATTTACTAGACTAATTTGAAAACATCTGTACATATTTTTCCTCGTGTTAGACATTTTTATTTTTTTTTTAATAGAAAAGAAAATGTTGTATAGAATTTTGTCTCATTTCATACTATATTTGTTTTTCCTTTAAAAGAAAAATAGTACAATATCAGTAGGGAGGAAAACTCTCAGAATCTGGAGTTATGGTATGAAGCTTCTCAATTATTTGAATTAATCTTTGGAAATGGAGGAGTTGGTGTCAGTGTGAAATGCCTACTCATGACAGGTTTAAGTCATAGAGTGGCAAAAGAGCAACAAACTTACCTCATGTAGTAGAAGGAATTGAACCAAAATGTTCAGATGGCAGTAGAGTAGAAACAATGTGTCACATCAGGTTTTTGAGGTGATCTTAACGTTATATTTGGACTCTGCTTCTGCTTCTATGAACTGCACACAGAGTTTTGTTTCAACATCCAGGGACCTGTACAGGATTAAGTAATGATAGTTAGTGTTGAGTTCATTTGTTAATAAATAAAATTATTTATGTAATATTTTAGGCAGCATATTGCTCCTGTGTAGTTGTGCATGTATTATTATTGACTTGTTATTGATGGGACTTTTTATTCTATTAACAACCACTTGAGCCATTCATTTACAGCCCTTTCAGTAAACTAATCCGACTTTCTAGACATTCAGACTGGTGATGTAATTGTCTATTTCTGTAGACATTCTAATATGTAGAATCTATAAAGCTCCTGAGGATTAAATTAATTCTTAGCAATTTTGATTTGTGCTTATTTGAAATGTTTCACTGCTGTATTAGATTTTTCTAAAAGTTCAGTGTTTATAATTAGGAGATCAATACAAAACTGAGTATAAGGAGACCATTTTTAGGTTTAATAAAAAAATAAATTGCACATTTTTTCAAGGTATTTCTTATCTATGTCTTTTCAAGTATATAATCATAGTTTAGCTGCAATGGAGTATCATGTGTTTGGTTTTTCCTAATAAAGTCCCAACATGGTAATAAAGTGTGTCCCTGTGCAAACTACATAGCTCTTGTTTGCAATTATTTAATAAGAAAACATGATAGTACTGCACTATACTGTGCTTTTACTCTAATGTGTACTTTTCAAATGAGTAAACATCCTTGGTCCAAAATGACACCTTGAACTAAATTCATCCCTCAAATATAACTGTGATGATTATCTTGGGCATTGATAGCTACAGAAAAAGTTGTCTTAGTTTCCTCATGTATATGCAATCATGCTTCTGAAACTTGCTTGTCCCCTAAATCAGGAGCATTGCTTCAGTATCAGGTACATGTCCTGAACCACAGTTTTTAAAGCTAAAAGAATAAATAACCACAACAGCTGTAGGTTAATGTTAGTTGGAATTTTTCTCTCTGTTACAGCAAAATAATTGCTAAAAGTAAAGTTTTGAACTTTTTAATTTACTCTAAAATTGGCAAAATGAACCCCAACTCCTTCCCTGTTCATTCCATTTCACCCATTTCCACTGGGGAACATTTGAAGTGATTCAGGTTGTAAAGCTTTTGGTGAGAGAGCAGCTGAATCCTATCAGAAGACTGACAAGCTGTTTGTCCAGACAGGACGCCTGTCAACCCAAGTTTGTCTAAACACTGACATTCAGGCTGGGGAATGTGATGGTGGGTGATTGATGCATGATCTCCACATTCGCTTCTCATTCTGCCCACTGAGTCAACAACTTGTCAGTGAGAGAAAATAAGCATGTTATAGGCTAAGATGAAAGTCCCACAGATAAGCAGGAAGAATTTGGCTGTCAAGTATGGCAAATTTAGTCTTTAGGTAGGTGAGATATTCACAGGTGGTAGAATTTGCTGTGTATTCAAGGAAGAAACAGACCCTTCTAAGAGAAGAAATTAAACTGCTTTTATATTAACAGTTACTACCATTTTCAGCAATAAATTTCTTAAGGTAATTTAGAAGTCTGGATATGAGGAAATGACCTATATACTGCTGGATTAGAAAGGTTTTAAAGAAAATTATATTAATAGCTGTATTAACTGAGTTCATTTCCGGAATTTATATTTGAAAAAGCCTTTTATCCAGCCAGTTTGTTAGCAAAGACAGTTCATCCTGAAGGACAAGTAGTAAGCAAGACTAATGAGAAAAAATGGATGATGAAACAACATAGTTTGCATTTTCTTTGCTTTTTGTAAAAAAATGTGTGAAATATTAACAGAATGTTTCAACATCTGCATATATATTTTAAGTAGATCACTCCTTCTCTAAGATCAGACTAAGCCTGTGCAGACTGAAAGGCTGCAAAGAGTCTTTCACTCCCTTGTAAGGTCAGACATGATTGCTGAAATTGCTCCCATGCTCAGCTTCTTTTCTCCATCCAAAAAGCACCAGTTTCTACAGAAAATGACGTTCTAGCTTGCAACAGAGACATTACTAAATGGAGGCTTGTCAATAGCTTTAACAACAGATACTTTGAGACTGAAGCATGTTGCTCCATACTACAGCACATCAATAAATGTAACTCTTTCTTGCTGGTTGTGCATGAGAGACAAATACAGTATGTTGAACTATCAAGACATCAGATGACACACATTGCCACTCCCTTGTGTCTATTTGGCCCATCTAAATATCTTTAAAAATATTCATTGTATATAAACATATAGTATAAATATATAAGTAACTGTAAATTTGGTATTACTTTACAGTGATACAAATGAAATTACAATAAGGCTTATTTAAGTGTCCAAAATCAAACACTGAAAGTTGGTCAGAAGGCCAGAGGGCTCCCCAGAAATATTTGTCTTTAATGTCCTGCATAAAGTGTTTTACTGTCCCAGTGTTTTATAGAAAATATATTACCCGTATTTAAATACACTTAATCACCATTTTAACAGTTTAGGAAACCATATTTTTAAAAGTCACTCTTTCCCAGAAGAGTATGAAAAATCTAAAATTCACTGCAGTTAATAAGTATGAATTTCCTCTATCTTCCTCATCATGTAGAGTTTTACACTAAGGGAAAACAAGATTTATCTTCATTGTTGCCCCAATATGAATCTACAAATTAAGGTTTGGTTGACGATACTAAGCGTGAGAATGAAGATAAAGCATTAAAACTACTTGATCATTTTAGTATCAGGTAGATACAGAATCAGTTTTCTGGACTTCCACTCCAGTACTTTGACCTCTGCACAATGTAATCTTAAACCTTCCACCCGGAAATGAAAATTTAGTTTGGTGACACTCAGTTCCTGCTCAGACGGGAAAGGTGAATCCATAATTTTAGTCTATTTTCAAGACAAAAATTGAAGATAGGAAGAAGAGCTGATGAATCTTGGACCCAATTGTCTTTGCTCCCATGGAAAGTAATTCTTCCCATAAGTTTTTTCCATTTCGGGGGGGTTTTTTTGCAAGTTCTTTTAATAATATGTAACTTTCTGGAAGCAGAATTAAAAAATAAAATTTTTTAAATCACCCAGTAGTTTCTAAAAGTAAATGTGTGTTAGGCTGTAATGCCCCAGTGCCGAAGCCTCAAGCTTTACTGGGAGCTCTGCCTCTATACCCACCAAGGGTTTTACAAGCCAGCAGGAATCATTGTGGAGTAGGGAACCTTTGCACCCAGCAAACACCAACCTACAATGTAAGTGAAATACCACTCAAGCAGTTTTCAGTTACCCATAAGAGGAATAAAAGAGAGAAGAAGAAAGGAGTAAAGAAAGAAAGAGAGGAGACCAATAGTTACCACTAAGAGATCACGTGTGTGGAGGTTCCCAGAGAGGAGGCCATACCAAATGGGGGCTCTGTTCATGTCTTTTATATGGTTTCACTACTGTGGTCACCCCCCCAGGCAGGACATCTGGTTCACTGACCACTCGATGTCCTCCTGGCCAAAGCGAAGGGTGCCAGAGCAAATCAGAGGCTCCAAGGTGTGTAATACTATTTGAATGGTGTTTGTTTGGAGACAGGAAAACTGTACATTGCTAAGAATCCACTCCTGAGGAAATAAGTTTGTATTATTTTTGCAACCTGTTCAAGCAATTAATTTTGTTTTCTTTTTTTCTTTCTTGCCACTTACTGCAATCTGTTTCTGAAAAGCTGTGCAGAGTAACATGTAACACAGAAAACTTTTCAGTCTGTGAAATAAAAATGAGAAGGCCTGACTTTTTACAACAGTCCATTAACAAGGGTTTAGTAATTCAAAGTATTACATATCCTACCTGCTAATTGACAAACGGAAGCTTTTATTTTTCTCCCAAGTGGAAAAAAGAATTTGCTCTGCTTAATCATTCACTTTCTTAAGTACTGTATGCTCAGACCTGAGCATATTACCCACAGTTCTCACAGAATTTGTTCAGACCTCAGTCACTTGCAAGATGAAAGAAATAACTTTGAAATTACTTAGAAAGACAGCACTTGGATCTTAGGGTTGTTGTGATATTTTTTTGTAGCACAGGATTTTATTGAAAATAAACTTCCATCGATGTTTTGATTAAGTTTTGATAAATGTCAGTTGATTTGAGGATTTAGATATCACTAAAATTCATAACACACCGTTCTTTATAGTTTTGGATGACACACCACCTAAGAAAGTGTAAGTAAAGGGTATGACTGCACTTGATTTTCACACAGTTACTAAAGGGAAAATATGACAGCTAGTTTTTTGCAATTAAAGAAAAACTGATTTAGAACTTGAAGAGTATCCTGAGCCGGAAAGTATCCACAAGGATCACTGATTCCACCTCCTAACTCCTAATAGGGCAACCTAGAAGTTAAACCTTATGTCTAAGAGAATTTCTCAAACGCTTCTTCAAAACTGGCAGGCTTGAGGCCGTGACCAGTTCCCTAGGGAGCAAGATCCAGTGCCTGGCAATATTCTCAGTAAAGACCTTTTTCCTAATATCCAACCTGAATTCCCCTAATTCAGCTTTAAGCCATTTCTTCATGTCCTACTACCAGACACCCCAGAAAAGAGGTCTGCACCCCATCATAGGGAAGTTGTCTACAGCACTGAGGTCGTCTCTCAGTCTCCTTTTTCTGTAAACTGAAGCATAGAATCACAGAATATTCTGAGCTGGAAAGGACCCATAAGGATCATCAATGTAAACTGAAGCATAGAATCACAGAATATTCTGAGCTGGAAAGGACCCATAAGGATCATCAAGTCTAGCTCTTAAGTGAATGGCTTCTACAGGGATCAAACCCACAATCTTGGTGTTATTAGCACCACGCTCTAACCAATTGA
>JAYRBT010000082.1:96437351-96449089 GCA_036023395.1 Myiotriccus ornatus
TATTCTTGATTACAACAAAGTTTGGAGGCATTAAAGTGCTTACTGGTGGGGATTATAATTTGAATTGTTTACAATATCAATGCTTCTTATCCCACATAAGAATATTAGGCTTCTAATAAACTTATTTCAGGACATAACAATATTTTAGTAGGACAGTATGTCGACAGTGCAGGGCTCTCCTTCCTGCTCCACTCTAGTGGTATTTCGGCACAGGGAACACAGGAACCTACAGCAATGGCAGAGAGCTCACAGAAGGATATGTTACAAGCAGGAAAGAAGAGATATCAGCATCTAGTAATTTAGTGGAATGGCTGCTTGGAGTTTTGATATTACACTGCACTAGTATGCAACAAGTTACTGCTCTGTAGACTATGCTGTGGTGGGAATATCTCCTCCTCTTAGGGAAGATAAAGTTTTCAGAGCTTGACAGAAAGTGAGAGAACATGAAGAGGAAACTGGTCCACTGCCCCAATTTAGTCTTCAATATACTACTTACCCAAAGAAATTGGGTTTGCCCTGTCCTTTTGCTGAAGTCCTCATGCCTCTTGACTGTGATTCCAAGGTGCTCTGCTGTGAACTGTTGTCAGAGGAACTGCACAACAGGAAACCTGCTGCCTCTTGTCTTGGGGGAGTAGCTTACTTCACTTCCTTTGACAACCTTGTACAGGCTTATCCAAAACTTCTCTGCCCTTGCAACTGCTAACATACTAATGTTTTTAATTGCATAGAAAATCACACTAGCAACAAGAAAAAAAAAAAAAATCTCTGTACTGCTAACAAATACTATATACAGGAAAAAGAGAACATAGGTGAAATGCAGGGTCAGCTTCCCAGTGAACCTGATAACCATTTCTCCTGTGAAATGAGTATGTGGGTTCAGTTTTTGTTTGTTAGTTTGTATTTTTTTGGAGAGTTGTATGTTTTTTTAAACACTGTATTATTACCAAAAGACAATGTGCTTTATCTTAAAAAAAAAAATCAAAACAGCACAGCCACCACACTTCCACTATTTTTTTCTATTTTTCTCATGAGGGTAGTCTGTAAAACTGAATTACTGTGTGTTTACAGTCTCCTAATATTAAACTGTCTGAAGAGAAAATGTGATAGTACTGGGTATTTTGCTGTAAGAAGCACAAGCTTTCCTGCTGTGTTATATAGAAGATTTTTTTGATTTTGTTTGGTTTATCTGGTTTTTTTAACTTTGGGATAAATTTCTCTTCAATATTATAAGTATGCCAAAGCTAAAGGAAATAAATTCACAATCAGCAAGCAAACATATTTTTGGAAAATACATGTAGGTATTTTTCATTGCAAAGATTGTTTATTTTTCTTAGTCTTTTAAAATGTGCTTTTGGTAAATTTTGTTGAAAATTTATGTGAAATTTTTTTTTTTGCAAGAAGCAATTAGAAAAAGTATGCATAAATGAGCTTTAAAAATGTTGAGGCTTTTCAGCAGCAGACATACAGTGATTGAATCTTTCATGTTTTTATTTATTGTGAATAAAAGGTATTTATGAAGTTAGCTGCCTGATGTAGTTATTTCAGCTAACACTTTTCAGCTGAGGAGTACTATTTTGTTAATCTATACAAATTAGGTCACACGTCATTGTGTAAATGTATCTTTCTGTTTATTCATAAACCAAGATTTTTTTTCTTTTGATGAGTGTCAAATACAGTTCTGCTTGTTGTCAGATGTCTGTGAAAAAAAGGCAGAAATTATTTCACATAAATATTTGAGGTTCACAACACCAACAGCTTCCCCATTCCCAAATCAAGATTCCTGTATGAGCTCATGCTTATATGACCTAGTATATTAAAAAAGATGCTTCTCAAATCTCAAACCTCAAACCATGAAGCAACATACTGTAACTAAGGAAAAGCTGCACTTAGGCCATGCTTGAAATGTAACATTCCTCATCTCAGCTACACTTTTCACTCCACTGGGAAGATGTATGGAGTCTGATACATACATATGGAAAAAATATCTTTTTTTTTCATGGCAAAAGCAGTTTACTTGTCAATTGTCTTTAGAAAACTTTGCAGAATTTTACACTGGGTAGTAACTCCCTTAAAAACAGTGTCACGCAAAACACTGGAAAAAGACATCTAGTAAAAGCAAACATTTATCAATTAAAAAAAAAACAGAAGTAGAATTCATAACTATGCATGTCTATGCACAGACTGTCTAAACCAGAGCAGGACTGCCATGTTTAAAGGCTGTGAAATTTATGTGCTCTCAAGGTGGGAAGCAAATTTTGGAGAAAATGCTGAAGGTGAAATCCTCTCAGAATTTGCCTTGACTCAAACAGATAAGCATTTTACATTCATCATGTACTCAAATTGTACTTTGAAACACTTTTCAGATGTTATGCTAAAGATATGCTTAGGTTACCATGTTTCATTTAGGGAGGACTTCAATCATAGTCCCTGACGTTTTTTCTGTGAAAATGACCTCTGTAATTGGTTTAGTCTTTTACATTACACTGACTACATTTTTCCTGGTCATTTGTCACAGAGTGAAAAATTCCTTCTCACTTCATGTCTTTCTGCTGTTTCGAGTAAATAAAATACGAAGCATGGTAACACTAACTACTCTGACAAACTGCATATCAGGAAGGGAAGCTGCAAAAAATGAAAACTGGTGGAAGTCAATAGCCAGTCTGTGTGTTATGTTGAGGTAAGATTATTTCATCCTCCAATATATATTTTTTCTTTAGTCATAAGTAGCAAATTGGTTCTAAATTAAAATTTCTAATGACTGCAGTGAGACTTTAGAAAATAATTATGTCATGATATCCCAGTTTAAATGAGACACAGGTGTTTTGCTGAGAATGAATTATGAGAAAAGACCCAAACTCCTCCCTCTGAGCAATTATAAATCTGAAATAAGAGGCTCTGATTGAAGGGAAAAAAATATGGAAAAGGAAAAATAACAGCCCTTTATTAAAAGGTATGTGTGTATTGGCAGAAACAAAGAAAAAAACCAAGTAACACAACCAAACAATACTCCTATACCCACAGATAATCCCTTTCAAAACAAACCAATAAACAAGCAAAGGAAAAAAGTAAGCAGTTCAGTTTGTGCCCTTTGGTACAATTCCAACCACAGTCACCAGGTGACTCTGTTGGATCACTGGAGATGCAGAGCCTGCAGTTCTCTATGCCGGCCAGCAGGGGCTCTGTGGAATCATTGGTTGTTGCCACGTGGGGGTAACACCC
Source organism: Myiotriccus ornatus (assembly GCA_036023395.1). Classification (NCBI taxonomy): domain Eukaryota; kingdom Metazoa; phylum Chordata; class Aves; order Passeriformes; family Tyrannidae; genus Myiotriccus; species Myiotriccus ornatus. Next base: position 96,440,571 of record JAYRBT010000082.1, read on the forward strand.
TCCGGGGTGTGTTGGAGAAACCCCAAAAAAATGGGTTTTCCTCCCCTTCCCACACACTAGGAAAGGGGAGAGGGAGAGGAGGGAGAGAAACAACAACAAAAAGAAAATCCTCCCCAATGGAAAAAAACCCAGACTCACTCTGTTTGGCTGGTCAAATCATGCAGCACAGTCCTCTCTCTCCCCCGGATGTGCACTAGGACCACCGCCAGGAAAAAAAACAAACTGGAACAGGGAAGGGGAAAAACTTTCGGAAAAACTTTCAGAAAAACAGCTTCTCTATGATGAAAAATCCAAGCAGGATCTGTGGCCGGCAAGCAGGCCGAAAACAACAGGACACCACACCAAGCCTTCCCCCTGACCTTGTTCCAGCCTCCGCAGCAACCCCCAAAACCCCTCCCCAGGAGACAAGAGAAAAAAAGTAAAGAAGAGCTCCTCATCCCCCCATTTCCTAGGAGATGAAATTCTGAGCAATTAACCAGAAAGCCACTTCTTTTGTGCCTTTTAAGTGACCACTTAACAGTTCTGCACGCAGTGGGCAGGGGGAAGGGAAAAATTCCTACTTAGTTTCTAAGAACCAGCAAACCCATGACACATGATTTTCTGAAGACAAGTCAATCTTTTATATGTCATAAAATCAGCTTATTGATGTCAGATTTGTACGTCCCATAGCTGGTTTTCTCAAAAAATGATCTTTCTTCCAGCGTACAAGAACAGAATGGAGGAAGGGGAGGAACTTGTCAGTTCAGTGATGAATTTTCAAGATGTAGTCTTGTGTAGTTGTTGCTGCATCTGGAAAGAACTTTGATAGCAAAGATGATATGAATACACTTGGACCATGGGCTTTTTTAATAAAGAAAAGTAGATTTTCACTAAATCAAAACCACTTCATACTGCTTTAAGAAACTGTTGTCAGATCTTGTAGAAGAACAAATATCTAGTCCTTCTAGCACCCCATTGATCTGTAAGTGAAGTTACAATCCTGCCCTCCAGCTGCTGTGCTTTCACCAGTGCCGTAACCATAATTTTTCAGGCTAATTTATCAACTGCCTTTGACATGCATACATTTAATTTGCATAATTAAAATGAATCAGAGGAGTAACATTTCAGAATAAACAATGTATTTTCCCTTTCATATCAGTATAAATCAGGCTTAATGCAACGAAAGTTAATATAGATATGGTTGCAATAGGATTGATATCCATGAAAGCATGGTCAGGTCCTTACCTTGATTTGTCTACTGGATGATAAAGTATAGATCCCTCATCTCTAGATTTGACTTACTTCATGAGTAATATAAAATTGATCTTAACTCATATACTTTATCTTTAGATTTAACTGAAGATTGGTAAAGTGGTTCATAAAATATTTGTTTTAATCATGATAATTAAAATACTTAAGGCAAATTTTGGTAGGATTTTATGCTGGGAAGAGATTTGGTGTATTTCTTCTCCAAAGGAGAAAGTTTGAAAACCACTTATCTAAGCAATCAGTATCATGATACTTCTTATTTTAGAAATTCTAACTTCTTTCTTCACTCCAAAAAGCACCCTGGTTCTTTCTGATATTAAATGCTGTACATCCATAAGCAATGATTTTAGAACAGAATTCTCTCTATAAATTCCTGCCATGTGCATTTGGTGTATCAGGTCCTAACATTCATAACATGAAGGGACTTGAGCACAAGTCCTATGAGGAGATGCTGAGGGAGCTGGGGTTGTTTAGTCTGGAGAAGAGGAGGCTCAGAGGTGACCTCATCACTCTCTACAGCTACCTGAGAGGAGGTTGTAGCCAGGTGGGGGTCAGTCTCTTCTCCCAGGCAATCAGCAATAGGACAAGAGGGCATGGGCTTAAGCTCTGTCAGGGGAGGTTTAGGTTGGATATTAGAAAGAAGTTCTTCACAGAGAGAGTGATCAGGCATTGGAATGGGCTGCCCAGAGAGGTGGTGGATTCACTGTCCCTGGAGGTTTTTAAGATGAGTCTGGATGTGGCACTGAGTGCCATGATCTAGTAATCACAGTGGGGCTGGATCAAGTGTTAGACTTGATGATCTTGAAGGTCTCCTCCAACCCAGTTAATTCTATGATTCTATGATTCTATGATTTATTCAGAATCTCTTTTCAGTACAGAGGTTTTCAGAAAAGATATTCAGCCCTTTTTGGCCTCTGTGGATTTATTCGGTGATCATTCTGACAGTCTTTTTATTTATTGGAAACTGATTCTTCCCTTTATTCTGGAAGTACATTAGACTGATCTTGACAAAATCGAATGCTAAAGAATCAAACCCTGACTGAGCTTTATTCTTTATTATAATTAAGGAAACCTATATTTGTGAGTCTACCTTGGCTTTACAAAATACACTTTCTGTTTTATTGGAAAGGAAGAAAGCAGTGTCCTTTTTAGTAGGTTTTGTCCATTTAAAATGCATTAAAGACCTCTAAACTGGTTATTATACTGGAAAATCTGTGTCTATAGTGTACACTACCTCAGAGGAAAGGAATCCTGGCCTTTTTTCTACTAATTTATCTGGCCAATTTGATGGTGTCTGCTACTTTAATAATTGCAAGGTATTAAGTGATGCTTTGGGGAGTCAAAAACCATTGTAAATTATTTAGCATGGGATATTACTGGGACATCAATTAAAGTTAATCCAGCAAGCTGAAGGGCAATTTAAAAATGACCCAATTGACACTCACCCTACAGAGCCATAGTTTTTTCAGTTTTGACTAATTATCCATTTATTACTCAACAAAATGCAGAAGAGGCTTAGTAATTCAAAATGTAATTAGTTTTCATAGAGAAAAAAGAGGGAGGCAGAATTGGGGAAGGTTTAGCATACACATGCAAATGTGTTGTCCTCTGTGTATGCAGAGGCACAGCTTAGTATGGCTTGATGCCAGAAGGCTCACAGGCAGGCCTTGCCTTAATGTGTTAATAAATATTTATGTTTTCATATATTAGACCATATTCCAAAGTAAATATAATTTACTCTGTTTGTGATAGAGATGTACACCTTCTGCTGAAAATAAAAAAGTTTCAAAAGCTGTGCCTAAAAATTTAAGGACAGTCTGTTTCTAAACAGCTGGTCATGGAATTGTTTGGATTCTGCATTTTTCTTCAATTTTTTTTTCTAGATTGCTAATAATCTTGTACCAGCTATTAAAGTTCTTCAAGGTACAGGTTATTCTAGGATTTCCTTTGATGGCCTCATTAAAATTTGAAGATAATGAAGCTTTTTGAAGACAAAATTCTATAAAAAGAAAAACAACCTTTTTCCCCCCAGTAATCTCTTGCATGCAAACATTTATAATACCCAAATACTACATGTACTCAGCATGTACATTTTCAGTCCTTTAAGACTAAGCAGTCAGTGGAATAATTCATCAGCGTAAACTTAATCATGTACTTGAAGATTTAAAGTTTAAGCCCATAAGAATGACTTTCTTCAAGAACGTCCTAGTCCACACATGTTGGGTCCTTTTTTTACATCCCAGTTCAGCACATTAGAGGACAATCTATGCCTTTAGGTTTTCAGTTTAATAGTCTAATGGATTATTAATCATTGATTTCTTCTTCTATACTTTAGCAAGTTAGAGTTTCATGTCTAATCAGGCTCTGGCAAAAGCTGTTTAAGCAGTTGCAATGTGAATTTAATTTCTGGAAAATGACCTAAACTTTCAAAATTAGGAAGAGTTTGTTATTTAATTCTTTATTTAATGAGGAATGTCACAATCAGCTGGATCAGTCAAAAATAAATGTAGAGTCATAAAATAGTTTATGTAGGAAAAGATCCCTAAGAACATCAACTCCCCTAATACCAAGAGTAAACCCGTCACTGCCAAGTCCACCCCTAAACAATATCCCTAATTGTCACATCTGTGTGTCTTTTAGTTATGTTCAAGGATGGTTACTCCATCAAGATTGTTCCAGTGTTTGATAACCCTTTTCATGAGAAATGTTTCTTAATATCCAATCTAAACATTCCATGGCACAACCTGAGGCCATTTCCCCTCATTCTGTCACTTCTTACCTAGGAGAAGAGACAAACCCTCACCTTGCTACAACCTCCTCTAAGGCTGTTGTAGAAAGCGATAAGGTCTCCCTTGAGCCTCCTTTCATCCAAGTTAAACAACCCCAGATCTTTCAGCCACTTCAGCCATAGTATCTGTGCTCCAGACCCTTCCCTATCTCTGTTGCCCTTCTCTGGATATGCTCCAGCACCTTTCTTGAAGTGAGGTTCAAAACTGAACACGGGCTTTGTGGCGTGGCCTCACCAGTGCTGAGAACAAGCGGAAGACACCTTTCTTGTTCCTGCTGGCCACATTATTTCTGTAATAAGCCAGGATGCCATTGGCCTTCTTGCCCGCCTGGGCATATTGCTGGCTCATATTCAGCTGGCTGTCGACCAACACCCCCACATCCTTTTACACTGGGCAGTTTTCCAGCCGCTCTTCCTCAAGCCTGTAGCGCTGCCTGGGGTTGTTGTGACCCAAATGCGGGACCTGGCACTTGGTCTTGTTGAACCTCATACAATTGGCCTCAACATATCAATTCAGCTATCCAGATCACTCTGTAGACCCTTCCTACCTTCCAGCAGATCAACACTCCTGCCTAACTTGTGTCATCTGCAAATGTACTGGGAGTAAACTCGATCCGGTTATCCAGATCATTGGTGAAGATAATAACCAAGTATGTTTAGTTTTCTTGTATATCATCTGATAAAAAAACCTCTTAAAATATCTACTTTTAAGAATGGATATTTGTATCCTTAAAGAGTCAAATTCTAGGAACATTATTCTTCTCTTGCTTTTTGTTGTTTTCTTTAAGGGGTTTAATGTTTATTCTTCGTTTACTATCCTTTTTATCTTACAAGTATACTCAGAGGTTGAAGCAGATACCTACAAATGACATTGCTATTATTAATTCAAATTTATATTTTCAGGTCATAAAGTATAAACAATTTAGTATAAATATTAGATAGAACCTTTTTCTCCGTGTCTATTTACCCCATTAACAGGGTCACGCCTCTGAAAATTCTTTGAGCAGAATCTGAACAGATTCTCTGTGATCTTTGTGAAACTAAAATTGACTGCTTCAGTCCACAGACAGTTTGCCATTTGCTGGGGAGCAGAGCTTTGTATCTCTACTTTGTAACTCAAAGGTCAAGTGGCATAGAGAGAAGAAAATAAGAAATATTTGGTAGATTTCAGGAATACTGTTTTTCTTTTTAAATGTGAGAACTAGAAGAAGATGTTCATAGAACCTGAGGTAGCAGTGAAAGTGACCCAAAAAATGGAGGAGACAAAATGTGTTATGGGATGCCAACACTGGTATATGTACACTGTTCTTGAGAGGCTACCTGACAAGAGTTATTTACGAATGAAATATTGACAGGTAGAGTTCATGGAGAAATAGCTCTCAGAAATAAAAATGCATCAAGGAGAGATGACAGAAGTCAGAAAAGGTTTCTAACACAATAAGAAGATGAGTTATTTGTCCAATCTCTGCTCTTAAAATTTACTGCGAAGGAGAATCTAGAGGGCAAACTCTTAAGAAAAGGTGGCATGCTGAGGAATATGATCACATGAATAAGTCAGGAAAAGAGGCAAATTGAAGGGAAAAGTAAGGTTTCAAAAGAAGAACAAAGTGAGACCTCCGTGAAGAGTGTGTGGGAAAAACTGTCAATCAGAAAGCGTAATACTAAGGAACAAGAGTAAATTAGTTAGATCCATGGGAAAATGATGGCAGTAATAGCAAGATGTGAAAAAAGAGGGGAAGATAGCTAGGAGGTTTCCAGAAAGTCAGTTCAGATTCTTCTCAAACCTGAGAATACCTAAGGGATTTACATCAACCCTGAGAGATGCAACTGTAATCAGTGATTTCTTTTCTAAGATTAATAACTAAGATTTTACACCAAAGACTGAGACACAGAAAGTGCTAGCCACCACAGTGAGCCACACAAAATATAGAATACAGGTTGGAAATATATATGTTAAATGGGGTTACTCATGTGGGCTATAAATCTTGTTCTAAAGTAATGGAAGAGCAGTCATGAACATAGCATAAGGTATTACACAGAAGGGACTGAAATATTAATTCAGTAAATAGGATAAGAGCATATATTGATTAAGTAAATGACTCAGAGAAAACAAACAAACAAATAAAGAAAATCCAAAGAAGCCATAGGATAATAAACCAAGCTTGATACAGGTCAAATTATATTGAGGAAAAAGTTAAAAATGTTACAGCAAGGTTACATAAAGATTCTATTAATGGCTTCCAACTCAGATCAGGATATGAATAAAAATCTTTTGATATTATCTGGTTTTTCTAGGAAGAAAAAATGAGACAAAACTGACTAATGGAAAAATCATAGCACAATTTGTTGCTCTTTAATGTAAAACTTACAGATTTTTTTCTGTCATTCAGTAAAAGGAATTGCTTTTTTAGACTTTTTTTTTTTGGTAGACACATAAAAAGAGTTATAGGGAACTATGACAAGATCATTAACTTTTTCAATTTAAATTAAATATAGGGAAAGACAAAAAAAAAAGACCTGCCATTGTGTCTGTACAATACAAAAGCCATCTTTAATTTATAAATTCTACATTTTCTATTTGGTTATGATGTCATGGCAGCAAAGAAGATCATATATAAAAAGGCTAAAAATTATTAGAATTATTTCTTCTGAACTCCACTTTTTTTAAGAAAAATAGAAACTTACAATCATGCTTTCTTCAGGTCTGAAATCTCATTTGTAGCCAAAAGGATGATGTTTGCCATAAAAAATTAAATACAGGCAACCATTCAAAGCTTAAATATTGACGTATTCTCTGGGAAAAAATCACATACAGTAATTCTAAAGAAATATTTATATCATGTCCTTCCTGATACACATCCTGACTCCTTAAGTAATCCACATATGTTAAGATATTGTATTCTATTAACAACATTAAGTTGAGCATGGATGAAACTGTTATGAATTGATATTTTAGTTTATACTCATATAAAGGTTATAGATTCAACATTTAAAAGAAAAAAGAGAAAAAGATGGAAAGGAAAGCCTGAACAAGACATTTCTATTTCCTCCAAGAACAGGGATTGTGTATCATAAGGCCAATCACATAAAAATCTCATAGAGAGGGAAAATGAATGAGAGAGATTTTGAAAGATATTAAGAAAGAAAGAGAAAGGGAGAGAGGAAAGGAAGGAAGGAAGGAAGGAAGAAGGAAGGAAGGACCAGAAGGAATAATTAAAAAAAAAAAAAAAGAAGGAAAAAAAAGAGCAGAAATAAAGAAAATAAGAGGAAAGAAAATAGGAGAATGAGAGGAAGAGGAGAAGAAAGGTTCACAGAAGGGGACAACAGCTTTAAGATGGGTACAACTGTATTTCATTCTACTAATCACTCACATTATGCTTCAGTTATCATCTTTTGACACATTCCTGACAACTTGTCCAGATGGAAAGTGTCTTCTTCATAAATCTGTTATCCACTGCCTTTGATGTTTAATGTGTTACACTGGAAATCAAGAAAAAAAAAACAAACAAAAGGAAATTCAAGGTCTAGCTAACAATAAAGTGGTGATTTCTGAGCTTTTAATGAAAAGGTGACTTTATTTACCTTAAGGAGAGGATTCGGGTTAGTGAATGATGGCTTAACTTGCAGTAGGTTTCAGTCCAGAGTGTACAGGACAGGACTGATAAGCTGCAAAATACTTACCATGCTCATTGTTTGCATACAACTCTGAGGCATCTATATTTCTTTATTTTTATATATAGATTATGTATTGGTGTATATTATATGTTGGTATCTAGATTCCATGCAGGAGGTGCAGTGTCTCGTAGTGCTTGCAGATCCTCTTCATAATGACTGAATGTGGGACCTTAGGTGTTTTTCCTTTTATTGACCAGAGCATTAAGATTTCACAGAAAGGTGTAGAGGGGGACTGCAGAGGTGGCTGCTGTGCAACTGAAACAGCAGCAGAGAAGAAAGAATGTGTGAGCGAAGCAGCTCTGCAGACACCAAGGTCAGCAAAGGAGAGGGAGCAGGTGCTCCAGGCACTAGAGCAGAGATTCCCTTGCAGCCCATGGTGAAGACCATGGTGAGACAGGCTGTCCCCCTACAACTCATGGAGGTCCATGGTGGAGCAGAGATGTAGCCTATCTGGGGAGGTCCTAGCTGACTGGAAGTCAGCTAATGTCATGCCCATCCACAAAAAGGGCTGCAAGGAGGACCCGGGGAAACTACAGGCCTGTCAGCCTGACCTCAGTGTCTGGCAAGATTATGGAGCAGATCATCCTGTGTACAATCACTCATCACCTACAGGATGGAAAAGGGAACTGAGCCATCCAGCACGGGTGTAGGAGGGGCAGGTCCTGTTTGACCAACCTGATCTCCTTTTAGGATCAGGTGACCCGCCTGGTGGATGAGGTGAAGGCTCCCATAGCATTCTCCTGGAAAAGCTGCAGCCCACGGCTTGGACAGGGGCACTCTGTGCTGGGTCAGGAACTGGCTGGAGGGC
>JAYRBT010000082.1:96449189-96481480 GCA_036023395.1 Myiotriccus ornatus
CCCAGGTGGCCAAGAAGGCCAATGGCATCCTGGCCTGCATCAAGAACAGTGTGGCCAGCAGGAGCAGGGAAGTGATTGGACTTGAATAGCACACAGTATTTCACACATGGATATTTTTACTTTCAAACTCTGAAATGAAAAGCATATCTATTTGTCTGTGTGTGTGTGTACAATAGCTAAACAATTGAGTTTTTCAGGTATTTAATGTGGAATAAGTATCCTAAGGTCAGATACTTTCAGCAACCCTAATCTGTTCATATTTTTTAAAAGAAAATCCATTATAGGTGTTCTAACACATACAAATGGTTGGTGTTTAGTTTTTTTTCACTATCATACATTTATTTATTTTCATGTTCATGTTAAAGGTCATGCTGCACAAATACTATTGCTTGTAATCATTCTGAATGGACCATGTAGAATATTTGCTGAACCACGTGATTTGTATTCCTCTTATGTTTAAGTGCAATAACTTTGATGAGAGATTGTTATGTTATCTCTCATTTTTGGCTATGTATTTTCTTACAAATTATGAGGACTATAACATCTAGCATTAAAAAAGTATGATCCTAATGTTTGATTTTAAGATTTTGCTAATTGTGCTGTGAAGTTTTGGGACTGGGGAGGGAAGGGAATGACTTTGCCTTTTATGTTTTCTTTTTTTCTCACTCATGCATTTTAATGGCATTAGATTTTATATTAGTTAGAACTAAGGATTATCTTCACTGTGAATGGCTTTTGTGCCCTTTCATTTGATTGGTTCATACAGAAATCACCAAGAGGCTACAGTGAATCACTCTGACTCATTACCTTCAAGTAATAGGTTAGGCTTTTTGCAGTTTCATCTGTCTGCAAATGAGATTTGACAATTTTTGTATTGTCTTCTAAAAATGAATTCACAAGAGTTTATAAACAGAATAAAAATCCTCTTTCTCAGTGCAGCTAATCTTGTCTTCAACAAAACTCAGATTGTGGGAGTTCTGGTTTCAGTGTTTTTTTGATTGGCTGGTTGTTGGGTTTTTTTAAATTTAATGGAAAGATTTTTCTACAAGGAAGTACTATCATCAAAATAAAGAACCAAAACATGAAACTGAGACTTTTCTGTTCTATTTTAACTGCTCTTACAGGATTTGTTATGTAGTATTTGGCATAAAACATCCGTCGTACTTTAATTTTCCATCTGTGAGAAGGAAATGATGAGTTATAACATTATTTGCTATAAAAGTGTATTCTGCTGTTAATGGTTTTTATAGAAATGAGTAATTGCAAGTAACCTAGCAGTTATAGAAGCTAAAACTCCAGTCTGGAAGATCTCTCAAAGTCATCCTCTCTGTGTATATCTATTTCTGTGTGTAACTTTTGGTATTTATTTGTAAATTAGATATGAAAGTTTAGGCCTTCAACATTCCACATCAAATTAAAACATCTGTCCCTAAAATGATCATGTTAATGTGTTAAAGTAGTAATAGAGCAGGAATTAAACCCCAAGCTCTTTTTCTTCATTGAACTACAGACATAAGACAATAAGGAGAGGCTTTAATATGAACCACCCCCTAGGTAACATATTAAATGAGTGAGAATTAACTTCATGCTTTGAATGCAATAGTCATAACTTAAAAAAAAAAAAACAACAAAGAGCCAAAAAACCACAAAAAAACACCCAAAACCACCACCACCAACAACAAAAAAACACACACACAAAAAAAAATACAGACCACAACAGCTTATTAGGTTATATAATTTTAATTTATTTATAATTTCATGACATGTATAACCACCCACCTTTAAAGGAAACTCAATTTTTTTTCTTTTTGTACCTCGTATTTTATGCATTATGGAAACTGCAGTGTACTTGAAGTATACTTATGTTATACTCAAAGTATATTCAAACTATAGTTACTTAATGTAGGATACTTCTTCCTAAATACAATTCATAATAAATTTATTCCTTGAGGTTTGAGAACTAATAATAACATTTCTGAATTTATAATAATTAGCACTGCTCAATGTGCAACTTCTAGACATATAACATCTAACTTATTTTAAAACTTGCTTGACTAGAATCTTACCAAAGTGAATTCCACAGGTGTAGAATCCCAGAAGATAAGGGGACAAATTAACAAACACCAATAGACTTTTGGCTGTAGAGTCAACCGAGGATTGTTAATAATAGCAGACAAGGACTGTTGTCAATAACCTGCTGTGGGGAAAGAACAGGATGTGAGTGCAGAAGGGAGCCATGTGGAGGTAGGGAAGTGCTTTTCCAGGATAGACATCTTTATTCTACTTCCTGGGGATAAGCACAACGCAGTACAATGTAAATGCAGGAATGAGATAGAAAAGTGGGCATGGACTGTAAGGGGTGATCAATACCACCAAAGACCTCGGGAAGCTTTCCAACCCATTTCCAGAGAAGTCTGAAAGAACAGACTGGACACGATAACTATCTTGCATAGAAAGCGATAAATGTGTCTTCAGATGAGGGAAAACCTACCTATAAAAGGTACCCCCACCAAGCCTCATTGGTGGCCCCAGGACTGGACACCTTATCCGATGGATCAGTACTGGTTACCTTTTTTTCTCTCTTTCTTTCTCTCTCTCTCCTCTGCTTTAACTCACCTCTTTCTCTCTTGCTTTTAATTTTTTTCTTTTAACCAAAACCCACTGCCATGGACTTATGTAGTAGGTCAGGGACTAACATACCAATTTCCATGCCAGGGGTGTAATTTACTAATAAAACTTTGTCAGTTTTTGTGAATCCTCTGACTTTTGTCATTCCTTTTGACTACGGGCATTTACAAATCTTGGGTGCTCCCTTTCCCCTAACGGTGGGATGTCACACACAGGTTAATTATGCAATGTATTACATATAAAAGTATTGTGTTTATTGTTATTTATTTCCAGCTTCTTTCTTTCATGCTAAGACTATCAAACTGAAAGAACATTACTCTTAGTACTCTCTCAAATTGCTTTCAAGAATCAGCACTAGAACACTGACAGGCTGTATTAGAAAATTTTTAAACACACTGATTTCCAAACACTTAAGCTTTCTTGTTTAGTTGGTACTCAAGAGTATTGAAGAGGTGGTTTGAGACCATATTGTTTTTCCTGCTGGTAATGCTGCAAACACAATGGATAGTCTCATGGCCCTTTCAGATAAAAGTGGTGCTAATGGTATGGGAGAAAATTTTAAATTTATATTAATGTCTGTTGTAGCCAAACGACAGAAGCAGCTACTAACTGAAATAAATTTATAGGGGAGAAAAGTAGAACAAAATTAGGTAGAAATCCTGTCTGTCCCAATGGTGCTAGGGACCTGGCTCTATTTTATATAAATGGATATCTGGAAAAAATGAGAGAGGTTTTACTGCCAATGATTCTCACTGCAAGACTGAACATACACTCAGATAATGAGATTTTCTTATAAGAAGCTGCTGTAGATGAGTGTATTATAAAGTCTTCATATGAACAAATGGAAAAAGCTGAAAGTATAAGAGATGTATAAGTGCAAAGATAGACTTACATTTGTGGTGAGGGAATGATACCACAGAGTAGTTACAAGACTATATATTTACTATAGAAAAGATATTCAGCACTTGAAAAAAAAATCATTTGAAAAGAAAATCAGTTTCTATTTTCCTTTCCATCTCTGTTATATAGATTTCTTATATGATCCTTGAAAATTCCTTAATATTTCTTAATACTTAAATTTCTTAATACTCAATATCTTGATTTCTTATCCATGACATAGGGATGTTATGTACCTGCAGGCACAGAGTGGTCAGATGCTGCTGTGGAACAGGTTTGAATAAGAAATTTCCCCCAGAAGACTGCTTAACACCCTAGGCATCATGCTGTCAACAATCTACATTGTATGCATTCGAGATTACTCTCTAATTCTCATACTTAAAATTTCTTTCTTCACCTGTAAGCCTTCTGAACAAATGCTTAGCTGAACCTGATCGATCCCTGCAAACATTCTGTTTTGATAAATCATCATTTCCCTCCAAAAACCTATCCTCCAGTGTGCCTTAGAAGCACATAATGAGGTGTATTGAAAACCATGTATTGATTGAAATATGATATGTAGCCCAATATAAGTGTTAAAATTTCCCCCATGTACACAGAAATAAGCTGACCTCCAACACTTCTGACACTGCAGTAGGAGTTTTGTTCTGAATCAGGACAGATAGTTGTAATAAAACAAGCCACAGTTTTGTGACATGCTCAAACATGCCAAAGAGAAGTTCCAGACAATCAAATGTATTTTCACTTCTGAAATGTCAGAAATCATCCTGAGTTGTCTCATACATGAAAAATCAGAAGAGTAAACCATTGTCATCCAGCTCTGAATGTGAGATTTTTTTTAAAAAAATGTGAATAAAACACTGAACGCTGAATAAAACAAAAATTACCCTTTCCCATTGTTTTCCACAGACTTCAGATTCTGAATCACAGCAGATTTAGAGCAGAATGGTAAATTTGTAGTACCTCTAGTCTATATAAACCAGGTCTCTAAGCATAAGTATTCTTACTTGCAATTACATACGTGACAATATCCTGCAGATGAATGTTTTGTAATGCAGCAATTCCAAGAAAATTATTTAATGTCATGCAAATTGATAGGCAATTTCCAAGGCTTTTATGAGAGAATAATATCTCTAAAGCAGATAGGACAAAAAAGCATTGCTACCAAGTCAGGTTGATGGGGTGTCTTGCATTCAGTTTTAGAAAATGTGCCTCAGTACTGATATTAAATCTTGCTGTGGAGAAAGAAACAAATTTAATGTCTACACTGGTTATGTCTCAAACAGTGCTTACCTAATGCACTGACATAAAGAATCTTTCTTACAAAACAGACTGAGGATTGACTCAGGATTTTTTTTGTTGTGAGTTGAATTGTTATTTCTATGTAAATGGAAAAAAAAAAAACCCCAAACCACAAACTTTACTTTGTTTTTTGTTTGGTTTGGTTTGGTTTGGTCTGACTTGTGGATTTTTTGGGGATTTTTTAATCAGAAAGCTTCTATGTTTACAGATTATACTAAGACCTTGGATTCCTTCACATGATTTTCATAGTTTGCTTCTTGAGTCCCATTCTGATCACATAAAAAGTAATTATTTGTCATGCCAGGTTTATAACTGAGCCCATTTACAACATCTTTATTTTTAAAAAAATGTAAGAGATGGTGTTTAATGCTTTACAATGTATGTAATTTTTCAGAATCAGTCCTGGACATCCAAAAATACCATTCCTAATCCCTTCCCTGCCTCTTAACGTGGACCTCTGATTATAACTGATTTTTTGAAAAAGAATTTTTGTAGGTTACACTTGCCTTTTGACCTGTAAAAGAAATCTTATTTACAGTAAAATTGGTACAATAATGTAAAGGCTTCATTATCGTCTGGCATTCAGAAACCTCCTCCTTTTCATTGCTTATTGAGGTACACAAGTGCCTTTGGTATTTTAAAGTGTTAAATTGCTGATAATTCCTTAATTGAGCATAGCTGCTAAGCAGGAGATTCTGTGGTCAACAACTACAAATATGAAAGAAAAAAATTCCCCAGGCACACAGATAGGTGTTGGGAGTTCAGGGATAACATGTGAAGAGGTGACAAAAGATTTATTTATATTACTGTGCTCATACTCAACACATTTTTCCTAAATAATGCACCACCCAATCAAATCTAATGAGCTATTTCTGTATCTGAACTCCATATTTGCAATAGTTCTGCAACTAAAGAAATTAAAATTAGTCTAAAAGAAATGCAGTTTGGTTCTCAGTGATGGGAGAGAAGTAATTCAAAATAAACAGCTTTCAAGGGCCTTGGCATTCATAATTCACTTACATGATCACAACTTTCATTTTAAATTAATTTTCTACTCTGCCAGGTGGCCATGCTGGCTGCATACTATTCTTCAGGAAGTGATTTGAAAAATAAATGAACCCAATATCCAGGTAGGATGAAGTAAGAACAGATACCTCAGTGCTGCAAAATAGATTAAGAAAGCAAGAAGACATTTGTCTTTCTGTGAAATGTTATGCAAGGGGAATAAAGTCACACTTAAATAGATTTGGATTGGTTTATTGTGACCTCAGGTTTATTTACTTAATTCTGTTTCCCACCATCTTTGAATGTGTTTAGATGAAACAATTAATATGATTTCAGAGTATTAAAAAAAAAGTTTTCTTTTTTTTTAAATTTCAGTTATTGCTGATTTTGCTGATAAAAGCAATCCAAACAAGAACTGAAACACATTTTTATCAGCAGAAAGTTCCCTTCCACTTTTAAACAAGAAATTAGACGCACAAACAGGACATAGAGTGTCCCCAGCACCACCCAGTGGGTTCTGTTCTGCCTCAGGTTGAAGGGAAGTCCTACAGGCTATAGTAGAAATTACGAAAGTATTCTCTTACCTCTTAATATATTTGTTCCAAAGACTCAAAGAGGTGAACTGTTCTGTGGACTAAGACCACAAGATCAAGAGAACTGTGTTGAAGTAAATTAAAGGAAAATCAAAAATAGAGTACTATTTTCAAGAACTTGAAGAATACTTTCTTTTTGTTGGATTTTTTAGTAACTGCTTTTATTAAATGTAGAATAACAATAACTGAACTTTGCAAGTGCATATGCTATTGTATGGCATTTCTGAAATAGTGAAGAATTATTGCGAGTTTATTTTGTCTGTCTAATCCAGTGCTAGACAAGGCTACTGCCCACAGGCAAACATTGCAGCAATTTTCAAATAATGCTGACGTATTTTGAAACATCCTTAAAAAGGTGGAACTGTAAATACCCTTCCACTACTTTAAAAAAAAAAAAAAATTAGCATGGAAATAAATCTAGATCCCCTCCTGTTTATTTATTACAAAAAGTGAAGAGAAGGGGAGATATTTCCCTTTTCAGTCAACTCCTTGTTGAGAAAGAGAGTGAGATCTTAACAGCTTGGAAAACAGATTGTCTTCCTTTTTGTTTATCATTTCTTATTATCAAAAACAGCAGTAATGCATCTTCAACCTGGATAATACAAGCGCAGGAACTTTAATCTTCTTAGGTTAATTTGCATGATGATCCATATGGGTTGTAACAACCTTTCATTTTTTTTATCTATCTGCTGTTGTTTTTACGAATAATACAAAATAAATAAAAAATTTTAATTAAACAAAACCAAACCAAAACAAAAACCAAAACAAAAACCTACAAACAAAAAAACAACAAAAAAACCCCACAGAGTTTTCCTTAAATAATATTCAGCTATTTCCCTGGAGATATAAAGTACATGAGACAAAATTGGAAGGGAAAGGAAATACTGTTTTCTCTTAGCCTTTAAGTTTATTGTGATGTTTCGGTATGTTATGATCATATCTCAGAGATGTCTAATTAAAGACTTTCTCTCCCTCCCTCCTACCAAGTCTACAAAAAGAATAGCTCATTTAAATTTCTCCTCTGGATAAAATAGTGACATAAATCTTGAGACAAGGTTTTCATAGGCTTTTTAATTTAAACATTTGCACACACTTTTTAGGGAGTCTTTCTGGTCTGACACAGAAAGGAAATAAAGATTGAGTTTGGCTCAGCAAGGCCAGTTTGCTACCCAGGTTGAGTGAGAAAATAGTACTTGAATAGCAGAGATAAGGAACACTCACTTCTGTTTTCCCTCCTTAATTTGGAAAGATTTGAGCTCAACTTTGCCAATGAAGAAATCCTCTGTGTTTATGTTATCTCCTGTAGGACTGTGTCAGTCGAAACATCAGATCCATTGTTCTGTCTTACAGAACAATGAAATTCAACACATTCTGGGATGGAGGGTGGGGCGTATTGAGGGAAATAAAAGTGCATTTCTCAGGGTACCGTCCATACAGGAAAATGATGAGAGAAGGTTTTGCTCTCTTTAGCAACCAACCTCTACCTTAAAACAACTTTGTTGCTCTAATGAAGTGTAGTTACCAGACGGGTTGAACTGGACTCAGAATCTGGATTAATTTCTCCATTACCAAAAGCCACTGGAGAGTTTTAGAAGTGCAATGCAGAACCAGTGGCAAGTGAGGAGTTTCAGAAGTCTTTTCTGTCACAGAAAAAGTGAAACTAGAATATTCTATTTTGACAGAAAGCCATAAGTTAATAGATCTAATTTCTGTCTAATTTCCACTACTGTTCTAATTATTGTTGCTGGCTGTGTTGAATACAACTTTACCCTGACTTTGGGCTGCTCTATTAAACCATTTTATCATATGCAAAGATTGGAGCAAAAAACACATGCCACAAGCTGCTTTTTAAAATTTTAATTTATTTAAGCAGTCATGTCATAAGAAATAATACTTGTTATTCCTTAGTTTCAGTAACAAAATATAGTCAGAGATGAATCAAAAAGAGATGTTCTGAGAAAAGACTTACTGCACATATGCAGTAGTGTTGGTGAAACATAGTGTCACTAAAGGTAGAAGAAATTCTGCTCTGTAGTCTTCATCGGTTCACATTTTTAGAGGCTGCAACTGGTTTTTCACACTTTATGGATTTTTCCCCTCACAATTTTACCGCATGAGTTGTTTTGCATACACTGTCTTATCTCTGTTATGCTCTGAAACCTATGTTATCTGGCTCTAAATGTTGAGGAGATATTCTCTGTGTTTTGTGTTGGGCCTCTGTTGTCATCTTGTCTCTGTACTCTCAAGGCCTCTGCTACCATCCTATGCTTGCATTCCCTGCTACACTTACAAAAGGTGCTAATCTCTCAGTCTTTGGGTTTGGTCCATGCTATGACCTAGTTAGTGTCTTGGAAATGTCTCCGTCTGCACCCTTGATGCTTGTGCCCTTCTAATGATTCTTCCTTCAAACTGTTTATCCATCTGCAATACACATAGTTTTTCAGAGATGAGAGTATTCTATTCTCAAAGAAGACAAATCACTGCTTTGTCCAGAAGGCCGTAGCTGACTTTTGCTCCAGTCATCTATCTGGCCATATATTTAGCTAAAATATATTGTACATTATGACAAAGGAAATCAAACTCTTTTAGCATTAACCACACTAGTAAAAGTCTGTATGAGTGACAGCTCGGGAGTAGAAATGCTTCTGTTTGATTTGATTTTTTTCTTTTCAAACAGGTGATTTGTTCATACTGAATTAGTGCATCCTGATGTCTGTTTGCCACAGTTTAACTTTTAATTAAAATTTTCCCCAGGATATATCCTTGCTGTCTTGGTAGGGCATGCATTTGCTGAGTGTGTATGATATGTAAATTAATTTTCTGATAATGTGAACAAATTTTCTTTGAGTATAGAGAAAGATTGCAACAGCCACATGAGCAATCTATTTTCAAGGAAAAGCGATTCCTGAAATTGTTGTTGGGTCCTATTCTTGTATGGAAAGATTGAAATTTATCTGAATCCTACTGTGTTGTCTATTTATTTGCATGTTTAGCTAGACAAGGCTAGTATCGATATGGCGGATAAATTATGTTGCTTGTCACAATTTCATGAAATGAGAAAAATAATGCAAGAACTTCTATTTAAATTTTATTTTTGTATTTTTTTTCAAATGATAAATTGATTTAAAATAAGAATAGTTCTTTCTATGCTGACACTGATGAAATTCAGAGATTAAATGAGCACTTTATGAATATTGCGAGCTGCACATAGATACATGAAAATAGCTGTATATATTCTTAGGCTTTAGAAGCATAGTATCTGCCTACTTGGAGATAAGGGAAGAAGTAGCTAAACAGAAGTAGTTAACTGCCTTTGCATGAAATCATTCCTAAGGCTGAACCAGGACCCCTAAATTTTAGTGTGCTCCTTCATCAACCTTACTCAGAAACCTCTAGTGCTAGAGGAGTCTTTGGTGAGTCAGTATTAGCAATTTAGTAGGTAGCATTTGAGTGCTGGAAGGTGCACTGTCTACATCATTGCTGAGACCAATATAGATTTGTAAAATTTGCAGTTCACATTGTGTTAGTTTTGAACTATTTTCTATGCACAGCGTTAGACTTTCTATGGCCGAAACTCTTTGACAGACAAACGTATAAAGACTTGAGAGATACAAATTTATGCTAATCACCTAAAGTGTCTCAGATGCTCATATTAAGAACCTGCTAATTTTGAAGATTTCAGGAAGCTGATAGTTTTTGGTCTCTTCTTCCAGTTTTCTAAAACTGGGGTGGGGGTGGGTGTTGTCTTGTTTTGGTTTGGGTTTGTTGTTGTTGTTTTTTCATCCAAGGTCCTATATTTTAAAAATACTTTTGTTTCTTATTCTCTTTTTTCTACAAAATACTCTAGATTTTTGTTATTAATCATAATTTTTATTATATTCTCCATTAGACCTTCCATTTTCTAGCCCATTTCATTCCTCTACCTTCCCTTTATTTTTAAGCCAGCTTTACTCTGCCTAACAAAGGGCTGGATGTATGAGAGAAACAGAAACAATTGACATTTCTAGACACACGTTTAAAAATATTTCTTTATCTTTTAATAGAGGAGTGTTTTTCTTACCATGATCTTAAAACCTGAAATTAAAGGGGACACTCTGGAAGAAAGGATTGAATTCTAAGGTGCTTGTACAGTTACTGAGTAATGTATTGAGAACCTCATCACATACCTGATATTGTCTGGTTCACTAGACTTCATTTGTTACGAGAATAATTTTTGTGTTGTAGCTGAAATATTTGAAGAAAAGCTTGCCCTAGGATATAAGTTTTGAACCTTCCCAGGTCTTTTCTGACTCTTTTTGAGATTGGGAGAGGTAAGAGTTCAGATCTTGCTTCCTATTTCAGCTTTCAAATATTTTTTTCTTCCTGGAAGATTTAGCAGAAAAATCCTTCCCTATTTTTGTCTTCACAGCAAGTCAAAAAAATGGAGCCAGCGTTCTCTTTCTGCTTTTGTGTTTTTCCACAGCATGCTCCCAGATTATTGCAATATATCATCACTTTCGATAGATATGAGTTCAAGTTTGGGTTACATGTTCTTTCAATAAGACATCAAAAAATTGTTAATAGAACATGCTGGGAAAAAGTTTGTGCTAGTGCCTATGCATATTTCATTTCTAACCTTTTTCATTTTGCTGCTTTTACAAAAAAAATAAAAAAAAAGTGATGTAAATATTTTTTCTTTCAACTGTTGTATTTAAAAGAAATCATATTTGCAGAGCCATGCATTTCAAAATTGGTAGGATAAGTCAGCTTGCACAATATGATTAATTCTGGTGTTGTATAAAACTTTATTGTGGAATTAATCAAATTCATGTAAATGTCCTTAATTCATATTTTTGATAGGAAGGAAGAGTAGGCATTTGAACATTTCACATGGATCTTGTTCTTTGAAGCCTAAGCCACATCATCCAGCAAGTCTTGGTTTTTTATTATTTTAAAAATTGCTAGTTTTGATTTCTAATTACAAGGAAATGCAAGAACTTGGAGAACTATACATTGTATGTTTATATATCTATATTTAAGATATACCTAGACATATAATGTAGGGGTCTTCACCTTTTAAAAAATCATTTTACACTTGTTTGAGCTACTGGTGAAGCATAGAACCCTTATTGTCATTATATTAAACCTTAAATGTCAAACCTCAAACACTGGTGTCATCCTTTGCTTCTTTCTTAAGGAATAAATGTCTATTAACAGCTTGTATGTGTGGTGGTGCATCCTCCTCCCACACCCACCTCTTCTCCTTCTTGGGCCTGCTCCATGATCTCAAGAGAAACAATTCTGACCATACAAGGAACATCAGTTGCCCGACCAAGGAGGGGAACAAAGGGTAAGCAGTTATCCTCCATAGCATTGGTAAATTATTTACTTTAGTGAAGTTATTCAGCCTGAGTGAAATGGTACCACTATTATGAAACGTTTTTAAAAGGTCTAAAACGCCTACACATACATACTCCTTGAGCTGCAACCCATGCCTGGTAAGAAACTCCAACGGATTTGATGTGAGTATTCCACTGAACCCAATGGGAATTTTTGGTAGATACCTTTATACACATAAGTATAGATGTACACACCTGTTAGCCTGAGTGAATGCATGTGAATTGATAATGGTAGTAATGTCATTATTGTGAATCTATAATAAAGTCACTGTTGCGATTCTAGCAAACCCTATTGGGTGGTTATTTTTTTTATTGTTAAATTAGCTAATGATTAAATGCTGCTAAACTGTTTTGCAGCCTTATCTTTTTGTATCCACATGCTTTACACCCTTGCCCTTTTGCATCCCTGTTATTCGTGTAAATCATTCTAAATTGATTCTCATCCAATTTTCCTTCATCTATGTAGTAAGTAATAGAGTGAACCTTGCCACTGAACTCCGTTAAGTTGCACTTTCACAATTTTATATTTAAACCTCCTTTTTTCCCCAACAGTTAATAGTGATTCTTTAACCTGTTCAAACCATTCATGGTAGAATGTCAGGACTTTTTGAGAAGAGACAGGGGCTGTTAATGTATGTAGAACCAATAGGAAAATACCTGTGAAATGTACCAAAGAAATTAGTGCATGCACCTCTAAAAGTGGCATAGTCGATATCCCAACTGAAGTGCCTCCACAGCAATGCCCACAGCATGGGTAGCAAGCAGGAGAAGCTGGAAATTATTATGCAGATAAAAAGCTATTACCTAATTGCTGTTGCTGAAACACAGTGGAACGAAACTGGAGCATTGCAATTGATGGTAATAAACTGTTCAGAAGGGACAAGAAAGGAAAGAAAGGTGAGTCTGCCACCTTTATGTAAAAAATAGGATTGACTGCACAGAGCTGTCTTTGAAAAACAGTGATGAACAAGTTGAGAGCTTACAGGTGAAAATTAGGGGCCAATCCAATAAAGCAAATTTCATGGTTGATGTTTACTACAGGCCACCTGACCAAGGGGGCGATGTTGACAAAGTGTTCTTACTTCACCTGCAGGAGGCATCAAGTTCATAGGCTTTGATTCTGCTGGGGGACTTCAATCACCTTGCCATCTGCTAAAATAGTGGCACAACAAACTGTAAGCCATCCAGGACACTCTTGGAGATAGTCAAGAATGATTTTTCAATCTGACCAAAAGAGTCAGAATGCTGAACTTCAGAACAGCAAGCTTTCTGCTCTTTAAGGCAACACAGGATGAGACCCCTTAGGAAGCTGCCCTGAGGGACAACAAAGCTGAATAGAGCTGACAGCTCTTTCAGGACATTTTTCTTACATCACAAGGGCTCTTGATCCCCATGTGTAATAATCTGGAGAAAGAAGGTCCAAGACCAGCGTGGCTCAGTAAGGACCTCATGCTCAAAGTAAACTGTAAGAAGAAAATGCATAGGCAGAGGAACCAGGGATGTGTACCTTAGGAAGAATACAGGAACACAACCCAGATGTGTGGGCTGCAATTAGGAAAGGTAAAGCATTGACTGAGAAGAGAAGGCTCCAGGGAGACCTTATTGTGATGATATAAAAGGAGCTTGTAAGAAAAATTGAGAGTTTTCCTATAAGGAAAGAATTTTTTATTGTGAAAGTGGTGAGGCAGTGGAACAGGTTGCCCAGAAGCTGTGGATGCTCCATCCCTGGAAGTGTTCAAGGCCTGGCTGGATAGAGTTCTGAGCAACCTGATCTAATGAAAGGTATCCCTGCCCATAGCAGTGGACTTGGAACTAGATGATCTTTAATGTCTCTTCCAACTCAAACCATTTTGTGATTCTGTGATTAATTTATCCTATGCATTTTTAGCGGTCGATTCAGCCATTTTGAGGGTAAGAAGAGGAGAGAGGAAGGAGAGCTGATGAAGGGTTGTGTTATAGATCTCCAGAGAAAGGCTATTGTTCTTTAATATTTGGTGGTTTTACAAGGAAAGTTTCTATGTCTTTATGACCATAAGTCTAACACTTCAGATTAACATGCACACAAAAACCAATTCTTTGTGGTATTTTTTAATTTGTGGTAAAAGCACAAAAGTTGATTTTTATGTGATTTAGAACTTTGTAATGGAAATTATATAACAGAGTTGCTGTCATCTTGACCTGTTCTCTAAACCTCTGGTAGAATTATGTAAAATTATACCTATGCCTACACAGAAATTAATAGCTTATGGAAGGCAGAGAACATTATTGTGTTTTCTACTCAACAGACTTTTTAGGGACATTTAAAAAATCAAATGTTTAAAACATCTGAGTCTTTTTTTCCTGTGATTTGTCCTATGAACCTACTATATCATCCTCTAAAGAATTGTCTAAATTCAGAAACATATAAATCCTGATACAGTAAATGGATTTCAGTGTCTTTTTCTTGTGTGTAACAATAGTTGATGTAATTGACAAAATTTATAAGATAGATAAAGAGAAAAGTGAAGCTATACTATGATAAAGGAAGAAATGGAACATTATTAAGAATATCTACTACATTATTAAAATAGAAAATTAAGTAGAAAAACATGTAGCCATAAGACTTATATTCTGACATTTGTCATAAATTATTATAGCTATAAAATATTAATATGGGCCACCAAGTGAGCTGAAAAATGCAACTTTCATTTAAAAGAAATTACTATTTCTTAGGCATATCTCACAAAAAAAATATTCGTATGGAATATCTGTATCACAGTTTCTGAATTTTTGGCAGATATATGCATCATGGCTCAGCAGCTGCTGGGGGCTTGTGCTGACTTTTTAATGGCAGGCACAAAATGTACAGTATTCAAAGTCCCTGTGAGGATGGGGAGGGGAAGAATTCTTTTTGTAGAGCAATGACTGAGCTGCTAAATTACTTATTCAATTGAGAAGGAGGGGAAAATCAGTTCTTGGGGTTTAAAAAAGTATTTATGAATCAGTGTGGAAATGTTCTGGCCAAAATAAAATAGGGTGTTTTTTTTTCCCTTGGCAGTTGAAAAAGAAAAAAAAAAAGGGCTTATTTCACAGTGTATGAACCATTTCACTGAGTGCTACTCAGTATGCAATTGTTTTTCAATCTCTGCAGCTTCAATCCCCTCTCCATGTGCGTCTACATTTCTGGCAAGTTGGCAGTGTGTTATTTTGCCCATACAGTCTTTGATGTCTGAAATTAGCCTGCTGCCAATACTCTTTCATAAGAATTCTTTCAGCATGTTTTCCTTGTGTGTTATCCATTGCTTTCTTTCCTTTAGGTGCTCTGGGGTACTAAAGGATTTTAAAATTTATGTCCATCTCTAAATCCAAGATGAGGTGTGCCGCCCCACATCTGCAAGATAAAATCAATGCGGTGAAGCAGAAGAAGCACAGTTTCTCAGTTCCTGTAACATACATGATTTGGAGTTACAACATGTAGAATTATGAGACAGTGTAAGAGACCATGCTGCCTGTAACATCTGACTGCTCTTAGACTGTCACTGACTATTGTCACCATTCTCAGTCATAGCTGGACTTTTAAATTCATTATTAAATGAAGAACCTTCCCTGTAGAATCAATCATAGCAAGTATTGTATTTACTTTGATTAAAGACCACAACAAATAAAGATTTGTGAAGACTTTGCGCCATCTCACTCCGCTGTTACGTAACTTAAAACGTGTCTGAAATTTGGTCCAAATATATGGTAAGGCAGGAGTCTTTAAAGTATTCTGTGTTATTCCTCATTTCCATTTTCTCTCTGCCTTACAGATTGTGACTGGTGTTGGGCTTCATTAGACAGAAAAATCAGATATGGGAGAGCTTAAATTTAATAGAGGTGGGACAGCCTCATAAGAAGCAATCTATAGTTTTTTTATTTTTATGGGATATCTCATGCTATGTGATTACAATTATTTAAGTAGCATCGGAATTTCTACAATGCTGAAACTTATCTTCTTCCTCTGTACCCTTTATTAGACTTTAGGCACCTATTGAGTTTTTGTGTATGTGCTAGGAGAGTAAAAACCAAACCAGACAGCCGGACTATATGTTTGTAAATTTTTATCCATTTAAACTAAAAAGGCTTACATTTCAGTCCCTTCTCTCCTTCCGTTAATTAAGAGTTATGTCCTCAAGCATACAAAGTCTTACCTACAAAAAAACTGTATTTCATAAACTTTTACCCTGAGGTGAAACACAAATAGAATTAAATTGAGAGTTACTTTCCTTGCAACAAAAGTATTTAGAGCTGTATTTGTGTGGCAGATATTTAACAGAAATAACAGAAATCCCTGAAGACAGTGATTAATTCTCAGGTCCAGACATGGGAATTCCTTCTCTGTGTGATCAGCCATTGGCACTAGAAAATGAGTATTTGATTTGCCTTGCTGGTTTTCTTTAAGCTCTCTTACATTATCATTCATTTGAAAAACAAAACTAAAAAACCCTCAAAAACATCCATTTATGGTACCTCAGTTTATAGTGTTGAGACAATGATTTCTTGTAACCCTTTAAGAACTTTGAAATCCAGCACGGCTTTTAACCCTTCACATGATCATTTTTCAATAGCAAATAAACATATAATTTTTATGCGAGATGTTTTAAATTATTACATCTACATTAACCATTAGTTTCGTATGTATTTTTTTAAAGAGCAATGAGTGACAAAGTTGGTAAAAATGCATATACAAGAAAGTGTTTTGATTCTGGAATTTAGATAACTCCTTAAGCTTGGAATCTGAAGCTTTCATGTCCCTGTTCTTTATGGCTTCCCTTGCTTAGCTTGGTCACACCTTCATGATGTATATGAGTTATGCAGCTCTCCTGCAATATATGTTTTCCTGGACTCAGGCTTAGGTAACGTGCATTTTAGGAAAAATGAAATAGTAAGGTAGCCACAACTTTAAATAAGAAAAGCATCTCGAGTTTAAATCTTCAGCAATAAGAATCACAAATACTTGCCTTGAAAATATTTGCCTGTGGATAAAGGGAAGAAGAGGATCATGAGTAACTGGATTTTTTTTAATTGGAAAATAAAAAAGTTTGTAAAGGATAACACATTCCAAATGTTTACTGGACTAAGCAAATAAGTTTTCTCTTTATTTAAATAAACAAATATAGAGTTCTTAACAAGGCCTAGTGTTTGGCTATTTGGAAGAGACATATTTAAATATCTAGGAAACATTTTCCAATAAGAGTTAACAAGACAATGAAATGTCCTTTTTTATTTCTATTAGTGGCATGTTTTTTCAGTTTATGAATCATATTGTGAAATCCTGTTAAGGCCAGTACGTCGTCAAGTATATATATTTAAGAAAACTATGGTTTTATGACCATATACCAGAACAGGAAGTGGTCATTGGTAAAATAAATTTTCTTGAAAGAGCATGTAATTTTAAAAACTGTTGTTTAATTTTTGGCTAAAATCTTCTTTACCCTTGCTCTGCTTTAATAGGTTACATTAACCAGAGTGCTTTCAGTCATTCACACTTTCAAACTATGCCTTACATAGTTCCCAGACTGGTGGGTCTTCACCTCTGTGTACAACAACAGTCTGTGCAGAGGCAAGAACTGACAGAATGAGAAAGCACTGTCAAAGTCACAGCCATTGGACAAACATACATCATACATGATCTGAACTCAGTCCCATTTTGTCTGTACACTTTGGTGCCTGTGCTGATGTCCCTTCAGAGTTGGGGATCGTGGGCTGTGTCAGCCCAGCTGTTCAGGGAGCTGCCAACCTGTGGTGGAACTAGACCACGTTTGCTCCTTGCATTGTGCCTCAGTACAGACAACATGCACATGAGCACATCTTACAGGAAAATAAAACTTAAACCTTCTTGAATGCCTTCTGTAATTTGAGGAAACTCCTCTATAATGTGGGAAACTTGGACTTGGGAGAAGATGTGTTTAATGGTAACATAGGTGTAAGAACAAATGAGAACCACTTCATGGCAAATAATTGTATTCCGTAAATTCCAAGATCATTTCCAAGTACCAGATAAGTCTAGAATAAACATCCCTAAAGAGTTACAATCAGAAGCTGGACATAACTAAGCAATCCCTTAAAAACTTTAGTATGTTGCTAAACTGGAGGATAACCACACTTAGAGGATTGAAAAGCCATTAGAGGAACAGGATGGGTAAGAGAAATTGTCATTATTCTGTAGTGTATTTTAAACACTCTGAAACTTGAGCTCTTATATTCTAAAAATGGAATGGAAGAATTAAGTCTATGAATAGTTTAAATCCTACCCTAATACATCCCTGAACTTCTGTTATGGTATCTATAACTTTCAAATTTAAACTGAAAGCTTGGAAATTGAGAGTAATCAGTATGATATGAATTAGGAACGTGTTGCTTTCATGTCAGAAAAAAACAAACACTCAAACCAAGCAAGTCTTATTTACAAAACACAAAAATAATTAGACTCAATAGATGTGAGTTTATCCTACTTCAGAACTAAAACTTTTGGCAATTCATCTTCCATAAAAAAAAAAGTTCTTTTTCAGAAAGTCATCAAAAATGGAAATCATCTCAGCTGATTTGGAATTCCAATAGGAAAAAAGACTTTCTGATAAACTTTAGTTTGGGGTAGTTGTTTTAGCTAACCTAACCCTTAAAGGTTAGGTAACCTGGATAAAGATTACAGGAAAAGAAGAGTAAGAGGCAATATGAGCTATTAGTGTAATATAACAGAGTAGCAGGCATCATTAAAAAAACCATAGTAGATAACTGGCTTACCTTCAGTAACGATAGTACAATAGGCAAATTTATTCCTTTGCAAAAATCAAATGCAAGTATGAATGGGGTGTTAGACTGTGGATAGGTATGATATCAATCATTTAAAATTAGGCATTCTCACATTGTTTATGTTTATTCTTAGTCCTTTATTCATATAAAGCAGAAAAGATGAGGTACTGTGATTTAAATTTAAGAATCTCAATCTGTTCTACCTTCTTTTATCTGTGAGTTGCTTTCAGTTTAATGTTCTTCAGCTAGTAAAACAACTCAATATGCAACATGCTTACTAAAAAAGTAAGATTTGTTTCTTCAATAATTTTTTAATATGTGCTCAGCCATTGAGGGGCTACATTGTTTCTTCTGGCTATGTTACCTTCATATTTCTACTGATGCCTAGCATTATGTCTCCTGTAAGAGAGAAACAGGCCTCTTGCTGTGTTCCATAAAAAAAAAAAAAATTTTTTTTTTTGTTTACAAATAATTCCTGTTATTCCAGCAGTTTTGGGAATGGAAACCAGAGGCTGATGATGCTGTGCATGAACTGACTAGTTTTTGGTTTAACGCAAGTCCAGCTGCATAATCCCTGGGGGTCCCATTACTGTGATGACTGAAGCCCTGGCAACCCTGGCACTGTGCTCTAATGGTTGCCGTGTTCTTTCTAGCATGGTGCTGATAAATGTACACAGAGCAGGGTTGTGAGTGTTAAATAAGAGTGACTTCATATATGCTCAGACGATTCCAAAGGATCCTCCTTTGAAAGCGTATATATCATAGAGATATTACCATGCAAACTCTCTGCTTATTTATAGCAGGTTTATGTTACTGTGTTGTTTGAAGTGTTCTGTCCTGGAAAGCAGCTCTATTTTCTGCTGCCAGGAATTAGAGTAACTGCTCTGGAAGATGTTGCAAAAATATCTTTTGGTGACCTTAATCCCAAATGCCCAAACTCAGCCAGACCACTTTATTGGCTAGCGTTGCATTCCTTGGTAAATAAAGGCTGCAAATATTACAGCTTTATGCCTTCTTTGAGAAACTTTTTCTTTGATGAGAGATCATTTTCAGAAAAAATTTCCTTTTTTATTTTCCTGAATTATTTTCTTTTTTTATATTCTGAAATTTGGGGGTTGGGTGAGGTTTGTTGTTTGATGTTTAAAAGCAAAACAAAGTAAAAATATAAACGTGAAAAACTTCACAGGATAAATCAACTCAAACTTCGTAAGCGATGTTTAGATTTGTCGATGTGCAGAACTGGCCACATTCCCTTTTTCAATCAACAGCCCTTTGCTTATTACATTATCAAAGGATATCGGTTACCAAGCATTCCTTTACCTGAATGGAAATCTCTTACATTTAGAAGACTTCTCTAACTACTACCTTATAAATTATGGAATTCCCTCAGTCCATGCTGTTGACTTGGTTTGATTTTGGAAAGTTTTTTTAAATACTATTTGTACAAATGAATTTTATTCTGGTGATTTTATCCTCCTGACCATTCAATGCTCGCTTTGATTTAAGCAGTAGTAGAGACGTAATATTTGGTCTTCTCACCCAGAGAACAGTTTGTAAGTTGAACTTTGAACAGTCTAAATGGCAGGAGCCACACAGCTCACATTTCGGCAATGAAAAATTTAAACTTCCCATTTTTACTTTCTGTATTTCTACTAGACTTATTGCATTATATCTTTCATCATATTTTTTTCTGCAGAATTCCTCCTTCAAGCAGTCTCTCTAGAAGCTACTCTATTGTTTCCTGAGGTTTTGGCAGCAGTATCTTTTGTCTTACCCCGTCTGTCTCCTCCCAGATGCTAACTTCTACACAGTTCTAGGTTTAGGTATTTAAAACAAATAAATACAAAATTAAATATCTTTGCCAATTTTTGTGATGATGATCCTGGCACCATCTGCCCCTCTGTTCTTTCCAGATGCCCTAACCTGTTCTGTTTCTTGTTTTCTGAGCTTTCTCTGATGATAAACTAAGAACTCCATTTGGTGATGAATACACATTTTTACAGAGTTTCAATAATCTTGTTTCTTTTCAGTATCAAGATAAATAGGCAAAAGCTAAAAGAACTTGCTCCTTCTCTCAGTGGATCACAACCATTGGGGAAATGATGGTTAATGGTCCACAATGGTCCAGAACAACGGACATTCTATGCCTTTCCAAAAATACTGATTGCTGCCTGATGTCAGTTCATTTCTTACCTGACATGCATGTGTGCACTGAGCAGAAATCCTGGGTTTGCAATCCAGTGCACCAAGATATAGATTTATAATTATCTTGCTACTATAAAGCAAAAGAATTAAAAATTAATCCTGGAAGACTGAGTTCCTAGTGCTATTTTGTAGGTTTTAGAACATCATGTGAGCTGTGTTAGTCTGTGTAGCCAGCTCCTCAACTCCACAAATGAACTAACACTTCGAAGTCCAACTCTTGGCCCTACACAAGACAGCCCCAAAAATCATACCATGCACCTGAAAGCATTATCCAAATGCTTCTGGAACTCTGTCAGACTTGGTGCTGTGACCACTTCCCTGGGCAGTCTATTCTAGTGCCCAAACACGCTCTGGGTGAAGAACCTTATTTTAATATCCAACCTAAACCTCTCCTGACTCAGCTTGAGGCCATTCCTGCAGGTCCTGTCACTGGCAACCACAGAGAAGTGGTCAGCGCCTGTCCCTCCTCTTCCCCTCATGGGGAAGTTGTAACTGCAATGAAGTCTCTCCTCAGTCTCTTCTCCAGGATGAACAGACCAAGTGACCTCAGCTGTCTCTTGTGTGGCTTCTGCCCAGGGCCCTTCATCATCCTCATTGCCCTCCTTTGGACACTCTCTAACACCTTAATGTCTTTCTTATATTGTGGTGCCCAAAACCACACACAATATTCAAGGTGAGGCTGCCCCAGTGCAGAGCAGAGCAGGACAACCCCCTCCCTCAACCAGCTGGTGATGCTTTGCCTGATTCCCCCCAGGACATGGTTGGCCCTCCTGGCTACCAGGGCACTGCTGACTCATACTCAACTTGCCATGGACCAGGACCCCCAGGTTTCTTTCTGTGGCACTGCTTTCCTGCAACTCATTCCCCAATCTGTATGTACATCAAGGGTTGCTCCATCTCAGGAGCAGAATCCAGCACTTCCCACGGTTGAACTTCATATGGTTAATTGCCCTGTCCTCTAATTTGTCCAGGTCCTTCTGCAGGGCCTTCCGACCTTCAAGGGAGTCAATGGCTCCTCTGAGTTTTGTGTTATCTGCAAACTTACTTAGTATATTAAATATACTTAGTATAATACAGTATACTGTAGGACTAGTAGTTCTAAATCATTAACTATTTGCAAACATTTGCAAAAGAGAAAGACAAAGGTAAAACAAGCCTTTTCCTTTAATGTTCTGAACATCGATATTTCTTAAAAATCAAAATCTTTCCCTGATACCATTTTTCCAGAGGTGTAAAAGGAGGGAGAGGCACGAAGACAGAGATCATCTAGATGCACAGTCATGTTCCTTCTTTTTCTAGTGCAATAAGACTTCAGAACTTGAGAGCAGAGATTGCTTGTAAGCATTTACTTCAGATAAGAATAGGATTACCTAATTAGATAAACTTTTAGACACTTTTTAATATCTTCCCTCTTTTTCCTAAGAATAATAAAAATACACTTTAGTAATCATTTTGGGAAATATATGGAAAGGTACTGATGTAAGTTTTTTAAAATATCTTTGTGTCTCAAAAACCTTAATTTTATCCCTTTTTCCTTCAGCAGGACATACTCCTAGTGATATTTCTGTTGCTGTTCTGCTCGTCACACTTCACTAAATTCAAGGGGTTGCATTATCAGTCATAGACTGAAAAAATTAATAGTGACACAAAATACTGCTATGGTCTAAAAGTAAAACACAGAGCATTTTATTTCCATATATATATGAGAACTTTTGTGAGAACAATGGCATTTCATGCATTAGTTTTCTGGCTGTAACAGATTATCCCAGTAGAGAACAGTTGGCACATCTTTGTTTTTGTGTTGTCGGATCTCATGAGAACAGCAATAAAGAAAGTTGCTGTAATGGCTATTTACATTAATATATGAGCATTGGATTTTTGCCAAGCAAGCTTTTTCACTTAGATGTCTAATTACAAAAGGTTTTTTTTTTTGCTGTTGTTTTCTCAGCCATTCCAGTATCCATTCTAGAATACTAATCCTTACTATTATCTGCCAAATGCCAAAGGTCTTCCACGTATTTGACAAACAAATCAGATTTAGTATCATCAATGAAATGAAGCAAACAATTTTATCCTTTTGTGAAAGGAAGTTAGAGGCATTGTGTCTTGATAGTATCACTAGATAGAAATATTATTTGATGTTAGAAATCTTAAAGACCGATTATAAGATATACTACTTGTTCACCACCAGTAATGTTTTGTCAACACCTTGTATTGTTTTAAAGGCTACACTTTGCTGCAACTATAGCAAAGTAGATATCACTCTATCTGATTTGTTAGACAACAAATTAGTTAACAATTTTGTCTTGAATCCAAGATCATTAAAATCCTTAAGATCCTAAAAATTCCTAATGACACTCCTTATGGTACTATTAAACAGACCAGAATCAGTCTTTCACACAGTTGGAAGTGACTGTCTCTATATGTATTTTTTCTCCTCAGCCCAGCAAGTCAACTTTTGAACAATTTTCCTTTCCCAGGCCAGGGCCAGCTCTGTCAGGTTTAGTCCTTGCGCAGGATGTTGGTGCCAGGTTTGCTTGCATGTGATAACTTGCCAATCAGTTCCCACAGCAGCAGTGGACAGCATTCTGCAAGAAAAGGGCTGCGATCCAAGCTGTCATAACAGGTTAGGGCAAATAGATTTGGAGAAATAAACATGTAATAAAAGGGGTGACAAATAAGGATGAAGATATTGCTTGGAATCTTAATATTCACAGAGCAAAAAAAAGATCTTTTCTGCTATGCTGCTGATGAGCTTACAGGATATCAGAGTCCCAGTGATTTGGCAGTGATATTTGGATGCCAGCATTCATTAAAATGCGCTCTTTATGGAAAATTTGCTACTTTGTACATAAAATGAATGTGTGCTACATATTGCATGCAGGATAGAAATACTAAAGTAGAATGTATTTTGTGTTAGTCTCCTGATAAAAGGCATTTGCATGGATCAGCTTATACTAAGAATGTTATCGTGTTCATGGAATAACTAACTATAAACCAGCATAAAATCTTATTTTTAGAAAAACTTTTTCTTCCTCACAGTTTTGGTGTGAGTATTTAATTCACTTATTTAGGTGACAAAATTACTGCTTGCTATCCTAAACAAATTCTTCATCTACTTTTTATGAGATTCATATGTGGTAGTGTTAATTTATGGTTCTATTCAGAAAGTGATATAAACGTGTCTGCAGCAGCAAAAGAAAGTTAAAATAAATCCACCTGTAAGGGAATTAACTGACATGGACTGAAACAGAAAGGGCACCAACTTCCTTTGCAATACTCATCACCTATAGCTCAGGAAAAGCCTACAGGAAAACTCAAATGTCTAGAACACTAAAGAATTCTGATATGTGATAAAGAGGATGTATAAATGGAAAGCATAGATTTTCTTCTCTCTGAAGAGGATTGGACTGGAATACATGGCAAGAGTTTAAATTCTATTCCATGGCATTATTTCCTTTTGTAACTTCCAAGAAGTAATGAGCTGTGATAGTGAAATATCTCATCTTTAGAGAAAGGGACCACAAGGCCTTGAATTTGAGTTACACTGGGAAGGAGTAAAACCCCAACAGTCCAAAAATGAAAAGAGAGACAGTACGAGAAGATGTTGTATTGGGTCACAAAGGAATAATTTTCTGGTTGGCTATGTTCTGAATGGAACTCTCATGTAAAATTATCAGAATCAGTAGATGATATAATTAAGAATTTGGTATAACACTGTCTTTGTAGTGCTTGTGAAAGAGCATTAGACTTTTGGTGGAACTTTTGATATAGTTTGACTATTATTCCAAGGGCCAAACTAGGAATTGACAGAAATCGATATGCTTATTAGTTATGCTTCTTCTTATAAAATAATCTTCTTTGCTTTATACCAAAAGGAAAGTAATCCTTTAGGAAGTTAAAGTTAACACCTTAGGCAATCATAATTAATGCGGTTTATTTCATGGAATCATAGAATACCAGTGTGGAAGGGACCTCAAGGATCATCTAGTCAAACTTGTCTTGGCAAAATCATAGCCTATATAAAACACCCCGGAAATCTGTGCAGATGAATCTCGAAAGTGTTCAATGTTGGGGAATCCAGCACCTCTTTGGTGAGATTAGTTCAATGGCTCATCATTCTCACTGTGAAAAAATTATTCTTGCATCCAAGTAACACAATAAATTGTTTGTTATTTGTAGCACTCATTGTAATATTATGCAATCTACAATCCCAGACAGTAAATTATTCACTAAATTATTTAAGAAATAATGATTTTTATTTTTTTTTATGACAAGAAGCTCAGAAGAAATTATGCCTAGTAATTGATTTTTTTTTGAATATTAACTTCTAGTTATGCTAAAATGTTTGGTCTACCATCCTTCATTGATAATCCAAGGAGTATCCACATACTGTGAAGATTAAATTAATTCCTAGACTAATAATAAACAAGTTTAACTTCTGTCCTAGAACTGCAAGACTGTAGCCCAGACTGGACTAATTAATGCATTGTGTTGCTTCTGCGCCTGACCTGCCAACCAATTTACCTAGAAATACTTTGTGTTGCATTATGTTGCATAGAATTCTCTGTGTTTAATGAATAGAAATTTCAGTTTTTATGCATCAGTTGAATTTGCCTTATGAATAATAATACAAGTCTCAAAAATAATCATAAAACCCCTTTAATGTTACATATCAACTACCTTTATCTCTTCATCCTGTTAGCCTGTCTTTTGAAAGAAATATTTTAACTATACCTTTTGGCTGCCAAATCTCTGTTCTATCTCTTTTTGGAGATAAATGAGATCTTATAGAAACTGAGATGTATAACCTAGAAACGCATGAGAAAGTCCTATAGGCAAATGATAGAAATAACCTTATTTCAGAGAGAGAAAGAAAGAGTGGAATTACTCTCTTTTTCTGAGAATAATTTTGTGTCTTTTTGATGGGACTCCCTGTTTTTATACAGAGGAAACTGAATGTATTTCATTTTCTGTGATGAAAGGTTATTTAAGAACAAATCTTATTCTTGGATATCATCATAAAACACCTCAGTTCCAGGTGTATGTTCAATTTGAGAACTACAACTAATGTTGATGATGTTTTTATTTAAAAAAACCACCTCTTTTCTTAATAGGCTTAAAAAACTTAAACCAAAAGAGGACAACGGTGACTGGTTTGTTTGACCTGTGTTTTTAATGTTAAATTGAATTACAGATTCAAATTATTAAAATCCATATCACCAAATAGTCACAGAGAGCAACAGCACCGGTTAGCACCCTACTGCCACACTATAATGCAAAATCACATCCCCTCAATATTCCATTCGTTCATCATAGGGGTTGTTTCACTTACTACAAAAAGCAGAAACAAAATAGAACAGACTGTATTTATGGTTGCAATTTTTACCAGGTATTTTATCTTACTTAATATAAAGGAAACTTTCCCATCAAAAGCTAGTGTTTATAAGTGATTCAAAACACTACAGAACATTCTAGTGTGTTTAGTCATTGTGGTTTATGCTCTTTGCCCAATAGGAGCAATATGTTATAATTAAAAATTGAAATAATGCTTTAGAAACTATATGCTCAGCTTCTTTTAGGTGGATAGCGTGTGATATAGATATTTCAGTCAGTCCACATAGTTTAATCACTGTTCAGTGGAACAATAGAGAGGAATATCATATCTTCCTTCAGGTCTTACTCCTTGACCACATGTAGGTTCAATAGACATACAATAAGTTACATAAACATTTCTCAAGTCTAACATTTCTTATATTGACATCAAAGGCAATTTACATTAATGTCTCTCATTTTTCAAAGTTTAGTTGTAACAGTGAATTAGCATATTGAGCTTTGATGGTTTTCAACATGGTGGGTTGCTGTATTGATCCTAAAGCTAAATAGTGAATCCTAAAGAGTGAAAAGCAAAATAACAAATATAGGGCTTGCTGGGTAGAAGGATACAGAAGCATGATTCCTTAGTGTGCTAAATTTTCCATGATTTAGCCACAACTGAGCACAAAATCCACTCAAATATCTTCTCAAAAAATCTTGTAATATCTTGGAGCTTATACTAAATTGTGTTATGCCATTTTTTTCTTTTTTTATAACAAAGGAAAAATAGTAATAGAGAGTTGATAATAATTACTTTTATGGTCCTGATCCTAAATGATCTTCTCTCATATCAAGACACTGCTTTAGAATGCTTTAAAAAGTGTTTTATGTTTTTGTATTCATCTTTTACTACATTTTATTAGAAATAAAAGAAAAGAAGTAGTAGTGATTATTTGTTGTATTCCAATAACCAGAAATTTAATTCATATGAAATTCTGTATTGTTTTTAATGATCCATTGATGGGACTTTACTCAAGTACTGTACATTTTACTCTGTCTTCTTTACCTAATCAACAATTGCAAACAATATACAGCATGATAAAAGTGGCTTAGGTATATTTTAAAACATGGTTTATTTTTAAAAATTACTTGTATTACTTACATGTATTTCTTGAAATATCAATTGTACTAAAATATACTATTTTTTAGTTTAAACTTGGAAAATCTAGTTGGCACATAAATGAAAGATGCAGTACTACTGAAGGTATACTTTGTCTAGATGAACCACTTACAATTTTCGGCAACAAAAACAAACAAGTTTTATCTTGTCTGCTTTTCCACACACAAAAAACGTCCTATCTCTTGAATAATTACAGTAACTTTGTTTTCATTATGGAACCAAATTTTTCTTTTGCCAGTCTCTTTGTCTTCACTGTAAGCACATAAAAAGAAAAGCTGAAAATAGTTTAACTGTTCCTTAAAGTCTTCAGTAAAGATCCTTTATTATTTATGAAGTTATTATGAGAATAACAAAACAATGAAAAACATGATTTTTTTTTTCCCTAAAAGTTTCCTACTCAGGCAGTGATTTATAGATACTGTTATTTCTTTTGTGATGTTGGCATTTCATATCATGTTGATTCTTCAAACACAATCTTTGTCTTTTACCTGTAAGTGCTGTGCAAGTGGAAAATCTAATGGATGACAAAGCTTAAAATTTCAAAAATGTTGGCTTTTCATCAGAAGCAAGGTAAGTAATTCAAGATCTAGAATAGTAGTTATTTGCAAGGAAAGTTTAAGATCAACTCTTCATATATGACAATTGCACTTCTGAGATCACAGATTAAAGTGTGTACTGGCAAAGTCTTCCCAAGAATCCAGAGAGAGAAGCATTTGAAAAGTGATATATTCTTTTAGCTTGCTCCTCCAACATTTTTTGGGGGGAATTTTTAGGTCTTTTAAAGAAACAAAATTAGCGTCATGTTCAAAAAGAAAGAGGAAATCAACTCCAGAGGACATTTAATCTAAGAAACATTGATAAATATTATTATTTTTCTTGTAATGAACAGTATTAATATTTGCATTATGTAATGATTTTTCATCTGATAGATGGGTTTTCTCCTCCTTTTGTAATTACTGTTTTTCCTTTTCATTTCATTTCAGGATCTCAAAAATTCTTCTTTCTATCTAGCTTCAGGTGGGACAGGAAGACTCTTGCCTGTCTGCCATTGCTGAGGAAAATCTCTGGATTTTGGTACACTTCTATAAAATACAAATTATATTCATTTTTTAAGGTACTTATCTGTTTTTACTCTGTGTGAGATTGTATATTGTTCATCTTTCCTTTCGCCTATGCAAGGCAGAATAAAAAAAGGGCATACTGGGAAGGTAGTCACATCATTAGAGAACAGAAACAAATTATGAGATACTTTAAAATGTGTTTTTAAAATACTCCTGATAAGATTAAAAAGATGTTAGTTCTTAAGAGAGCCTCAAAAATTATTATGAATCACTTACTATACCCCAAATCTCTCCAAATGATCCTAAACTGTCAGTAAAAGAGAGACTCACTGAAAATGAATGAAACTTGGCAGGTTTATGAACATTATTTTTCTAGCTTCTTGACACATTTTGAATATGCCCAATCATAATCCATCGTGCAAAATATATGTTTTGTACTTCTGGAGAGTATTTATCCAGGTATTTCAGAAGGAAAGTGGTGAAAATCAAGTCTTCCTAATACTGAAGACAGACATTCACTGTGTACAGAAAAGCCTGAAAACGAGGGAAAATGGAAGTGTGTCTCCTTAATGGACAAGCAGAAATTGAAATAGATTCTACATGTCTACATATTCTCCTTGAACTGTCATCTCTACTTTTCTAACCTTGTACTGTATGAGAAGGGCCTGTCAACTGTACAAGCTTTTCTTTGTGTATAGCTAGTGATTTTGGAGGGCTAACCTAGCAGGTACAGTAACATGTATGTTAAAAATTGAATTTGATTCCCCATATACAAAAAGTTTTGGATTATTGCTTCTACACTTCTAAAAAGAGTGCAAGAAAACTGTCCCCTAATGTCACAGAAAATCCTTTTGTTGCATGTTAATTTGCAATGGCAAAAAAAGTCCATTTGTATGTATAACTTGTCATTCAATACAAGATGACATAGAAAGGAGGTTGTAACTCTTATTGACAGAGTAATCCTTGAGTTAGGACTTTGAGTCATGTGTTCATAAAACAAAGTCCCCTTCTTTTGAAAAAGAACCAGTAAGCCATTTGGCTGGCTATATGTTGAACATCACCATTTCTTTTGATAGGGCAGTAAGGCCAGAAAGGCTGCATTTGAAATATTCACAGGAACTCATCAGGAACTTCTGTCTTTACAGAAACAGAAGTATTTTTTGAAGATTGCCTTTTATACATTATTTATGTATTAATTCCTTCACCCAAATACTTGGAATTCATTTAAACAGTGTAAGTCCACATCAAAACATTAAGAGTGAACAAAGTCTTCTGAAAGAGTACTTACGTTGTACTGGGAATTAAAAGATCTGATGAAGACATTTCTTTGGAGTTTGTCAAAAGTCCTCTGTGTTTACCTTAGGTCTGTTACAGTATGAATTTTGCTTTGAGCAATCCCTTATACCCCAGATAAATCTTGCCACTGCATTTCATTCAATAAATCAAATCTTAATTTCTTTTGGAGGCGAAGAGAAAGTACTTAACTTCTACATACAAACTAAGAATAGGGACTCTCATCTAGTAAAAGGATATATCAGGTCTCGCATGGTGAGTGTAGAATTTGCTGCTATGATTTTTGCCTTCACATATTTGGTGAAGTGCACATAAATCATCAACAAATGGATGTTGAGGATTGTGTGCGTGCAACTGTGGATGTGCATTTGTTCCAATTTTGTTGCATCCATAGTGCAGTTTCTCACTGCGATATGAGGAAACAGACTAACCTGGCATATGCTACCCTACAGCAGGAAAGAAAGGGCAGAGCTGCACACATGAAGTTGTTGTAGCACTGTACTGAGTGTTTCACACTGTAAGCTTCCAGGGGTCCTGCAGGAGCTTCACATCAAATGTCATTCTTTTCTTTAAACAAGAGTGACTGAGAAAACATCAACGCAAGCCTGTCCTTCTTCCCTTGACTAATTCATGCATCATCAGGCACTGGAATTTAAATCAAGACCTCTTTCAAATAAAGCCCAAAATGAACAGCAACATCTTACTAATTTTGAAAAAATGCCACACAACAATGTTATTACAAAGATGGAGAGAAGCTTCATATCTCTGTCTAGTTTGGGGAAACTTAGTAACATTCCTGATATAATAATACAAATGATTTTTCATAAGTTGTTGGAATTTTGTGTATTCCAGTTTTGTTGAGGAAAAAATCTGTAACAAACAATAACAGAAATCATTACTTTTCCAAATAGTATAGCTCTTTGAGAGGAGTTTCTTTACAAGGGAGGGGTGGTTAAGTATTACAACCTAAAGGTTAAAGCTTACTCTGAATTTTATCATGTTTTTACTGCTTACTAAACTTTCCATAAAACTTATGGTACGAAATGGCAATGAAAATTTGTTTTTTCAATATTACACATGAAAGACCATCAGTAAATTGCTTGTGTTAATGTCCTTATGAATAACCACAGCTACTGTAACATTTACTTTTTATTACAGATATATGTTTATATGGAGGAAGTTGTAAAATACTACTGCAGACACACTAATACTGTGTGGGTTAAATGAACAGATTAGCAAAACCAAAACACTTGAAATCCTCTATGGTAAAATAAATTACAGAGCATATAGTTAGGTTGATTAACTCCTGCAAGATAATATTTCCCTTAATTTATTACCTAATATTTAATCCAATAAAGCACAAGCACTTGTTTATCTCCATAAATTATATGAACATCTGTTTTGCACTGAATGACCTTGTAGGATATTTGCTACAGTTTTGACTGATAACCAGTGTATTTTAAGACAGCAAGGACAAACGAAGTGCATGAAAGAGGTTCATGATGACAATATAATTTATAAACATGTTGCAGGAGTAATGCAGAATACTTGCATGCTGATGGCACAGTAATAACTACTTATGGGACATATTTAACAAATCATTGTGCCTTCCACTGCCTTTAGTTTTCATGCAAGTTGATTGGAAAAGTGCTGACATTGCACATGGGCTGCTTAGGGAGGAATAAATGGAATATGGCATTCAAAGGCAGCCCAACTCAATAGTGAGTGAAAGTAATAATGTTCTGCATGTTATTCACTTGCCTACACAGAGAAACTTAGCATATCATACTGAGATCTTGATAAATGAATCCAGTCAGGACTGATATTAAAAAGCCATTTTATCTGTACCCTACCAACATTTATGAAAATAGACAAAGGAATGATGTAATTCATTCTTTGTCACTGTTTGCATTTGTTTTATTTTAAGAAGACTTATTGGTTATTTTTGACTGTCAAAAATTCTTTCTTATGATTCTCTTTTACCAAAAGTCTAGAGATGTCTAAGGGAAACGTTTATGATATTCCTTTTAAGCTTATTTTAAGAAAGATGGGTAAAATTTCTGCCAGCATTGACAAGTATAATGAAATCATGCTTTTCAAAATCCAAATTGTGGATCTGTGTTGACCTACCTGTGTGTCTTGCCATCAGTAGTGTTTTCTTTGCAAGGAGGGTGAGTACAGGATGGAAATAGGCCAACGATTTATTTAACAAGAAATCTTTCATCTGTTTTCTTCTGGTTTTCTTTTACAGGAAAAAAAATCAACCAACCAATCAACCAACCAACCAACCAACCAACCAAAACATTTTGGGATTCAGGCTGCTTTGCGATTAAAATTGAACCTGTGCTTAATAACCTGAAATCAAATCAAAAGGTTTTGCTTACTGAACATGTTGTCTAGGTGAATTCATACTCAGGTCTGCAAGTGCATATTTTTCTATACACGCGTATGAAAGTTTTTGGACATCAAGATAAATGTGGAGTTTCCTTGCCTGCAGTTTTCATAATGTCCTTAGAAGTATATGTTGCTGGAGTAAAAGACTGTGTCGAGAGGCTACTCTACCTTGGAATCAATCATAGAATCATAGAATCGTAGAATCAGATGGGTTGGAAAGGACCTCTGAGATCATCAAGTCCAACCCTTGATCCACTACCACCACAGT
>JAYRBT010000082.1:96481580-96501708 GCA_036023395.1 Myiotriccus ornatus
TGTTCAAGTCCCTTCCCCAGCCTGGTTGCTCTTCTCTGGACCTGCTCCAGCACCTCAATGTCTTTCCTGAACTGAGGGGCCCAGAACTGGGCACAACACTCCAAGTGTGGCCTCACCAATGCAGAGTACAGGGGAAGAATCACTGCCCTGATCCTG
Source organism: Myiotriccus ornatus (assembly GCA_036023395.1). Classification (NCBI taxonomy): domain Eukaryota; kingdom Metazoa; phylum Chordata; class Aves; order Passeriformes; family Tyrannidae; genus Myiotriccus; species Myiotriccus ornatus. The sequence continues at coordinate 96,481,737 of JAYRBT010000082.1, forward strand.
CTGGCCACACCGTAGTTTATCTCAGTAACCTACTTATTGAATTTTGTTTGTCTAGGTAAAAATAATAGATGTTTTCAGCGCCAGTAAATGTGATTTTTTGCATTTGTGCATTGTGCTGTTTTACTATTTAGCAAGTGTTCACAGTCATTATTAGAGATTACTCTGTGGTTTTGTTCTCACCTGTGAGAAGTCAAAAGCTGCCAAGCTCAGCGAACTTTCTATGTCCAGCAAATCCTTTCTGAAAAGCATCCCATGGACCCATGTTGTCTGTCTCCCAGTGTATTGAGCAAGGGCCCATTCTCAAACACTACATGGAAACCTTTAGGTTGCTAGGGAAACCTAGTTTTTTGCATTCCTTATCTATAACCTGGTGGGAACAATGGTGCATGTAGCCAGTGTTTATACATGTGCAAAGACTTTGGGTTCCAGATGGCCATAAATGAACTGGGAGTAAACAAAGACAGTAATTTTAAGCAAGAACAGTAAGTACTGGGGAAAGAAACAAAATAGCTTTTCTATAGCTCTTATTGAAATAGTAACTCCTCTTTCAGAACCTATAACCTGTAATGAGTTACTTATTTGTTCTTTAGCTTGTTTGTTTGTCTTGCTTGGAAAGACAAGCATGATTTTTTACTTCCTTCGTAATACTAATTTGACTAATTAGTCCAATGGGCTAAGCTCATCCTGAACAATCTCATGAAAAGCACTTACATATGTTATTTCTTTTGTTTTGCTATGCCTAATTACACAGTTTTCATAGAGAACTTCATGTATGATAGAGAGAAGTAGGGAAAAGCTGTTTCCCCTTTACTATTGGTAATTTAAAAAATCACTGACTGTAAACTGAAGTGTGTCTGTTATTAATAGGTTTATAACCATTTGTGCTAAAATCTGGAAGGAGACAAGTATGTTAGAACTCCCAAATAAGGAATGATAGTAGGCAGAACTCTGAGGGAGAGGATCAGTCTAATCTAGCAAAGACATAGTAAATATTCCTTCATCTTCTGCATTGTCCATGTTATTTTCCAATGTCAATAGCTGACCTATGAAATGCAGCAGAGCTGAATCTCCTTCCACAAAACAAAACTGTAGAAAAACTTAGAAACTGTATTTTGTAATTGGTATGTGGCTTTGGTGATGTTTTGTTGTAAATATTTACCAAACACACACTGTTGGTACTTTCAAATAAAGTAAATTTTTGATGATTGATTTACAATAAGTTTTCAGGAAAGTTTCACAGTAGTCTTCCTTCTTCAAGAAGTATTGTATCATTTTCAAATAGTCTTTGGAGTAACATTTCAAAATATCTCTAAAAAGGGAGAGAAAACATTTACATAAATATCAACAAATACTTTCTGATCACCTTATCATGCCTGCTTCAGAAAAATCTTCTCCTCTAAAGGGGCTATAAGGCTATGATACAAGTTTGTGGAAATATATATTATGCTTATAAATGGGGTGAAAGCAGCACAGTCTGTGATGCTGATAGTTAGCTTCCAGTATAATAAAAATAGACACTAAAGACATCAGAAAACCTGTGACATTTATTAAAAATATGTCATCAAGTGAAAGCATTCATAGCCTCAGTTCCAAACTGAATAAAAAAAAAGCAGTCTTTTTCGTATATCATACATGTCTTTTTCATATATCATACTTTTAGTTGTAGCAGAAAAAAATATATCTAGTAACTTGTCTTGAAGAATTTCAAAGATGTGGTCCATTTTCTTCCTCTTATCTTTGCTTTCTTCCCATGAATAAAAGAGGGATGTTGCTTGAAAATGAACCAAAAATATGGAGAAATAATATGGTTAATGCTCATTTAAGATAAGGTTCTGAGATGTCCTCAGTAGCTGCTACTAGTAGCAGACAAAATTACTTGGGTATTTTCAAACAACATCATGTCATTTATGTCCTATTTTATTCCCTGGCTGACAAGCAAGATGATGTTTTTCTTCTGTTTTATCCCTTATTGTGTTTCATTCAAGTGTTAAATTTTCTTTCTTACTTTCATCCTGAAGGACAATGAAAAAGTATTAGTTCTCAGCCATAGGTCTATATTTATTTATACAGATATTTATAATTGCATACATGTATGTATGTATAAGATATTAATTAATGATAACAAATTATGTATGTATACTATCCTATACATAATTGTTTGTGTATTTATACATATTAATCTACATAAATGTTCTTAGAACCTCTATAGGCTCTAGATATTAAAATTGTCTAGAGGGCAACAGAACAAGTGCTCAGCAGTGCAATGAACATGGATTGTCACAGCGAGCAATTAACGTCTCTCCATTGCTGGTGGTCTGGAGGCTGTATTTCCCATGGTGCAAAGATTATTTCCTAGAAATTTCTTGCAGTTGCTGTTTTATCATATGCTAGGGCAATTGAGCATATGATAACCTGCTAGCTTTTCAGATGCTATCACATGGCTAATAAAATTTTATTGTAAAAAGAAAGACCTGTAATATAAAAGCAGGTGTTTATATTGTATCTACATGTTGTGTTTTTTTTTTCCTGAGGAATTTAAGAAGTTTGAATAAACCATTACGTGAAAATTAAAAGAATAAAATAAGTAATTGAAAACTGTCATATAATGAGATAAAAATGATGTGTCATTTTTCCCTCCCTCTCTTAATTAGTATCAAATTAGCTTAGCATATTTTAAGAAAATTTTTAAAAAGTGTATACAAACTAAAACACCCACTTGCTAAAATTCTGAAAAAGAATGAAACAAGTTTTTCATTGCCAAATAAACTTCATCAAGTTGGAATTTTTCTTTAAAGTGATTCTTACCTTTTTAAATGAGAGGAATGAATGAAATAGCAAGATTAACTTTTCAGTCTCAAGGGTAACACTGGAGTTCTCTTTCTATGACCCCACCTCATGACAGCAAGAGGATTCATTGGTGTGGAAAAACAAAATATAAAATATTGTATACAAGAAAATTTTAGTTGCCTTCCTGAATCTGAAGACTCCACCCTGTGAAATAATGAGAGTTTTTTTCTGACACATTAATTTATCTATTGCCTCCAAGTGTAAACTTAAATCATAGCCAGGATAAGATTATATATGAAATTAAAAGAAATATTTTTTAATAAAGTTAGACACCTGTTATACAAGTACCCCTATTCGATAAAAACCTCCTCAGCAATTACTTTTTTCCCCTCTGCTCATGTTCCTAAGCACATACAACTAATACTCAACCTCCACACTCACCTTCCTTTATAACAGTTTGGGGAAAAAAAACCAAAACACAAACAAAACCAACAAGTCATTGGCCACAAATGATGGCAGTATTAGGATTCTACTGAAATTAAGACATTAAGTGCTGTTGATATAGTCGGTAGAGATGTGAACAGCTGAGCTGGAAAGCTGTTCATACGAATATGTTGTAGATGCTTACTTTCAAGCAGACACTTTAGTGGTGGGTTATATGGACCTCATGGGCTGTGTCTGAGTGCTGGGGGGTGCTAGCTGAACTGCTCCAAAACCAAAACCAATTGTGTACATTTACGCTCTGGCTACTCTGGGACCACAGCCACTGAGCAAAGCAAGAAGAAACCTAGCTGACTATTTAGGAATAGCCACAACAGAGCTCAGCTGAAACAAGGATTCCTGCCCTCAGCAGTGCTTCACACTGAAATCCATTTTACCTCTTCTGAAATGCAAGAAGCTCAAGTAAGGTGCAAATAGAATTACGAAGTTGTAGAAGATCAGTTACATAAATAATTCCCCCTTATTTAAACATATTTTTGTTTCAGAATATTGCATATTTGAAATAAATATCTGACTATGGTCTTTAATGAATATATTAATCTGTAAATCTTTCCCCTTCTCTTTCTTTCCTGATCCTGGTTAACTGATATTTTCAGCATTCTAGGGACTTTCCTTTATTCACTGAACTCTGTACTGTGATTACCACTGTCTAACAAATATTCCGTGTTTTCAATTATGAGAAAAATCTTTTTGCTCCTCGAGGTTTATTAGTTTTTGGCTTCATAGTTTAATTTATTAGCTTTACCTCACTAACCCTGCAGCTAGCAAGGATCATGCCTCATTATTAATATCAAACAGCATGCTGTCAGTATCCTTCCCTAATCTTATTTATAAGGAATATATTTAATTAAATCACACATAAATATAAGATTTTAAACTATTACAGTTACATATTTTTTCAACTTTTTCTTATTTTAATTTCTACTGAGAAATCTTAGGAGGCTTTTTTTCCCATTCTTATACTGCTTTTTATGCATTTTATAAAAAAAGCTAATATACAACCAAAATGTTTTTTAAGATACATGGATGTAAATTAAAAGCCCATGATAATTTGTACCAAATAGAAATTATTTTATTGCGTTCTGAATGCATATGGCATTTTCCTTATGCAAACCCTAATGTGGGTATAAAATTTGCTTATATTTCTTGTGTTTAACAAATTCAGTTTCATAGCATTGAGAGCAATATCAGTGTGTATCAGCAGTCTCTCCTAACCGAAGGAATAATATTCTATTATATTCTTTCCTAATATTGGGATATGCCAAGGGTCTCATAAGTAAAATTGAAGTATTTGTGATATGGTTTCATATGATATATGACAAATGATCATTTTTGTACTGGCCACCTTTATTGGGTTTTATGGTTGGTTTTGTTGAGTTTTGGTTTTTTACTTGTTTGTTTGAGTTTTTAGGGGGTTCTTTACGGTTTCTTAAAATTTTATTTTATTTTTTAATTTTGTTGTATTTAAAGAGTTTAAGCCAGAAGGGACTAAGCATCACCCCACATCTCCCTCTCCCCCTTCTGACAAAAAAAAAAAAAAAAGTTTTTAAGGAAACTACCATGTAGATCCTTTGATTTGTACAATTTGTTATTCTCTTTTAGATGTTAAATTAACCATAATTTATTTTGTAAAGAATTGTTTCAGGTTGAAAAATCCTACTGCAATTTATAATTTTTTTCAATGCGTTGGTGTGTTTTTGATTATCTTAATCTCCTTTGAATTAAAACTCTACATATGCCCAGTAATAACTATCATCTACTAAAGCAAATCCAGCAACATTTCAGAATGAGAGTCATTAAAATCACCAGTCATTAAAATTCGGGGAAAATACCCACCTTTTTCACATGGGTTTTAAGCCTTATTATTATCAAGGTGCATGATTCATTCACTACTACAATAACTATTACAGTGAGTGCACAGTTTGTGATTAAAAATGACAGAGAGGGCAGCATATGTCATTGAATATTGCCTTTGTGTGATTCCAAGATAGATGTACAGAGGATTTCAAAACAGTCTATTAATAATAAAGGATTTCTTTCTCCCACGGTGGAAAGATAGGAAAGTAGAAGACAGAGAAGGTCAACATGACATTGACTATCATTATACGTGGAAGTTAGCCGAAATAAAATACAACATGATGCCAGGATTAAATAAAAACACTTGATTTAGAAACCTTGTACAAGGGGTGAGGGGAGTGATGATTACAGACTTATCTTTTACTGAATAAATCTCTGTGTGACAACAGAAATCCACTAAAAAAAAAAAAAGAGAAAAAATAAAATTCCAACAGTTATAGAACGTTTTAAAAGAAGATGAAACTGTGAAGGATACCTCAAATGCATCCTGTGATTCCTAACTAGGAAACAAATCTATTTGCAACCTTTATATATTTTTGATACGTCTAGAAGAACAGGCTTTCTCTTAGGAAGGGAAAAAACTCCCCTACTCTTAGCTGAAGTATTGCAAGAGTCTCCTATGTATAGTAGGATTCTATCAACCAGAATGAAAGTGTTTAGCTATCTCTTGGCAAGAGAAATTATATATGTCAATAAAATGTTATCATTTCTGATTCTACTGAAATCAGTAGGTATGGGTTTATGTTCTGTTTTGTAGCTATTTGATCTAATGTTTGTACTATTGATCAATTTAGAATATTAATATGAAAGTTTTAGCAAAATTGTTTCCTATGTCTACAGTACTTTGAGGACTTTTTTCAGATCATTATAAAAACCAAATAGATGTACTGGGGCTTGTGATTTCGGAATGAAATTGCCCACAGATGGTGTGATGACTTGCACTTCTGAAGTCAGAACACCAGGAAACATTCAGGATAAAAGTCTTACTGAACAACTGCATGAGCTAAAGAACAGGGAACAAATAGAAAATAAAAGCCCAGCCTGCTGTGAATAATATTGGTTAGTTGTTCCTACAGAGCACAAAACCCACTTACCAAAGATACTTCAAAAAGCCTGATATACAACTGTTGGTTTTCACAGTACTATTAATACGCCCAAGCATCTAATGAGGTAAGTTGCTTCAGACAGTCATTATTTAAGGGTCTACTTACTCCTTCATGTGATATTTTTTTTCTTTTTCCTATTTTTTTTAATTTTTTTTTTTTAAATGTGACTATATTCTAATTTCATTAGTTTAATGGTCTGGATTAGAGGAAACAAACCAAAGACCTCCAGCCTTTAACCACATTCAATCAAGACTCGCTCATGCTTCTGCATGTCAGGGCTTTGTAGACCTGCCCAGTATTAGCTCTTTATATGTCTGTTGAGAACATATTTTTTCCTCAAGAACAACGGTGGTGCTCAAGTGCTTTTTTTTCCTTTGGCTGCTTTTGAAATAATTTCTACTTACATGTTTTCATGGAAAGAGCAGACATTGGTTTGCACCCACAAACAGTTAAAGTGCAAAATTAATTTCTGATGGGTAAATTTACTTTTTAGAAAAATTTTGTAGTTTTAAGTGTGAGAAACATTTAGTTTATCCATTTTACATTAAATGAATGGATAGATAAAAATAATATATTTTTCTATAGATAGAGAGGTTTTTTATCCTAAGCAACTATTTGTACTTTTTTGAAGATTTGTACTAACCTATTATTTTGTCATCCACTTAAATCTTAAAACATTCTTTTGTGAAGAATTAAGCAAGGAAGCAACTAGACTTAAGGCAAGCTATATCTGTCAATTAATCTGCAGTTTTTGTTGTTTCTAGAATATAATGTATTCAGAATCTGTGACATTTTCCTTTATTTGTCTGAGATTGTACATTAAATTGAAATTGTTTGCAAACATCCAATTTGGATGGCTAAGCAACTGAAGAAGAGCAGAATAAAGTCTCTACACATTAAAAATTATAAATAATGTAATTTTTGTCTGCTAATAGTAGTAATGAAACAGTTAAGTAAAAAAGTAGGAACTATCTCAGCCAAATAGAACAGATTTTACATAATTAATTTTTCCTTCCTCTTTACTTAAGAAATTTCATTAGTAGTATTAAATTTGCATTAAGTTTCATGTCTTCTCATGCAGTATATATAGGATACTAGGTAATGAATTTCCTCCTCACTGTTAGAAAGATAGACAACTCATGATATTACACTGTGAGACGGTCAGCTCTTAGGCTCAAACAGCACAATTATTGTGTAAATAATGCAGTTTCCTTATCTAGAATCAAGTGATGGTATTTGTTTGAAAAATTTTATTTTTTTTCTCTTTCCTGTAAACTGTGAAAAATTAATGTAAATAATACAGATTCTATTATGTATATAAACTGTCATATAGATTTACCATAAATACTATTTTGTAGGTTTCACTTTGCTAGGGATGTATCATCTGTTTTTCAAGATCTAGAATTATGACAACAAGAAGGAGGATCCTTTGATAACCTGATTGCTGAGTAGCTTCTGTTGGTAGTCTGTGTGGTACAAACTGTGACCTGTGTGTTAAAATTCCCACTTGTATGCTAAAAAAACAAGGATGTTGAGTTTGGGCTCCTACTATAGCTAATTGATATAATAGAACCTACAGTATGATACTGTTTCCTGAAATTAGACTAGAAACATCAAGGAGCATAAATGAAACAAAGCCGCTAGTTAAACTGAACTTCTAAAGTGATAGGTTTTATACGGTCTTTTATGGGCACTGAGGGAGAAAATGAGGCTGCACACAGAGAGTTCGGTTTCGGGACTTGTCCATCAACACTTTTCGGCATTTCCCTTTTATTCATATTCTCTCATAAACAGCACCCAATGTTTTGTTTTAGTCAACTGGAATTCCCAGGATCATTCCAAACCAGTGCCCTGATCCCACACATTTACACTCGCATCATGTGGTGGCTGTGTTCAGCCACGAGAGAAAAACACACGCTTATCATGCAGGCTGTTTAGAGCGGTTTTCCACTTTGAGAAATAACATTCTCTCTCTCAAAGCACTTAGCCAAGGTCAGTCCTCCCTTTTGATTCTGATTAACTAAATGCAGGTGCAGAGTAACTCAGCTTGTTCCCACAGCCTTTAAGCATAATATTACTTAATGATTTTGTTCTTCCTCAGGAGTTCCTATTAAAGTAGTTGCAAAACTTTAAAATATTGGCTTCTTTTTTTAAAATCTCCTACAATTTAATGGCTTTCAAACTTCTTATATGGCAGAGTTTAAAATGACAGGTTCTAAGGACAATGTTAATTCAATATGATAGCACTATCCAAAAACAAACTAAGCTGACATAGTGATTATCAGCTAAGAGATCAGAGGATCAGCTTGTTGACAGACGTATTCCAGTAAACAAGGAAGGGAATAGCATGAAAATGCTCCAAACCTGCTATAATCATCAGCTTTAGGTGCAAAAAAGAATAAAAAGTGGCTGGACATGGAGGCATCAGTAATTTGTATTGTCAGTGTGGAGCAGAGTTGTCAAAAAAACTTGGCTCTAACCACATCCAGAAATAGCCTGGACCATTGTCTCCACAGAGCTGTAATTCTGGTGGCAGGCAGCCTAACCCTAGGCAAGTCTGTCTCCTTTGCTCCTCAGAGGGAAGTTTTGAAAGATAGCCAGCCAGCACTGAGTCAGACAGACAAATGTGAAGAAGATTCCAATCTACTGCAGGATGTCACTGTGTGGCTTGGGTCACTGCTTCCAGATCTCAGCAAAACTGCAGAAATGTAAGGTTTACACAAGGATGCTAATAGTATTGACAGGAGTGTCCAGAAAACTGTTCCATAAAAATAAATACTTGCTACTAGGAATTCAACAGAAAACTATTTAGCTTAAATTAATTGATTATTACATTATTATTAACTATATGATCTTGTGTGTCATTTGATAGGTTCAGTAAAAAGGCAATGGTATTGAATGTGATTATGTTATTCCATAGCTAGAAATTAAAGCCAAGTTTATTAAGAAAAATTCTGGCACTCCATTATCTATCCATTATTTTTGTTTACAATATTTGTTCCTAAAACAAATGTTCTTAGAAGGAAAGCAGAAAGAAAGCACTGTAGAAATTTTTATCTTGAAAGTGATGTTACCAGCAGCTTGACATTTTCCAGATATTATCAATGAATCTTGTAATCACAGCTCCCTATACCACACTGAGCAATAAATTGTAGTAAGAAGTTTGGGAAGACTTTGATAATTTTGTCAATATGCACATTTATATTATGTGGTAGACTATATCTGAGATTTCTAATTTATCGTCAGTTGTGTTGATGTACCCCTATTGCACAGAGAAACCTTGATGCAGTCTTAATTTGAAAGATTAATAGACATAGAAGTCTATAATATTCTTGAATATTTTTTGATAAACAGCTAAATATTGCTGTAAATATAACTTTTATGAACATTTAGCTGATCTTCAAAGAAACTCATTTACCAAGAAAAAGATACTTATTGCGTTGTTATTGATGCACTGTGAATTAAGATTAAGCTCTAGGCACTATTCCATCTATTTAAAGGTAATGACAGAATAACAAAGGATTATATTGAATGTTGATATTCATGAAGGAAATAAAAACTGAAAGACATATTGGAAAAAAAATCAAGTATGTAGATATGTAACTTTTTTATGTGAGTGAATTTTAAATCTGCTTTTTAATGAAAGTATTACTACTAGTCAAAATAAATGATTGAGTTTTTTTATACAATAAGCTTGCTTTGACATGATAAGGGTTAGGTAGTTAAACTGGTTATCTCTCTGTTTGTCAGGAAAGCATGAGATCTAGAAGCATTTTAATTCTATCATAAAGCAGCATAAACTAGAAGTTGAAAATAAGAATGAAGTCAACAAAATAATTCTGGCTAAAAAGTGCTGTGAAATTTTAATATGCCCTACAATTGCAAGAGAAGAAGGCTGAAAGAGCCCAATAGGGAGAAAAAAATCTCATTTTCTAATACTAAGGGAACAATGAAAAAGCCCAAATCTGTTAGGGACTAGATTTGATAGGGACAGTGAAATGACCCTGAAAATATGATGCTGTTATGGACATACTTTTTTTTTACTCTCATTCTGTTACTTCTTGTACCTTTGTATCTTTCCTTACCACTATGAGCATTCAAGCATGTATGTTTTCCCTCTCTCTTTTATCCTAATCCTTCAGCAATTTCAAACTGAATATTATCAGGGACTTGATAATCTGTTATGCATGCAAATGCACTAATTCTATTGCTAACAGTGATAGCACTTTTCTGAGCTCTCTGTGGAGCACCTCTTGCACAAATTAAACTTGTAGCTATCTAGCAGGCTTACTGTGTATAGCTGTACATTGTATTACTGCACATGTGACATAATTTTACTGAATTCTGAATTTTTATCGATTCATGGTACCATCTGCAAGGGTTTTTAGCAGATGTTTAGCCATGCCATGAAAGTAAGACACAGTTCAGTACAGTGAGCACTGAGGAGAATGAACAGATATTTGACAACTTCCATTGTGCCTGAAAAGATTTTTCATTACTGTGCTGTTTGGTTTCATTAAATGGATTAAAGGGAGTGTAAAAATAAGCAGCATTCCGTGAGACGCTGAAACATCACGTCCACCTAGAGGATAGAAAAGTTGATTTATACTGGGGTTTGCAATCAGAAACACATGTATTAGCCTTAAAAACCGGGCTTTCAAATGTCAGGCACATTCCCAGAAAATAACTGAGAATTTGCAGACAGTGAGAACTGTAGTTCTTTTATTGTGAAGAGAGGAAAAAAATTAACGACAAGAAAAAAATTCATATATAAAGTTCAGAAAGCACTATTTATCACTGTTCTCAGGAGGTAGTAATAATAGCCATGGGCACCTGACTGTGATTTCAGAACTAAAATGATTCCAGGAACATCAGAGAAAGAGATCCTCACAAAGCTTTTAGAGGAAGAGCATGAGAACTTCACAGATGTCAATGCCTCTCTGTACACAAATCAAACTGCTTATATTGGCAGGCTCTAGGACTGTCACAACTTACACATGTCCTATAACACTCCGTATATAATTTTCCTTCCCTTCTAAATGCAGGGAAATCTAAGTCTTCCCATCAACTTTCTTAGTCAGATAGACTCTTATGACCTGAATCTCACGGATTTTGGTTGCTGCCTTATTCTACTCTAACCTTTTCACTGATTCTGTGTGTTGTGCTGAATTCTCTTCAGCCTCTCAGGACTTGCAGACTATAATCTTTCATAGCTCAGGTCATCAAGTAAAATGCCTTTTCCCTAGTATTTGTCCTGATATTGCACAATGAAAGCATGTTCCATAAAGATAACACTCTTGCTTTCTTTAAAAATATGCGTTTCACAGTACTTCACAAGTAGTGTTCTTTCTATAGATAAATTATTTAGTTTAAAAGAAATGCATATTTATTTCCAATTTTAGTTTGCCTAGTTTTATTTTCCAGCCATTGGTCCTTGCTATGCCCTAATCTGCCAGGATAAAGAGCTCTCTATCTGTTATTAAAGCGATTACAAGCTTTAATGAAGTCACCTTTCACTCTTCTTCTTCATAAGCTAAATCTACTAAGCACTCATGAATAGAAAAGAAGTAATCCTAAATCAGATATTCAAGGTGGTATACTTCAAGGTTGATATTACCAACAATCTAAAACTGCTTCTTCTAATGGGAAGTGTCAAACTGCCTTATCAGTTCTGCTTATAACTTTACAAATGGAAAAGTGCAATTGATGTCCTCTAGAAATCACTTTTCCGTTCATGAACACAAGTGAACTGGTTTAATACTGAACTTGTACACTGGGAATTTAATTTCCTGACTTTCATGTATTTAATTTCCGAAACAGTTATGGTTGCTTATATACTAATTTTGTATATGTCTTTTCATTCTAGCACTAAAGAATGAATTTTATAATAAAATTTAAAAAAATTATGAATGCTAGAGTAGCAGTATATACCTATTGTGTCCGTTTGAATGGTTGCTAATAAAATGAGGGACTACAATTCTTACTGCAGACCCAAAGATGCTGAAATATACTGTTTCTTTAATGGAAATAACAATGCCTGAATGGTATTCTAATAATTTAGAGTGATAAAAATAAGGCATTTTGGGAAGGTGTTTGCAATCACTGCATAAATAATGGTAGGGAAGGAATGGATTGCTACTGCAACATGTGGTCAGGTGAATGCTTTGCAGTATTTCTGGAGGTAAGTCGGAACTGTTTTGGACTCCTGTTTTTATGACTCCAAACCTCCATTTCCTACCAGAAAGTAGGATATGAATGTTAGCATCAGCACTAATTAATTCCTTGTTCTGCAATTATTTATGGATGTATTCCATTCATTTGCTCTATAAAATTAAATGTGCTCAAAGGTCATTCTCATATGTCAACATTACAAAAAAAATCCCAAGTGTATTCTTTGTCTATGTCATTAAGTCACCATTAACGTAGTGAATACTACTGATTTGAAACTGAATGTTGTTTCCACATTATTTTGTTTTGCTTTGTTTTCAGCTGTTGTACTTGCACTGATGCAAGAAGCTAGACCTTAATATTCTAGTTTATAATTACAAATCATGACTCTTGCACAACTGCTACATCCAATACATGTTTTTGAAGCAAATGAGATAAAACTTACCCAGAAAGAAAACAGTATTTGTTGCAGTTATTAGCCACAAAGGGAATGAATTGATTGAGTAGATCTTAGAAATGCTTAAAATTATACCTAGAGGCAGATTTGGCCACCTACATACTGAGGCTAATTCACTTGGCTCATTTTAAATTTCTGCAATGCTCTGGGGAGAATATGTCTTTCAGAATGGTCTTTAGTTATTTAATTGGGACAGGCAGATTCCAACTGACTCGCAGTGGGAGCTGGTATTTCTCTGTTGATTTTGGTATGGCTTAACGCCAGCCAGCAACCAAGCCCCACAAAACCATTCATTCACTCCCCACCCCCCAGTGACATGGGGGAAAGAACTGGTAAGGTAAAAGTGAGAAAAGTTTTGGGTTGAGATAAAGACAGTTTAATGGGTGAAGCAAAAGACACACACACAACCAAAGCAATTCATTAAACATTTCCCATGGGCTGACAGGTTGCCCTATATAATGATGTCCCTCAATTCCCTGCAGTACTTCACCCCTTTTTGACTAGAAGGACACATCCCCGGGACATAGTGTGGAATGTTTCTCTTCACTGGTCTCATCTTCCCAAATGGTCCATATGAAATGGAGCAACGATCTTAAGAAAATTATCCTACCCAGTATTTTTAAAATATATTTAGTAAATAAGTCCGCACATTTATCCTGGTCTTCGCTGTTTGCTTTTTTGTTTGTTTGTTTGTTTGTTTGACTGCCCATATTAGCTCTTATGGAACAGGGCTTTTTGCAATACCCATTTAGCTGGTTTAAAATATAGTGCAGTTTTTCTTCATTGCATCTTTTTCTAGTTTGTGGCCCTAGTGAAACTTGTATTTCTCAGAAGGACTGGGAAAGAAACCCTCCTTAAACTGCCTGGCTTACGGATTTCTTTTTGCTGTCAGCAAGGCAGGAGGCAGCAGGTTATTAAGTTTTGCTCTGTCTTGTGCCTCCAATTGATATGATTGTGCTGGGTTTAAAGTTCCATCCTGTCAAGTCTTGTAATGCTTGTTGCTGCCAGACAGTACCTTGTGTTGAATTTAGATAAGACATATTACTGCTTCCTTTCATTATACTACTGAAAGTATTCATTTTTTTCCCCAAAATAATTGATTTGGAGTAACACTCTAAAGGTGAAATCCTATTGAAATCAATATGAATCCCAATTTCAGTGAGACCTAAGAATTTTACCTTTTATGTTGATATGTTCAGTGACATTTCTTTTCTGCTATGTAGCTGTGAAATTATTTATATATGATTGTCTATATATAATTTATATAACTAATCCTCTATATAAGTGTATGGTGCTTCTTGCTGAACTGCAGCAGGTCTACCACTTTGGAGTTAATTTATGTGAATCATGATTTGTACTTTGGCTGCATGATCTTTTCTTTTAACTAGTATATACAGGACTTAAAGAATGCATTCTTTATTTGAGAGGAAAAAAAGAAATTTAACAGCCATTTGCATAATCACTTTGCTGAATCAGAGAATGGAAAAGTAGCACCTAATTCCAGTTCTCTTGACTGTTTGTTAGCAGAATAGGTAGAATAATTTGTTCATTTAATCAGGTAATTCTTAGGTGCAGAGAATTGGGATTTTTTTGTGGAAAAGGCATAAAAAGTATATCATAGATCTATCTTCTCTTTCTAGATCAAAGAAATGTTGGTCCCCCTAAGGGTACAATAGGTGGAGAATACATGGAGGAATAATTGAATTGATAAAAATTCTTCATTAATGGAAGAACTGTAACTCATGTTCTACTTCTAAAGGTCAGAGCAAGTGCTAAGAGCTCTAAAGATTTTAGATGGAAAATCTTCCAGTTTTCCCAATAAAAAGTCCTAGAATGTAACGGCCGTGAGAAAAGTCCATATGTACTAATGGCATAACTTTTGCAATTGTTCATAGGCATATCCAAAAGGCAGATATAACTAAAAACTTCTTAAACATTCAGTCCCTGTGACCTTTGGAAGCAAGAAGAGGACACGGTGACAGCTCAAATCAGATCGTGACACTACTTCTTCTTATTGCTGTCCTTATGACTTGTGATTGCCCAGTAAAATTCTTTGTACTAGGTTTGTGTAGAAACCATTTCCAATAGTTTTGCAAGACTCTGATAAACCATTTACTTCCCTTTGTACTGTTAACAGTCCCATAGTATCCTCCATTTAAAAAAAATCACCAAACAAAAAACCACAAAATCTAAAACCTTTGCCTTTTTTCATTTGTTTCAACTGAAATGAATTTTAGAATGTAAACCATATGCAGCTGAAAATTCAATTCAGAATTTGAAGTAATCTCAACTAATAAAAAGCAAATTATTCTATCTAGGCTATGAAATAATACAGGATCAGGTCAAGTTTAAGCATATTATAGGCATATAAAATCATATAGAGATATAAAAAATATATATATGTACATACAAGTTTAGAACATGAGAGTTTTAGAGTGTTAAACTGCATGAAGCAGTCTCTCTTTGCTGAATAATTTATAAATCCAAGACATAGCAGACAAACTCAGTCACAGAAACTAGAAAAAAAGCTACCCAGAGCCAGGTGGTGATCTTCTGCCTAACATTATATGCAGCCATTGGACAACCCTTTTCTGTGAGTTGTTGGCTGGTTTGTAGACTTTTTTTCCCCAGATAAATTAGCAATACCACAAACACACATATTATGTCCTTTCAATATCCACAGACTCTTTACAGTTCTTTTTATATAGCATAAGGTTTTGTGAAAGTCATTGAATTAGACTGTACAAATTAAATCTAAGACCTTTTAGACCTTCACCTCGTAGCAGGTTTTAGTGTTAGTAGGGCTATGGCTGCTTTCCTCTCCCTTTAAGATTGAGTGGTCAAACATAAAAAAGAAAAGGAAAAAGGAAAATATTTTTAAGCTGCATAATTTGGTGATGTCAGGCTAGTTATAATGGCAGGATTTCTTGCAGAAATAAAGAGCATACACTAGAAAGATCCATTTTGCAACTGTCCAGACACCAACCGGCAGGAAATGGGAGAAATTAAATAACTCTAAAATAAGCTACTCTGCAATTTCTTCTTGCTGTTGGTTTGCCATATCATTTGTTATAAGTTTAAATCTATTAAAGGGCATTATGCAAGGAAGATAATTAGGATTTTGATATGTTAATGAACACTTTTATTGTTTTGATCTTTTCAAGTAGGTAGTCATAAATAAAACATTCCTTCCCTCTTCTCTGCTCCTGCAAGAATAATTTTTAGGCAAAGATAAGATAATTTGTTGTCTTAATAAAATTTCTTGGAGATTATTACCATGTAGGTCATGGTAATGGGCTCATGGGCTGTTAATAGAATCGGACAGTCTCAGGCAAGCAGTTGCTTTCGAGTGTGCCTGAAGCAGAGGATATTGTACTGTCTACTACACCAGGAAGGGACTTAAAAACCTTTATCTGTTCTTTTTTCTTTCTTATTCAACAATTTATAATGCAGCATATTATAAAATATTTACTGTGCTTACTTGCAAAATTAATGGCAATGAAAGTGGAAGGGGGATTAGGGCCTGCCTTACTTTTCATCTCCCCCTCCATTCCATACTGTCAACACAATATTCATTCTTCAGAGTGGAAATGTGCATAAAGCACTGTCTGCAGTTGGAATAGCCCCACAGTGACTTTACTTGCAATGATGAGTTTGGCACCTATGAGATACTGTGCTTGCTGAAATGAACCGAGATAAGTTCTTGTTGCTTAAGAAAATCTATTTTCGTCTCATGACTTTCTTTAGTGAAGGAAAAGCTGTCTCCACATTTACATTAATGCTCTATCAGTCCTTAACTAGTCTGTCATGCTAGGACAAGCAAAGGGAGAAAATTTTTGCATACTCCCTCCATGTTTTACCTAACAGTCTATTATGAAGGCATAATGGTTCTGAAATACCTGTATTCCTTCCTTTTAAATTAAAGGGCTGTGAAAGAGAATTCTGAATTACTAGTGAGAAGGAACTCTTAGGGATATTCATTGCTATTCAGAGGGTGTTACCACACTTGGATTTTTGTTACAGTGTGGTTTTTTTACTTTCCCACCACTGTGACCTCCACGACAGAGTACCACTCTAGGGTACTTTTTGACTTATGAAAAGCTGTATATTTGTCCATAGTGAAAGTATCAGATTAAAAAACCCACACTACTCTGAATTTTTTTGTTGGAATGGGAGTAGTCTAGTGAGAGAAAACTGAACAAATAAATCTCTGCTGTTATATGAAAACATCTGCTTTAAATTATTTTCTTCAGTAAGAAAGAAACCCAGCGGTGTTTAAAATCCATAAAGGTCAAATATACCTCCTCAAAAAAATGTAAGTTCAGCCATAGCAAATAGTCACAAAAATAAAGTGTACTAGATTTTTAAGTGTTGAGATGAAATTTGAGAAAACAAACATCTGAAGATGTGAAAAAAATCCTTGCAATAATTTGAGATGCAGAATGCCTATATCTGATACAGGGAAGGAAGGTGAACAGAAAAACACAGTGTAACTAAGTTGTTTTACAGTTGCCCTTGCTACTGTTTCATCATTATTAATATGAGTCTTCAATGGCATTTGTCACTGGTCAATCTTCAATAGCAAACTAGGCTGATTGAAAAGTACAGATGAAAGAATGTTTCTATCAGGGGAGAATACTACTTTGTAGTGAGGGTAGTAACAGTAATCCATTCAGACTACAACTTGTCTGCACCATAAATTTTCAGTTACTCTTACAATACCATGCTGGCCTCTTCAACAGTCACATTTGTTAATAAGATATGGATTCACTGTTGTTAATAAAAACGACAAATTGCCAAATTATATCAGCGACACTGAGAGAAATTAATTGCAGAAACAAGTAACCAAGATGAGATTATATACGTGTATGTATGTGCGTGTATATATATAATTTTTATTATTTAATAACAATAATATTTAATATTTAATAATAATTTTTTTTTAAGGACGAAACACCTTTTTCCAGTCTCAGTAAAACATATACTCAACATCTTCAACAGGATCTGGACACTAGATATCTGCAGGTGACTGCCACAGGAAGCAAGTTGGAGTTTCTTACCCACTATAGGCTGTCTGCATTAAAGTCTCACTTACAGGTTTTGTGTAGCCAGAAGTTATTCTATTCTTTCCTGCAAAATGGCACAAAAAAGATGGTGTCCTCTGCCATCCTAGCACATAGAAACTCAGAACACTGGGTGTACTTGAATCATATCAGGGAAGAAACATTTTCAACACCTCAAAGGCAGAGAATAGAACCGAACATCAAGGAGAGGTCTGAGTGGAGCTGGTGAATGAACAGAAAAAACTCTCTTCTTTTAAAAGAAAGTGATGATTACTGTAACATTTTACACAGGCATGATTTCTGATTGTCTACCAGAGCATGGCTGTCCAAGCAAGCAGAGAAATAAAAAAGTCTATTCCACAGCCTTGTTTAAAAAGTGGCACTGTCAAATCTTCTAGATACAAGAATGGAGAACGTCATGGGTCATTTTGTGTGGAAAATATATGATGCCTATAAGCTTCTTGAATTCAACAGAAGATGAATTTCAAAGATGACCATTTTGAGTTTAGGTGATGGATTAATCACTTCTATGGAAAGGGTTTTGAGAATCAAGATGTTCACTGACAAACAAAGAATTTCTGTCACACAAGTTACTCAGTGGCTGCAGTATAATACCTGAAGGCTTTTTAGTTTGTGGTTTTGTTTTTTTTACATCAGTCTTTTAGTCTTTTACACTTTTTAAGAAGTATGGGGTTTTAAGAAGTAAGGTCTGAAGGAAAAGGCTTTCTAAATTTTAAAGGTTCCCACATTTTTATTCCTGACCATGAATGAAAGACTCAAGTACTCTTCTATAAGAAGACAAATATTCTTTTCAATTGTGTTCAAAAGTACCATTAAACTAAATTTTAATTTTTTTTTTGTCAGATTTAGCATAGGTTAAAATCAGAAATAAAGATACTATTTGAGATTAGTCAGCAACTGAAATAACTTGTGAGGTTGATTAGACAAGTTCAATAGTAAATACTGATTTAATAATCTTTTGAAAGTCTCAAACAGAGCAGAACAAAATGGGACTCTTGATGGCTTATGACTGAAGTTTCAGTTCAACTGCAGATTATTTTTGGTTTCTTTTTTAAGGCTGTACTGAGCTATTTATGTGGCTAAAATCATAACCATTAATGTGGTTTTCCTTACTTTTCATATAGCTTTGATATACTCTTTATATGTGTAATAATCTTTGTCATAACAATATAGGTTATGTATTTGTGAGTCCAGCCACTAAAATATCTTTTATTTGAGAGCGAATGGTGTTACAACCTGGTTTAGAAGCTCCAAGCCTTACAGGGTGTTACACTTTTATTTCAGGCTTTGAGAGATTTTGCCTATGTAAACTCTTGCAAAGTCTTTTGATTTTTTTTGGTATCTTGAGTCCAGAGAAAAGCTATATATTTTCTCTAAGAGATTTCTTTTAATTTAGTGAGAATATGGGGGTTTTGACAAAAAGGGTTTAAGAGAAATAACATGCAACTTCACAAAAGCGTTACACTTATTACTAGACAAACACCAACCCAATCTAAAGTGAAACACCACAACTTAAGTGAAATACAGACAGGTTGCCTACAGTAGTAAAGGAAGGGAGATTAAGGGAAGAATAAAAAGAGAAAGAGAGGAGTGAGACACATTTACCACTCTGGAGGTCACATCTTGACAGGTCAGGAGGGCAGAGGCCAAGAGGGGGAGGGAGGACCCACCTATGTCCATTTATAGACTTTGGCTATTGTGGCTATTCCCTCTAGGTGGGACCTTTGTCTCACTGCCACTCACTATCCCGGTAGCCAAAGTGAGGGGTTTCACAGGCAATTAGAAGCTCCAGGGGGGTCACAATGTGGGTGGGCCACCAGGCAAACCTTATCGACAGCCCAGCCATGTGGCTTTCCCTGCCATGTGCTCTGCATGGCTGCAGCCGTGTTGGCTCCAGGCCTAAGCCTAGACCTTCCTTCCCAGCACACTCACAGGCAACATGGTTTATTCGACCCATCAATCAAAAAGTCTGGTGAGATATGAGTCCGGTCTCTGACAAATGGGATTTTCAA
>JAYRBT010000082.1:96505410-96530807 GCA_036023395.1 Myiotriccus ornatus
GATATTAACACCTCGTGTAAAATTCAACATTTCAAAAGTAACAAATGAAAAATAAAGATACTTTATGAAATCAGATACTTTATGAAATCAGATATATTTTCCTTAAAAATATTCTTCTTCTACTTTTAAATTTGGAAATTAATCAAAAACATAATTTCAAGCAAATCAGTATTTATAGAGGCAAATATGTTAATTATGCTATTTCTAATTATCTCTGTTTGTTTTCACCTCATTAGCTGCCAGCAGACTACTGTGCTGCTCAAGGGGAAAGAGAACCTTGACCAAATTAAATGAAGGCTGGAGCAATTCCATAATTGAGTGTTTGTGCTCAAATATAAATCTATTTGTTCTGGTTTGATTTGCTTGCTTTCCTTTAAAGTGTCTCTGATAAACAAAAATATCTTTCTTTTTAATTAATGGCTGTCAAAATAGAGCTTTATTTAAATTCTAAAATAAATCCTTGACGTTAGTTTGTCTGCATAAATACATTTTCATTTACTGATCTGAATGCAAAATTAATGTAATTCCAATCCTGTGGATTTTACTGCATGTAGTCTGAGCTCCTAGATCTATCCTGCAAACAGAATGTCGTTGTGTGGATTACTATGAATCCATTATAAACATTTCAATTAATATCTAGTGGCATTTCAGACTTCTTCCTAGACTTTATTTTAGTCATCGGACCAAGAAGACTAATGGTTCAAATTCTATTTTTAAACACATTTCTAATTTAGAAAATCCATTTACAATTAAGAAATGGATTTGGGATAAAATGAGACCTACCTACCAAAAGGCATGCTGACTTATATCTAGCAGACATTGAAAGAGGCAGAAGAAGGTTCTTGAACTGTATAAAGAAAGCTGAGACACATCTGCTGTGCTGTAAGAGTGGATAGTAAAACTGCCATAAATATAGCAAAGAAAAAATCAGTAGGAATATAGATGCTAACTAAGAGGGTTATTAAATTAAGCTAATAGGAGTAGCATTTCAGTGCAACTGAAATGCATAGCTTTGAATCCATGAAAAATACAAGGACTAAACTATTTATTCCATAATTCTACATGAACTGACTGCATGAAAAAACACCTTTCACTTTTTGTAAATTACTGAATCAGGAGTATCAGATTAAAGTATAACAAATGCCCAGAGAGTAAGACAGATACAGACTTATTAGGGGGGAAAAATGGGCAGGGGAATAATTAAAGTTATGAAGTGAATGCAAGCTGAAATAAAATGTAATATGGCTTATTGCAAAATAATTTTACTTGACTAATATGCTATACTTCTTTGACAATATAATTGATTGTTCTTAGATAAGCATGAAAAGGTGTTCCACTGAGACATGAAAATATTCATGATCTGTAATACTCACAGATAAAATTTAAATTGCAAGATTGTGTGT
This sequence comes from Myiotriccus ornatus, assembly GCA_036023395.1. Taxonomy (NCBI): domain Eukaryota; kingdom Metazoa; phylum Chordata; class Aves; order Passeriformes; family Tyrannidae; genus Myiotriccus; species Myiotriccus ornatus. Next base: position 96,506,814 of record JAYRBT010000082.1, read on the forward strand.
ACTCTCACATGTTTCTTTCCAAGATGGTAAAGTAAAATAAGGTCAGAAAGTGCCATGACGATGCTCAGAGTAAGGACGAATACATCAATAAAAAGGCAACAGATGAGAAATTTTGGCTTGCTCTGTATGACAGAACAAAGGTAGAAAACAACTATGGTTGCTCTCTATAAATGGATATGAAAGCTAAATTGCAGGAGGAGGAAGAGATACTTAAACTAATGGATAATGTCATCATAAGTACATATGTACCATCTTGCAGTTATTGAAGAAAGAGATTTAGAGATACATGACTAGCCTGGTATAATGAAAACTGTCCTTGCCCATGGCAGAGGGACTGGAACTAGATAATCTTTAAGGTCACTTCCAACCCAAGCTATTCTATGGTGCTATGATTCTATGGCAAAGGTAAAAACTCCATAAACACCTCACCAAAAAAAAAAAAGAGGGTGAGATTTGTACTACCTTTGATCTGGGTAAGAGCCCAATTCTTTTCAGTTTTATGCTTGTTTTTATTTGTTTTAATTGAAAACTTCCTCTTTAAGTCAGTAGTTTGTTTCCAGACCAAATTCTATGGCTTTTAAGTACTTCTTTGGATAAACTAGTCTAGAGTACAGTACTATCCAACCATTTTAAGATAACCTTTTTACTATCAGTACTTGAAATTCTGATCCTTCTTTTTCTCTTATTTTTTATGTTTTTAATGATACTTGCAAGTAAAAAAATCCATCCAAAACCTAAGTATAAAATTTGAAATTCTTTTTCTTCACTAAGCTGCGTATAATTGAAGTTCTGTAAACAAGACTTCTCTTTCTTGCTAATATTTAGTTTTTGTATCACAGGCTTCAACAAGGAGAAGTTCTGGATTCTGCAGCTGGGATGGGGTAACCCTGTATGTTCGTACAGACTGGGGAATGAGATGCTGGAAAGCAGTGCCACAGAAAGGGACCTGGGGGTTGAATATGAGTCAGCAGTGCCCTGGCAGCCAGGAGGGCCAACAGTGTCGTGGAGGGCATCAGGCAAAGCATCGCCAGCAGATCAAGGGAGGGGATTGTCTCCCTCTGCTCTGCACTGAGGAGGCCACACCTTGAATATTGTGTGCAGTTTTGGGCATCACAATGTAAGAAAATTATTAAGCTATTGGAGAGTGTCCAAGAGAGGGCAACGAAGATGGTGAAGGACCTGGAGCGGAAGCCATACGATCCTTGATCCAATGATCCTTGTGAGTCCCTTCCCTGTTCTGTGATTCCCTTCTGTTGAACCTTGCTCTGATGCTCTTATGACCCATTATGTTATCTTCCTTAAGTGACTGAGGCCATATTGTGCTGTGTGTTTATGAAGTTGAATACAAGAACAACCATGCCATTTCATTCTGAGGGATTTTTTAAAAATTTTATTTATTTAACCTTAAACAAAATGAAGTGCATTAAAAAGGCAGATGCTTCCGCTGATACAAATGAACTTCAGTAGAGCTATTTCAATTTTCATGGCTTGTAACATGTACCAACAGGAACATATTATTTGTTCTAAGATCAAGTAGTTCTTTCAGGCTACTGTACAAAAAGACAAATCTACTGTTCTTTAAGCCACCTTCCAAAAATTTAGAAATTAAAAGCAACATAAGAAAGAGAGATATCTTTCACAGTCACACATACACCACCTTGTGTGTGGTTTTGAAAAATGAGGGAGACAATAAAACTTCAGTCACAGAATCACAAAATGTTTGAGGTTCGAAGGGACCTCTGGAAATAACCTTGTCCAGTCTTCCTGCTCAAGCAGAGAGGCGTAGACATGATTGCCCAGTACCATATCCAGGTAGCTTGCAAATATCTTCAAAGATGGAAAGTATACAACCGCTTGGGGCAACCTGTGCCAGTGTTCAGTGACTTTCACATTAAAAAACTTTTTCTGGATGCTCAGAGGAAACCTCCTGTGTTTCAGTGTCTGACTACTGTTTTTGTCCTCTTACTGGGCACCAATGAAAAGATCTAGTTGCATCTTCTCTATTTCCTCAATTCAGGAATTTGCAAACACTGGTTAGATCCACCCTGAACTTTCTCTTCTCCACAGAGAACAGCTCCAGCTTTCAGAACCTTTCCTCCAATGAAAGAGGTGCTCCCATCCCTTCGTCATCCTAGTGCCGCATTGTGGGACTCTCTTCAGTATGTCCATGTCTCTCATGTTCTGGGGAGCCCAGAACCTGACACAGATGAGATCTCACCAGTGCTGAATAGAGGGGAAGGATCACCTCTCTTGAGCTGCTGACAGTGCTTTGTCTAAGCAAGGCCAGGATAGTATTAGCTTTTTTTTTGCTTCAAGGGCACATTGCTTGCTCATATCCAGCTTGATGTCCACCCAGGTCCTTTTCTGCAAGGTTGCCTTCTATCTTGGTGCATGCCAGCATGTACTGGTGCCTGGTGCTGTTCCTCCCCAGCTGCAGGACTTTGCACTTCCTCTTGCTGAGTTACATGAGGTTCCTGTCAGATCATTTCTTCAGCAAGTCAAGGACCCTCTGGATGGCAGCAAAATCCTCTGCTATATCAACCACTTCTCTCAGTTTTGTGCCATCTGCAAACTTGCTGAGGTGCCCTCTGCTCAATCACTCCAATCATTAATGGAGGTGTGGACCCTGTATTGACTGCTGAGGTGCATTGCTAGCTACTGGCTCCCAGCTAGACTTCGTATCTCTTATCACCACCCTTTAAGCCTGATCATTCAGACTATTTTCAATCCACCTTGGATTGAAAGCTGGATGCTTTCTCATCCAGCCAATGGTTCATCAGCTTCTCTATGAAGATCTTACGGAAACTTAGAGGAAACTTCAGTCAAATGGAAGTTTGTTGGCTGAGCTTGATTAAACAAGGTATGACTAGGTACATTTGCAGATTGTTGTGTGAGTGAACAGGACTTACAAAATTTCCATTTCTCTATATTTGAAGTATGTTTTTAATTTAATAATGTTTTTAAAATAGCTAGTTTGAGCTATCGTTGCATAAAACATGGAAATATATTCACCTGGGACCACACAGCACATGTTGAACCTTGCCTTAGCCACATAGATGCAGTTAAGGAAGTTGGGAATTAATCCCCTAGGCATGTTAATGTGCCTTTTTGACAACTGTTATTAACTCTAACAAGGTATTTAAATTGCAGATATTTTGCTGACTGAATATTCAAAAGATTCTTGACAGCCAATCACCAGTCTTCCAGATGTGTTTTCATGTTGTAACTGTATCCTTGACTTTAGATTTTAGTTTAGATAATTTATGCTCTCTTTAGAGCCTGGGTGTCACAGATCACAGAACTATTCAGGTTGGAAGGGACCTCTGAGATCATCACCTGCCAGGTGTCCAAGGCAGGGTCACCTAGAGCAGGTTACACAGGAACTCGTCTGCATGGGTTTTGAAAGGCTCCAGAGAGGGAGACTCCACAGCCTCCCTGGGCAGCCTGTTTCAGAGCTCTGCCAACCTCAGTGTAATGGAGTTCTTCCTCATGTTGAGGGGCAACCTCTTTTGTTCTAGTTTATGGCCACTGTCCTTGTCCTGTCAGTGGGCACCACTGAAAGAGGCTGGCACCATCATCTTAACACCTGCTTTTGAAATATTTATGTGTATTGACATATAGATCCTCTCTCAGTCTTATCCTCTCTGGACTAAACAGGCTCAGCTCCTGCAGTCTCTTTTCATAAGAGAAATGCTCCAGGCCCCCAATCATCTCTGTGGTCCTCTCGAGTAACTCCTCATCTTTTTTTGTACTGAAGAGCCCAGAACTGTACTCCAGATGTGGCCTTTCTAGGGCTGAGTAGAAGGGAACTATCGCCTCCCTTGACGTGCTGGCCACAGAATTCCCAGTGCACAGCAGGATAGCACTGGCCCTCCTGTGGCAAGGGCACACTGACAGCTCATGGTCAACTTGTCAGCTGCCAAGAGACCCAGGTCTTTCTCTGCAGAGATGCTCTCTAGTAGGTCAGACCCCAATCTGTACTGGTACCTGGGGCTATTCCTCCCCAAGTGCAGTACCCTACACTTGCTCTTGTTGGTCCTCATTAGGTTTCTTCAGGTTTCTCTCTGTCCAGCTTTCCAAACTATCGAGGTCCCACTTAATAGCAGCCCAGCCTTCAGGTGTATCAGCCAGTCCCCCTCATTTCATATCATCATCAAACTTGCTGAGGGTACATCCTATCGCTTCATCCAGGTGTTTGATAAACAAGTTAAATAAGGCCAGACACAGTACTGATCCCTGGAGAATGCCACCGACTACAGGCCTCTAACTGGATTCTGCTCCTCTGATCCCTCTGAGCTCTGCCATTCAGCCAGCTCTTGATCTACCTCACTGTCCATTCATCTAATCCACATTTCCTGAACTTACCTATGAGGATGTTATGAAAGACAGTGCAAAAGCCTTGCTGAAGTCAAGGTAGACAATATCTACTGCTCTCCCCACGTCGACCCATCTGCCATTACATCACAGAAGTTTGGTCAAGGCTGGTTTCCCCTTGGTGAATCCTTGCTGACCACTCCTGACGACCTTGTTTTCTTCTACAGGCTCAGTCATGACCTCCAGAATGATTTGTTCCATCACCTTTCCAGGGATGGAGGTGAGGCTGGCTGAAGAGGTGAGGTCCTCCCTCCCGTCCTTTGTGAAGATGGGAGTAACACTGGCCTTCCTCCAGTCACTGGGCATCTCTCCTGTTCTCCATGATTTTTCAAAGATGACAGAAAGTAGCTTAGCAGCAACATCTACCAAGTCCCTCAGCATCTGTGGGTACAACCCATGAGGGCCCATGGATCTATGGGTGTTAAGTCTACTGAGCCAATCTCTAACCAAATCCTCTATGACAAAGGGGAAGTCTTTCCTTCTTCTGCCTTCTTCTCTTGCCTCCAAACTCTAGAAATCCTGAGAGCCAACCTCAGAAATAAAGACTGAGGCAAAGAAAGCATTCAGTAATTCCACCTTCTCTGTGTTTTCTGTTACCACAATACCCACTGGATTCAGCAGCAGCCCCACATTTTCCATAAGCTTCCTTTTGCTTCTGATGTATTTATAGAAGCCCTTCATATTGTCCTTTATATACCTTTCCAGACTCAATTCCAAGCAGGTCTTAGCCTTCCTCTTCACATCCCTGCGTCCTCTGAAAATGTTCATGTAGCCCTCCCTTGTGGCCTGTTCCTTTTTCCACATACCATAAATTTCTTTCTTTGAGATTTACTAGAAGTTCCCTGCTCATCCACACAGTTCTCCTGCCCCCTCTGCCTGATTTCTTCATCATGGGGATAGACTGGTCTTGAGTTTGGAGGAAGTGATGCTTGAATATTAACCAGCTCTCTTGGACTTGCTTCTCTTCTAGAGCCCTAATCCATGGGATTCCTCTAAGTAGGTCTTTGAAGAGGCTGAAGTTAACTCTCCGGAAGTTCAGGGTTCTCATCTTGCCTACTGTTTTGTTTCTCCCACACAGGATCCTGAATTCCACCATCTCATGGTCACTAAAGCCAAGGCTACCCCCAACCTTCATGTCTTCAACCAGTTCCTCCCGGTTTATTAGTAAATGTCCAGCAATACACCTTTTCTCCTTGGCTCCTCCATCACTTGTATCAAAAAGTTGTTTTCAATGATTTGCAGAAACTTCCTGGACTGTACCTGCTGAACCATGTTGTCCCTCCAGCAAATACCAGGATAGTTGAAGTCCCCAAGGAGAATAAGGGCCTGTGACCACCAGGCTGTTTCCTGCTGCCCATAGAAAGCCTAATCAACTTCCTCTTCCTGATTATCTGGCCCGTAGTAAACACCCACAACAGCGTCACCCGTATTAGCCTGTCCCTTAACTTTAACCCATGGGTTCTCAACTCATTTGTCTGTCCTTGGATAGACCTTGATACATTCCAGTTGCTCTCTCACATAAAGAGCACTTCCACCACCTCACCTCTCTGACCTATCCTGAGTATGTAGCCATCCATGACAATGTTGCAGGCATGGGAGCTATGACACCGTGTCTGAATTTCAGTGAGACTGCACATAGATTTTTTGTTCTTCTTGCTTATTCCCTATGCTGCATGCATAGTCAAGCACCCCAATTTGTGTCCTCTAGTCAAGCACCCCAATTTGTGTCCTGTAGGCAAGCACCCCAGTTTGTGTCCTCTTTACAGTAACCTTTTGTTTTCTTCATCCTGAATTCAGCATTTGTATCAAGGAAAACCTTGTCACTGGTTATCTTTTTTTTTTTTTTTTTTGAGTTTTGTGCTGAATGCCATAGGTCTCAGCATAGAATACTTTGGGACTCTGTTGGTATCACATGTTGACCATTTATGCACTATTCTTAAATATATATTGTTGCTCTTTTTTATAACTGTCAAAACTCATACCATCTTTATTTTTTCCAGTAGCAAATAATTTTAGTCATAGTTGGACAGTAGTCTGTACTTGTAGTTTGGAAAATTTGAAATTTAAACTTCTTCAGAACTTGTTACTGAATAGTCATTTTTTGTTTTGTTCGTTTTGCCATTCGAAGAGGTTAAGGCATTGTGATCTGGTTACCCTTGTATAGTTCTGCCTATGTAAACAGTCTCTGATGCTTAAAAAAACATTCAAGTCTTCTGAATCTTACTAGGCAGGTATCCTGTCTTTTATTTCTCACTGGAATTGAACCTGTCAGGTCTCTGCTAAGTTTGCTAGGTCACCCTTTTCAGGAACTTATGCAGATAAATCATATAAGTGAGAACAAATGCCTGATAGTTACGTGTGTGTGTCTATAATTAGAGAAGAGATAATGAGTTTGCAGCCCGAGAGGTCCCTTGGTAATTCATTCATCCTAAGTGAAGAGAACAAGAGAGAATTGAGGAAGACAAGAGGAAAGGCTGGGACTCTTTTGGGGCTTCAGCCATGATTTACTGATTATGTAGTCAGAGATCTCCTCTACAGCACTGGAAGAATAAACACAGTGTGAAAGAAATTTATGGGCTTAATATTCACTCTACTATTGAAATTATTTTGATCAGGACTTAACACTGAAGTCCACCTCTATAGATTATTTTTGACTGCATGTTGGGAGGAATTCACTTTCAAGAATAACCTTTCCACTTATTCAAAACGTAGTGGCATGTTTTTACCTAGGTAATTATAAGCCAAGTTTGGCAAGTGGAGAAAAACAAACAAATAAACAAAAAGTATTCCAGATAGTAAAGAACTGTTTGCAAGTGCAATGATATATAGGTGATGCAAAAGGAGGTCTTGATAGCTACTGTTTTTATTTTTTTCTTAATACAGAAAGGTACCTTTATGATCTTCTCTTGGCTTGTTCTCCTCCTTTTTGAAACCTAAAGAGAGGTTTCTTACTTGAGTTTCTGTAATATTTAGCAAATTTTGCTTGTGTTCCAGCCAATGACTGTCTTTTTACTTAACATTTCCTTTCATATTTTTTCTCTGTACTGATGTAGAAAATTATAATGCAAGATATGAAATATGATTTATAAAATATTAATAACTACAATTATGTTTCTCACTGGCAGAAAATATTTTCCTTTTTTTTCTTATTGTGGAAATATTGTTATGCCATGCAAGCTGTATGACTACTGTGTGTGGTCTTACAGACCTTAAGTTAATTTAACCAATGAGAATTAAAAAAAAAAAAAAAAAGTAATGGTGATTCTTCCCTAACATAAAAATCTAGCTCAACCTTGATGCTTTAGCATATACTAAGAGTGCAAAATCACTCATACTGTTTCTGCTAGTGATCTTTTTAAAAGAATAAGAACTGATAAGTCAATGCCATTTAAAATTCATTTTAGACATGTCATAAACAAGGATCTCACACTGTCATGCATGAGACTTTAGGGACCAAATGAAACTTTGTTGTAGCTCACTGTATAGAAAACCAGGATTGTCCTTTAAATAAATTTCATATGTGCAGGGTGGCTTGATAGAATGATCAATAAAAGCAAATACATAGAAAGCAGACATTAAATTTTTAGTTACTCGACCTTCACAGTTGTTGTGGTTTAAGACCAGACCATAGACTGTTGTATTTATGTTGTATTTGTGGTTCACTGGTCTCATGTGTCATCACAGAAAGTTCAAGTTGCTAACTAATATCTCAGTTCCCATCTAATGACCCACAGAGATACAGTCTTTTCATAAACTCATTCTTCTTTCTCTCTGCTTTATAATCTTACTGAACTGTTTTCCAGATGTTAGCATTCAATGTTCCTTCCCTCTTGAACAGATAAAAATTACTGTACTTCACGGAATTTTATACTCATAAAACATGATAAAGCAGCAACACAAAGACTGCTTTCTGAATCATAATGACCCAGAACCATATTTATTTCACATACTAGAGTTATGCTGTACCATTATGTCAAGACTGGGTGATATTTGACTGCTTTGAAAGAAGAACCACTGTGTCTATATATTTGAGTAAACCAAATAATTTGTGACACTGCAATATGTTAAAATCACATCACACTTTTTTTTTTGTTTTTAAACCAGTATGTACAGAATGATTTTTTTTTTCATGTTGGTAATTTGTTTGTGTTGGGAAATACCATGCAGTTTATAAATTTTGCTTGATAGCTGGAGTACCAGGCTACCATGTGAGATTCTTAAGAAAGAGTTCTGTCACATGACCTGTCATAAAAGGAATTCCTGTCTTCTATACTCAATTTTTTCCTGTCCTTAGCTAAACTTTAGGACAAAATAAACCCCAAGAGTTCTGTGTTCAAAATATTTTTGAAATCTTTGGATACAAGTCTTGTTTTGTTTGGTTGGTTGGTTTTTTTCTGTAGTAAAACAATTAAAATATATTCTTGGACATCATATGGGTTATTATGAAAGCTCTATATAGATTACCAGAGCATCAACTGATAAGGTAGATGACTAGTGAAGGTGTCTTTTTTGAAAAAACAAAATATCCTACAGTACAATCAGTTTATAAGCAGGAGGAAGGGTGTTTTTTTAATCCTATAGAAAGAATATATGAAGATAAGTTTCCTAATGAAATAATAAGAGTAAATGTGGAAGCATTGAAAAATGTATGTTTTAACAGATGTTTGAAGTGGTAGGTGGGGTCAAATAACACGTAAAGGGGCCTCCCCCAGTGTCTGACTTTAATTTTCCTCATTATTATTAAGGGGAATAAATGGATAATGTGAAAGCTAAGAGAAAATACATTTGCTCCTAGAATCTTCGAAGGAAGTACATTTTAAATGAGAGACAATCACCTTGGAAATCTTGAAACCCTTTTTTTTTTTTTTCCTCCTCTTTTCCTTTCAAGGACTGATAATGAAAACAATGTTCTTCAGTTGTATGGAGGGGAATAGCACTGAAGTCTGACTCTAGGGAACTGCAACTTATAAGAAAGGATGATTAACATATGTCTAAACCTTCTCAGTTCACAAGTCAAAGTGCTATGTCATTGACTGATCTATAATCAATGTGAGAGTGCAGGGAAACTGAGATATTCCATTTACTCTCAGGGAACCAAGGTCAGCTTCTGATGTTCAGGCTGATTTATGCTGTGGTATGGATTTTTTCCTGATGAAAATTGGAACTAATGGAGAATCAGGCTTTTCTCTACTCCTATCTGTCCTTTCCTCTCATTAAATGAAAAAGTAAAGCACTACAAGAGTTAACATTTTTTGGAAGACAAGAACTGGATTTAATTTAAGGCTCTGTTCAACAAAAAAATGTGTCCTGGTTGTCAGTCCTTGGAATGTCCTACTAGCTATGGCCACAAAGTTCTTGTGTACATCCAGGGAATTTCTACCCTTCCTGTTTCCCAATGCTTTTCTTTAAAATAATTGTTCCCACTGGGAGACAGGCTGTTGAACCCATTCTGTTTGGGCTGCACTAACTTTATGACCTATACATTGAGCTGCATAGATGGAAAAAGGACACATACAGAAATAATAATGCAAAGAAATTAAGAACTGTAGGTGATGGGACAGGAAAAGTATATTTTCTTCAACAATTTTGGCATATCCAAGAGACACTGTTTTTGCTAGGCTTCTGTGCTATGATACCTTTGTGACAAAAAGGACAGACCTATGGCACAATATAATATCATGAACTATATTCTAGCTTTGCTTGATAATTGCACAGTTGGTTTCCACTAAGTATAAAATTTTCTACATTGTTTAATTTACAAACATTAATTCAACTGAAGTCTCCCTCTCAGAAGATATTTTTTAATATGAATTTCATTACAACATAACAAAATGGCATAGTAAGTCAGAGTTGGATTTGATGTCACTCAAAATGCTAAGTTAAAGTTGAAATTCTGTATTTCTCCAGTTTCTAATTTAGCTGTTAAACTATCTCTGCAAGCAAAAATAATCTTAAATCTGTGTTGCAGTAGATTGCTTTTGTGGGATCAAAGTTATAGGAATTCTTTAAACCTATTCAGCATGATATTTTTTACATTCCCATCAAATAAAGTATAATCACTTTAAGTGGATAATAATGAAATGTCTTACCTATAGAAAACTATTAGGCAGCTGTATTCTACATAAAAATGCTAAAACTGTTTGTATTTTGTAACCTTCCTCAATTCTGATACTGAGATATCACTAATACATGCACAAACAGATTTATCTGTGCTGTCCCGGTACAACAAATGAAAAAGTGGGATATGTTTAATATGGGGCACCATATTAAGCATGAGTATTGCCAGCCTGGAATGTGATTTCATCTTCAGTTGTGAGACTCTAACTTAGAATTTTTTTCTATGAACAATTATCAAATATTCAGAGGACAACTCATCAGTATTCCCCCCTTGTCTTATTTGTATTAATTATAGTTAATGTTAAAAAGTGATGTGGTATTACACTGAATTAAGACGTGCTCAGTTTTTCACCTCACAAACATTTAATTGAGCAGAGGCTAGGGTCTTGCTAAATTTTTTAATTATTGTTATAAGTGTCATGAAAATTCTTTTCATGTATATTGACTTTTTCAAGACACGGCAAGGGATTTGTGAACACCTGCAAAGACAGAAGCTGATTAAATTCTTGTGGAAGTAAAACATTGAAGTAGAAAAGGAAAGAAGAGTCAATAAAGTTCCTATCAAACCTCACTCTTATTTGGCACTTGCATAAATGCATTTTATCTTTTTTTCTGTGTTTGAATGCTTACAGAAGAAGTGTTGTCTTAATTGTCTTTTTTTTGATCTAAAACTGACTCATGCTTTATCTTTTATATATGGAAATACATGTTCAGTTAACTCTGGAGGGGACCAGAGAAGCTGGAAACCTGAAGAACAGCAGTGGGTTGTTTTGTTGCAGGCTGAGCTTGTACAAAACACAGGTGAGCAGAAGGCAGAAGCCTGTAGAGTCCTGACAATAACATAAACAGAAACAGGCTCAGAAGAAAAGGTCATTGGAAGAGAGTATTTTATCAGCTGATTTAAGATCTAATCCTCTCTCACATACCAAGGCTAAATAAATGCTCCTGCTACTTCAGTGTTTAGAAATGATGGCCTCCTCTGTGCTTGTTACCTCTCCATACTGTGGCCTTGTGCATTGTTAACCTTTCTTCCTAACTGCTCCTATAATAAATTGTGAAACTTTCTGAGCTTTTTATTACCTAAACGACAAGAAAAAATTTTTTCTATTAAGTTACAATGAAATTCTGATGTGTCACAATTGAGGTTGTTGATAATTTTTTTCAAATTCCTATGATTAATCTGTATACCAGAAACATTCCTTCCTCAGAACACATAAAGCTAGAAGACACACCCTAAATCCAGAAGCTGGGGAACTAAGATCAATGAGACTCCTTCTGTAAGTTTACTTGAAATGTTTGTGCTGGAGTCTTCAAAAAATTGAAAAGGCATACAGAAATTACTAGTATACTAAGCAGCATACTTTATTTGTAAACATGATGAATTAACAGTTGAATAGATTTTAAAAAATGTATCTCTTGACACTACATTTTCTAGTATACCAGAGTATATCAGAGTACCTGTAAAATTATGCAAAATAACTAAGGATAAAACGATTTTCATAGTTAGGAGTGAAGGTAACTGAACTTACACAGAAGAGTTGGGTTTGAGACGCATAAAAGAGCACTTTTATTTACAGATCAAGATTGATTTGTCCCAACACCTTGAGTCATACAAGGTTCTGACCGATTTAAAGAAAGCAAGGCCTATAGAACTGTAGTCTAAGAACAAAAGAAAAGTACTGAATTCAGAATAATACTGGGATTCCTGTTTTGAGTTGCAGTTTCTATATCACAGAATAATCTGTGCACAATGTATTTTCTGTTCTGATCTCCATGAGTTTTAATTCTTTTGGCAGGGGCACTGGCAGTTAAAATTCCTCACTATAATGTTTATTTGGGAAGAATTTCATAGCTGGGGGCACTGCGGGAGTGGTTTCTCTGAGAAGACCCCAGAAGTTGCCCCCAGGTCAGACAGAGCCAGTTCCAGATATCTCCAAGAAGGACCTGCCACTACCAAGTAGCATAGATGAAACATTATGAACTAACCACAACTACCATTAATGCTTCACTTGGAGTGGAAGGGGTAGCAGGGGTCAAGAAGGTAGAAGAATTAGGAGGGAAATCAAACCTGAGAGGAAGGGAAGGATGGGAGAAGGTGGTTTTAGATTTTTTTTCTTATTTCTAAGTATTTCAGAGTGTCCTACAAACAACTGACTGAAAATTAAGTTAATCTTCCTCAAGTCAAGTCTGCTTTGCCCATGTTATTAATTGATAAATAATCTCCCTGTCCTTATCTTGACCCATAAGCTTTTCATTTTATTTTCTCCCCTTGTCTTATTGATGAACAGAATGACAGAGCAGCTTGGTGTGCACCTGTCAGCCAACCAAGTTCTACTGACTACATATAATTTTATGAATAATTTAGTCCAGTTAAGGGCCCTAGACTACACAGTAAAAACAATTTGTCTATTTTTACTGAAAAAATATTTGTATTTTTTGGTGAATTGTTGAAAATTTGTAAATTTCTTTACACCATCTAGGATTTTAACAATTTGGATTATAATATTTAACTGAAAAACATACTATATGTTTAATCCGACGAGTTGGCTACATCTATGGCTGCACATTCTTTCCATTCATATTAACACATTGTAACTGATTATCTGTTTGTTTTGTTTTTTTTAATATACAAACCATATGAAGACTAAGCATAAAAGGGACAATTAGTAATGTTGAAGCTTATATTTAGATGTCATAGAATGATTTCTCAGAAGCCAATCCACATATTCAGACTATCTACAGAATGTTGAAAATGCTGCATTTGACTTCCAGACCTAAGCTATCGTAAGACTATTTACACCAAGAAACTGATGATACATGAGTAGTTATTCTATGCAGCAAGCAGGGGAAAGTATGTATTGATCCTGCTAAATGTTCAGCTCACATTAGGAGTAGGAGAGCTTAAGAAATTAACATTCACCTATGCCCACCAATTTCTTTCCATTTGCCATCCACCCTCAGCTGTGAAACTCTAAGTGTGAAGGAATGTTTCTGAAAAATTAAAAACTGGAAAAGGGAGGTGGAGGAAGTTGGAAACAAAAAAGGTAAAGCATCTCAATATAGTTTTACTTTGGGATCAGAACAATGTAAGTGTACACCATAAGAAATATTTTCCTAGAAGGCATATTTTCCACAGATAAAACATTGTGATCATTTAAATGTCACTTAAAACCCATTCTGAAGATATATTCAATTTGATGAAAAGGAAATAGGACCTGTTAATAATTTCTTCCCATGACAGTATCTCATGGATTGCTATTTCCCATACCTAGGGTGTTCTGTTTTTCCTTAACTACTGAAATTCATCTTCTACCAAGTAAATGTTATGACAGTTTATACATTTTCTAATAAAAATCATTGTAAATACAAACTGGAACTTACAGTAGTATGAAAATTTGTAAGTAGTTGCCTGTCTTCCTTAATACCTCTTGTGAAACAAGATTTAGAATTACTCTAATCTTTGTGCTTCATCTATAGTCGTGCCCTAATTTGCTGCTTGTTTGCTTAGTTAGTCTACAACCTAATTTATGTTGCCCTGGTTTTTTGCTTCAGACACCTAATATTGGAAAAAATCAAGGATGAAGGACACTTGGTCTTGTTGAACTTCATGAGGTTTGCATGGGCCTACCTCTCAAGGATGAGGTATGAATGGCATCCTGTCCCTCCAGAATGTCAACTACACCACTCAGCTTGGGGTCACCTGCAAAATTCCTGGGGATGCACTCCATCTCCCTGTCTATGTCATCAACAGAGATGTTGAAGAGTGCCAGTCCCAATACCAACCCCTGAGGAATAACACTCATCACTGGTCTCCATTTGGACATCACGCTGTTGACCACAACTATTTGAGTGCTCATCAAGTTCAGCAAGGCCAAGCCTAAGGTCCTACATCTGGGTCAGGGCAATCAGAAGCACAGATGCGATCTGGAAAAAGACTGGATTGAGAGTAGCCCCGAGGAGAAGGACTCAGGGTCTTGGTGTATGATAAGCTTGACATGACTGTCAGTGTGTGTTTGCAGCCCAGAGAGCCACTCGACTGCATCAAAGGAAGCGTGGCCAGCAGGTCAAGGGAGGGAATTCTTCCCCTCTACTATGCTCTCATGAGACCTCACCTGGTCTCTCTGTCTAGGCCTCCAGCATAAGAAGGATGTGGACCTCTTAGAGCAAGTCCAGAGGAGGGCCGCGACAATGATCAGAGGGCTAGAGCACCTCTCCTATGAAGACAGGTTGAATTGGGAATTGTTCAGCCTGAAGAAGAAAAGCTCCAGGGAGACCTTGTTGCAGCTTTTCATATCGGACGGGGGCCTGCGAGAAAGCTGGAGAGGGATTTTTTATAAGGGCTTATAGCGACAGAACAAGTGGAATAGCTTCAAACTGAAAAAGGGTAGATTTTGGTGAGCTATTAGGAAGAAATTCTTGACTGTAAGAGTGCTGGGACACCTGAACAGGTTCCTTTGGAAAAGGGCTAATGTGCCCTAAAAATATCTCAGTAATCCTTTCCTTTCTTTTGCTCATCAAGAAACAGAAGATTTTGAATTGCTGGTTTTGTTGTACAGGCACTTACAGGATAAAATTGATGCTGCCTGGTAATTATATAGGTGAAACTGAATCATGTCAAAATGATTTCATGCCTACAGTGAAGAAAATAATGGAAATATGAAGTTAATGATAGAATATTTTTGACAGATATCTTTTCCATCTCTGACCACTTAGGTCACTTCAAAAAAGAAGCCTGAGAAAATCCATAAACATCGTAGCTTCATAGCCTCAAGCAGAGATACCCCATACTATTTCCCTAATAGCTTGATGTTCCAGGAGTGATCATTTGCTGCTTGTCTCTGTCCTGTGAGAGTTAACAACCTTATCACTTATCTCTCTACTTCCACATCATCCTCCCCAACCTCAGATTCATAGATAATAGCCATCTCATCTTTCAAATTAGTCTAATTTGCCTAATCACTTAATCCACTTTAATTTAGAGCCATTGTTCTCAATAGCAATAGTGCATTTCTGTCTGAGAACTGGATACACATCTGTTTTTTTCCAAATATTTCATTTTGACTGGAAAATATTTTGGCTCTTGTACTATGTTTAAAACATATTTTCAGGCACATTTCAATTATTTAATGTTTATTTTAATTCATTAATCTGGATTTGTTTTACTGTAAGAAGTATTAGCAGAAAACATTTAAAACAAGCATTAAATACAACTGCTTTGCTGTCACTGAGACTGATGTTATCAAGTCTGCTGATTGTTTAAAAACATAAATATAAAATAAAATTAACAATTAACACTTCACCTGTTTTTGATAAGGCAGAAAAATGAAGCTGCTTCATGTAGGGGAAGTGGGAGAAAAGTACTGTTTTTCCTGGAGTTTCACTGGTTGTGATAACTCCAGGAATAATTAGAAAAGTTCAAAGAGATTTATTAGCTGACCAAATAAATAAATTGTTTCAATAGCTTATTTGCTTGGCTGAAGTATGAGTAATCTCCTTAAGGGCATAACACATTAAACAGTTGTCTGGTATTTTGAGATACACAGGGAATTAATTAAATAAAAGCATCTGGAAACCTAGCTAGAATTATTTCCAATCAATTAAGAAAATAATAATCCATAATAACTCACTATATTTACTTTGTAAGTGACTGGGTTTTTAGAGTCATCAAAGGCAAAGTTGGAGTCAAATCTATTTATAAAGCAATGTATTATAGAATGAGCGAGCTTTGTCATACCAAATATTAGAGATAAGATATGCCACAATGTATGTGAGCTTTATGGGTTATACTTTTGTTTTTAAGACAGGAAGTTTTGTGAATTTTTAATAAGATTAAGAAATATGGAAGAAAAATAAAGAAAAACTGAGTTTTACTTCTATTTAATGGCTTTACTTATTGAAAGTTGTAATATAGGCACTGTTCATCATCTGTTTCTCATGAATTTATAATATTTAAAATATTTATCTGATTCATGTCATTGTATATATGATTCATATTACTATACCCTACTTGAAGTCACCATTGACTTCTTTGTAAAATGTGTCAGATCATTAAAATCCTGGGAAAGCATCACTTTGCTCTCAAATTGTCATATCAATTTAGGTAGCTAATCTGTTTAGAAAGACTAAGAAATGATAAGTTTTAAATCAACAGGTATAATGGTATTAAAATATGCACTGTAATTCTGAATGTGCACCAGGATTATTGTTTTATTATGCAAATTAATTTATAGCCATCTTTATTATCATGAGAGGTACTTGAAGGTTGATTTAAAAGCTGATATTAAAATAAAATATGTTCGCTGAAGCATTTCAAGGACATCTAACTGAAAGTTATGCTATTTTAGCACCGTTCGTGACAATATCTTCCTGATGTTTCCATACTAATGCATTAATTTTCAAGCTAACTGTCTAAGGAAGATTTAATATGGACTCTTGTTATGCAGGTGACATGTTGAGGAAGTTATTATTCTACTGGTTTCATATTCCGCATAGAGACAGGAAAAAGAGGAAATAAATTTTTTTCTCCTTTTTTTTTTTTCCCACTTGTTCACTGAAGATATTAACCTTATTATATATGTGCATTATTCTTCCAAGTTTTAAATGTATACTGCTAGCAAGTTTGGTGAGAAGGATAGGTCGTTTAAGCTTTTTAAGACCTATTGTTCACACTTGGCGAATCCTCTAATTTATACTACTCTGTCTATGAGTTAAGGATGTCTTAAAATATGCTAAGGACAAAGACCCTTAATCACATGGAAATACATGATAATGGCTGATATCTGCGAGTCTTCCAGTATATGCAATCTCCTGCTGAGTAAAGAATACTGTCGTCTAAGAGCTAAAATCTTGAATAAAACATTGTTTTAAAAAGTAAAAATACTCATCAGGTGCCCTCCTAATTTCATCAGACAAATTCTGTGTCAGTTAAATAGTAATGCAAATGTTTTCAAAAATTCATAATTTTATGACTTGAGCGGATTTTTTTAAACTTGATATATGTGTGAAAATGACATTTTTAAAAGTTGAAACACCTCTGGATCTGGGTGTTAGATTCTTCTTTATCATTTTTCTTTCATCTAAGTCAAAAGTCCCCAGAGTTACAGAGTTAAATGTAAATTAGGTAACATGATCTTTAATCTGTATAATTTCATCCTAGGAAATGTAACCACTGTCATTATCCCCAATAAAAAATAGATTCTGTATTGTTTCTCCCACAGTAGTCTTGGGTTTCCTGATCGTTTCATGGAGACAAAGCATTTTGAAATCCTTATATAAGAAGCGTAGATAAGAAATAGCAAATAAAACACTTCCTGTGTTTTATGTACGAGTGTGAACAATTCTTCAATTTTCATAGGAAAAAAAGTCGTTGAGAACCCCCTTATTCTTTTTCCATCTACAAGAATTAGTGAATTCAAACCTGATGGCATTTAATAACAGAAATAGTAAGAATGATCTATCCATTTGTATTTATGTCAGCAAGAAGTTTTATATTCATTTGAATATGGGCATGTTTAAGTTCACAGTTTGACATCAAAATGACAAATAGAGGAATACTTTTCTGGAACTGGTTGCTTTTAAAACAGCTGATAGGAGAGTGGGGCATAAATACCAATACACTAGTGCAGAATGAAACTGTTAACTCAGACTGTTCTCTTGAAGATGTGGGTTATTGTAATGTTTAAATGTACTTGCAATAGACCAACTTACTAGAAGACTTCAAAACTTAAATCATACATGATTTTGTTTCAGTAAACAAAAGGGAAAAAGGTAAAAAAGAACAGTGTTGAGATTTTGCATATATTCATATATGTTTTTTAAATATCGATATACAATATTCACAAGCAATTATGTCAAAAGGAGAAATTAAGACCACAGTAAAAATTTAAGACAGACTTCTGTAAAGTAATTGCTTTTTGACTGTATCTAATTGAATACTAAATCTTTGCCCACTTCACTATAAGACAATTTGTTATCGTAATTTTGTTCCACCTGCCCTTATCACAACCTTCATGAAACACTAAAGTGCAATAGATTATATATGTATCTATATCTGTATATTTAATTCTCAATAGGAACTGAATATAAGCACATGAAATATTTTATGCAATAACTAACTGTGCAACACACAGGCTCGAAAGTCCATTCAGACAGTATTGTCCTAGTTAGCTGTTAGAATGTTTGGATAATCTCTAACCACAATAAGAAATATAATAACAACAAAACCCAAAACTATTTAATAAAACATTTATTCGTCCTACTGATTCTCTTCTGATACACAGCTTTCTTAGCATCTCCAATATAACACTATTTTGTCATCTAATAAAAAGTAATCAACAGTAATCCTCTCTCTTTTGAGAGGATTTTTTGTGTTTACTATTTCTCATTGATACATCAGAACATACTTCTGTGCCAAAACTAGATATATTAGTTGTTCTAATTAACTTTATGAATGATAGAATCATAAAATCGTAGAATCACAGAATCACAGAGTATACTGAGTTGGAAGGGACTCATCAGGACCATTAAGTCTAACTCCTGTCCCTGTGCTGGAATCACACCATGTGTCTGACAGCATTGTCCAAACACTTCTTGAACTCATATATCTACCATATAGATCAATTTATTCCAGAAAATAATGAAAAAATTGAAATCTAATAAAAACCAGAAATCAATCATCAGTATTTTCCCATCATATAGATTGGAAGCATGCCTTCTTTAATTCAATATTGATTTATTTAATATTAATATTTAACATTCTTACACTGAATGACCATTCCTGGCGAAGGTCACTCCTGTGGCAAAGTCCAGGTCTTGAGTGTTAAAGTGCTGTTAATGTAATGTGTATGAATTTAATATCAGATTTAGAAGACTATATTAATGGTAATTCGTTATGCTACATCAGAGGTATTGGTCTAAAAACCTTTTTGAGTGTGTGTGTGATTTTTACTTTTTTTTTTACACTAAGGAAAGTACTAGTAATAGACTGGAATATTATAACTTGTACTGAATACAATGTAAGGAAATTTTAACTCTGTCATTACCAATAGCAAATACAACCTCTCGCTTCCCTCTTTTTCAGCTCTCCTTCCTGCTGAACTTGCTCCAATGTAGTTTTCCACTACTCTGGTGGTTTTTGTTAACTTTTATTCACAACTTTTTTACTTTTATGTATCTAATGACCTTCCTTACTCTACTTCAGACAACGATGTTTGTCACTGATGATCAATTCAAGATGTCTTAGACTGTTATCAGGGTAAAGCATAAGAGTTGAAATGTGCCTTTCAGAGGGGACTATCATGGGTTTTTTGAGATGTAGATATTCAGCCTACAGGAACAACATTAAATTTTTACGTGGGGACCACAGAAGTCTAAAAGCTAATCAAAAGCTGTTCATTCCGTAGAGGCCATTTTGCATAAACACCCACCACATTTAGAAGGAATATCTGTTGAGTATGTTTGAAGAAACCTGTAATGTTTCCCATCAAAACTGACAGCTATAAATGGTCAATTTCTTGGAATATTATTTCATTTTTATAAATTTTATTCATAGGCCAGGACTAGAACATGTAAAAGAAGTGCATAATTCATAAGATGAGTGCCCTTGGAAATCAATGCAAGGTGAATTTGTAGGTTAAGGTAAAATATCCTTTAAGGACATAGCTCATTTTGTTACAAATACTTGTGCATCTTGAGAGACATATTAGTACAGAAAAGTCACATGCATCATCACCTGAACAGCAGGTCCCTTTCTTCTCATCTTAATTGTATCGTTATATTACTAATCCAGCTTTCTGAAGCTGAGCATGCCTTGAAATGATGATTCAATGAAAGAAATGGTGTTTAAAATTATTAAGGATAGTTACTAGAAATGGTAAACTACTATTATGATATCATTTTAGAGGTAGGATTACCATTACACATAATCTTCCACTTAAAAAATTCTTTCTTGTTTGGATAGATAAGGTGTAATTTCTCTTTTATTCGCAAATGAAAGCATGATATGGTTGAATATTTTTTACTATTACCTCTAATAGTTTTTCTCTTGTGTATTGTGTATTAAACTCAATGCGAACCTATGTGATTTTAATATTTCAATAGACTTCTCATTTTCTATTCCAACATGCAATAATAGATGGAGCTTGGCACTGTATGTTAGTTACAGTATTTGTGTGAGAGGCAACCGAAGATCTAAATCGTACGGAAAATACGAACAAATTTCATAACTTTGCCCAAGATTTTTTTCAGTCATTAGGCATTGTGTGCCATATAACAGTATGCAAAGTTCAGTTTTACTTCAGAGGCCAGTGTTTATGCTTTTTACAGATTGAAATTGTGTAAGGGAAGTTTCAGTCTGCATTGAGGAATGTTCACTTTCTCCAAGTTGAGGTATCTTCAACCAGTAGTTTTAAGCCCATATCTGGGTACTCATTATCATAACTGGTACAATGAATTCACAGTGTTTTGTCATAGGATTTCCATTTCCAATATTAACTCTGTTAAATATATTAACATTAATATAAAGATAGACCAGACAGATTTTTTTTGTCACTTACTTGTATATTTCCTAAATACCTTACAATAATGTTCTGCATAGTAGTAGTTATATTTACTTCTAAATTATTCTAAGAAATCTTGAAATAAAATATTATTTGAAGAGAATAGATGAGATTTTTTCTTATGAGCTTAAAGCTGTTTTTGCAAGAAAGATCCAAGTTTTGACATTCAGTGGTGCAGGAATTTTGCCAAAACAGGAGGGAGAAGAGGAAGAATAGTTTCCTCAGAGGTATTTAATCTGCATATAGATAAGCTTCTTCACTTTGTGAATTGCAAATATCAATCATTCATGTTGATCAGTGTCTCATACATATTCATTAGAACAAACTGTTATGCTTGATTAAAGTTGTTATAAAATGACAATACTGTGCTTTGTTTTTATCTCAGGTCTCTGTGTACTGAAAACTCCACTGGCTGTTTCCATCTTATAATCTGACAACACTTTCTGCTATCTACAAAGAACCAAAACTCCATATGAGTTTGCACATATTTGCACTCTGCATCCAAACCACTTAGCACTTTTTAAGCAGTTATAAAGGGATCCTGAAGATTTTCTATTTTCTGAGCAAAGATTTCAGCAGTGTTCAAAGGCAAGTTCCAAGCTTTTATGGATTAACTAGAAATAAGTGTATTTAATGTGTTTATTTGCATGTAGGTACTGGAAGGAATTTTGTTAGATGGGAAAATACAAGTACATTTTCATATTTTTCTTAAATGCGTTTTGTGACTTTGTAGTTGTCCTTGTGCTTTCCGAGCTTACATTTGGACTCACAGCCTCTATGAAATTAGAGTTGCTAGTGGGGAAAACTGTGGGGGAAAAAACCAGCCTCTCTCTTGCCTAAGCAGCTATATTCTAGGACCTTGAATTGTCATTTCATTTCTTCACTCAGTTTTGTAGAATGTGAAGCTTTGCTGATTTTACTAGAAGTACACTTGGGAAAGACAGGCCTAGAAAATACATGGACAGGTTTGTGAGGCATTCAGAATATATTACCCATCCTGTTTCATCTTGGAAGATTAAAAAGCACTTGTTTAGTACCCAGGCTTTCTCTGTAAGACCACTTCTTCAAAAGATCATGCTGATTTGGTTGTCAGCTAGAAAAAGAAACACTTCAACTTCTGTCCTGGAGGCAAATATTTTACAAAGTTATCTGCTCTAGATATTCTCACACATTTATAATCCCAATTAAATTAGAACTGCAAAGTAGTTTTTTATTGTTTCATTTGAGTGAAGAATGAAGAATGCATCAATGAGTGACTAGCATTTCCTTGACAAAACAACACTTCCAATTTTTTGCCATTATAATTCCATTATAATGACCCTTTTTCATCTAAAAATGGTGGCAATTTTCTCAGTGAGTTAATGAGACTAAAACTATGTCTTGAATTAAACTGAATCCATGATCAGAGATTTTTAATTTATTTTTTATATATATATTCTGGCATTAAACTGGAAAACATATGCCTTTGTCTATATTTCTAACCTGTGAAACTGGAACATAGATGGCAAAAAAATCAACATATACAAGACTGAAAAATACTATGACAAAAGAATATACAGGTATTTTGTATAGCAAGCTGATCAAGGAGGAATCTTGTGACAATAGTCTATCCTGGTCAACATATAACCACATTTGGCTGTTATTTGAATTTTCCACTCTGTCAAAGGAATCATATTCAGGGCTTATCCAGCCTTATAATTTAAAAAGCTTTTTCTGAATCTAATTTGAATTTTCTTGGCTATAATAAAAGACCGTAGTTCCTTGAACCATCAGTTGAACACATGAGGAGCAGCCTGTGATGTAGAACAAAGAGACTCAATTTACTCTCTCTCGACTTGCAAAGTTTAAGTCTTACAAGCTTCCCTTGATTCTGTTCTAATAGATATATAATAATTTTTCTCATTTTATTCTGGACCTTCTTGGAAAGTTTATAACTCAAGCTGGTCACAGTACTTCAGTTACATCTTTATTTGTGGAAAAAAAACATTCTAAGATTGTTGCAAATTTTACAAATAAGCAGCCTTCTGTATAACCTAGAATCTTATTTGCTTTCTTCAAAACATTGTGGTACTGTTGTTCCATATTCAGCTTAACTCTGCTATGACCTGAAGTTAGTTTTCTGCAAACCTGGTATCAGTCAACCTCAATCTTTCCATTTATGTAAATTTTTATATTAAGTGTAAGATAATGAATCTCATTGTAATTATATTTTCTGTGTTATTTTTCAAATGTATCTCTCTGACAACTAGTCCTACCTACCACTACACCTACATGGATTTACTGTCATCTGCAGATGTAGTACATGTACCACTAAGTCTTTAAAAACTTTAATGACATTTTGAATTGTATCAGATTTAGAATAACAGACTTTCCACCTTTTGTATCCTCAAAACCGGTCAGGGAAAAAAAAAAATCAACAGACCCATTTTAAAATTATTTTTTAAAATTTATATCTAGTCAGTAGTAGCTTCAAATAATCCACATCTCTCTAATATGCTTATGCAGTCACGTGAGATACACTTTTAAAAGTGTTACTGTGGAGACTATACATTACTAGATATAACAATATCTATCATTGCACTGTCCTATCCTCAAAGGCTTTTATATTCTTATAAATAGAAATATAGTTTATTTGAAATGTTTTGTCCTTCACACATCTCTTTGTTGCCTTCTAGATGTCTCTAAATTTATTCTTTCCCTCTGAAGAAAATTAAATTTAATGTTATACATTTACAGCTTTCCACTTTTAAGGTTAAACACTGTACCTGTGCTTTTCTTGATTCGTCAGCTCTCCTCTTCATTTTCTCAAACATAACAGTACAGGACTTTAAGCTTAACTCAGCCACTTCATATCCCTAAGTGTTGTCGTCCGGTCGGCGGCGGGAGGGACGACACGGTGATCAGGGATACCAGCCCCCTTTATTACAACAGTGCTTCTACTTATACA
>JAYRBT010000082.1:96560466-96589601 GCA_036023395.1 Myiotriccus ornatus
TCCGCGCACACTGTAACTCACCTAAAAAATCCAGTGCGCAGGCTGGAAGGTGTAAAGACCTTCCCCGGTTCTTTGTTTGTGAAGACTGGCCATTTATTATACCTTGCTCATGACGCATAACAAAAAGGGAATATTTAATATTTTGCTAATTAGTCCTGAACTGGGTACTATTAAAAAAAAGTCAATTCAAAGCAACATTAATTCAATTGAAAATGTACCATGGCACAGAAACAGATGTCTATTAAACTGTGACTATAATGATCATTAGTTGAAGGCAAATATTTTTAAATAACTCTATGATTAGAACAAGTATAAATGCATGGGAATGAGGAGAGATATGAAATAATAAGAAAGAGATTTTTTTTTTTTCATTTGTTTAGTTAAAGCTTAACAAACTAATACCAAGGCATTTCCAGAGTTCAGAATTCTCTTGGGAATCTAAATATTTTACAGAAAAAGGTTTATTGTCTCTGGCTAAATGAATGGCTGAATTAGCCACAAGACAACATACTATGAAATGTCACTGCTGAAAAACATTTTTTTTCAAGACTCTGAGGGTGAAGCATTTTTGAAACAGTACATTATATTTCTTTTCCTCAAATATTTTGTTTACATTGCTGTTGTTTCGTTGTTTGCTGTCTTAAAAATGTGGATTTAACATGCTAGTAGTACTGACCCTTTTGTATTACTAGCACTAAGGAAAGAATCCTTTTATTTAATAAACTCATCTTCTGCTAAGATTTAGTTGAACCTAAGTGGTGACTCTCTATGTAGTTTTGTACAGTACTTCCAGGAAGTGGGATGGTCACCTCCATAAAAAAGTGTACAAGACAATTACACATGGCTTTACATTAGTTAACAAGACACTTTTCCTTACAGTGTATACTTACAGAATGAAGAAAATGCTGCTTAAAGTATTTTTAACTTAAAATGTTAAGTGAGAGTTTCTGATTCAATTGGAAGGAAACACTGACCTTTTCACCACTGGACACATTTCATAAGAGAGTTTTCTGGTTCTTCAACCTTTGTTCTGAGTATGAGAAAAATACAATATTATTATGTTTCTTCCAGGTCTGCTGGAGCACCTTTTTGTGTTGTCTGAGATAATTTTCCAGTTGTATTTCTTCCTCAATTTCCACACATAACATTTTGGTTTAATTTCATTCTTAGTTAAAAAAGGCAGTGTAAAGGTAAACTATCTGTACTTTGAGAACAATTTGTGTGAGAATAATACATAGGAAATGTTGATCAAAACTGTTTTTTTCATTCTTTGTCTAAATTTACATTATTAAAGGGTATATTATTACCTCATTGCCAAATAGTTGGTTTTGAGAGGAAAAGCAAATTATATATAAGATTAGGTTTCTTAACATAAATGACTGGCTTTTGCAGAGCAATTTGAGACTTTTCCTATGCAGAACAAGGAGGCTTTAGGGGTCTATTTTCTGCAGCTGGAAGTTGTGTCCTGTAGGTTCTTTGAAAACTACCTCCTGGTCAACTGGAATCTGGGAACAGAAAAAAGAAGAAAAGCACTGAGAAATTGTGCTAACTGATTTTTAGACTCATAATCACATATGACTTATGGATGCCACACATAGATTGCTATGCTGAATTTCAAATTGTTTAACAGCAGAAAAGGATATCCTTAATCCTGATGGGTTTTTCATTTTACCTATTTTTTTATTAATATTCTTTTTTTCAGTGTGTTCTGCCAAAATATTCTTGAGGTTTTTTTACAGATTGATTTTTCCAGCTCTTAAAAAGAATTCCATTCTCATCTGATGGAGTCCAATAAGCAAGGAGAAATACTTGGTTTTAAACTCGACTACAGAAGTACTGCAACTATGAAATAATAATTGAGCATCTTTACTCCTTTATTCAACAACATATTCATCATCAGGTTGAGCTTGAATGAAAATATTAAAATATTGTCTTTCTTTTAAAAACAAAAATTTATGATTTTATAAAAAAAATCAAACAAACAAAAGCAAACAAAGTAATTTCCAATAAGAAAAATCCCAAATTTTCTTGAATCTTTATCTTAGGTTGTACTATTAATATTCAGTCCTTCTTTCTTGTCTGTTGCTTTTGTGTTTTTCAAGGATCTTTAATCATTTGACCTTCAGTATAATTTGTGTTATAAGATTTACTACATATGCAATTATAACATATACTACAGATCACAAAAATGAACTTAGATTGGGTTGGACTATTTCTTGCATAAAACGTGCTAACCCTGTACCTGCAGATCTTTGGGCCTACTTAGCCTTTACCACTGACCACTGAATTTCCTCATTCCACTCTCCAAAATACACCTCACTTCCTCACCATAAAGCTACAATTTAAGAGAATTTATGCAAACCCAAACAGCCTCCAAAGTCCTTTCCTGAATTTCTAAATAGAACAGATTTTGTTTTCCACTCTTATTTCTCTATATTCTTTGCTCCAAAGCACTTTGGTCAGCACACCATGATGAAGCTGGCTTCGATTTTCAGTACTTCTGTTTCTTTCTAATCACACTTGCATGCAGTAAGAAGAAAAAGATCCAAAGAATGAAAAAGCCTATGAATATTCCACAGTTATAAGGTTCCCAAGAAATATTAGATTAATGCTGACATATGGCTATTTTCCATTATACTATCTATTGTAACTTCCTAAAATATGAACTTAACACTTTTTGAATCTTAACCAATTATTCTTTTTACTTCATCTGGATTTCATTTTCACTTTCTTGTCATAACTGGGGCTTTTTGGCAGGCACAAATAATTGAATAAACTTTAATTAGAATGTTCCAGGTAGGAATGGTTCTTTAATGATGGCTCATGAACAGACCCTTTAAACCTACAAAGCACCACTAAAGGTCTGATGAAGCTTTTGTGAATTTGGGGAAAGAGGAGGGGAAGACAAGTGAATATCATATACATTTTATATATATATATATATTTAAATATACCTGTATATATAAATATGAATAATCTTAAAAGACTGCAAATATCTTACCGCTCAAACTTACAATTTTGTCCAATGAAGAAGCTTTCAAACTTAATTTGGGTGTAGCTTATGCTCAGAGAAAATAAAGAAGAGGAAACAAACAAAGATTTCTTTCGTACTTACTCGATTCCATAGAGAACCGCCATCTGATAATTGAAATGTAGCTGGTTGGTTGGACCCATCTGGTGGTTGGGAGGATCAGCTGGTTATTTTGAACTGTGCTCAATAATGCTAGTAGAAGTATTGTTTTTCAAGTTTTCTGTTTTCCAATTCTTTTTCCCCCCATTTTCTTATCTTAAATATTCTCTCTTTTTTATTTTAATCTTACTAACACAACCAAGTGAAGTGTTCTTTAATATTAGTCTTTGACTAGGAAGGATCAAAAGACTAAACGGCAACAACAATAAAAATGCTTTTTGATGTATTATTTATATCTCAGCAAAGAATGTGAAGCTGAGATACATTACTTACTGAACAGTACAAATCTGTGACAGACTGTCCTCTTCAATCATGCTCAAGGAACCAGTTAAAAATAAAAGGTGGTGCAGAAAGGGCAGTGCAGAATTTTGCTCTCCTAATCTCTCATCTAAATGTCAATAGACATAATTAACATAGTCTGGACAAATGCCAGGAGGCCGGATTTTGCAAATAGATTTTAAAATACTGAACACATAAGGCCTAAGGCATCAGCAACATATTTCTGAAGAATCACATAGAGTTAGAATAAGCTGGGGTTTTTTTCTTTTTTCTTTTTTTTTTTTTTTTTTTAGGTGGGTATTTTGAAGATATATTTAGTATTTTAAGAATAGAAACACATTCCCCTAATGAATAGACTGACCTAGGGATTCTTTCCCCTTAAAATTTTCAATCCTCACTTCAAGAGTAGATGTCAATGAAACATCTCTTGAGAGCTATTGTTCTTCCATTTGACCTAATGTACTTCTGCCTGGTAGGGGTTTTTTGTTTGTTTGTCTGGATTATGCTTTTTTGGATCCTCACCTCAATTTGGGTGAGTGGAAAAAGTAAATACTTTAATGCCCAGAGGAAAATTATCCATTAGATAAGAAAGGCGTGCATGGGACTTTCTTAAAAGTAATTAAATATACTTGGAAAGAATTTTCAGAACTTTCTATGAAAGAGGTTTCTCATGCTGGAGGGAGAAAAGAAAAAAGCTACTGTATAGTTAGAAAATATGAGCATTCACACATCATATCGAGATTTTTGACCTAAACCCATTAACAGAATGGAGAGAATAAAAAAGAATAGAGAGAAGAACATGGTTTAATTGCCTTATTTTCAGGGATAAAATGCCTAGGCATAGATGTGATAATTTTCAACATATATTTTTTTTCTTTTAGATTTTAATGCACAGTTCAAGTTTAGGCAGATACAATAACAAAGTAGACTGAAAACACCAAATGGGGTATTACAGCTAATTTCTCACAGAAACATTGTTAATACAGCAAATACATTACAGCAATATGTGTACATTTGCTCTGGCAGCCCTAGCAAGCAAGCTAAGGTCTGAGTAAACCATAGAAAGCGATCCATACACTGAATGGGTATCCTCCTTTTCCTTAAAAAAAACCCCCAAAAAAACCCAAACAAACAAACAAACAAACAAACAAACAAAAAACCCCACACCTGAAAGATGGGTCTCATCTACTCAGTATAACCAACCAAAATTTCAGAAGAAGTGAACTTCTCTTTAGAAATCTGAGGGGAAAAGAATTGTAAGAGCATTTAGAGAATAAATTGGGATAAAAATTTCAATTTAATTGAAAAAAAAAATTCTGATAATATAAGCCTGAAGAGGGTCTCAAGTGAACCAGATGCTGAATGCAGTCACAGGAAAACTAATTTGTAGGAAGTTAAGCTATGTTCTTCAACATTCTGAATTTCAGTGTATTAGTCAAAAGATTTGTTGTTGATTTTGTTGTTTCTGCAGCTTTGGTGTGGATAAATAAAGGCATATTTGTTAGCAAACGGTCCTTTACAATAATTTTTAATGACAAAAAGAAACATGAGGTGACTTTAAACACAAATCTCTCCTGATTAAATGTGATAACTCAGACCTTGTGAGCTTTTCTCCTGCCTATATGCAACTGAGCATGGATATAACATATTTTTCTTTATTTCTAATACGCCATTTCTATTGTCTTTCAGGTCTGGCAGAAAAAACCCAAACCAACAACCACAAATAAACAAACAAAAACAAACCTTACAAATGTGAAAACACGATTACATGAAAACATAATGTTGTCATTGAAATGTACCTTCCTTCCCACAAGGGAAGAAATAGAATGAAGTCTGACTGAAATACTGATTACTTTCACTGTCTTATGATTTATTTTCATCTGAATCTTAAAAAAAAAAACACCAAACACCTGAAAACCAAAACAAACAAAAAATAACCAATATAACTTTATTGTTACCATGTAATTTAATGAAAATAATTAAAGAAAATAATTTTGTAGAATATAATCCTGTTTATTATAAGGGGTCATCCCAGTTCTGCTAGGAATAGGAACATGTCTAGGAATAGCAAGCTACATTAGTACTGCTAAAATATCACCCCAGAGAGAGATTCCTGGTCTTCAAGACCCGGTGGTACAAAGCAACTCATGTCCTCATTCCTCGGCTGACAGCTGCATTTGCCTGAGGGAGGCAGCTAAGTCCTCATTGCATAGCTTGTTGTCTGGACTTATGTGTGGTGCTCTTGTTTCTCTAAGAGGTGTTTTAGTACGGGTTTGTGGATTTTGTTTGTTTGGTTGGTTTGGTTTTGGTTGGTTTTGGTTTTGTTTTTGGTCCAGTTCAACATGTCTGAAATAATGCATGGCCCTACCAAGGGTAACATTTTAAACCCTTGAAGCTTATGAACCTGATAAGGCATGAAGGTGCATGACATGAAAGGCACCACATAGGCTAAGGTTCTGAAAGATCACTTCATATGTAGGCTGCCATACATTGTGGGATCATGTTTACAATACCTGTCAGGATTTCTCCATAAACAAAACTCTTCCCAGAACTACTCCTACATCAAGTGGAACTCCAAAAAAAGAGTCTGTGCACAGACTCAGCCACCTGAGGTGTAAAATGGCCTGGAGACCGGGACCTGGAAATGAAATTGGAAGCTAATTTATTTTTTAATTTTAGAAGTACACATGGACAAGTAGATGGGAACCGCTGTAGCTTTGTAAGACTTAATATGATCCTAGTAATCAGCAGTTTTCCAAGGTCTAGAGCCTGCTGAAACTATTCTGAAACTGATAAAAATGGAAAGTTGTCTAGAGTTTCTCAACTGCTAATTTATTGATAAATTAGCTAAAAAGAGAGATGATTAAAATAAAGCATATTAAATCACTGTATACTTCCTACCTAAATATTGTAGAAAATGGTTTAAATGGAAAGATAAGAAAAAAATGGAACAGGTCAATTACTTTTTAACTTCTAAGTGGTATGATCATTATTCTATAGTTGGTAGGAGAAGAAAAGCTTTAAATGAAATTTCTACAGATAGATAAGAAAATGTAATGGAAATTAGATTAAAATATTAACACCTTCTAACGTTGAAATAAACTTAGGCATTGCTCAGTGTCAAGATAGAAGGACTCAGACCCCAAAGAACATAGGCTAGACTCAAGGTTCCATTTCTCGTGACTCTGGATTTTCATTATTTTAAACCTTTTTGGACACTCTCCTAACTCTTTTGGAAAACATTTCATAGTTCGTATTTTTACATGAAAATTTATGAAGTAACAAAAATCCTGAATATTCAGAATCACCTCACTCCTGAAAGTGATGAGTAACACAATCTCTAACCCATGCCTGAGTGCTCCCAGGATCTAGACCTTTTGCCTTACGTATCGCTTGATCTGTTATATTCAAAGGAAGGACTGAGGAGACAATATGTTTTCACAATCTAAGGCATTTGATATTTTGATAGACTTCCAGAAATTTGCAAATGTCTGGAAAATTGCAAGCATCTGGACTTCTGAACATGAAATCAACATCGTCCCAGTAACAATCACTGTGTTCAGACATACAGAAATTAATGTGCACTGGCATTGGAGAACCAGTGAAGAATGTGAATTGTAATTCAACACTACAACCAAAAGAAGAAAAACAAATGTAGAGGGAAAGGAGGGCAAATTGTACAAACTTCTGGTATTTCTTGTTATACAAGCTGCACTGTCACTTTCTGTAGATCAGCACAGTAAGACTGTGGTAATGGCATTTGAGTTGCTGCTGTTGAGCCTTTTTTATGAGTATATATCAATTTTCAGTCAAGCTGATTGTTTGAAATCACTCTCTGTAACCACTCATCAGCGATTTGGGCAGGATATCCTGGCTCAAACGTCAGTCATTTTGTGCTTCTCCATTGCCTATCATGAAAAGTCTAGAAGCTTTCACTCATTTCATGGACAGGAGCAGAGCTATGTGGAGAGTTGAAAGATATAAAAAGTAGTTTTAGTTAATTGTACTAGTACTGACCATTGGAACGAGACAGAAAATCAAAAGCAAATGGTGCAAGATTCTGGTTTTTATACATGAAAAATGTGAAATACTTGTACCTGAGAATCCTGTCTATTAACAGTCATTAGAGTAAGAAGCAAAACTGAGGTTTCTCTATTCAAATGTAAATTTCTCAACTATTAAATTAGGTATTTTTTTGCCACTTCTTTCATAAAGAAAGTGAAACCTGAACAGAAAGGCTTGAGAGCCCATTATTTAATGATTAGAATACTCTCACAAGAGGGTACAAGTCCAGATCCGTATCTCTTTAGATAAAGGAAAGAACTATAGTCAGTGTTTACAACATTCTGAATGAGTGTTTTTATCCTTTAAGAAGAGACATCTCAACATGATATTTTGAAAGAAAGCAGGATTGTCTACCTCTTTCTAAAGGCCATCAAGATTCCAGAATCCAAATGAGGTCTCTAAATCCTCAGTGACGCATCACATCTTCAGACACATTGCAAAGTAAGGCACTTCTGTCATCAAGAAAAGAAAGAATTCATTTAAGCCAAATCCTTTGCCACAGAGATTGTACACAGCAGGCTATGTATTGTGATGTATTTTAATATCTGCAGTTTTTTCTAAGGCAGGTACAGCTATCAGAGGTTGTGATGGGAATATTAATTAAAAATAATTACAAACAAGCAAACAAACAAAAACAAACCTGCAACAACAAAAACAAAAGTCTTTGAAAGAGAACACAGAGGAGAAAAGTCATACTAATATTGGTATGCAATACCTAGGAAGTCAGGTGTCTACTTTGGGGAGATGGATTTCATAACTGCAGCCAGTTAGAATTGTCAATATTTTGCTTGTTAAGATGAACTGAACTTGCTTTATAGATTAAACTACAAATTTCACTTATATTTGTGCTTCTGTGTACTTGATATATTTTAAATGGCTTAATGCGTTTTGAGTTATTTAGACCTTATGATATGTTGGTAAGACCTTTCAGAAACTTAGTATTCCAGCTTCTAGAAAGCAGTTGAAAACCTTCAAGAACTGGGACAAACAAAGGAAGTTAGGATGCTTTAATGTGTACCTAAAATTAAGATTCTAAATCTGTACTATTCTGCCCTGCAATAGGAATGTTTAACAGCTTGATTTTCAAAGTACTGGAACATCAGATTCTTTTGGCTATCAACAGAAAGATTGTATGTTTTCTTCTGGGCAAAAGTAAAGTTCTGCAAATAGTTGCACCATGTCTTTGCTGTAAACAGTACTATACTGCCTGTTGAGAAGCATATGTTCAACACAGCGTAGAGTTCTATTAATGCAGAATCAACGTCAAAGATTTGGCTGCTTCCCAGAATTAACTGACAGCATCGTCTGGGCTCTGTGTATTTCATATAGTCTCTCCACACTCTAAGAGATTTGTGATTTGAAGTGATTTGAGAGAAGGAGCTACTACAGATCTCAATATCCATCTTCCAACAATAAGGGGAAAACAAGTGCTTGCGTACATCTGGTGAAATAGCATTCTTAAAAAAAAAAAAAATGAACCGCCACAGAAATATATGAAATGTCAACATGCAAGATCAGATTTTTTGGCATCAGCCACTGCCAGATGAAATGTTTTCTACTACTGTAGCTGTCTGCAGAGAGGTATATTTTCCCATTTTGCATGCATGATCTTTTTATTTTGTTTAATTGTATCTTGCAGGACTTGTCTACAGTATTTCCTAATGTAAATATTTTTGGAAAATGCATAAACATTAGATAAACACAGAGAAGGCAGATTTTCTCTTTCTTCATGTGGATGTTTTTTATTTTTTTTTCCCTTTATGCACTACAGCTCCAGAGTCAGAGCTGTTCTTTCCCAGATAAACAGATGATGCTTTTCAGAAAGACAAGGTACATGTCTTCAGCTTTATAATGAGGAACCTTGATTCATACCACAGTTTAGAGATATTCATTGATAGTAAACTGTAGGCTAAATGATATTATAAACCTTTTGTGTTCTCATTTGGAACTGTTATATTGTAACATTTTAACCTTACTGTTTTATTTATCCTGATGCATTAAAAAAAACTAGCGCCACTGGGATCAAGAGGCAATTTTTTATGCCAGTTTTTCTACCAGGAAACAAATGACTCTTCATTACTATGTCTAAAATAATGATCTAGTGAAAACCTTTGACGAGACATTTCTTTAAGGCAAATAAGAAAATATTGGGTTTGTAGTGCTTACATCACAAATGATAATGGAACATAGAGACAACTCCTTTGTTTAGGAAGAAACCCTTTCGGTTATAAAAATTTTATGTAAAGATGTCTTATGAGAAATTCAGTGTATCTGTTGGATTTGGCGCAATATGGAGTTCCTCTATGTCATGGCTTAACCCCAGGCAGCAACTAAGTATCATACAGACATGCACTCACTCTCCCCTTGCTGGTGGGAGCAGAATCAGAAAAAGGTAAAACCTATGGCTGGAGATAAGAGCATTTTAATAATTTAAATAAAGTAAGATATAATATTAATACTACACCTACTGCTACAAATAGCTGTACTTAAAAGTGAGATAAAAAAAGAGAGAAATAAAACTAAGTTAAAAAAAAATAATAAAAACAAGTGATGCACAATACAGTTGCTTACTACCCATTGACCAAAGCCCACCCTGTCCCTGAGCAGAAATCAGTGGCTCTTGGCCAGATCTATCCCTTTTATACACTGAGCACAACATTCTATGGTGTGGAATTTCCCATTGGCCAGTTTGGGTCAGCTGTTCTGGCCATGCACCCTCATGGCTTCTTGTGCACCTCTTCACTGACAGAGCATGAGACACTGAAGAGTCCTTGACTTAATGTGAGCCCTACTTAGTAACAAACAAAGCATCAGTGTGTTATCAATATTATTCTCATACTGAATCCAAAACGTAGCACTGTACCTGTTACTATAATATGAAAATTAATTCTATCCCAGTCAAAACCAAACGGGATTTTTTTCCCCCTAAAAATGTTCTGCTTGGCTTTTTGTTGTGATGTGAATGGTTGAAATGTGTTATGGCCTTTCTCTAACCTGCATTTAACCCAAACATTCTGGCAAATATGAAAATAATAAAAAAGCATACCTGCTTTTGACAGGACTATCTGGTCAACCAATAAAGTTGTAGCAGCACATGTCATCCCAGGAAGAGCCAGGAGATATGGAACAATGTTGTGAAAAAAAGCAGCTCAATGCCTGTGGTTTAAGCAGAATCCCTTCCTCCTGTGACAGTATCTGGATGTCAACTAATATAGCAAGTCATGTACCTTATATGATAAAAGCCTGTGCTATACACCTAAGAGGTTATTCTTATAGGATATGATAGAGATTTTTCTGCTTATATTTTTCTTTTCTTAGAAACTAATAAATTGAACAATATTCATGCCAGAGGATATTATTTACATCAGATTTGGCTCCCAGCTTCAGGAACAGCAACTCCCTTAGGTTCTGCCTTCCAGGAGGCAGAAGCAGTAGTGAGCTGCTCTGAGTGACTCAGAGGGATTTTGTTAGGTCAGAGATTCCTTCACTGCTCCTTCCAGTGTGATGAAAGCAGTAGTAACCTCTGTCTCTAAGGAGGGCTATTAGCAGATGGAGAACAGGCCATTTGACTCTTTGCACAGTACTTCTTCCTTAACAGAGATTTTCCCTTCTGTGGGGAAAAGACAGATGGGGAAGATTCCTATGGGTTTATGTCAGCTTATGATGCAACATTTGGATTGCTGTAACTAAGGCTGGAAAAGGAGCACTCGAAATTAAAAAATATTTTACTTCATATTCTTTACACTGACAGAATACACCTCTCTGTGTAGAAGTACAGTATACACTTTCTATTGACATCATTGTGTACAATATTTTCTTACTGGAACCCATGAATCAGTAGAGTATCTAAGATGGGATGCAAATATAGACTGAATGGAGACTGCAGAAACAAACATCGAACTGCATTTCCTGACTCTGTGTTCAACTATAAATCTAAAGTAACAGTCTTTCAACCTGCTTTTTGTGGGGTTTTATTTGGTTGGTTGGTTGTTTTTTTTTTATTTTGGGGTTTTTTAATCTAGTGTAGATGTATGTTTCAGGAAAGCATCTAAGACACAAAGCAGGGGGATGAAAAATGCCAAATTCCATTGCTTCGATTTCACACTTTTATTTGAAAATAATTTGAAAAGTTATCAGTGATGGTTGTTGTTTCTGTTAATTTTATTTTTAAGAAGAGCTTCGTGGAAAGAATTAAAATGGAATGGGAACAACAAAAGATATATTGAGATATATATGCACATGAAAATATCGTAAGAAGACACTAAATACAATTCCGTGCCAAATCTGGATTCAGCATACAACCAGGAGTCATAAATATATAGACATAAGATAAAAACTAAACAGAAAGCACTGAGCAATTAGAAGGAAATGTGTCTCGTCTTCAGCCCAGAAACTAAACGTGGTTGATCATACAGTTTCTGCAAATACATTCTAAAAACTCAGACAAGTGTGAGAAAATGATTAACATAGTAATATTTGACTCTTAGAAGGCTCATCACTAGGCCCAATGTGCAAAATAATGTAACAATTTCGTCACTGAAACCTCTATTGCAGAATAAAGTAAATTAAAAATACCCTAAACACAGAGAAAACTAGATGAGATCCTGTTTGTGCAGTTCCACTAGTATATGTACCAATCACTGGCAAAGGGCAGCAAGGAAATGATAATGATATGTTTGTACCGAAGGCTTCTTTGTTTGGATCTGGATGACATCAAAGTAAAATATCTGACAGCTTCCCTTAGCTTGTCAGACTATAATAGCAGCTTACAGAAACAAAGCCTTGCCGGCAAAGAGACCTGGAATCACAGCAGAGAAAGCTTCTGTGTAAAACAGAGATGAAGAAAACCTAGCAAAGGTGGGAGACTCTCCACAATATTTTAATGCAGCGTTTGAATTTCAACCTCCATTTCTAGCATCTATCTGAAGTCAAAATATATCAGCCTCTGAGGAGATCTGAGCTCTGTCAACTCATTTTTAAAACATTTTCAGATGGCAAATGTTTCAGCTTCATAAGGAATCTGATTTTGTATTCTTGGAAAGCCTTTTAAGAAACACAAAAGAAAACAAATAAAGAAAATAAGCACACATTCAAGCACTGTTGTAGACCCTAACACTGGCTACAGTCAAAAGACATTATCCCCTTTCCACTGTTGTTCACATATTATTCTTTTTGCTGAAATCATTAGTTCTGATCAATTATTAAAACATTAGTAAATTATTAAACAATAGTTAATCACATTTTAAGTATCTAGACATTTTTGGGCCCATTGTTATTAGCAGCATCTACCCATAGATCTAAATATCATTGAATCTTCTTACCTAACAGGAATGGCCATTGCCAAGTCTGAATTAGGGAACAGTACACAGTGCAGAGGTTCTCAAATCATGACCACCACAGGGTCAGACAGACAGCTTAGTTGTGAAAGTTGAGAAAGCTTTGGCATGTCCCTATGCCTAGCCAAATAAATGGTGTCTTACAAATCCCATCATCCTCCTACTCCAAGCTTCCAATTTTGCAGCTAGCACAGGAAGGCTCAGAAATCCCTGCTGTCATGATGCAGACACATTCTCAAAAACAGAAGGAGGAAACACAGGTCCTGAGTCACATATAACCACAGAGGAAAACGGCTGAATAGATTTACCTCCAGAAATGAATGGGAAATTAGTACAGTTTCTGGAAAGTGAGAATGTGAAGCTACGTGTAATAATTAGGAATTACGTGAGGCCAAAATTAAATCTAAAAAAAACCTCAGAAAAACATCAAAACATTTTGAAATGGTATTCCTAAGATTCAATGTCATATTGAGCTTTATATCTGCAAATAAATTTAGTCTTTGTGCTATTAGCATGATAAAAAACCCCAAATCATGCTGCTGCTTCCATTTACCAAGGAAACATCAAGTCTCTTGATCTTACTCACTGTCAAGTAGGATCCAAAAACTAAATGATTTCAACAAAAGTTTGTGATGACTATGGGAACTGAAAAAAAATCATGTTAGCTTTTTACCCGAGAAAGGAGCTGAAATTACAAATTGACAAGGTTACCAGGTGTGAGGAGTCATCTCTCTGATAGGTTGGTAATTTTTAGATGGTGTATGCTGCTTTTCCTTCCTCTCCTTTTGATACAACTTCCTGATTGTGGACTTTGTGACCCCAGAGCTCTGAGTAAAGGCTGCAGCTTGATATTCATTCATTCAATCAAGAAAACCATAATTGATTTTCATATCACAGGATGCATTTGCAAAATAGCCAAATGGAAGAAAAAATCATTTGGAAACATCTATTGATGGATTTTTGCTTGTTTGTTTTCACATGTGACTTAATTTTGTTAATCAATTTATGAATTGTAGCTTTTTGAATAATTTCTACATATAAAAAAAGACAAGATAGTTTACTGCAAAAAATGCAAGACTAGATTTTGACTTTTTTCCCACTCTTTCTCAGAATGAGCAGGAGGAAAAAAGTTATGTTGTCTTCTTTATGCAATGATAAAAATGAGTTTAAAAATATATATCTTTCATATCATTTTAAATATTTACTATTGGAAGAAGTATCATGGATAAAGAGAGAGTATATATTTTGCTTCGGATAAATATTCCATAGTAATAAAAAAAAAACATGGTGGCGGTTGTTATTACAATTCATCTTTATAATAAAGTGACTTATCAGTAATGACCTTGACTCGGGATCATTTATTAGAAAATAAATAAATAGAAGGAAAAAATGACTTGCGGAAAAGACTTGGGTCATGAGCTCTCCCAGCTGGTCATTAATCCCCCGGATGTGCTATAGACAGTGATCATTAAGACTTAATTAATGTATTAATACAGAGTATAAATGCTGAACTGCATTTTCTTTTTGTATAATTAACCTTTTGGAAATATTTTATTAATAAAGAATACAAGTTTGCCAGGGAGATGCCAAATTATTTTTTTTATTCACAGTAAACACAAATAAATTATGGAAAGCTCTTCATTGTGTTTGTACACTTCACACTTCTGAGAGCTGTTGACTATTGGAAATGAAG
This sequence comes from Myiotriccus ornatus, assembly GCA_036023395.1. Taxonomy (NCBI): domain Eukaryota; kingdom Metazoa; phylum Chordata; class Aves; order Passeriformes; family Tyrannidae; genus Myiotriccus; species Myiotriccus ornatus. Next base: position 96,575,030 of record JAYRBT010000082.1, read on the forward strand.
GGCAAGGGCATGATTAGAATAGCTCATTATGCAGTAGTTCAATACTTTGGTGCTATTCTTCATGAATGCGTTTAGCACTCAGACAGAGCAGACTATGAATTCTCAGCAGGGCAGACAAAATTGAATTTTGCTGCTTCTGCCACAGGGAAGCTAAAGGGCAGAGGAAAAGGGCAAAGCTGGGGTGAGTGATCTGGGAAAAGATCCTTGGAGACCCAGGCTTTCTTTTCCTGTAGCCACTTGGGAATGGATTTCTTGGGATGCTGTAATGAATACTGCCAGTGGTTGTCTGAGAGGGGAGTGGTCCTACTGGTTGGTTGCCTGAGTACATACAGTGGGTACTCCTGAATGCGAGGACATCTGCTTCAGTAATGGCAATAACAGGAGCAAGGCTGACTTTCCAAAGTTCTTAAGGAAACTGAGATACGCAGTCAAAAAGAACTGTCAAACCCATTAATTTCCTATCAGCATTGCCAACATGATGTAGTGCCAGTGGTCCTAAGTTAAATTTGTTTGGAACATAAACATGGTCTTGCAATTTCTAAAGCTGATAGAGGGTTGTAGAAATTCATCTTAAATTAGAGAGTTCCTGATTCCACTATTAGCAAGATTTTAAAAATTTTATGTTTACATCTGACTCGTAACCATTTAAGTTGCATTACTCAATGGATGGCCAAAGACACTTAATTTCTCGATTACTGTTAAACTAATATTTATGTTCCTTAAGGAATAAAGTAAAAATTTGCTAGCATTTTAAAAGTGGTTTTTCTTTCCTATTTATGTCTAGGTATTCTCATCGTTTTCAGAAGAATAACTGGACTGTACTTTGAGCATCCATCTGCCTCTCAAAGTATAAATATTTATACTTAAATATAAATATGATGCAATATTTTGATATAGACTATACCAATTTTAACTGCTAGTAAGTACTAAGTACTAAGTGAAAACTTCCCCTTTCTTGTTTAAAAATCAATTTATCAACCAATCAATCAACCACAGATTGAGACACAAATTCTCAGCTATGAATTATTTTCTTCAAAATCAGAAAAGGTCTTCCAAGCAGTTCCCAAATTATTAGAAATAAACTTTTTTTCATAAAAAACATTGATTGGCAGTTTATGCTTATCATCTTCCTTTCATTTAGGAATAAAAATTTAAACAGAAATTCTGAAAGTGTTTCTTTGTCAGATATGTGTTTACCTTGGAAAAAGTGACAAAATATCCAGCGAGGTTAATGGAAGAGAAGGAAGAAAGTTAATTAAATGTTTACTTTTGTCTTTATCTGATTTATCATGCAATTTCCTGCCTTATTCTCCCTGTTTACTAAATTTTTTTTAAATACATTCCTTTTATTTGCACATGTAGGAGCAAAAATTAGATAGGAACTTGATAATGCAAAACAAGTACAATAGAACATACGTTACTGTCACTAACACCTATACCCTTCAAAGCATGCTGAAATAAATTACACTTATTCTACTATTAGAAGTTGTCAGGTGGAAAGGAATCACCTTTAAATGAGAAAAAACTGATCTATAACTGGCTGGGAGAACTTTGTTGTCTTTTGGTTTTGGTTTTTTTTTTCCTTTTCTTGTGAAAGAAAATGAGAGCTTCTTGTATTGACTTCCCTGTAAATTTGTATTTTCTCTGTAGACAGCTGACAAGTTTTTATTGTCTTGCATCTGCATTTTAAAAAGTAAAACATGCCAAGCAAAAATCAGTTAGGTCCCAGCTTTATCCCTACAGCTACTGAAGTTGGAGGACCCTAAATTAACATGCAATTTAATCTGCGGAAAAAGAATAGTGGACAAAAAAAACCATTTAATGGTTGTGAGGTTACAGTCTCTGTAAAAACTCTATCTACATTTTTTCATAATCACTGAAATGAAACCACAGAGCTGAAAGGTTTCTATGTGAGGTGTCTGCCTCAGGCTGAGTGTTTGGGGTGAATTTTAAGCTAAAACATTATATTTTCTTAAAAAAAAAAAAAAAGTTGATGCTAAAAAGTCCATTACAAAGCTCTAGCGTTTTCTTTCTTTTGAGTAAAGAAAAGGAATTCATCAGGACTGAGATGGTGCTCTCTGTTTGGTATCAAGAGTGTGTCATTTCACATGGGAATTAAAAGGTTGGACCAAACCTAGAGGGGTCAAGGGAAAAACAAGAGCAAAAGAACAACTGTCAAAAAATGCATTTTTCACATATTGAGTTGAAACTACATAGCATTTGGCTTCTGTAGGAGGAGGAGGGAAGGCAGAAGTTTGTCTGGAATGCCAAGCAAAAATCAAGACTACAAACACAGAGTTTCTGTCTTCTGCTTAACTTGCACTTCCCCCTGCCGATGTCCTGGTGAGGAGGAGGAAGTGGAATGGAAATAAGTGAATAGCCTGGAGGGAAAGAGGGAAAGTGCAAGGTCAAGAAACAAAAAGCAGATGTTATGATGTTGGAAAATAGGACTCCTGAGGAATAGAAGACAAGAAGGTTAGGTAAGATCTATGAAATTGGAAAAAAACCCTACTTTATCTTCACACCATGCCACTGCATTTTTTTCTCTCTAGTGGGGGGGTGGGGGGCAGGAGGGGAATGGGGGAAAGAAAAAGAAAAAAACTATACATGCAAGAGGTAAACTTAAAATACATTAATTTTAAGATGGAACATTTTGTCAGCATCTCATACCTTTTTCCTTATGCTTGTTAATGCCACTGTTTTTGTTTTGTGCTTATTGTTTGAATGTAGATCCTAACCTTTAGACTGACAGCTCTGAGGTACCTTGTCTCTATTATCAAATGTGCAAACAAAATTGGGAAATGTCTAAGGAAGTAATAGAGTAATTAGTCTGACAGAGAATTCACATGGCAGGAAAAAAGTATGAAATCTGTTTGTAGTAGTTTATACTTTGGTGAGTTAATTTATATATATATATTTATATATATATAAATATATATATATTCACAGACCTCTTTTATTGTTGACCTTGTTTTCTTGAAAATGATTATTATAGTTTCTTCATATTGCTGTACAACCATACTTTATCTGGGATATTTCAAAAGTCATTTTGGAACAGCAGGGCACATCTGGTTCTAAAGAAAAATGTAGGGGAAAAAATAGATATAAAAATTTCTAAATTTGATGTACATATTTAGGCATACCCTTCATTTTTTTTGATTGTAATGGCAGAAAACAATTGTGTGCAAAAACAATTATAAAATTGCTGACAATTTCTTCAATATCTGTTGGTGTATTTGCTATGAAGGCTAGAGAAAGGCTGTCTCTCAACACTATACCTCTTCAGGAAGAAAGGAACTTGGCTTTGAGCACTTATTTCCACACAGTACAAACTCTCTGGAAATTCACTCATCATTTCAGTAACAGACTGAATTTGATTAATTGCTGTGTTAAATTAGTAAGCTTCAAAGTCCACTATAAAACTGCAGAATAGTTAGTAAATGCTTACTAAGACAAAGTTCCTGTGATACCAAGGTCTCCACATGAGTGGATATCACAAGAGGAAACAAGCTCCTCTTCAGGAAAGCCATTGCAATCCACCTTTAGAACATTATAGCAAACTGTTTGCTTTTGCCCTTTGGTTGGATTTTAGAATAAGAAATGTAAAAGTGCTCTTCAGATAGCTGATTAGAAAAGACAGTGTAATTAATAACAATATTTTGTTGAGTATTTGTGATTCAGATGCTTCTTGTTCTAGAAGAGTACCCTAGCTCACTTTTCCTTTGCTCAGTGGCACTCAACTTTACAACAATTGTTAAGAGAAACCTGCTTATGAAGAAGGCTGGGGCCGTTTGTTTGGGTTTTTGTTTGTTTCTTTGTTTTGGTTGTTTTGGTTTTGGTTTTTTTTCCACTTATACTGATAGAACTAGGATTTACCCTTGCTCCTTAATTTGAGTCAAATAAAATCCACAGCTAATGCAGATTTGATACCTACACTTTTGTGAACAAAAATGTCCTATATTTAAAGCAATCAACTGATAAATTTAACTGCATAAATCTTTGTTAGTATATAAGTTATAACTGATTTTTAATGTATCTTGCCTACAGTTCAGCATTTTTGTTAATTAAAGAATTATTTTCAACATTTTTCCCTCTTCCTGTTCCTGCCTCTGCCTCATACAGGTTTATAGAGCTGTCACTGAAGGGTACATAGCAAATCTCACAGTCCCAAATAAAACTCTGTTTTAAAATAATTATGATAGTCATCCATCACAATATTTACTATTTGACTGCAGTCTTGTGTCATTGTTAGGATGAAAACAAGCTATTCTCATAGCAGGATATTTCTTTTAATGTTCCATTTTTAAAATAAATTTGCTGCAGCATGTTGAGAAAACCTTTAAAATACTGCGCAGTGTATGACTGATGTACTGCATTGTTTCACCAAATCTCTGGTGCTACATAATCCCCACTGTTGTGGACTAGCTCGTATCTTTTACACAGATTTTCTCAAAGGACTTTGTGCATCTAAAAATATAATATCACAAGAGTGAGATAGACATTGATTTGCTTTACTGTTGATGACCAGGGGACAAATTTAAAGACTGACAAGTAGACAATAGATTCGTCTTGACTTCAGATAGTGCTGGACTGGACACTAGACATTGGATTCATCTCCATCTACACCCAGTAACATATATCTCAACTTATTATCCAGACTTCTTCCATAGCTTAGAGAAAAAGGGGCCTATTGTATATTGTTTAACATATTCTAAGATAGAAGACTTAGGAAACATACCTCTCAGCACCCCTCCTATTTTTGGGGGGGGATTTTTTTTAGGGCAGGCCTTCAGACACAGAAGGAAATTTTAAAACATCTGCATTTCAGGAAACTTTTCAAATTTAAAACAAAAGCTGAATTTGCTTTGAAATATTTAAATTGTTTAATGTTTGACATAATTAAATATGTAACTGCTGATACTTTTAAACTTTTTTTCTCATTGTGTTTCTATGCTTTATATTTTGAAGGCAAGCCTTTTGATTTTAAATATTCTTAATAATAGGTCTTTTAATTATGGAAATAATACATCTTTTTATTTAATTTGTCCTCTTTGATGTTCCCAGACAACCTAATGTGTTGAAGCCTGAAGAAAAGGTTTATTCTGTAGTAGAACAAAGATAGAAAAACCGCTTGAACAGGTCTGTGCTATTTTCTACTATATTCAAAACACTCATTCTAATTTAGCAGCAGCCTGAAACTCCTTATTTTCTTATTCATTAGGTTGCTAAGGAATCAGAGGTTAAGAGAAGGTTGGATGGACACCTTACTCCTGAAAATTGAACTGCCAAGGGGTCGTGGAATATAGAGATATGAATGACTAGAAATTTGCTCAGTTATTGCCACAGTTTCAAAAGATTTCATGTGTCACCTTGAATGTTTTGATCCAATCAATCAGTGATATCAATAAATCATTTAATTTTACAGAGAAGTGTCAGGAAAATTCTGAACAATTGTCAGTAATTTCTTTGCAACTCTAGGCAGCAGCAGTGCATACTGTCACAAGTCTAATGAGCTCTGAGCTGTATTAGCTGAAACTTGGATAGTTTTCTGGGCATACTGCAAAACCATGTGGATATGGGAGCAAGAAGGAAGGCTACAGAGCTTATTAGGGATACTTTCCTGCCTTCCTGGCTGCCAAAGGTAATCCTGTGTTTGTGGAACTGGCATAGTTCAGCACAGGCAATTAAACCCATCTTGGATTTTGAAAGGCTCTGTCTGTGTATTTGTTTCCTTGCTGCTCTTGTGACTGCAAATGTATTACACAAGATCTGGAGATGGAGATAGATTCATTTTTGGGTTTTAGAAAAGCAAAGGGGAAAAACATTTGAAACTGAAGGCTCCGTGTTTGTTGACAATTAGATGGAAAAGAAATTCATCAATTGCCATGTGTTCTGGAAATGAAAAATGTTAGATATACGCTAAATGATGAAGTGTTCTCTGAAGCATTTATGATGGCAAGCATCTCATGTTAAATGGATGAATATTTTTTGTTCTTACATTTAATGCTTTTCAGTAGTGCTATTTAGAAAGCACATTTGAGTGCATTTATCTTTCTGTGAATACTTCATTCCCATGAGTCAAAATAATACTGTTTGCATGTGCCAAGGATATCTATTGTTTGTATAGGAGCATAGGAAAAAAACATAGCTGACATACAACACCTCTGTATAGATGTTCCTAACTCCATAAAGCCTCATAAACAAAACAAAGTCTTTATGCAATACATGAATTTTTTATTTAAAAGTTGTACTGCAGATTATTATAGCTGCTCTTGTAATGGTTACTAAGGTGGGATTCTGAATGAGCCCAAAACAGATAAATGAATCACTAGTGTGGTTAGGGCCAACTCCAGGCACTGGCAGTAGAGGCAGTTGCCTAGACAGTAAACTGGAAAGGACAAAAAAACACCCATAGTTTAACCATCTTCCTGTAGCTATGCTACATGTCTGGAAAGACACTTTGGCTGGCTAATACTTTCAGAAAGATCAGGCTGTATGGGCTAGGAGTTACTGCTTTGTGGAACCAGGGCAGGAGGAAAGAGGCAGTAAGCATGACAAGAAATTCTGTCATCCCATTTCAGCCCTACTTCTTCACCCTATGTCTTCTTTTACTTCCAGACTTTCCCCCCATGCTTAGAATAGCAAAATTAATTTTTGTCTATGCTCCTGAGAGGTCTCGAGTTGTTGCCAAAGTCAGTTATGTTGGCAGAACAGAAAGCAATTCAATTGCCATTATAAGAAACCATATTTATATGACCTTTATAAGTGTCCACTGTATTTTTCCACTTTTCTAGATGAATGAATGCCATAAAAGAATGTCTGATGTAATGAAAAATTCATAAAGTTTAAGACCTTTGAATTTCTCCTGATAGTTCTTTTATTATCAGATTTGACAATATCTTTTCAGAGGTACATTCGGTCTTAATTAAAGACTTCAAATTAGAGACAATCCATCATATTCTTTGAAAAGCTCTTCCATTTTTAATTACAAACACTGTTAATAATGTACAACTTATAAATCATTAAATTTTGAGCTTCAGGTTTCAGCTATTTGATCTTTTCATACCTCTTGCTGTCAATATATAAACCCTGCAGTGTGACCTCTCTGTGTAGAGATCTGTGAACTGATTAACTTGCATCCCATTTTTATCCTCCAAAATTTAAACAGATTCTTCTTTTTAACATGGGTCAGCTAAGAACCATCCACTGCCCTGAAGTAATATTCAGGCTAGTTTTTAATGTATCAGCTTAGATCCCAGAAGGAACAGCTTCATTAATAGGGCATGTTATCTATTCCAGTTAGCTAAGCTTGTTACAACTAACTTGGGTACCTGTGTGCAGAGCAACACAGTGTTATGTAGACATAATCGGTCTCTCTGGAAGCATTTACAAGTTAAAAAAAATGACAACAAAGGTACTCCGAATAACAGAGTACAGATGGAGACAATCCTTTAAAATAGAAACCCACAGGCCAAAATACATTAACAGAAAAAAATTGTAATAAAGTGGAAACTTCCAAAAATTTACCCTCTGAATGATCCAGGTGAGATACAAATGAATTTAATACAAACTCTGTACTCTAGTTTAAGAGATGCACTGTGTTATCTATAATCCAGCACAAGCAAATTGCAACTTATTGGTATATTGTTATGATGTTAATATTTCTGCACCATTTTCCTTACATGAATAAAAGAAGCCCAGTGGCAATCTCCTTAACATTTAGCACAGCAAATGTTAAAATTGAGTGGTAGCTTCAAGTGCTTGAGAATCTATTTTTTACAATAACATTGAAAAATATTTGTAACAATGAGCTCTTACTTGAAAGGCTTGATAGCCTTTCAACATTTTTACATGCCTGATATTCAAATTGTTCATGTCTACTTGGATGATTAAATACAGTTTGCATTCATGGCCTCTCCTAATACAGAGCAAAACATTAGAATTAGGCATGGAACAATTCAACCAGCTTTAAAAAGTTTGTTTACCTTAAAACAGTCTCAAAAAAAAAGTGTTGTTTACTACTACTTACCTCCAGATATATATTATTGCCTTATGCCAGGTGACCTAAGCTGAGGGGGATTATCTAGCTGGAAACTAATCATTTTGTCAGGTAAGATTTTTGCAAAATCACTTCCCTTACATGGTTCATCACACCTGTATCATCCTTGGAAAAGGAGGAGATGGGAATAGGTAATCAGATATTACAAGAGTGATAGATCACTCCTTTCCACAGAGCCCTCATTAACGTAAAAATTCTTGCAGAACCACACTTTTCCATTAAGTGGTACTTCACAGTCACTTTATTAAATCTAATAGGACTGTGCAAAGTAAGATGTCCCACTGACCTGGATGAATGTGGCCTTTATTGACGGGAAATTACTTAGGATATTTAGGTAGAATGGGTTAAGTATATTTTCAGCTCAGGGTGCTTTGCTGCAAACTGAGATATTCCATTTTAACCTGAGACCTTGCCTGTTTCCCCGTGATAATGACTGAACTAATATACATTAGTCCATCTGACACTCCTTTTAATGCAGTAGGGTTTGTTAAAGTAAGTACAGTGTTTGAATTCCTTGTGACCTAAATCATCTTAATAAGTCTTAAATATTGTTTGGTTAAAAAAGGCAAACCCAGGTGATACTATTAATCACTGTTGCCAACCTGAGCATACCCACATGGGTTGTAATCTGTAGCTTTCCTGTTTTCTAATGCTCATAAAGCTGCTAAATACAAGCCTGTACATTAGTATAATGAATAGAACTACAAAAAATATGCTTAGTTAAGATTTGTAGTTGTACTCTTCCACTATAATGTATAATTTAGTATCTCCTTAATCATACAATTTGGAGACAATGGTGTAGATCATAAGAGTTTTTATTTTCAGTCTTATGATTTAATTGCTGCCTCTGTAGGTTCTGCTTGTCCAGTAAGAACATTTTTCATATCCATTCCTCATGGGCTGGACAATATATTTAAAAATCTTTAAGCTAATTCTAATTTATGGTTGCTAGCAAGTAATAATACTCTATTAATAAATGCTGGTGAAAGGTCACCAGTGACTGGGTACTGGGATTCAGGGCCAAATAAAAGCCTTATGAAGACATTAGAAAAGCATGCACCTCATTGAAATTACAACAGGGACCTTACATTAGGATCACAAAACTACAGTTGAAATACCTCTGCTAAAATGAATAAACAGGATTTGTTACCAAAATTTGTTACTTTGATACCAAACTCAAAGGACACGTATGCCTCCATGCATGTGTGACCTTTACTTGCAGTCCACGGGTAAAACCTTGTTTACACTGATATTATATAAAGCTTATCTGCCTCACAAGATTCTGATGTTAGTTCTTCTCTTGTTCAAATCCACTGAATGTACTATATCCTGGTTCAGACTTAATGCTTGGTGAACTTAGTGTTGAGTTTTATTGGTGGTTTGTTTTTCTGGGTGTTCTTTGGAGGTGGAGAGTTTAAAGTCAAGAATTTCTTATATTGCAAGACACTGACTGGGTCAAAGAAAAGAAAAATCCTTCCTCTTCCACTCTTTTGGTTTTATGCTACGATTAATTTGCCAACATATTGTACTTAATATGGCAACATCTAGGGGCAGGTTGCAAAACACAATCAGCAAGCCTTGAACACTTCAGTGCTTCCATAAATACAACATTTGTAGCATTAATCTTCTTTCTCCACTTGGTGACGAGTTTTCATAGTGAAAAATGTGTTCCAGTGTAGACTTGCACAAAAGTTACTCCGACGAATCTGAAATCCTAAGAACTTGGCCCTGCGCTGTTCTGACCAAGTGCTGAGAATCTTCCTGAGATCCCATCATTGTACGCAATGTCATCCCTGATGTTTTTAAACCACTTCCACGAAAGACGATTAAAATGCTACCAAAGTACAAATAATCCCGTTTCCTTCATATATACCTTCTGAGGTACCCACAAATGGATTTAAAATTACCCCTCTATGCAGCTGACCTTTTTAAAGTGCAGGTTAGCAATCTACTTAAGCTGGCCTAAAACTGTGCTGCCCCGTTGAGACTCCAGGACCAGTTATGTAGCAATGAGACTGCCAACTGCTCGGACACAAAGGGGCTGACAGGAGCTCACAGCTGGGATGGAGGGAATGCAGCACCACGGCTTTTGGAAGTCGTTCCATCCTACCTTTCTCTGCTGACAGGGACACCAAGCACTTTTCAGCCTCTCTAGTCATGCAGCGATAGAGAACCTCACTAATAAGAGTCTTTGCAGTATGTTAATTTTTAGTTCTAATAAAACCAGGATATTCTTGCCTGCTTTTTTGTGGTTTTTTTTTGCTGTTAGCTTTTAGTTAGTTAGAATTCCTAAATTAAAAACATCTTTAAATAAATAATAACAATATGTAACAAAAAGAGCATCACCACATGCTGTTTTTCTCTTTTCTGTGTACTCTCCAGGGGAATTTCAGTTCCCCTGAAATCATTTGACCCTCAAAAGACAGAAACTTTTATATCAATTATTTATAGACTTTGCCTTTCCCCCTCTTTATCTGTCAAATGTTCATCTGTAACATCAGTAGTTCACCAGCTAACAACGTGGAGTTTGTGTATGTTCCTGTCACATGGGTTATACAGAGAGGAAATGAACTTGAGTATTGCAAAAAGCAGTGTCATATTCAGAGCAGGAGATACGATTTGAAGGAATGTTCCCTTCTCTGAGAATGTGGTACATGCTTCATTCCAATACCTGTTTATCGTAACGTGTGAGCTATTCTTGGATGGCAGAGCGTTTAATTCCTTCCCTCTAATACAATTCATTTATGTGGGCAAGTTTCTAAGTGTGGTTACATTAATGAAAGGTATTTCTCTAATGGGGCATGTGATGCCCCCAGTTTGGAACAAAGAGATGTTGTATGCAAGAAATTAGGTCATTTGAGAGTTGAGAGATTGTGGTTAGCATCCTTTAAAGTAGAAAAGTCCATTGCAACCATGTTTTCTCTGTGAAAGGTGGGTGCTTTTGACCAATAGGTTATTGCTTTAAAGTGGATCCTCATCACTGCTGCATTATCTTTCCTCCAATGTCTTCTCCTTTGTCTGTTGTAAAAGAAGGAGTTGTGCATGAGGCATGTTTCAAGAACTTACAATGAATTAAGTCTTCAAGTGAATTTAGGTTATCTTTCAGTCCACAGTCAGACTGAGTCATGAAATAAGCACCAAGCCCTACCAATATGGAAAGATTTCTAAGTGGTAAAGGACTTTCCCCTAAATTTGTGATGACTGAAATAAAACCCCTACTTTGGGATTTATGTACTTTTGCTACTTGAGGAGCTAGGTAGAAGTTTCAAGAGTCCTCATTATTATTACAATTACCTCAGTCCATATCATTCCTAAATACTGGCTCTTTTTTTGAATGTGAATCAATGTCTCATATTTGACAGCAGCATCTCATTTACATATGAAATTTTGAATTATTATCTCTTTGACACTGGCAAGTATTTTGCTGCAGTCCAGCTGACTATTGTACTCTTCACATCCACCTGTTAGCACTTGGCCTGTACTCAAGCAGAATAACACTACTATCATTTTCAAGATCATTCAGATGGCTGATTTTGATATCGGTGCAGAATGCTATCCCCAAAGCAGTAAACCATAGCACATCACCAACAACAATGACCCATGACTTCTTACACTAAGAATTTGAACTGACAGTGAAGTCACTTTCCCATAAGTCAAAACTCATTACCTAGTTAGATATTTTACAGTATATTTTTCTTGCTGATAGCCCACAAGCCTTGCTTTTCAGCTATTCATAGTTATGAAGAATATTTGAAAATGTAGTAATATAATGCAATTTGTTCCCAGATGGTCAGTGTTTCTACAAATACAAAAAGTGGTAACTTTTTATAGTTACTTTCACAATTAACAGTTATTATGAAAGTAATCTTGATTTTAGTGATCACTCTTTAAACAGCAGAATGTCAATGTAATTCAGGCTCATTTTAGGCAAAAGAGTTGGTTACAACCCAGAGTCACAATTTCTAATTACCTTAATCCAAATCCTTTGAAGTTTGCTTCACTTAATTGTTTATCCTCAATACCAGTTGTATACGTGAGCTTTTGGTTTCATTCTTGAGTTGTAGTTTAGTAACCATGGGTCTTTGCTGACTATTGAAAACTACTAATAAAAAAAATAAATGAATACTAGTTATACAATGAATACTAGTTATACCTCCATAGGTTGTTTTATTTGGGGCTTTTTTTTGTTGTTATTGTTGTTGTTTATTCGGGGGTTTTCAGGGGATGGTGTTTGAAGCAAAATGACCTGAAAATGACAGAAAGTAGCCTGTATTGTTTAAAATCATAGGTGGTTAAAGACCCTCTTGCTTTGCAATTTGCTTAGCAGAAAATCAGCCTCAACTATTTTGCCAGTGCACCTCAGATAACGTGAAAGAGCTGCCACAGAAAAAGTGAAATGCCTTACAAATGCCTTCGTTGCCTGATAAGTAAGACTTTTTCAAAAGTGTACTCTTTGTGAATGTATGGGGCCAGTCAGTAATTCATTTTCATGTTTCTCTAGAAATATCACATTGCAAATGAACACTGTGTATGTAATGGTCTCACCACAGGTCCCAGGGAGTGAGAAGGGCTCTTGGGAGAGCTTTACTCTTGCTTTTAACCTAACACAAGTCCTCCACATATTCTGCTCATTCTGAATTGCCTGACAATTTAAGGGAGAAGTCATTCTCTGAGACTTTAATATGTTCCAGAATGCACCATCCTTGGGAAAAATGTAATGACTACAATGGGAATAGAAGGAAAAAGATTTGGGAGGTTTTCATTTGTAGTGTATTCCACTCAGTTTCTACAGACTTAAAGGGGAATGTGGCCTCTACTGTTGCTTTACAATTCCCCTTGCTCTCCTCCTGGAATGACTTGGTTAGTAGTATGGAAAGGTATCACTGTAAAAGATTCACGGTCAGGGAATAATGTGCTGATCTTTGTTCGTTATGCAAATTTCTACTGATGGGAAGATATGATCCAGGCAATAATCAGTATTTTTCCCTTTTAAGCCAAGTCTAAAGGGCACATCTGAAAGATGTAGATGGTTCCAGGCATACTTAATCATTGCTGTAAATAGGCATAATTTAATAATTTAATCCTCCTAAGGTGCACACTCTAGGACAAAGAAACATAATCAGTATCCATAATGTATGGCCTTTATATATTCATACATTCATTTCAAGATAGTTACACATTAAGTAGCTTAAGAAATATTTAAATATGCAACTGTATTTTCTAGGGGGGGGGATAAAAAGAATATAGGCTATGCCTGAGAAAAAGTTATGCTTTTTGAGATGATCAAAACTCACGTTTTCTGAAGTATAGATTAAAAAACATAGTAAGTGGTAACATATCCAAAATCTCTCACCGTTTTTCTAGACTGCACTCGACTACGAAATAACAGCTTGGTATCACATCATGTTACAAAATCAGGCTCTAAAAGTCCTCACCGGCAATCCAAATTGTGATTCAAAGACGAGAACGGTGCTATACCTCGGGGATTTCGCGGGTGGACCTCAGCATCAGGCGGGCAGGCCACCGTTTCCTGCCGGCCCTTCACCGCATCACTGACCGTGACCGAGTCGAGGGGCAGAGGATTTTACACCTCATTACGGCTTTATAGTCCCTTCAGAAGCCTACAGCTAAAGCTGAATGAGAACCATTTCAATGCACTGCACAAGACAAAGTGCGTGCGCAGGAAGGTAGTTACGAAGAAGTGGGACCGCTCCAACTAGCAGATGCTGCGCATCCCCGTGGTTCCCGAGACACGGGCACTGTTAGGTAGTTATTCCACGCTCACAAAGTTGTCACCCGCAGGAGCGGCGGTTCCTGTTGTCCTGCCCAGCCCAACCCAGCTCTGCCCTGCTCGCCGGTCCCCGGGTCGCCGCCGTGCCCACCGCTGGCAGTGCCCCGGCCGGGAGCCGGTCGGCGGAGGCGTCCCGCCGCGGCAGCTTTTCTTCCACCAGCTCCCTCATACCTGCCTCTGCTCCCCGCTCCCCGCGCCGGGACCCGCCGCACCGGGTCCCCGCGGGCCCCGGCCTCCCCCCGCCGCCTCCGCCGCTCCCGGGCGCGGCCCCCCAGCCACGGCCCTGCCCCCCGGCGCCCCCGCCGAGCTCCAGGCGCAGGGGCGGCGGTAGCATCCGCCGCCGGGAGCGGGGCCGGGCTCGGCGCCGGGAGCGGCGGCAGCTCACGCAGCCGCAGGGAAGAGGATCCGCCGGGAGCGGCGGCGGGACGGGCCGCCGAGCACGGCGCGGAGGATCGGCACATCGCCGCTCGGCCGGGGGCGGCTCTGCCAACCCCCGCCGCCGCCTCCCCGCCTCCCTCCCTCCCTCCTCCTTTCACTCCCCGCCCCTTGGTAGCGACATCCTTGCGAGTTTGCCTGGCTGCCCGTGCCCGTCGCTGGGCAGCCGGAGCCGCATCTCCCCCTCCATCAACTCCTGGGAGCCGCCAGCGGAGGGCAGGGACCCGAAGTTGCGGCCAGCCCGGAAAGGGGAAAGTAGCGGCAGCACGGAAAGGGCCGGAGCCCAG
>JAYRBT010000082.1:96589745-96632417 GCA_036023395.1 Myiotriccus ornatus
GAACGCGCCGAAACTTGTGCAAGTTGTGCGGCCCCGGGGCGGGCGCGGAGGCGGCGGCGGGGGGCGCCCCCTGCTGGCCGCGGGCGGGCTCCGTGCGGGGCCCGCGGGGCGGGGGCGGCCGCCGAGGGTCGGGATGACGGGGATCCCTCCTCCCTCCGTCCTCTCGCCCGCAGGGCCACTCGCGTGGTTTTGTGTACGCGTGTAGTTTTTATTTTTTTTTTTAAATTTTGTTTTTAATTTGAGCTCCGTGGGATTTCGGTGGCGCGCGGTCAGATTTGTTTCGTCGGGTATCTCCTGGTAGCATAACGGCAAAAGATGCCCTGAGACCTCTTGTTCACGCAGGAAAGGGTGAAGTAAAGCAAGCTTGAGTAGCCAATCCGAATTGTTCTTTTGCCAAGGATAAATTTTGGGGAACTTTGAAAATGCTTGGTTTTAAAAAATGTTTGTTTATTTGTTTATTTGTTTGTTTGTTTATTTATTTCTATAAAAGGAAACTTATCTTTGACTTTGTCAGTCAAAGTACTTTAAATATGTTCCGACAACACCTGCACAGCTTCAGAGAACTTTTGTTTCTGTTTCCACAGAAAGAACCAACATGCCAAGTGGAAGGAAATCTGAAACTGCTCTTTCGACAAGGAAGTGTTGGCTTTCTGCCTCTTTCACGTGTTTTTCTTTTGCATCATAATGGAAGAAGCAGGATTTTTTGAATCATTGAGGCCAAATTTGGGCAGCACTGGCTGAAGATAAGATGAAAAAAGACTTGAAAATATGTCAGTACTCTGTGACTATTAATTCAGATGCACTTTTCACAAAGAGAAGAAGAGCAGTTAAAAGCACTGCAGTTTCATCAAAAGGATCTAATGGAGAATCTCTGTTGATTTTTTCTCTAATTGTTTTCCTTCTTGCCCCTCCATGAATCCCAAAAGAGAAAGATGGAAAGAATGTGTACGGAAATTGAGATAAAGCAAAAACTGAAAACAATAACTTCAGTTTTGGAGTCTGTTTTCCAAGTGCTGTAAATTCCCTATTTTATCAAATCTAGCGCACTGTTTTGAATAAATTATGTCTTTTTTTTTGATCAGTGGAGTTTTTGTCAATTCTAAAAGTGGAATCTAACCTGACTGAAAGCTTTTTAAAAAGTTAGACCTATGACTCTGATTCCTTTTATCAGATGAAGTTTTTCAAATTATCAAGAGATAATGTTTCACTCTGTATACTGTGCATTGTTGACCTGTGTTTTATATGCATATCTTAGAGATTTTATTTTTAATCTGATTTTAGCATTTATGTTGTGTTGTGTTTAAGAAAAGTGTGAACAGACAAGGCACCTGAGATTTAAGTTTTCAAGAACCTTGTCATTTCAATGTTGTATCTCGGATTGCAAGTAGTCTGAGCCTCTGTTATAATGCACAGTATACGCTAAATCTTTTCTCCTAAAAATATGCCTTAAGATAATAGATTTTTTTACTAACTGGATGAAATTTTTATATCTGGACATTGTGTTTTGTAAGGAAATGCATGTCTGGGGAAAAGGAGCAGCCTAATGGATCATGGCTCTGATGTTTGCGGGGCATACTTTATTTCTAGCATTAATGATGTTTGATGTCTTTGCTTTTGAAGAATCTGTAAGCAATTACTCTGATTGGGTAACTTTCATAGAAAATGTAGATCAGTATGAAAAACAGCAACTTGAAGGCCTTAGTGCTGAGCAGAAGCTGAAAAAAACAGTCCTTCATCCAAGTTTGTATTTTGATGCTCAAGATGTTCAAGCACTGAGGCAGAAGGCTCACACAAGCCATTTGCATCTCTTTAGAGTCATCAGAAGTGCCGTGACGGTTATGCTCTCCAACCCTTTATACTATCTACCTCCACCCAAGTACGCTGATTTTGCTGCGAAGTGGAATGAGATTTATGGTAACAATCTGCCACCTCTAGCATTTTATTGTCTGCTGTGCCCCGAAGATAAAGCTGCATTTGATTTTACCATAGAATATATGGATAGAATGGCTG
This sequence comes from Myiotriccus ornatus, assembly GCA_036023395.1. NCBI lineage: Eukaryota > Metazoa > Chordata > Aves > Passeriformes > Tyrannidae > Myiotriccus > Myiotriccus ornatus. Next base: position 96,591,756 of record JAYRBT010000082.1, read on the forward strand.
GCTACAAAAACTGGTTGGTTGAGAATGCACCTGGAGATGAAGTGCCACTTGGTCACTCCCTAACAGGATTTGCTACTGCTTTTGACTTCTTGTATAATTCACTGGAAAATGAGAGAAGGCAAAAATATCTGGAGAAGATATGGTCTGTAAGTGAGGAAATGTATGAGTACTCCAAGGTTCGTTCCTGGGGAAAGCAGCTTCTGCATAATCACCAGGCAACCAATATGCTTGCTTTGCTTATTGGGGCTTTGGTTGCAGGAGTGGACAAAGGATCTCGGGCAAATATCTGGAAGCACACTGTTGTTGATGTGATGGAGAAAACCATGTTTCTGCTCAATCATATTGTAGATGGGTCTCTAGATGAGGGAGTAGCTTACGGGAGTTACACAGCCAAGTCAGTAACCCAGTATGTTTTCCTGGCCCAGCGACACTTTGGTATTAACAACCTGGAGAATAACTGGCTCAAAATGCACTTTTGGTTTTACTATGCCACCCTATTACCAGGCTTTCAGAGGACTGTGGGCGTAGCGGATTCTAATTACAACTGGTTTTATGGTCCTGAGAGCCAGCTGGTTTTCTTGGACAAATTTGTAATGAAGAATGGAGCCGGCAACTGGCTGGCACAGCAGATTAGAAAACACAGACCCAAGGATGGGCCAATGGTGCCATCCACTGCACAGAGGTGGAGCACATTACATACTGAATTTATATGGTATGCTGCTGAAATCACTCCTCAGCCTCCTCCTGACTATGGTACTGCTAAAATGCATGTGTTTCCTAACTGGGGAGTTGTTACTTACGGGGCTGGATTGCCAAACAGTCAGACAAACACCTTTGTGTCCTTTAAGTCTGGAAAACTCGGTGGACGTGCTGTATATGATATCGTTCACTTTCAACCCTATACCTGGATTGACGGGTGGAGAAGTTTCAATCCAGGACATGAACATCCTGATCAGAACTCTTTCACTTTTGCTCCCAATGGACAGGTGTTTGTATCTGAGGCTCTTTATGGACCTAAACTGAGCCACCTAAACAATGTCTTGGTCTTTGCTCCATCTCCTACAAGCCAGTGCAACCAGCCTTGGGAAGGACAGCTTGGCGAATGTGCCCAGTGGCTGAAGTGGATTGGTGATGAGGTTGGAGACTCAACTGGAGAAATTATAACAGCCTCCCAGGCTGGAGACATGATGTTTGTGAGTGGTGAGGCGGTATCTGCTTACACATCAGCAATGAAACTGAAAAGCGTGTATCGTGTTTTGCTGCTCCTAAATTCTCAGACACTGTTAGTAGTAGACCATATTGAGAAGGAGGAAGACTCTCCTGTTAATTCTGTCAGTGCCTTTTTTCATAATCTTGACATTGATTTTAAGTACATACCCTATAAGTTTAAGAACAAGTACAGTGGAGCTATGATGGATGTGTGGGATGCCTACTACAAGATGTTTTGGTTTGATCATCGTGGGAGTAGCCCTGTTGCTAGGATACAGGAGGCTGAACAAGCAGCTGAATTCAAAAAGCGATGGACTCAGTTTGTAAATGTTACCTTTCCAATGAAAAATACGCTTACAAGGATTGTTTACCTTTTCTATGGCCCGTATGTCAATGTTTCTGACTGTAGACTCATAGATAATGCCAAATCTGGATTTCAGATTTCACTCAGTGTCAACCACACCGAAAATACCATCTCTGTTGTGACCGAGTATCAGAATTTAAAGGCAAGGTTCGATTACTTGGGATTTGGTGGTTTTGCCAAAGTAATTCATGAAAATAAAGTGACCAAGTTTGGTCTTGGTACTGAATCTGTGAAAAAAGAGATAAAAAATAATAGGGCGGTTTTCCCATTTGGATTCAAAGTGAACATAATCGCAGGGTTAATTTTGGGTGTCAGTTTGGTCGTATTGGCTTTTCAGTGGCGGTTTTACATATCCTTCGGTAAAATGTTGCGCTGGATTCTGATACTGGTTGTCACACTGTGGCTTATTGAATTGGTGGATGTGTGGAGCATGTGTACTCAGCCCATCTGTGCAAAATGGAGCAGTGACATGACAAGGCTAGAACATGATAAAGGCAATAAAGCCAAACAATTAGAAGGAAACCCCGTTGTTTTGCCAGATGTTATCATTACTTCACTTCCCACTTCTGGTGCAGAAATTTTAAAACAGCTGTTTTTCAATACCAGTGACTTTTTATACATCAGAATACCTACACCCTATCTTGAAATTCCTGAGACTGAATTTAAAATTGATTCCTTTGTAGATCCATGTGAATGGAAGGTTTCTGATGTTCGGAATGGTAATTTTCGTCTTATCCAAGGGTGGCTCCAGTCTCTAGTTCGAGATACAAAGTTGCATTTACAAAACATTCATTTATATGAAGCTAGCAGAAGTAAAGTTGCTCAGCATTCTGCATTAAGCAAGGACAAAAAGAAAAGATCCAGAAAGAGAGAATCCCTGTCAGAGCAAAAAAGCAGGGCAAGAGGGAGTCAAGAAAAAGATGCTGAATATATCAGGGAACTGAGAAGACATCTCATCTATTACCCTAATGCACGGCCTGTGCTTAGTTTAAGCAGTGGGAGCTGGACATTAAAGCTTCCCTTCTTTCAGGAAATCCTAGGACCATCGATGAAAGCTTTATACGTAGTGAGGGACCCACGGGCATGGGTCTATTCAATGTTATACAAAAATAAGCCAAGCCTTTACTCCTTAAAAAATGTTCCACAACACTTGGCTGCGATATTTAAAGGGGAGAATGGTAAAGAAAAATGTAGTCTAAATGAAGGCTATGCCTCCGAATATGAATCACTGAGAAAAGAATTTTCAAATTCTAATTCAAATCCTATTTCTGTGTTGTCCTATTTATGGCTAGCAAACACAGCAGCAGCAATGAGAATAAATGGGGACTTGCTCCCAACAAATTATCAGCTGGTCAAGTTTGAAGATATTGTGAACTTTCCTCAGAAGACAGCTGAAACAATTTTTGCCTTTCTTGGTATTCCTCTTCCTCCTGCTAGCTTAAACCAAATATTATTTGCCACCTCCACCAGTCTTTTCTATCTTCCTTATGAAGGGGAAATTTCACCAAGTAGCATTCATGCCTGGAAAAAAAACATGCCCCATGAAGAGATTAGACAAATTGAGGATATCTGTTATTCACTGATGGACCACTTAGGATACCCAAAGTTTATAGAATAAATGCTGCCGGTCAGCAGAAATTTGCACTAATGATCTCTGACTCCAAATTTGTGGATAAATACTATAGAAGTTTGTTTATTCTTGTAAAATGTGTACAGTCTGCTACTTTCAGAGAGATTATTTTAAGAAAAAAGTAAACTTTTTTTCACTGTTCTTGAAACTAGAGCATTTTTTGTTTGTTTTGATTTCTTTAAAAAGAAATTGTAACTACTTTTGATTTGTTTTCTTTTAAAAAGAAATTGTAACTACTTTTGCTGCCTTTCAGAAAAAGCTGTGTGAACCTTTGCAGAACTAGCATCTGGGACCTCTATAGCTCAGGGGATTAGTAATAGAACAGAGAGATTTTCACCTCCAACTCACCAGTCTGATTCCAGCCCAAGTGGTTAGTTCCTGAAAGTACTTATCATTTGATGATTGTATGATGCTTATATGCAATTATACTTGTTAAACTGGTCCTGTTCCCAGTGTGATAATTGACGCCCTTGAACGGGTTTACTGATGCATTCTGTCTGTGTCTCATTGGTCACTATAGTGGTGCAAAATAAACGTAAGCTAAGATTTAGGGTTGTTCAGCATCCCTTCAGCAGGAGGAAACAACATTTGAGTAAATCTAGTTCCTTATTTACAGTCTGAGCAGAGAGACCTGGGACTGACATCGATGTGGATATGAAATCTCATTGTAGGATATGGTTCCTTCAGCTCAGAGATGTGGTACTTAAACTGGGTTTTGAAGTAGGAAAAGAAAAGGGACAAAATCTAAGAAACTAGCAAGATTCCCCAAATGAGCAGTTAAATTTGGATAAGATTTTGTGTAGTTTTGGCCTCAACATAACCTAATTTTGAAGGTTATTAACATACTGACTTCTTGCACTGCTTTATCCTGTACCTCTTGTCTGAGAGGTATTGCACAGATTTTCTCTTTTTGAGTGACACTCTTCCATTCTTCTTTGTTGTAACACATTTCTCTGGTGATTCTTGTGCATAATTTCTCTGGGACCAGTGCAAATATTTGATGTCATTGGGCATTGTTTATTGCTGATGTTGCATAAAGTGGCTGTCTGAGATTTAGAAGACCTCAGATAAACCTCTAGGTCTGTGTTGCTGAGGGATGTTTTGCTTGTCTGTATCATGAATTTCTGAAGGATAGCCATTGCTAACCTCAGGTCTTCTTTCAGCAAGGGGAGAGATCTGAAAATCACCTGTCCCTCAGCCACCTCACATTTGAGTGATGTTTCCCTGCAGTAAACTATTTCCGAAGTTGTCCTATTTTTATAATGATTAGTGTTTCTTTAACACGATGCTCTACTGTTGTTTTGGTTTGGAAACAGATAGGCCTGATAGGATAGATGTATATTTGTCACAGCTTATTTTCTTCTTGAGTCACACTCTTTGTTTCACATGCCCATTAAAAAAAAAAATTCCCATTTCCCAATTTAACTTGCTCAGCATTCCCTGGAAATGCATGCATATTGTAAATGTCTGCAGATGTGTAAATCATATCACAAAGACATCTATTTCCTTTACCACCTGTTTTTCATTACAAATGGAATTGTCTTGAAATATGCTTTGGTTTGTGGAAGCTGGAATCAGAGCTCTGGCTTATTATATTGAAATATGTGTGTAAGTGCTATTTATTTGGGTGGTAAACATTAGGCAATGTCAAAAGTGCAGTGAGTTTCTTTGCACAGATTACAGGTACCCTTGCTGATTTTTAATGTTTAGAAGTTCTTGTCTTTTCTTCTAATCTTAGTATTATGTCCCTGTCTTACTCCACTATTTTGTCCCTCCCATACACACATTTCATATCCTTTGGATCACATTGGGATATTTCATTATGACCTAGATAAAAATAGCTCTTTCTCAGTCAGTCATTATTATGCAAAAAAAGGCCTCTAACATGATAAAACTATTGAGAATTTGTCGTCTCACAATAACTTACCTGTCCTTTACTAGGGATAGTTTTATTTTCCCCTTCAAACCTATGTTTCACCCTTGGCTAGATGGAATGCCATGTTAAAAGAAATATTAAGCAAGCAAATATACATTGATATTTTAGTGAAACTTTGGTTTCCAAGTATCATTCTCTCAAACTGACTTCTCTCTGAAGCCATTTTTGATCGTATGTTAAAAAAAAAAATTATGATGTCTGTACAGTTTGTACTTGATGGAATAAATTTCAGCATTCGCCTTCTATTTCCATGATTTACACTCTAGAACCAGAACAAATAAAAAGGCTTTGTTCTCTCAGATGTTTTAGGGCAACTGAAGGTAAGATTTTGTGGGTATACAGAGTTATTCTCTTGTCACTAGAACCCAGAGAAAGAATGGTCACTACATAGACACGGACAGTAACCTCCCCTTTCTCGATGTAGTAATGTTTAAGACTTTCAATAAACTTTGAGAATTGTTCAACCTTTTTGAAAAGCATGCCTGTTTAGGTACATTGTATTGAAAAGTGTTCTGCTTATGAAAACTAGTCTCAGTACTTTATCTTAACTTTGCTTCCTTTTTCTCCTTCTGTTAAATGTTGATGCTTATTTGTAGTATATTGTGGTTTGAATTGTCCAATTATGACACAGCTAAGATTTTGATGTATTTTTTTTAAAAGGCAGGCTTTATTTGAATGCTTATCTCTGAATCATATTTGGAAGCATAAGAAAAATAAAAACCAAGGAAAACATGTCAGTTATTTACTTACTTTGTAACTAAGTGACATTGGCCCTGGGGAGATGCACATAGGTCTTGGCATTCAGCTATCAAATAGCTTAAATCTATAGTCTCTGAGCGCATCTAAATGCCTCTCTTGCTCCCAGTAGGCTTTTTCTGAGAGCAACATCTGTGTAGATGAGCCTCAGTATCATGGTCAGCTTCATTCTTTTCACCCTCTTAACACACAGTGGCCATGCAGTCCTCATCAGATTTATGTTTGAACAGTTAATTTGCCAGATCTGGAGTTTAATTTCTATAAAAGATCCTCTATTATGTAAAATATACGACACAGCTCATTTGACAGTGTAATACCATTCTGATAGTGTTAAAATGAAATTTAAACAAAAACTTCTTTTCCAGTTTTATAAAGTTTTTGTTAACTGATTTGTAAAGCTGCAGTCACGGGTAAGAATTTTTTTTTATTTGTTTCACTTGCTGTTGAAAAAATGGTATGACTGCTAGCAAACTTCTGTCCATCCTACAGTCAATTATTTTCATTATTAGAGACATTATTTATTTGATGAACATAAACATACATTAACTGGAATGTAATACTGCACTTCCTGAAAACATTTGAAGTGTACAGTTCAAGATTAAGGATGAAAACATGTGATCTCAATATTTCTGTAAGTTAAAAAAGTTAACCCCTTTGCAAGTGGCCCATATACTGGGTTCTGTATATTGTAATATTTTGTAATTAGAAACTGTGATATTTCTTTAGGTGACTTAGTAATTTATCAAAATTATTTCTTTTTTTTTACACAAATTTTCAAGAGGATAATACTAGATCTTAACAGTTCTGTTGTCCGAGTGATCAGAGCAACATAAGCTTTTATTCCTTTCTCTAGACTCCCCTTTAGCTTTGGTTCAGACTGAAACCTTTGTTTAAATCACATAATGGATGGGCTGTCTTCCAAATGAAGAGTCTGTCTGGAGACACAGTCTCAAATTCCATATTTACATATTGTGGAATATTATTGATTCGGAGTTATGAGTCAAAACTGTAAATTGAGAGCTGCTCAGATTTGGAACGTAAATGGAATGATACCATGCCGACCTCAATTAATGTTGTGCTATCGATTTCAACAAGAACAAAATACTATCATCTACTATTATCAAACTGTTATCATCTAGTTAGCTTAAATATTCCAAAACAGAAGAAATTAAAGGAAGTAAATACCTCAAATGATCATGAAATATTATTGTTCTTCTTATGTGATGACAAGAGGAAGTGTATTTTAATAACGTAAAAAAATAAAATTGCTCTGTAACTAATCAAAACTACCTGTAGGCTGTCTGATGAATTTATAAGCTCACTGAAGGAGGTGTAGAAACAAAGAGATATTCAAAATAATCTACAAAGTACAGTTTTCAAATGTCAGGACTTTGATTTTCTTCAGTGAGGAGAAATTTGCTGATATGTGATCAACACTGTTCTCATAAAAGATGTGGATGGGTAATCTTGGTCTGTCTCAGAACATACTTAATAATGGGAAAGTGCTATTTCATGTTGCCGAAATGATACTGTTTTAAATTAAACTATACATCTTTTGAGCTGACAATATGCTGAGAGTTATGTGTGGTGGAGGAAAACAAGGACAGTCTCATTTCATTCACAGTTGTCTATAAGAGAATAATTTCTGAAAGGCTCTTAATTTATGTTGGTATAAATTCATCACTTTGTTTACCACCTTTACTGAGAAAGTGTGGAGTTTATGGGGAGTTTATTGTGGAGTTTATGAACATGACCTGAAATAATCTATTTCACATTAGGTAATTTAACTTCCTTACCTAAATAAGGAGCTTTGTCACCCTAGACTCAATCGAAAGTGTATGCTGCCTTCAAAGGTAAATCAGGTATTGCTTCCATCTTTTTAAATACTCAACAGCCAAGAGTGATGAAACTCTTAAATTACATGCCCACTGACAGACTTCAAATGAGGTAGAATGAATTTAGATTTATATGTGTATGGTCTTACATGTAAGTAGATTTCTGTGTCTGAGCAGTTCTAGTGCATACACTGTCCAAACAAAATTTTGTGAAACATCCTGCATAAAATAAAGCTATTGTTAGTAAAATAATACGTTTGTGTTATTCTTCTTTTTTTTTTTTCCAAAATTATTTCACCACTTAGGATATCACAAAACTTTGTGATGTGGTCAAGTGTATGTATTTAAAATTCAAAAATAGTGGTATTTTTGTTTGCTTTGAATATGGAAACCAGTTACCTTTCAGAAAGTATTGATAGCAAAACATGATTTTTCTGCCCTTGTATCCACAGTAAGTACATTTGGTGTTAAGTAAAAGACCACAAAATAGCTATATTCCTAGAACAGATAGTGTGATTTCCCATTCAGTTCTTGGGACAGTTGGTTCAATCCATAATTCTGAAGTCCCTAGTCTATAAACATGTAGCTATATGCAAACTGTATATTTAGAATAGTGCCTCCTCTAGTTCCTGAACTATACACAGGAATTTTTTCAGAGACCATTCTTGAAATTAAGTGTAGATAAGCAAGTTGCTGTGACCATGAATGTCCTCTAGTGTGATTTTTTTGTTGTTTTTTTAAAGACTCATAGTCAAGATGATTGGAATAACTGAAGCTCTCTGGATCTCTTTTGCTCAATGTGGGCTGGCACAGGCAGCGTCTATCAGATCCAGAGGCACAGGTAGTTCAGCATCCTTATTGCTGCAAAGATCTATAATAGACTGCAGGTGCATCTCAGTTGCATCTAGTGTTCTGCAGCAGAGTTTTGCAGGTTTAATTGATTTTTTTTTTGTTTCTTTAATCTAGAAGAATATGCTTGGGATATACCTTAAACATAGCAAGAATAAGACCTAATTTTATCTCTCCTGTGAACTTCAGCATGTTGTAAAGCAGAAGTTTGCATGTTTTTGAGTCTTTTTGATATGAAATTTATCTGTGAAATAGGTTTAGTGTTGGGTTTTTTTAATTGGGGTTTTTATGGTGTTTTTTTCTGGTTTGGTTCTGGGTTTTTTTGTTTGTGTGTTGTGTGTGGTTTTGGGGTTTTTTTCTGGAGGGTGTTAGCCCTGTGTTGCCCCTGTTAGTGGCTGCTGAATGATTGTGCAGTATGTACTTTTGCTTTGTAGGTCATCTTAGGTCATGTCACTGTGCGCTCACAAGTAATTTTTTTTTTTTACCTTCTGATTCTTTAGCCCATTTTTGGCTTTTGGGAGAGTTACATGGAAAATGCCTGTTATGATAGGAACAACAAGGTGTGTTGTAAAAAAATGTTGCTGTCTATTGCAAATTCTTTGACAATATTTCTCTCCAGCTATTTTCTGAAAGGTTGTTCACAGGGAATAAATGCTATGTACGAAACTGAGGAAACTAATACTAGGAGCATGATAAAAGGTGGGCTGTCAGAGATAATTAATGCATACTTCTATCTGTGAAATCCATTAATATTTTCCCTCTTAATTGCTTTTCTAAGAGAGCAATGGCTTACATTTTCTTTGGACTCTTTTTAAAACCTTTTTGTGTTTTCATCGTACAGCTTGCCTTGAAATAGACTTTTCCCCCATGTTTTCTGAATCTTATTTTGAAATGTTAATTTTGTTACTTTTTGAACCTTCTTCTGTGTTTCAGGATCTTCGAGTCTGTTCTCTTCATAAATTACATCCTACAGCTGCCACTTGATTTCAAGGAACATAATCTCAGGAGTGGTGAGGACTATGATAGGTACAGAGAAATGAACTGAGAAACAGGACAAACAAAACATTCAACTGCTGAGGAGAACAGACTTTAAAATATGTGTTGGAATATTTAGGTCTTAATGAGCTGACATATCATGCACTCTCAATGCCTGAATAATAGACTTTATTATTCACTTTAACTGATCAGCTGAACATGGTTTCAAAATACCAAATGAATACTGATGGAAAGAGAAGTTAAAAGGAAGTTTTGTTTGTATTTATTTTGATTTTTTTCCTTCAAAGCAGTGTTATTGTTTCATATTCCCAAGCTGTGTTAATTTGTAGCAGGATAGCTATTAACCAATGTAGCTCTATAACAAAATTGTTGCCACCAAAGGATGCTTTTCAATGATAGGATGCAGCTTTGCCTGCTGGGTATAGATTCAATATTGATGATTTCTCAACTACCATCATCCTTTGGTGACATTTGAAAGAAAGATTTACTTCTGCAATAATAAATTTTTCATGTTAAAGAATGGACTGCATTGTTGCTGAGCAAAATAGAGGTGATATGAAAACCTGTGTATTATAGACATAATGCTATCAGTTAGTCATATTTTTAAAAGTATGGGTGTAGCCCTCATCTATTCCTCAACCATAATTACTAACCTTCATAACACTCTTTAATTGCAGGCTAGGCTAAGATTAATTTTCTTCTATTTGCTGAAAAAAAAGAGCAAACCTACGTGAAAATACCCTGGCTTTACTGATATACTAGGAGTTTTTAAAGTTGCTGTCATGTAAATATATGTCTGTACCCCTAAATCTGTCCAGGTTACACTTGTAAATCTTCCATAATGAATGGTCCTGTTGATTTCAGTGAATAGGAATTTACTTATTTGTATTCCATCTTTCTCTAATAATAGCCACGCCTTAGTACTCTTAATACATGAAGTGAATGGAATGATTAGTAAAGAGCCAATCTAGACAATATACAAAGATTTCTGGTTTTCATTGTTCACAGTTTGTTGAAACTGTTTGCCAGCAATCTGCTTCATCTGCATTTAGCTCAGTTTGCTCTGCATAGCAACAGATTCATAACACCCTTTGAAGAATCTCCCTTGAGAAGTTTAGAAGTTAAAGGTACAGTTTTAAACAGCTAATGTATTTATCGTTGCTTTAGTGCCTCTTAAGTTAATAAAGATAAAATTTTCTTTTTGATTTAAAGGTGCAGGGAAAATGAAAGGAAAAAAATTACATTTCTTTGAAAGTTAAATGTAAATATATAGTTTATATAAAAAGGTGTTTAGATGTTATTAAAGTTTAGGAAAAAATCTGTAGGGTCAGTTTAGCAAAACTGCTATTAAGTGTGTTATTAAGGTATTACTACTTGTTCTCTATAATGTATCCTGCAAAACAGGTACAAATATGACCAATTTGCTTTTGTTGGATTTCTGAAACAGAATCAGCTATATACACAAGCAATTTTTAACTGAAAGTAGATGCAATAACCTCATGAAAAGGTGGTTTTTACCCTATTTAGATACCGTGCAGTTTCTCTTTTACTTAGAGACTTTTATTTTGTGTTTTCAGTGAATAATTAATAACTCCATTTTAATTTAATTTTTTGTTACTATTACAGGTGTATTATTTATAGTGGGAGAAATGCTCTATAACTTTAAAGATCTCATAGTCTAAACAGTAAATTTCTATTAACATCTATATTTTAGAGACTAAAATTCAGTAACTTACATAAGGCTTATAGATGATTCTATGGGTGTAATGGAAGTTGAATTTAAATAGCTCAAATCTCAATCTGATTCCATGAATCACTTGCAGTTTATCCTTAAACATAATCATTTGCAGTATAGTCAAAGAATCATTTAGGTTGGAAAAGACCCTTAAGATCATCAACGCCAACCCAACACTGCCAAGTCCACTAAACCTTGTCTACAGGTGCCATGCTCTCACATTTTTTAAACACCTCCAGGGATTGTGAGGCAATTCCCTGGGCAGACCTCTCCAGTGCTTGACAATCGCTTTGGTGAAGAAATTTTTCTTAATATCCTTGCCTGACACAACTTGAGGCCATTTCCTCTTGTTCTGTCATTTGTTATTTGGGAGAAGTGACTGACCCCCACCTTGCTAAAACCTCCTTTCAGGTAGTTATAGAGAATGATAAAATCCCCCCTCAACCTTTTTTTCTTCAAACTAAACAACCCCAACTCCCTCAGCTGCGCTGCCTCAGACTTGTGCTCCAGACCCTTCACTGGCTTCATTGCCCTTCTTTGGATACACTCCAGCATCTCAATGTCTTTCTTGTAGTGAGGGGCTTCTCAACCTTTTGTCTAAAATCAAGTATAGTCTAGCATAGTATAAATGTTGTGCATATGTAGTACCCATTTCCTAAAATTCTGCTAATTTTGGGAGTCAAAATGCTGAAAATCAAGCAATGTCTGTAGTGTTGAACTAAGTCATACACTGAAAATATATGCAATGAAGTGCACAGAGATTTGAGGATGATGAAGGCTCTCCGCAAATACACTGAATTTGTTTTGAGTTTAGAACATAAACCAGGCTCTGACATAGGAAGCTTACTGGGAAATGTTTAGGTTGTGGCTTGCTTTCCTTGCCAATCAAGCACTTCTTTTTTTCTTAATGTGGCATCTCAGCTGAAAGTTTACTAAGACTGACCATTCTATGCTTCTTATCTTTTTTATCTTCTGTAGTTTCCCTATAAGACTTCTATTTATCTATTTTAGAAAGATATATTTGTTTATCAAGAGTGAATTTGATGAACTGTTTCATTACATTTTCCTTCTATTGCTTTAAAAATAGAAATCGTACTTGCAGGCATTTTGTGAAGGAATCCATCAGAATTTCTTAAAGTCACAAATTAGAGAAAGTAGTCAGAATATAACTGTGGTTGCAAACTCCAACAGACACTTCAGAATGTCATCTTATACCAACAAAAAGAATTTAACCTTATTTTCTCTGCTGCAACTTTATTGCTATAGTTGTACACACCCTTTTTATTTAAAATAAGCTAAAAAATACCTTCATCAAAACAAATACATATAGTTCACGGTTGTAATCATTATTATTGTGAATAGCTCATAGCTGGAATTCTGTGGTAAACCAAATCTGCAATATCTTTTGCACCCTTTGTGAATTCAACTGCGACAAAATTGCCAGTAAATTAATAGGTTTCTTGCTCTGAGGTAAATCTGTTCATAGCACTGAAAACACTGGCAAACACATCAAGAAAAATTAATTTACCAATATTTTACCTTTTTTTTTCTTGTAGATCTTATTTACAAGTTAAAGTTGAGTATTCTGTTTTTATTTTGCCATAAAAATGTACCTGTAAATTTTGTTATCTGAATCTCTCCAAAATTTGGAGAGAGACAAAATTTACTGCAAGAAGAAGAAACTAGCCCTATTAGAAATCTGAGTTTGTTTAATTGACTAGACATTAACATTAACAAATGTTAAACTATTTTAAATCTTTTTAGGAAATGGTCTGTACTGGTTACATTTCTTTTAACTTTGAGTTATAAATGTACTTCTTCTAAAAGAAATCCTCAGTGATACCTCAAATCTATGTCATTGTAATTCTGTTAAATAGAAACATTTCCTGGGTGATGGACATTCTAGAGATCCTGCAGAAAGTGCTAATGTATATTAAATTAACAGGTCGTATTAAACATTACCTCTGGACTCAAGGGCACTCCTTATGTTCTGCACTCAGTACCCACAGAGAATATATGTTACAGCAATGGACCATTCAGTTCTTATTGAAAAATGATTGTAAAAGTGGCCTAAGATCTTTACCAAGAAGATTAGTATATCAAAAATAGTTGGTTTTCATATCAGAATGAGAACTTTGACTCTTGAACTGTGAATACCAAGGCACAACATGACTTCTTATCCTGCTGTTATCTTTTTAGGATGAAATAATAGGATGTTCTTTGATGTCCTGATACCAACACAAAAGCTGTGTCAAGAAGAAAAAATAGTAGTTTTAATCAATATGTAGCAATGTCTCTTGCCTGAATGTATATAGAATCACATTTTTTAGGGTATATATTTCTAACTGAAGTCAGTATCTACTGGTGCTAGGAAAACATGATGATATGCTAGCTCATATTATGCATTGACAGAAGAAGTAGTCAATACAGAATAGCTTATAGCCTAGAGTTTTTCATTTTTGCAGTTTAGTATTGCCAAAAATACATTGTAAATAGAATATTTTTATCGTGCTCACAGGGCATACTCTAAGCTGTGGAAAGAATGATCTCTTTTTTCATCAGAAGGCTTAGCAGATTTTTTTTTTTTTTTGCTATGTCTTTCACTGGTGACAGCACAGCAGAGCAAAAGGACATAGCTGGAGGAGAAGATATATGCCAGAATGTCCCTGCCATGTGATGGCCCTCAGGAGTGTCACCTTTGCTGTGCAGCCACAAGTATAAACTAGAAACCTATTGCTTCCTAACTCATGGATAAAATCTTGGAAATCTCTTACTTCTGAGCACCCTACAGACTCAGAAATGAGAAGGATTTAAAAAAATATCATTTTAAAGTATTTTTGACCTCATAACATATGAGATAATCACACAACTTCCATGACCTTGACTGATATTCTTAAAAGGTTGAAAATGCTCAGATGTGGGATACGTAGTCCTGTAAAAGAAAACGTAATTTTCTGGAGTGTTAGAAACACAATAATTTAGCTCATCAGGCTATAAATGTATGACAGAGCAGAACTCGTGAGCAGACAAGTAAATTGACAGAACCGACTTCTGAACAGCTGGTTCAGACTGATAGCTGTGGCTAGAGTCAGCACAAAGGCTGTTATGTGGCCTCATTCAGGTGTCATAAGGAGGCTAGAGGCTCCACTCCCTTTAATTTCTTATGCTGGTGAAAGATGCCATTGTAGATCCTTCATACTTCTGAACCAGTGAAATATGCCTGTGCAAGGCGTGGTATGTACAAGGCCAAGTTCAAGGAACTGGGCTGACAGTGGGGATGAGAAGAAGGAAGCATGTAGTATGAATGAAAAGGCAGTGGCAGCTTGAGATGAACAACAGGAAGAAAAAGGGGTGAGATAGGATTACTTTGTAGAGGTCTGGAGAATCTAGACATTTACAAGGATGCAAAAATTTGGCATGTTAACAAGTGTCTGCTGTAATGCATGTAATGATACCAGTCTCCGTTAGCTGTTGTGCAATGTGGTTATCATTTCAGGTTTCTGCAAAGGTGAACAGCACAATTGGTTCTGCAAAGAAGCCTCATTTAATTTTATAATTAAGTACTTTTTACAAAAGTGAAAACTGCTAACGTCATGTCAGGTTTGTTTAATGACAAATTAGGTCTCAGAATGTAACATCTGGAGGGTTAGTTTTGGTTTTAATTTTTTTTTTTTTTTAATCACAGATTTGCATTAGATATAGACTCATAAAATATGTGCCTCTGTGAACTGCTAAAAATAAAACATAAGAATGAGGGATATGAGAGCTTTCTATTTCCAAGCATTTTGAATGAAATACTTTAAAACTGGGATGTCGTTTGCAAAATCTCTAGGTCTCCTACTTCAGTGTTCTGAAACTAGATTGTAGCAAAATAATTTTGTGACAAAATCCTACGTCACATCACTTATATTCTTTGTTTTCAATTTTTTTTCACATATCTCCTATGCATTTGGTGTTTTATTTATTTTCTGTGAATAAACACTGAACAGCCATATGTCTGTATCCTTGAAATCCAGTTGCTTTAGCACTTTTACCGCTGTAAATTAGCATAGTACCACTGACGATAATGAAGCTGAGCAGGGCTGCAACAGCTGAGGTTAGATAGACTTTTTTCTGCAGAAGAAATATCAGTGTGGAGCAGAGACTTCATCTTGATGACAGGGTGGCATAAGATCTGGGAGGTGAGCCAGAAGACAGCTACTGTAAAACTCATCCTGTGCAATGCATTATGTTCCCCCCATTTGCCCCTCCTCCTTTCCTTCTGTAGTTGAAAAAGGAGCTCTGTCCACAGCCCGATTACAACGGGGAAAAGAGATCTTTTTAATGATTTAACCTCCTTTGTTTCTGTGTGTTGGCTTCTGTTCATTTAGATAAATAAATAAAAGCTCTCATTATTGTTGTGTAATCAGCCTGCAATCAGAAACACAAAGGGAAAATACTGACTGGCACTTGAACTACATACTACTTTGTTCTCTTACAAGGCAGTATGGCAGTCTCTGCTCTGATTATGAATAAAGAAAGATACTGAATCTTTATCTAAAAGCTGTGCAAGAACTAGCTGGGCACCTATTTGGGCACCTGAATAGTGAAAAACCTATTGATAGCAAAATAGATCACAGAGGTTTAAAAGATTGAAAGACAGGCCAGGTGCTTGCTAAGCTTTAGATTTACAGCTCTCTTTGAAGACCTGACTGAAATCATAATGATAAAGGATTTTTACTTAGCATGCCTGCTATGCTTTTGTGAGAAATCAGGTATCTTGGACTGTGTCCATACCTATGTGCCGAACTCCTTGGCAGCATATTCCTGGGACTGGTTTCTATTCAGGGTACTTTTATATGAGCTCTGAATCTACATGTCCAGACTTATCTCATGGCTACATCCTGCACCCGGATTCTGGAACTCAGTACATGTCCCAGATCTGATAATGTAGTCACATTCTGAAGAGACTTGCCAACAGTGTAGTTTTTTGGGGTTTTTTTGCAGAGCACAATAACAAAGGATGATGCCTGCTCTGCTTTCATATGATGAAATCAAGAAACCCCAGCGATTTCAATTCAGTTTCATTTAAAAATAATATCCTTTAATTTGAAACCTGCACAGGTGAAATTGAAATAAAGGTTTAAATCAGAATCTTCAAAGTTGATTGTCATCCGATATGTTAGAAAGTAAAGGTAAAGTAGTTTGACAAGGCGGTAGGAGTTTGTTGTTTTTTCTAATTGGTTCATTTCCCTCTTTCTTTGAAGTGTATGACACTCCTTGGCTGCCTTTTCTGCTGCATGAATGCACAATGCTGCTTGTGTTTTGGTACAGGCCATCTGAACAGAAGACCTAGTTAAGATCAACGAGATTAGAACTTATTTAGAAAATATTATATGAAGACCAGCCAAGTAAGCCAAAAATAATGTGAATAAAAACCCCTGAACTTAATTTGAAATTATCTTTCAAGCAAGAAAAAGGAAGGAATTAATTAGCCTAACCTTCAGGTGCAACAGCAAAGGATATACTTGCATAAAACTGCATGTGAGGGCTGAGATGTTGTCCAAGAGGCACCCTTTCTACCCTTTCTATCCTTTCTCTCTCTCGAATTTGTAGCCATGTCAACTGTAATGCTTCATTGGTCTCCTGTCACAGGCTTTCTTTATGATAGTGTCACCTTATAAAGAGGATTCTGAGTTGAATCGTCCAAAGTGAGGTTTCCTTATTCTTGGCAAGTTTTCTGCAGCAGATGTTAGAGAAATTACAATCCAACAGAATTACAGGTGTTCTGCTGTTCTGCCCAGATTTGATATTGGCTTTTTAAAACCCAATCCCCAGAGACTCAATGAGTAAGTGGTTTTTAAAATCAGAAGTTTTTCTCTGGGTCTTAAAGCTAATGTATATCTGTTTTAATGTGTACAACCCAGCTTATAGCTCTTTTGCCTCCAGCCTTTTCTAGCTAATATTAGGCCACCAGCAAGAGGAGTGGGTATGAGAAGATTACTCTTGAGATCCCTACAGTTATAAATTCAATCCCATTTGATAAACAGAGAAGTCCCTCACAGATCTGAGGGACATGGATCTTAGCCCATTTTTCCTCAAGCACATAACCTAACATAGATGAATTAGGGCTGGAGATTTTGGAGTCCCATAGCTACCACATTTCCACTGGCTTTTCTTCTCCAAACTAATAGCTTGAAGGGGGGGGGATAAGGTCAAAAAAAAAAGAAGGAGTTAAGGAGAAATTCTTGGTTTTCTATCAGTGACTTGTCCTTCAGAATGAAATTATCCCATTAGGACATGAGTTAGGAAGAAATAAGATTTCAAGTATTGTGAAGATATAAATTTGTTTAAGCACCTAATGTAACTCAGTGCAGACAAAATAAGTTTTCCACTGAATACAAAGGAAGGAAGAGTGAGTTTAAGATTATAAGAAGATAAAAAAGGCTGTAGTTGTTTGGAGCAAAGGACCATTCAACTCAGTGTGCTGTTTCCAGCAGTTGCCATATGTGAACACTTAGGGAAGAGTACAAACAGGGTAAAAATAGGGTTCTTCCTCTGATCGCTTTCCCTGCCTCAGGACTGAGGTAGATACATTTAGCAAATCTAAATAGATTTCTTTTCCATTAGGTTTTTCAGTCTTCCCTAGAGTCCATGTAAAATTTAGAATCTACTATGTCCTCTGGCAAGGAGTCCAACAAGGCTGTTATTCCTTATATAAAGTGCCATCTTTTAGCATTTCTTTTCAGCCTGGCACCTGTCATCTCTTTTCTAATCTGAAAAGTCCTTGTTTACTTAGCCATTTTATGCTTGGAAGCATACCACTCCTGTAATCATCTTCACTTCCCTTCTCTGATTTTTTATTATCTTTGCTAGGGGGCCAAGAGCTGTTCCTAGTGTTGAAGATAGGGGCAAACACAGAGAGTAACTTTTGACTCAAAGTTGGTTGTCTCATCATATTTTAAGGGTACTTGCCTTTTTCTGCAACTGTAACCAGTTCTGTTTTTTACTCTGATTCTCTGAGATATTTTGAAGTTTGCATTTGAAGCACAGAAGTATTATAAATAAATTACAGCCATATTAACTGAGTATTTACAAGTCATAGCAAAAAACTTCAGACACTGCTCTACAAAGCAAAGTCTCTGTTTACAAAGAACAGTGTCCAAATAAACACTTCAATCAAACTCAGGCACCATCAATTTTATTTTTTTCTTAGAATCAAAACTTGATACTAGTTTTCAACTTTGTCACAGATAATAGATGAATTTTGAGGACAGAATAGGGAATGAATAGCTAATAATCTGATAAAAGTACTGACAGAGCAGCAGCAGCCTCTCTGTTCTGACCATTAATGCAACTTGGGCTTCAACTTGGGCTTCAAAGTCAGATGTGTATTTCTGAAATTTTTACCCAGCTTGTTAAACTGCACAAGATGTTGCTTGTTACTTCTGAAAGTAGAATCATCTCTGAATTTTGCATGGCACTGCACAAAGAAAACAGAAAAAAAAGAGTACAAGAACATCTAATTAACTCTTTAAATATTCAAGAGCTCTTACCTTACTTCAGGAAAATAAGGAACGTGTTACACTGCAAAGATTTTCACACCCTATCTGTCACTTTATAGAAAAGTTACAAGTATGTAGGTGATATGTGGGTAAAATATACCCGATGCTTAGATACTTTGTCTATGCAAACATGTCTTTATCTGAATATGCTTTGAGAAAGAACGTCTTCTGCTTACAATGCAGTGATGGAATTCTTATCCTGTGTGATCATCTGATGTAATCTTCCTATATCAAAAACAAATAAGTCTACTTTCTGAACACATAACTGTATGTCTGTCAGTAAGAAGGAGGAGATTATACAAAATAGAGGATATGCTTTCTAAAAATTGCTTTATCACTAGGTGGACTTTGGTGGACACCTGACAAGATTCACTTTTTAAAGTTACCAAAGTATAGCTTTTCTCAGTTATTTGGTTTAGAGGTTTAAGTCCTATTTCCAAAGAAAGTGTTTCAATGGATGCACCTGATTCTGTCAAATAATTATATTACACATCTAGTCCACATTACCTGGCTGTGTACAGACTAATCACATGCACTCTTTGTGTGTTATAAGAGAATTATGGTAAGGAGGGGCATCCAGAAATCTCTGGCCTGTATGATGCTATGAAAAACAGATTCTTGAGTGGTCAGAGTTATCACATTGACTTGAAGTTTTTGGCCTTCTGGTATATAGCTTACCAGGCATCACAAAATGAGACTCTGTTTTTTCTTCACATAAAACTCCTGTATCCCAAACAAATTAAACACTATAGTGCACAAGAAGGATGCACAGTTGCCAAATTTATAAATCATCTGGGTGATTACAACAGTCTATATGTATATGGCAACCGTCAGCCTTCAATGAAGATACTGAATTCAAAACAGCCGTAGGATCCACCTGTGATATGGCTATCAAAATGGTGTAGTGGCTAGGGTCATGCTCTGACTGATAGTCACATAAGCATTCTCACCCCATCTGAGTTGTTAACATAGCAAACACATCACATTTACTGTTGTACCAATGGTTCTGACCACAGTGACAAATCACATCTGCTGCCTAACGGCATGTGTGAAAAGATAGCTGACTTTCTGCTCAACAGGGAATGATAGACTGTTTCAAGTCCCTACACATCGTTTTTCAGATTGCAGACAGTGATAAAGAGGACCCTAACATCTTCAATGTAAGGAACAAAGCAGCAAGGAACTTACTGATTATAGAAGACAGAGCTTCTTGGCTGCTGTCAACAGGATTTGGAGAGCCTTCAGTCAGGGCTGAGGGGAAATACTGAAAAAGCCAGAAGCAAATATGGGATTGGAAGAAACAGAAGAGCTATGAAAGGGTATTACTTGGGTAGCATTCTCTTGGTAAACTCTGTGTGAGTCTGCTTTATGCCTGACACTGGACAGCTTTTCCCCTCATTCAAGTTGAGGGGATGCCAGATTTCTACTGTGAAATTGCAATGAATGGAAGATGTATGCATGTATCAGAAAAGGGTATATCGCTCTCTATATGGACCTTCCAGCGTGAAAGTCCAGGATAAGATTCACTACCATAAGTATCTCATCCAAAATATATTAGAAAGTATATTTTCAGAGTGCAAAACAGCAATAAGCCAGCCATCTCCCAAGATGCAATGAATTTCACCTGTGATCTAGAGAGAGTGGGAATGCATGGTTTTGTATGATCTGTATATTGAAAGAACAGCTCATGTCTTCAGAGGTGGTTAAAGTAGTGGGATTTATTTTGAAGTAATGAGCTTGGAGGAAAAGGATGGAGAGAAGGAGTTGTCTCACAGATGAAGGTCTTAAAGGAGGTGAGGATGCTGAGAGTTGAAAGACTGGCAGCAAAGGCAAAGGCAGCATTCTGTATGACCTTTCCTTCACAAGCCGTGTGACATCTTCTCACAGTGATGTATTTTCCTCTCTATTTTTTAGAGCTCCCTCCACCCTCCTATGCCCTCTTGCCTCCCCTGGTGTGCTCTGTAGCAATTTATTGTCCCGGGGAGAAAACTGTAGAACAGCAGCGAGAAAGCGTTAGGTGAATCGTGGGATCCAGTGTCATCCACACTGAAATAAGTGTAAAGAATGTGGTGGATTCTTCTAGGTGTGGCTTATAGATTGTGATCTCTGTACTTCCTGGCATCCTATTTATAAAGGTGCTTGTTTTTTACCCCAGGATATTCTTGTTATACTTTAACTACAAGCTCTTTAAAATGGAGGCTAAGGAACTATGCAATTTTCAATGGCAATGCTAGATGCTACTATAAAAATTTGAGGTGACTTACAAATGTTCAATTCCAGTAATTTGTCTAGGGAGCTGAAATGCAACCAGGAAAAAAAAGTGCATTTTTTTTCCCTTTATGCTTATGTTTGTGAAATATTAACAATAACCTTACTGTTGAGAGCTACTTTCTTCAGTCTTCTATATTACCTTATGCTTCATTTTGTGACTGTCCTTATTTTATTCATTTCAGAAACATAAAATTCTTAAGAAGTTCCATGCATTATTTCTGGTTCTGAAAAGGTTGCCATCCTAAATTTGGTACAAAAAAAAGAAATATAATATCTTGCTCAGAGCCAAATTACGATATTTTTTTTAACTTATCCAGTATCAAAGTAGGATAGAAGTTAATATTTCCTTGCTTAAAAGATGCTACTGATTTTTACCACAGATCATTTATCATAGTATTTAAGCATACCCCCTTAATATAGTGATTTCAGAGTGCTGATTTGAACAAGAAATAGTTGATCATTCCTTCATGGACTGATGGGTGGGTAGAAACAAGCTTTAAAAAAATTTAACAGCAGAAATATGTGCTCTTGTAAAATTTATTCAAGCATACTTCTATATGCATGATAACCTCCTCACTTACTAATATTACAAAGATAGAGTTAAATTTTGGAGTTACTGTTAAAAGCCCTTCTGGAAAATATGTTCCTAAGTAATTAAAGAAACCACTGATTATTTAGGCAGCATTCCTTATTTCTGAACTGAAGCTCTTTAAGGAAGGTCTGTCTTAGAGCACACATTATATGCAGAGAATCACCCCACTAGTGTGATTTGAATAACTAAATCAGTGTTTCTCACCTAGCAATACTTTTTGACTTAATTGAACCCCTTCTTCCATTTACAAGCACAAAAGAGGTCAGTACCCTGTGATAATATATTTGTGTGAAAAGCATAAATTTCCAGTGTTGGAGGCTCATGCCTCCCTGATTGGACCCAAAGAGGTGGCGTTACAAGATTTGAATCTACTTTCTTCCTAGGAACTGAGTTTAGCTAATGGAGGAGTTCAGATCTGTCTGACCTTATGCGCAATATCAGGGTGACTTGGGTAGGAAGTGAAAAACACTGCCGGGAAAGATTTTGTGTATATTCTTAATGGGGAAAATAAGTGTTTGCTTATCTGCTGTGTTTAATTGAGTTGGGATTATAATTGTTCAAGTTTTCATTCCTGACTGCTTTTGTAATGGGAACAGTGTTTGCAATGTGTTTAGTCTTCCTAGGCTTTGCTGGGTGCATTAGCCTAGCTTTATGAAGGATTTACATTTCATATTTACTCATCATATTATTTCCATAAGAAACAAAAACATCCCCAAATAAACCCATCAGGCAGGACTTTGAACAGTTAAAAATGAAAGAATTTATGTAGGATGTAAGGATAAGTGAAGAAAGGTTGGAAAGGGAACTCAGAAAAGTATTAATACTCTCAAAGGGTAACTAACGGTTTAATAGTAGGTGACATGCAGAAAAAACTGATATAGAATTTTATGAGATGCTTTTATTCCCCAGTGGAAAATGCAGAAGAAAAAAAAATAAAATAAAAGAGACCAAAAATATGAAAAGAGCTTTAAGGCTGCAAAATATAGGTCAGGGAAAAGAGGAACTTTTCAATTTAAACCACTGTTTTAATGGACCTAAAGGATTTCACTTGACTTGTGACCTTGCAACACAAGCCAAGTTTTTTGTACAGGCTTTCTATTTTGGATAATAAACATACGCTGGACAAGTAAGTGCCTCAGGTATTTAGAAATAAAAGTCAATTTTATGATGACAAATGTAGTGGCTTATGTATAGTAGTAGTGATTGTTATCAATGGGTAAAAATAAATGGATTAGTTCCAAAAATCATGGTGAATGGTGTTAAGGAAATACACTGGAAATCATGAACTGAGGGAACTACACGTGGAACAAAATGAAATCTGACCTATTTAATTATTTAGCTGTATTTTTCTTTTTCTATCTCCCTTCCTGTTTTTCTATGCAAAGATATGTATATTCAGTAACAAAGAGAGAGAGAGAGTTCAGAGTTTAAAGAAAATCCCCTCTGGTCATAAACTAACCTATAACATTGGGAAAATAGGGAGAAATTTTACTTGATTAAAATTATTATTAATAATAATTATTACATAGTAAATAATTAATACATAGAACTGTATCTTCTGCTGAAACAGCTATTGACTGTAATTGACTACTGCAGTAGGTGGTCAGAACACTTACAGGTTCCATATTGTTTGTTGTGATGGTTTGAGGGGGTTTTTTATATTTTTTTTAAGATATTTGGTATTTAATGTTTTTTATATTTCTCACATTTGTGGATTTTTTCAAAGATTCTGAAAAAAAATCAAATTATCTGGGCCAAATATTTACTTCAAGCACATCTTATTATGTTTCTTCAGCACAGAAAGGAGAGAAAGAATACTATCTTTGATACATTTTGACCTGAAGTTTAGGAGATTCATCTGAAAAACGTAGTATAACCTGGATGTAATATTTAGGATTTTGCAAAGTGTGTATAATGAAACAATGTTAAATGTTCTTTTAATAAATCAGAAAGTAGGAAATAAATAGAACATTTGGGGACTAGAACCAGACTTTGATGGCAGAGTAATTAACTTTTTAAAAATTGGTCAAAATAAATATTTGAATTAACCAAATTTCAGAGAAATTGTATTTGGAACTTGTCAAGATATTTCATGCAGCTACTCCCCTTTATTTCTCCTTTCATCTCAAAAACCACCATGAAAAAATAATTATTACATTATGCAAAGCATTAAAAAATTATCTTTTTGCTATATGAAAAGAGTTAAAAGTTAATTAGAGTGACTTCCTTAGTAAAATAAATAAACAAAACTGCATCTAAGTCAGTTTCTAGGGACAGATTAACTGCAGGATTCATTGGAATTACATCACAGTGAAGGAAGTTGTTATTACCTTAAAAAAATATTCTGTCTGACTCGGTATTAGTGATATAGTGGTGTAAAGTAAATAATCTTATAATCTTAAATTTGATGGAAAGTCAATATATTGCCATGGTTTAAAATTTTTCTTATTCAAGTTCATTAAGCAAGTGTGGTGGAAAAGTAGAAATGCCTTGTGGCTTTTAGTGAGCACTGAAGTTAAAAGCTTCAAAAGATTCAGAATCTATCTGTAAGTTAACTAATTTAAAAAATCCCAAACCCTTTTTTTCTTATTTTCTTCATTTTTTAATGACCATAGGATTTAAAAAAGTGATTTTGGCAAAGGAATTTTAATTTTATATATGCTTCCTTCTTTTTGGTATTATTCATGAAGACTATTAAAAAAAACCAAAAACACATGGTGACCATTGTGCATGATGAAGATGAGATCCTTTACCTGTATTTTGTGAGTATGAGGTTATGAAACATTTCGAGAAAATTCTATCCTCTCCTATTCTTTCTCTGTGCCAGTAAATCCCATGTACCACTTCCACAAACATATATATCCCTCAGATCCAATGTTTCTATGACCTTTGGAGCCAACCGTGTTAGGCAGGCTACCACCAACTGTAAAGGTAAAATGATACTGTAGGAATGGAATTTACCCATTTTTCCACCTAAAGTCAAATTGAGTAAATCTTACATTATATCTTACCACCAACTTATTTTGAACCTATGTACACTTCCAAAGAACTATTATTTATAAACTGTTTCCTTACTTTGATGCTTTTTGTGATCCTCATTGAGGATGAGGAAATTGAACTACTTGCTGGCCTGGGAGCAATTCATGTTAGTTACTGTCTACTTCATCTCCTCTTATTGTTTGGTGTGGAAATTAACTCTCCTGTACCTATAGTGTCATGGAAAGCATAATCTACTTTTTTTAATTGCTTGTAGATCAAATAGCTCAACTCTGGGAAATGGGTTCCAATAAAAGCTCCATTTTGTTATGCTGGGCAGCAAATCCATATTATAGAAGCCATCTTCATTATTCGTTGGTATTTTCTTAACTTAGAGTTTTCTTCAAGTAGTGTTAACATTTGATGATGGAAAATGAAGGCAAATAAGCTGTACAGTGTATGTGCTTTGTAAAATGAATTGGCCTCTTGGGAATAGAAGAGCTACAACTTCAGTGGTAGCAATTATGTTTTTATGGTCCAAGACAGAAATAAAATGTTGAAATGGGAAATTAATGCAAAAGCTTAGTTGGAAAATTATCAAAGGCTTAGAATTTGAGTGTGTAAAAATCATTGTAATATATCAAATTATTTGTTTATGAATGATCAGTTACATAGGAGCTGAGTGTTATAAATAACATTATCGTATCCCATTTTCCTAGCATCAAATACTGAGTAAAAATCTTTATTATTACAAGTGTGCATTATGTGGGCTCTACTTCCTTTTTGCTCAGGTTCCATTTTCCTCGTTGATTAAGGTAATAATTGAACAAAGAGCCATTCATGAATCAAAGATCCCTGCAATTTCTAGGTTAATGATCAATAGATAATGATTGACCATATGGATATGAAGATATATTTGTTTGATACTGTAAGCTTCAGAGTTTATTTATGATGCTATATTAGATGTGATATTTTTGTTGTCAATCTGCAGAAGTTGTCAAAGCAAGAAAACAGAAATCATCAGTGGGATGAGAGTGGCTTCGTAAAAGAAACTCCTCAAAGAACATCTGCAAATCCATACTTTGGTAATGCTTGAAAAGTTGTATAAATCTCTGCTGGTCAGTGCTGTCTAGTACCATCTTGCTTTTTTTTTCAATTTATTATGCTGTTGTTCATCTAAATTATGTAGAGTCCATGATGGTTGGCAGCACTTAGCGATACTGTATACAGGGATGTAATATGCTTCATAACCTTTATTAATAAAGGATTCCATAAAATTCAAGATTTTATTAAAATTTCCAGTGAACTCACTACCCATAGGAATCAAATTCATTCTCTCTTAGTTTATTTAATCTGATTAAACTTTTCGTGCTCTAGTATCTGCTCTAGTATATTTCCATGTGTGGTGTGCATGTATGCCAATATGCAGGATAGAAAACCCATTTTTAAGCAACTTTAAGCTTCCAGTTGTTGAGAAGCAAACCTTTGTTTTTTATAAGTCCATAAAAAGTGCTATTTGCTTGTGCGTATCTGACCTTATATTTTTGTTGGAAAGACTCTAGTCTGTATCAGAATGGCCTGAAAATTAATAATTTTTATGTCAGAGAGCTGCCATCCCAACTCATGGTGAAGCTACTGTACTCAGTTTTTCATGAGCACATTAAATCAAAAAATCAAATAAAAGATCTCTCATTCTACTTAAAATATTTAGAAGTATGAATGATAGGATTAAAAGATGCTGTGACTTCCCAAGGTCTAGCAGAATGTTTGTGTCAGAATGAGAAACTGAAGACAGATATATCAATAGCTCCTTACACTTCAGCATTGCGATAGCATATGAATAGTAAAGAAATATTTTTCAGGGAAGGCAAGTTTCTACCCAATTTTAGTGCCATAAAAAGTGCAAAGAGATTTTCGGCTTTTTGGACAGTGCATGAGGAAATATTAGCACTTTCACACAGGATCCACTTCAGTCAGCAAAATGAGGAGGGAGCTGCCAGAAGCCGATGCTTACTTATTGTCCATTTAGACATGCATTAGATAATAGGAAGGGTTGAGATGAGGAACTGGTTTTAAAAATCAAATCTCAGAGCTTCGCAGGCATTCCCTTGAAATCCTTGGCCTGAGATACTGCCTCATTAATAGATACTTACTTAGACTATCTGAAAAGCAGACAGTTATCAAAAAATTTGAGGTGTTTGCTTTGTTTTTTTATTCAGTGGCTGCAGTCTCTAATTCACTCTTTCAGACTGAGGGTGATTCTGTTCACAGCATGCAGGTTACTAAATTCTGCTTAAATCCCTTCAGACACATAAACTGGGAATGGAGTCAGGGAAATTTAGGATTTAACTTAATGCTATGCTTGAAGTGCCCCCTCTCTCTTCTTAAAGTAAAGACATAAGAGTAAGTGGTATCTCTGTCATTAGTCATTTTTCTATCTGTTGTGCAATCCTGAGGAAAAATATCACTGATTTCTACAGAGTTTTCTACCGGTAGGGAGGATATGAGTAGTTTAGAGAGTCTGTGTAAGTGATTTTAATTTTGTGAGCTGACAATTCTATTTATTTGAAAGAATAAAGAAATGTGGTGTTAACTTTGCTGTAAAATGAGAACTGCTGCTGAAAATTGCCAGTTGAGCAGTGGTCGGCCCAGTAATTCAGAGGGCAGTTATTCTGAGTTTTCTAAAAGCCGGTTTAGTATTTTGTGGGAAATTTTCATTCTGTATAAATTCTTATTTTGCATGCGGTTCACAAAAAAATGAGAGCTGTAAACAGATACAGTAGAATACATGATCAGTAGGTAGAAAATAGTAAAAACCCCCAGAACATCGACATATTCAGCATTATGTGTCTAAGAGGAAGCTGTTACTATTGATGTATTTTTTTAATTCACTATCCCTCAAAATGGTTTGCATTTTTATAATGCTTTTTTTTATCAATATGTTTCAGCAAACTGCTTCTGATCTGCGTAATAGAGTCTCAGTGCTAACTCAGATCAAAGTGTATCAGATATTTCACAGTGCACAGCTTAATGAAATGTGACTTACATAATTTTTAGCAATTTAAGCTTTCAGCAAAGTGTCATCAGGGGGTGCTTGTGCCAGACATGCAAGTGGAACACTGAACACACCTGACTGAGCTCTCTGAAAGGAGAGCTGGGTCCATCCTCCCTACCCATGGGGCATGAAGGGCTGGCTCACGCAGCCACATGTACACCAGGCCACTGAGGTGGAAAAAAAATGTCTGATTTTGAGATGCATGGTCTTTTAAAATTTTTGTCTCTTAACTAAAGACTAAGTGATAGAAATTAATTACATTTCATGGGGCCAGCTCTGCCACCATCTCTCATTTAGAATAGTGCCCAATGTCATCATATTCATTGATTGTCTTCTGTGGCGTTAAGAGGAAAGCTTGAGAGCAGATTTTTTTTTTCTTCTTTGGTTTAACCATGAGGCAAAATCTTCTGTACCAATTATTTATCTCACTGGAAGTTATATTGGCCTTGTACTAATGCTGTGCACCAACCCTCCTTAAGAACAGTGGTGGAGGACTTAGTCTATTATTTAAGGGATGAGAGAAGATGTGTTTCTCTTGTCTTGCTTTATTTTGTCTTTGGTGATTTTATTCTGCTGTGAACTTGTTACAATAGTTCAGGAGCCCTCGAGAAACAATACTACTCTTCACTTCAAATCACTCCTTAACCACTGAAGAAGTTATCCTCATTGTGACCGGGTGGGTTTGCTTTATTCTGTGAGCTGACTGTTAATCGACAGGCTGTTCATTTCTGTTGGCTTCACAACCAGCCTAATCAGTTCATTACTGAGCTTAACTAAAGTGTCCTCTTCTGCTCTGAAAGAAAAATACTTCCGAAGCAAGCAGATGGCCACTTGACCGCCTTTGCTATCAGTGTGTGCTGTGTGCTGCACTTTAGATGGATGGCTGGCTGCTATTCCAGGCTCTCCCCTTCCTGAGATCTTATACTGCTACAATTCACATTCATCGCTGACAAGATTTTACATGTTCGTTAAATAACGCAAGACTAAGGAAGAGACACGTACATGCAGACACAGAATCTTAAAAAAAAAAAAAAAGAAAGAAGGAGTTCTTACAGCAGTTTAACTTTTAATGCTATTGAGCAAATGAAGACTGAAAGTAAAACATTTATTGGAGAAAAAATGTAAGGGTAAATTGAATGTTTTTGTCAGTTATTCTCTGCTTTCTAGGGCGGCATCTCATACAGAAGACTAATTTGCTATGACAGGTAAATGCATTTTGCTGTCTAATTGTTTGAAGTAGCATGATAACAGCCATATTGCTACAATAAACTGGGTTTGAAGATTGAACTAGATATATTGGTACCACTTCAATATTATCGCCTCCAGGTTGTCCCTCATCCAGGCAAATTTAACTATTTTTCCTCATTCATTAAAAAAAAAAACACACCTCAAAACAACTGTATTAATGCCTTCGCACAAGCACACACCCCCATGCAGGAAAAATCAAAACAACAAAACATTCTTGTTATTTTATATACAATATATGCAGGTCAAAAGAACAGTAATCACCACCTGTAGATTTCAAGTCCAGAATTCTGAACATTGTTGCTCTGGTCTTCGGTACACTTTAATTCATTCATGGGGAGTAGCTGTTAGAAACAATCAGTTGTATTTTGGTATCACCAAGGCACCTTTTAGACAAATGACAATAAAAATGCATTAACAGTAATACGGTTTTTGTTCATCAAGTGAATTCAAAGGAAACCCAAAGAGTTTTCATTTTGATGATCTTGGAGGTCTTTTCCATCCTGAATGATTTTATGGTTCTGTGTCAGCAAACTACAAACAAGAGAAAAAGAGATTATGTCCTCTGTCTGTTGCTACAGAACGTTCACCACTGAAAGCTGGTTCATATCTAACATAGGCAAGAACTTGCAGATGCAGACGCAATGAAGCAAGAAGGGAGTTTATGATAATATGAAGTGTATCACTTAAGCTGGTAATTCCGTGATAAATCATTACCACAACAATGATTTAGGTAAAAGAGTAAAAGTAATAAAAAATAGGACTGTTAGCAGAACTGCCTTGTCATATATTGTTTATTGTATAAAAGGTCAGTATTCATTGTCTGTTTAGAAAGGCCAATGAACAGATCAAGGGTGTTTTTGTATGCCATTTGTATGTGAGCAAATCCCATTTTTACAAATGTCAAATATTTTTAGAAATATGTCAATTTTGTAACTTTTAATACATTAGGAAAGGATATCCCAATGTCAAAATGGAACTACTGGAACATTTCAGAATGAAAAGGTTTATTTTTCAGTAGAGGATTTCCTAGAATTATTTTAATTTTATGCAGTATAAGATAAAATAATTTTATAACTTCATGCTTCTCTCAGCTTTTGAGTGTTCTCTCCACAATTTTTTTTTAGTGAAAAGGTTGCTTTTTTTTTTCATTCTAATTCATGGGTTTTCCATCAGAATTAAAAACCTGTTTTGAAAGCTGGTTATTGAGTGTTGTTACAGTTACAGTGATACAATGTACAATGTCCCTCCTGTGGATATATTTTCATGAGATTAAAATGCAATATATTGGTACAATAATGTTACATTTTAGCATGTGTAAAATCCCCTAAAAGAAACCAAAAGAAAAAAAGTGTCTTTTTGGGAGTTGTTGAGATCTTATAAGGAATTTCTGGGTTAAGTTATTTATTACTGTGTATGAAGAATATCATATTATCATTGTTGATAAGATTCTTTTTTATCTAGTGAGAAAATGGTGAATCTACCACTCACAACCTAATTTATTATAAGACTTTTATTATTTTTTAAAAATATTGCCATTTTGTTTTGTTTATTACAAGTAAGAAAGAAATACAGCAGCTGCAGAAAAATGCTCTCAGTCAAACACAGATGTGCCATTTTTGTGTAGTCCATCATCCTGACTCGGAAAAAGTAGAGCTTGGTCTTATTAATTTTTCTTCAGAGAAACTCTGATTATTGCTCTTTAGATCAACTTCATCATGTTTCATCATTTGAGGCCCAATCCAAAGCTCCTAATATTCAACAGGAGTATTTATGTGAGCTTCTACAGGCTTTGGATCAGGAGGTAAAAGGAGTTCCAGGTCTCATTATCTAGTGAGAACTAGTAGATTTAGTTTCAAAAGGGGAAGTAGATATTGATCTGCTGTGTGGAACTCTATTACATGGTCTTCTGAACATTTGGACCAGGCCCTGGAATTGTTGTACAAGGTTCTGGCTTTATATGCAAGTCACGCTGGCTGACCCAGTGTGAACCTAAAAATCCCCTGAAAATTTATAGCCTACAAATTCTAGCTAACCTCTTTAACCTTATTTCATGCCCAGATACTCAATAAACATTGTGCTGGTGTGTGTTTGTTTGGTGACAGATTCTACCAGGTGCTAATGAGGAGAGTTAGTATGTGCTTACCCAGAGAAAGCGCAATTTCAGAATCAGTCTGAAGTGGTTCCAGTATAAACACCTTCCCCCCTTGACTCAAGGCTTCTCCACAGCATATGTGAGAATGTAATTTTCCAAGCCTGAAGGTGAGAAGTGGAAGCTAGTCTGGAACTGTGGTGGTGTTGTTACAGGAAGAGAAGACAAATGGCAGAGCTGCCTAGAGAACAAGGGCAAAATTGCAGAATGATGACTTTGCTGCTCCTGCTACCCTGGAAAACATAGAAGAGGATAAGGATAATGTCTCATCAGCTGGGTCTGCCAGCTTGAGGGAGGGCTTGGAGTAGGTGCTCTGGAACACAAACTAACCCTCACCTCATCCTCAGCAGTGGCTGCAGCAGACCTGTTTTTTTCTAGTTTTGCTGCAAATACAGATGATGTTTGCACCACGACTATTGCTGTTTTCCCATCTGTGGTTTCAAGCAGCCACCTACTTTGTCTGAGCCTAAAGTTCACTCTGTTCTTCCAGTACTAATTCCATCTTTGTTTTGTTTTGCTTTGAGAGATATTCAACACTTATTTATCTCCCTACAAACTCAGTTGCAAAGACACATAGCTTTAAAAATACATTCTGGGGACTGATGTTGACAATTCAACTGCTCCTCCTGTGCTAACATTGTAGTTACACTGCTGGCTGTAGGAGAAAAAATAAAAAATATAAAATCCATCTGGTTCAGAGGTCTTCAGGTCCATTAAAGATTTCAGAGGACTTTAGGACAAGAAAAGCTGTAAAGGTTGTCATGAAGCATTCTCAAAACAAATTTTAAGAAGACTTTGTAATGATTTAATCCGCAATAATTAGGACAGCAACATTATAAGAGCAATTAAGTAATTGTATTAATTGTAAAAGCTTCTTAACATTTTGCTCAGATTGTATTGAATAATAATGTACTTAAATAATGCTTATTTTGATTCAGTAAACAATTCCTTATTATACTGGATTACCTCTATAAAGTATGGAAGGTAAAGAATACTTAACATTAAATTCTAAGACAAAATCCTAATTTTCAAAGGACTAGGGTTTCCTTATACTTTTCTTATAAGAATAATTTTGAAATAACTTTGAAATTCATATATCCTTGAAGTCACTGGCTTTTATTTATGTTCACATTAGTGTCCATGAGAAAGTTCCAGCATAATAAAATATTTCCAAGGACTTTTATTTCTTTCAGTGATATATGGTCAATTTTCAGAGGAGTCTTTTGTCTTCTCTATAGACAGAAAATGCCTGAAGTCACAATGGGACATCTCTTCACAAAAAATTAATAAAATCACCATGAAAACAAGGTCTTTATGTAGTCAGCATATTTTGGCAATTTTGATTGGTTCAATCAGATATTCAAAATCGTGATTATAAACAGGTGTCAGGCAGGTATAGCAAAATAATGTTATCCCCCCCTCATTGCATACGAAAGAATGAGAACAGTAAACCCAACAAAGATTGCTTTTTGCAGTCTGTGATGCAGTAATGCAGTAAAATTGAAATCTGACATTTGTTGACTTAAGATTAGCAGCAGTCAGCCACAGGGAGAAAACAATAAATTGTACACTTTCTGCCTTATGTCCCTAATCCCTGTAAAATGTCAAATTGAAGGTGAGAAAGAGCAAATCTCCTGTGCAAGAATGTAATGAGAGAAACCCTTGCCATGTGACCTGCAAATACTTGCAGAACATAATTTTTGCTGGCAGCAGAGCAGAGATGTTGTTTTCATGCTGGTAAATCTGAACACACCAAATGAATTTTGGTGACATTTACTGCTCTGATCTCAGCATTTCTTCTTTCAGTCACAAGCATAACACTGTCTTCCTGATTCCCTGTTCCAAGGTAACATACAGTGCAGATGCACTGAAGTGTGCTATTTGGGCAACTTCTTTCAGGCTTACTCCCACAAGAATAGCTGCCATGCAGCTTGGGCTTCATTGCTTAATTATAACATAGAGCATACACTTGACATGGCCAGAAGAAAGAAATTATATAAATCAAAACCAGCTGGCTTATATCCTGTCACACACACCCCCTCTACCTTTTTAAATTGCTTAAAGGAAACAGCTTAATGACAACTGAACCACCACTAAACTACCAACCTACCCTGACATCAGCTAAGTACTATTACGAAATTGATGCGGGTTATACAGTTCTTATGATCTGCCTGATATTAATATGTTTTAAAGGCAAGATAGAGCACTTCAGTCAGCAGGTCTCTTCTTTATTTAATCCTACATTTCTGTTGTCTCAATGTGATAAAAATATCCTTTTTTGTGTTTTTTTTTATTAAAAACAAAAAATTACCAGTGTGCTCTTGAATTCCTCCGGCTTGTTTACTTTTTCCTTTTTGCTCTTAGTATGATTTGGATAGATGACATATTTTCAACATTATGTGTTTGAACGACATTGAGTTTTTGTGAAAAGCCTGGTTTGCTAAATGCTGGTCTGAAGGGCTTTTCTCCTTTCTGTTGTAAGAACTGCACAAAACCAACATTTTTCTTCAAGTTAGATCCTAAGTTTCAGGTGAGAAATCTATGTCAAGAAAGGCAAACTCTCTCCACAGAAAATCACCCTAACAAAGCCACAGTTATTAATCAGAAAAGGTTCGGATGGAAACACTTCATCCAGTCGTTTCCTTCTTCACTAACAGCTATCTTCAATGCACACATCTTTGAATGCCTTCCAGGTATATCCCTGGGTCTCAAAAATTAGAGATGTAGCCTTCTCTGACAGTTACTTCATGTGCAACTGCCTGATCAACACTCAGCCCTCAGGCACAAGTTCAGGATTTCATAAAATTAATTTGTTATATTAAAATACAGGAAAATGGAATACATTCTTTTGAAGCAGCCATGATATAGCATCCAAAACTTGTATATTTTTTTTATTTCTTCATTATCCTATTAGTTTACAAAAAAAAAAAAAAGAAAAAGATGCAACAATGGAGGAACATCGTTAATTGTGCTTGCCTTTTTTCCTCTTCACAAACACAACATTACTTTCAAAGTTCTGTTTATAATATTTTAATAAATTATTTTTATTTAATGTAAATGTTATGTTTACATTCTTTCTCAATATTATTGAGTGAGATAACACAATATTAGAAGATATGCATGACTTTTAATGAATTTTTTACTCATAGCTGATGTAGTGTTCATTATTGTCATGAAATTATTACTAAGTACTATGTGCATGGTATGAGGTGATTACTGGCATATAAGAATGAGATTAACAGGGAGCAAAATGACAAGCAGGGCTTAGTCTTTGTCAAGAAATTGATGTGTGCTTGGGAATAATGCTTTTACTTCTAAAAACAATTATGAGAAATATAGCAAAAGTTAAGCATAGAAACTACTTCTGCTAAAGTCAAATGCAGTTAAGTCAGGTATGTGGCTCATTTATCAGCACTAGAATCTTTCACCAGTATCCCAGAAAATTACAGATTCTATGCAGTCTCCTGAGCTTTGTCTCATTCAGCCTGAATGGGCATGTTGAGGTAAGAATGATTAGACTTTTTTTACTCCTGGGTGGTTTTGGTTTTTGAGATATCCATTTCTGCCTCAGCTAAGTGTAGTCTTTCTCCTGTGCTAAGTGTAGTCTCTTGATAAAGGTCCCTGGAAAATTTCATAACATTTCTCATGAGTGAATGGTTCAGTGAGAATGTATCCCCCCAGAAATAGAGGACAGAATCACACAGTGAGATACAGTTTGGACACATTTTTTGTGGGCACAGAGCTGGGAAGAAATATTACACTGAGCATAAGTGCTGGAGCATCATTTTGAAACTAATTGAACAGGCTCTATTGAACATTATGTTGTAGCAGTTTTTGCTTTCGTTTGCTTTCATGTGCTTTCATGTGCTATGTGACTGTAATCTCATGTTGAGGTGGAGCAGAAAAGGTGGATGACCATGCACCCATATTCTGAGGTTTCTCTGCAGTATTAGCAGGCCTTCTACTTAGTAGATACCTTTGCTCTTACTGGCAAGGAGAGTGGTTAATCTTTGTGCTGAATTGCTGTGGCATGCCTCTGCCTTTGCATTTCACACAAGTTGAATGTCAGTCCTTCTAAAGAATAATGTTATTCAGTGATCATTCAGGGCTTGCTACATTTGGCATAAAAGTTGCATCAAGAGTTAAAGACTTCTGCTAAGTCTGAACCGCAAGAGACATGAGATTGGCACGAGAAGTTTCATACTGCTGTATGAAATTCCACGGCTTGTACAGCCAGCAAAAATAAAAAACCTGTCTTATGACTGACAGAGAAGAAATACTAAGTCTTGTATAGGATGAAAAAGGGTAGGCACCATCTGCTACTCTGTGGAGTAGGATTATAAAATATGTCAGTCATGCGATTGCCGAGAAAAGCGGAGAAAATGGTGCAAGTCACTGCATCTGTTATCACAGGTACAACTTCCAGAGTAGAAAAAAATGCCTGATACAGTGCAGTGAAGCTGCTGCTGGTGGTCATGTGGGCCTCAGCACATCTGCACATTCAAACTCTAGATTCCAGGGATAGTCTCCATCCTGATGGAGGAGGAAGCATACAGAGAAATGCCAAGGAGATCTAATATTTACTTTAGCCTTTGTCAGTAGAGAAGAGAGAAAATATTTCCAGTCTAAGACTTTTCTCCCCGTGTCATATCCATCCTAGCTAATGGCTTCTTGTACAAAGAATTTGAAAACTCCCTGACTTAAAAGTTTTACAGATGCTGGAAAAAGTTATTAATTATGCATCTACTCAGAGGGGCAGATGTTCAATACCCATGACACTCAGATTCTCAAGAGACATGCTTTCACACAGGCATCAGCATTGCTGGAGGCATATTCTTGGCCAAAGACACTCTGGCCAAAATCAGATGACAGACAGCCAGATGTTTTAATGGACAACAGTTGTAGGTGCAGAGAAGAAAGCAGATTGAAGGGGTTGGAGTGCTCAGTACAAAGGTGTGTGGGATACCCTGGCGAGTCCTCACAGTGCTCTAGAAAAAGGGTACCTATTTTATCCTTCTTTGATAAGGCCTGGATCAGGGATACCATACTGTTAATATTGGAAAAGCTGAAAGGTAGAGATAATAACAACTGAGGTAGACATAATAACAACAGTAACAATACTTCAGCTTAGAGTCCTTCAAGACATGCAGTTTGGAGTACTTACAAGAGATGTTTTGTGCATATGTTGTCATCTTGTGTTTCAGCCTCCTACTGAGTAGATTTCTTTAAACAGAACTTGATGATTAAATTTTTGAGTTTACAGAAGTATCATTTTAGTGATCACTTGAAAGAAAGTGGGTTCTCTTTTTCCTTCAGTTCTTAATGAATGACAGAAATCCATGAGAAGTCAAAGGATATTGTCTTCATGTTTGACTTTGGCAAAGATGCTTGTTCATGCTGTAAGCTTCATATGTTTGAGAATGCTACAAGGGGAAAAGGACAAAATTTTAACTGTTCTTTTTCTGTTGAACATTTTAGTCTTCTTCCACAAGTATAGCACATCCAAACTAGAGAGCATTTCCCAGAGAAATCCCAGCTCCCAATGGTATTTACAGAACATCTGTAATATATTACAGATTTAATTACATGTGAACCCATGGCAAGAGCACAGCTTATCACACTCTGGCTCTGCATTGCCATCTACATTGATGCAGGGTATCTGAGCTCAGAAACATTGAAGTCTATTTTTCATTAATTTAAGTCACAATCATTTGGCTCATTGAACAGTGGGTAACAGAGATGTGCTTAGAAATGATGTAAGAGATTTGATTGCCCTTCTCCTGACCCTGCCTTTGCCCTTTAAATATTTGGGTTTATTTTGCTGCAAACCTAGTTATACTGCTCTGTACATTTGTGATTCTGTCTGCTATTTCTAGAAAAGCAGTTTCTGTAGAAAACCACACCGAATCTTAAAATAGATTCATATTTTCTGATTTAAGACACAGTTACCATTTCCATATCTATGCAAATTTCTGTATTGATTTTAGAACAATACGTAAGACCTAAAAGGTAGTTTGACATATGAATAAGAACGAAACTCCTGGTACAAATTCTAAGGAAGAAGAGGATGAAAATAATAAAATAACTACTTAAAAATAATAAAACCAATCAAACAATCCCCAATATGAAAGACCTTTTGGATATTTTAAAATTTTATATGGATGCACATGTATTATACATACCTCAATTATATGTATTATATAGTATGTATGCTCTTAAAAAAAAAAAAAAAGCTGTAAAAACTGCTACGAGAATGCAGCAAATTTATAGTTATTCATTCACAAATTGCCAGGAAATTTCTGACTCTGCTCTGCAGTTTTTTAAAAAAGAAAAGATACTGCCTTTCAGATCCCAAAAGTACAGCTGGTCGAAAAAAGCTTTCCTTTCACTGCAAAATTAGTCATAATTTATATGGCATTCACTGGAAGGACATAAATATGGAAAGTTATCACTTCTTTGACAATCCATATTTTGAAAAGCATCAAGTTTTGTCAGTGACTTGTATCTCAGTAAGAAAGAATATTGCAGTGAAAAAAGAATCTAAAAGTCTCTTTCTAACAAATTTAATTGGACTGTATTAGGTTTCATAGTATTGTGATAATTTCATTATTCTACAATTATCTCCTTAGATCACATTGCTTAGACATATAGATATTTAGAGGAAAAAATGCACAAATTGCTTATATTAAAAGTCAGCTTTTAAGAAATAATTTTGGAGAGCTGCTGCAAAAAGAAAATCTAGGGAAATAGGAATTCTGCAATAAAAACATATTTTTGTTTCAAAGATTATCAGTTTTGGAGGACTTGGTGACTTCTTCCAGTGACTTATGAATAATAAATGATATTAGTTTTTTTCACCTGGGAGGGAGAAAATACAACCAAAAATGGAAATTTCATGGGAAAAAAAAAGTCAACAACACAAAGCAAATAATTTATTGTTTATATTTTAAATTAAATATTTACCAACTAATAACAACGATGTTGATGATCATGAGGATAAACATGATGATTCTTTAGGTAAGTTCTCTAATTCTTTGAACAAATATTAGGATCTGTTTGACAGAACACAATTATTCTAAGTAATTATCTACTAGCACAAAGGGCAAATTTGGTCCTGACATTTGGAGTCTGAACTTAATTTATTTTAACTTGACCATGATTTGTAGAGACCTCCACACTTCATACGCAGTATGTAGAAAAGATATGGGACTGATGAATCCTAATCTATATGTTAAATTTTCATAAATGTCTATCAAAATCTGAAGAGAAAAAAAATATAAATATTATTTGTAATTATTCATAAGTTGGGAGCAGTTATAACCTGTTAAAAACAAAGAGATCTGAAACAAATACCAAAACTACTTAATAAAGACTAAAACCGTAATTTTGTAATCCTATAATACTTATAGATATCATAGGAATAATAACATTTTGGTGAAAACCAAAGGCTAATACATACATATATAAAATATCTGTCCGTGGAATTCAAGTTCTATCTACAAATTTGTCCAAACCATTTGGAAGGTCAAAAAAAGACTCTAGTGGTCTAGCTCCATTTTGTTGTAAGGCACTTTTTTTTTTTTTAACAGCATATTAAAGCCTCAACTTTCTTGCTGACTATTTCTATCCTTCTCTTAATGACTGAAGATATCAAACATTCCTTCTTTAATTGTTTTGCAAGATTTCAATATTATTGACTGCTTTTCAAAAGGTAACAAAAAATCCCCACTCCTTTATCCAACTGAGTGAAAAGAAGAATTTTTACAAAACAGCTATAGAAGGTAGATGAATACAATACCAGAGCAAGCATGCCAGCTGTTTGCTTGGCTTCAAAAATCTAAGTCTATTTAACTCTCAAAAATGAAGGATAAAAAGCTTTTGCAAGATAAAATACTGATACCAAGATGCAGGTTTAGTATTTATGTTATCAATATTATGCAAATAGGAAATAATCAGCTCATATATTGCTTTATTATAATATTGATTATTGAATATATTAATAATGTTTTGTGACATTAATTAAGATAAATGCATATAAAACTTTTAAATAATATATATAACATATGATTGCATTAAAATTCTATAAGTAGAAATGCAAGATATTGTCAATTTGATGTTGCTAGGGACTGAGTTATGCAGAATAGTTCTGTATTCTATTTTTTACAATTACATTATGTAGGCTTGCTGACTATCTAAGTTTCTGTATTTGATAGGAAACTATCAGAACACTGCTCCTTTGTGGGCAAATTCACTACCGGAGTTTTCTGGGTTCAGCAGTCCAGAGGATGATTAGTCCAAGATGCTCAAAGGGCTGGAGCAGCTCTTCTGTGAGGAAAGGCTGAGAGAATTTGGTTTCTTGAGACTTGAAATGAGAAGGCTCAGGAGTGACTTAATTGAATTCCAGTACCTGAAGGGAGCCTACAGGAAAGCTGGAGAGGGACTTTTTACAAGGGCATGTAGTGACAGGATAAGGGGAAATGGCTTCAAACTGAATGAGAGTAGGTTTAGACTAGATATTAGGAAGAAATTCTTTACTGTGAGGGTGATGAGGCACCGGAACAGGTTTTCCAGAGAAGCTGTGGACGCCTCATCCCTGGGATGGGTTCAAGGCCAGTTTGAATGGGACCCTGAGCACCCTGGTCTAGTGAAAATTTTCTCTGCCCACAGCAGGGGGGTTGAAACTAGATGATCTTTAAATGTCCCTTCCAACCCAAGCCATTCCATGATTCTATTATTCTGTGTATGCTAATTCTGAAAGGCATCCTCCATAAGCACTTGAAGAACTGTTTATATTCTGCATATTGTCAATTTTGTATTATATCTTCCACGCTGTTGAGTCAGTGCAAAATAAAGAGAAAAAAAAAAAAAAACAAAAACAGATAAAGAGAAAAAACCTGAAAAAAACAAATATGATCTTTCCTGTGCTGTGATCAGCTGGAGAAAGGTTTAATACACAGTTACTTGTGTTAAATTAACTATAATATTAAATTAACTGTTAAATTAACATATTATTATAATATTGTGACACTATAAAAATATAAGTTCAATACCATTTGTTATTTTA
Source organism: Myiotriccus ornatus (assembly GCA_036023395.1). Lineage (NCBI taxonomy): Eukaryota > Metazoa > Chordata > Aves > Passeriformes > Tyrannidae > Myiotriccus > Myiotriccus ornatus. Next base: position 96,631,965 of record JAYRBT010000082.1, read on the forward strand.
CTTTGTACTAGAGGATCGAAAAACATTAGTAGTTTCTAAGGAACCTTTGATTTTGTAACATAGAAAGAGTTTTAAATTATTGTGGATTTAGTTTTCCATAAACTGAACTAATTGCATACAGTATTTAGGAAAACAAGACAATCTCTCAGAATATATATCACTCCACTGTTCCTCAATAAAAGTTGTGGGAAGATTTGAAGCAGGCAGTTAGGCTCTGTAGGGCACTGTAATTGGAGCTGTCAGGTGTAAAGTATAGTTTTCTCCCTGTTTTTCACAGTTTGTGTTTCCAGGAATGATCTGAAACTCTCACAGCTGTAATTTCTTTCTACCTCTGTATCGCGGCGGGGGTTTTTGTCCCCCGAGAAGAGACCCTCGCGGCACACTTTGATAGGAGACAGTCACTCACGGGTGACCCCAAAATGGCGTTTATTAAAACAAGATGTCAGTTTATAT